>CM053783.1:255405775-256080775 GCA_028749045.1 Cupressus sempervirens
GAACATGATTTTGGTATTCTCAAGACAAATATGATGTTTGGTAGAATAAGAGTGTTCTACAAGAGTAGATTTATGCAACCTCTCATGCCTGATGTTGGTACTGTGCTCCTAGATCCTATTGATAATAGAGTGACTAGTTTCCCCAATATAGGGCATGCCACATGAGCACTTGATCTTGTAGACTCCAGATTCTAGAAGAGAGTTATGGGCATCCTTGAGTGGGGGGATGTAATTTCTTAATTTTGAGAGGGGTTTGAAGGCAACCCAAAGGCCCTTTTTGGTTAAGATTTTCCCAATTTTTTGGGAAATGCCTTCAACAAAAGGAAGAGAGAAATTATGAGGAGGGTTTGAAGGGGTTTGATGACTACTACAAGAGAGAAAAGAGGACTTGGCTTGGGTGAGAGCTTTCGATATTTTCTTATTAGAGTACCCATTGAGCTTGAAGACTTGATGAAGCTGGTCAAGCTCTTGGGGTGAGTTTTATACAACACAAAATCTATAGGCTTTGAGGGAAAGAGTCTTGAGGATACCAACTTTTTGGGAAGGGTGGTGGTGAGAAGAAGAGTGGAGGTACAAGTTGGTGTGGGTGGATTTATGAAACACTCGATGACCAAAAGTACCATCCAACTTCTTCATGATGAGAACATTGAGGAAAGGTAACGAGTTTCTTGATTCTAGCTCCTTGGTGAAGGAGATGGTGGGGGATAAATTATTGATGTGTGCATGAAATTCCTCAAGTTTTTCTAGGCCATGTCACCAACAAATGTTGGTGTCATCAACATAACATTTCCACCATTTGGGTTTTAGAGGGAAGGAATGGAGGGCCATCTCTTCAAAATACTCCATGTAGAGGTTAGCTATGATGGGTGAGAGGGGATAACTCATAGCTACCACTTCCACTTGTTCATAGATGACATTTTGGAAAGAGAAGAAAATGGATCTCAAGAAAAACTCAACCAAGTTAGCGATCCAACCTTGTGTCTCACAATTTGAATAGAGTCAAGAAGGAACCTTGGTAAAGAGAGAAACCACATCAAAGATAATCAAGATATCACCTTGTTCCCACTTAGCATCCTTAATAAATTGTACAAAATGACCAGAATCTTTGACAAAAGAGTTGGAATAACCCAATAAAGGAGAGATAATCTTGGCAAGATGAGAGGCTAAAGGGTACATTGGGGATCCAATGGTATCAACAATAGGATGCAAGGGGATGCCCTCTTTGTGAATTTTTGGAACGTCATATATGCTAGGGGTCACTTCCTTAGAGGGGACTAATTTTCTCTTAATCACATCCTCAAAGGAAGAGTTGGAAACTAAGGCTTTGACTTTGTTCAAGATCCTAGAGCATAGATTGCAAGATAGGATCCTATAGCTACTAGTATCTGAGAGTAAGTCAAGCATCTTAGAGATATAGTCTTGCCTATTCAAGATGATTGTGGCATTACCCTTGTCTTCCTTGGAAATGATAATATTATTGTTATTGACAAAATCATAGAAAGCCTATGACTTTTCTCTAGAGATGTTGTGTCTAGGTGGTATGCCATGTCGTAGAGCCATGATATAATCTTTCCTAACTTCTTAAGCAACACCAAAGGGGAGGGATTGGATAGCATTCTCAATCTTAAGAGGAAACTAAATGTGAGGAAAGGAGTGAGGGGACTGAGAAAAAATGAGGCCTCACTTCAACAAGTTGAAAGAGAGGGGGTCTAAGGTGGCATTGGATAGGTTAATAACCAACTTATTTTCCCAATTAGTTACGGTGCATAAAGAGGAGGAGGCCTTCAAATGAAAAAGGGGTTCAAATTCCAAGATACGAGGTTATGTGGGGGGAGGTTCAATCTAACAAGAGATGGAAGAACCAACGCAATGGGTAGTCAAAGCTATAGGTTCACAATATAGAGAAGAGGGATACGACATCAAATTCAAGGAGGATATCAAAGAAGATATGGAAGGGTTAGATGGACTAACTATAGTCACCTTGTGAGACCACTGTACATGTTCCTCAATGGTACAGCTAGTGACAAGACCAGAATCAATCAAGTGTATGGAATGATGAGAGGCAAGAGGTTGCAATGCAAAATCCAAGCAATTAATGATAGAAATATCAAACATGCCAAGAGAAGAGGAGGGAAAAAAGCATGTACCTATGTGGGGTGGCAAGGAGCCATTACAAGTAGGTGAGCATTGACAATCAATGTTCATGGATGCAAAATGAGCTCAAGGTTCATGCATAATAGGTGAAAGAAGAGAAGCCATCTCTACACAATCAGCATTCAATGTTGTAGATCAAGGTCAAGCCTCTTGCTTGATAGGTGAGAGAAGCAGAGCTATCTCTGTGCTATCCATGATCTTAGCTACAGAATGCACTCAAGCCTCAAGCCTGACTAGTGAGAAACATGGAGCCAAATCTATGCAAGGTTTTTGTTGATACCCATGCAGTTGGGAGGAGACCACATTGCATGAGCCTTTGGGATAAAGTGAGCGATCAAAGTCACATAGATCATGATTGTTTCTACAATGAGACTTGAGTTGGTTGTTTGCATGTGTATCCTTAGCTATGGAAGACACTAAAGCTAGAGGACCTCTGAGAGAGCAGCAATTGCTATTAAGTTGACTATCACAAGCTATTGCCCCATTGGAGTTAGTTGTCCCTATGTAACTATCTATACTTGGGTATATATCATTAGTAATAGTACCTAATAGGATATATATATATATATACATACATATACATATATATATATATGTATGTATACATACATACATATATACATACATACATACATACATACATACATACATACATACATACATACATACATATATATATATATATATATATATATATATAACTCCAATGGGGCAGTGGCTTATGATAGTTGACTCAATAGCAACTACTCCTCTCCAAAGGGCCCTCTACCTTCAATGTCTTCCACAGCTAAGGATACACATGCAAACAACCAACTTAAGTCTCATTGCACTAGCAATCGTGATTTGCGTGACTTTGAGCACTCACTCTATCCGAGAGGCTCATGCAATGTGGTGTCCTCACAACTATGTGGGTATCAACAAAAAACTTGCATAGAGTTAGCTCCACATCTCTCACTAGTCAGGCTTGAGACTCAAGCATTTTTTATAGATAAGAACATGGATGGCATAGAGATAGCTTCACTTCTCTCACTCATCAAGCAAGAGGCTAGACCTTGATCTACAACATTGAATGTTGATTGTGCAAAGATTGCTTCTCTTCTTTCGCCTATTACATAGGAACCTTGAGCTCATTCTACATCCATGAACATTGATCATCAATTCTCACCTACTTGAAATAGCTCCTTGCTAGCCCACATAGGTATGTGATTCTATCCCTCCTCTTCTCTTGGTGTGTTTGATAATTCTATCATTAATTACTTGGACTTTGCATCGCAACCCTTTTCCTCACATCATTCCTTGCACTTGATTGATTCTAGTCTTGTCACCAACTATAGCATTGAGGAACATGCATAGTGGTCTCACAAGGTGACTATAGTCAGTCCATCTAACCCTTGGCAAGTCAAGCCTGATCATGGGTGTACATGGGTACCTCATCAAGCTTGACTTGTCGAGACCCATTTCTACATCCACCTAAGCTTTGCTTATGGGGGGGTGTTAGTGTAGTTTTTTATTTTTCCTATTTTGCTAGATGTTTCCTACACTTTTAATAATCTCACTTAGGTTAATAAAGCATGTCTTATTAGGTGAATTTTCGTGAGGTGTCACCTTCCTACATGTGAGCATCCATTACCTATCTTGGGAAGATACTTTACTATCTTTAGTTCAATAGATGGTTGCTCCTCATTGGTTGGTGTTGTCACCTCCTCCCTCTTCCTAGCCTATATAAGCATGCTACCTGGCTTGTATTTGCATCTCTTATTTTTGCATCCTCTTAATGCTATTTTGCTTCCAACATTTGCATTACTCTCTTGGACACTAACTCTATGATGCTATTTTGATTTTGTATCATTTGCATTCATAGTTTAGATATTTATTCTTTGCACTAGTTTTCTGGGTTATTAATCTTATCAGATTCTAACATGGTATCAGAGCTTTTCTATGTGAAAGAGTAGATTTTAGTTTCTTTATTTGAGAGATTCAGGGGGGGCTAATAAATTTTATTGTAGTTTTTTGAAAAATGAAGTATGCTCTTCTCTTGCATCTTTGGATGATCTTGAGAATCAGAAAAGTTTTGACAATAATGGTTTTTCTCTGGGGTTTCAATCTCAAATCTATCAACCAACTTGCATATTTGGAGTTTTCAATCAATATTGTAGGTTCCAGCATGCCATTGATGGACTTAGGAAGCTGATCCAGCATTTGCATGTCATATTTTGGTTGCTGGGGTCATTTTTTGATTTGTGGAGCCATTTTTTACTGTTAAAGGCGTGTAATTTACACTACAGCAACATCTTCAGTATATTAGCAAGAAAATGCTTTCTGAGTTTTGTTCGTAGCCTCAAAAAACCATTTGGGTATCTTTTAGATTTTGCATGCAATCTATATAGTTTGCAGGATCTAGCATGGAAAGCTATAGCCGTACCCCTCTTCATTGGCAGTCGCAAATTTGAATGCAATTTTCAAATTTCTTGTTCTTGCTCATACGGACTCTAATTTTGATGATTCTTATTATGACCTTGGCTATTTCTTTGTGCTTTATCCACTAGTGGAGTTGACTTTTGATTTTCATGCATAAAATTTTCAAAAATTGTAGATTCTTGGCCGTTACAATGCACAGTTCTCATTTTGGAAACTTTGGAGGATCATAACTTTCTCATACGACCTCGTATCGAGGCAATTATTTTTTTGAAAGTGCATGATTTTTTGAGTAGATCACAGTGGTGCTATTTTTTCCTTGATTATTGTGCCTAAATTTTACTTTCAACATATGCTCTTCATGAGGGTTTGTAATGCATTGAAATCAAGACCACTAAGTATTTCTTTCTAGTGGTAGTTGTAAACACACTAAAATAAAGTGCCAAATCATATTTCTTTGGGGAGGTTCTTTGATTGAGTAAGTGTATTTTCATGGCTAGGTTCTCTTCTTTTTAGCATTTCTTCTCTGCATTTCTTCATCATGGATCAAACAAATATACCCATCCTAACTCCATACATTTACTTTGAGTGGAAATCACACATGACAATTCACTTAAAGAAAAATTGGATTAAATAGGATAACTATGGGACTTGAAACTGAACCTGCTAAAGATGAAGACAAGCCTAAGTGGTTTAACAAATGTGATGAGGCATATGGAACACTGTGTTTGTCTATTTATCTTGACTTGCTATTTCGCATTGAGTCTTTGGATACACCAAATGAAGTATGGACAAAGCTAGAAGCACTATTTGGCACATGAGATTCAATGAGGGGTCATATGTTGGAAAATGAATTAATTAGTTTAAGTCTAGGAAATTTCAACACAATCCAAGATTTCTTCACCAAATTGAAATCACTAAGACTGTAGTTAAAACAATGTGGAATTGAAAAGAAAGATGAACAACTGATTCTTAGTATTCTCTCTAAGCTGAGTTTAGAATATTTTGTGTTTGTCTCTACCTTCTATGCTACTAAGGGTGCACTTGGTACTCAATTCACCATGCCATCTTTAGATGATTTTGCTATCAATCTCACTCGAGAACAAGACAAGCTAATCCTAATGGGCACTCTTAAGTCCTCTAAGTCACATGCCTTGGCTGCCAACCAAGGAACAAAAGAACAATAAGGACAAAGTAGTAACAACAATAGTAAGGACAAGAAAAAAAAGAATAGCGAGGAGAAGAAAGATCATATATCAATTTCTTCAAAAGCAACTATTGATACACCATCTTCCAAGGGCAATAAGCCTAACAAAGAAAAGGTCAAATGTGCCTATTGTAAAAGACCTGGTCATGATGAACATAAATGTTTGTAGAACCAACTTCATCACTTGACATACATTCTTGAGAAGAATAATATCAGTGTTCCTAAGTCTATCAAACAAAGTTCTAATGAGGGGTCTAACAAGGAAAAAGAAAACAACAAGGGGAAAGGAAAGGGAAAGGCCCTTTTTGCAGTTGCTTCCTTACCATCCACTTGGGTTCTTGCTTCAGGTGCTTCACACCACATGGCTTCATCTAAGGAAGAAATTTCATCCTTGGAGCTATGTACTATGCCTTCTATTTTGATGGGTGATAACACTCTTGTTGAGGTGGGTGGGAGAGGGTTTGTTGATGTGGGGGATGGCACATTCCATGATGTTCCTTGTGTACCCTCATTGTCAACTAATCTACTATCGATACACCAAATCACTCACACAGGTTTAGACAAGTGGGTTGAGTTCACTCCTAATTCAGTGGAGATATGTGAATTGCACAATGATTCTACAGTTGCAGTTGGGAGAGCAGATCATTAGTCACAACTCTATATGTTTCTCACTTTGTTCTTGATCCTCCTTTGACTGTTTCACTCACTCACTCTAATGATGTGAGTAGATTATAGCATGAGCGGTTTGTCCATCTTAACTTCCACTACTTGCATCAGCTTAACTAGTAGAGCATGGTCACAAGGTTGCCTTCTACTTTGACATTGGAGTCACTTGGAATACATGATAGATCTTCTAATGGGTCAGATTCACTTGAGTAGTCTTGTACCTCCACTTCTAATGTAGAGAGTGATTCAGAAGACTCACCTCCTTCCTCTCCTAGTCATCATTTACAGGTCGATGATTCTCCTCTAGATTCTCCATCTTCTAGTTCACTTTGAGCTAGACAGACCTTGTAGTTTGCAGGTGATTGGGTTGGGGATCCATCAGACACCAAGTAGACTCATTCACAATTCTAGGATGCTCTACATATCTTCATTGCTACTGCCTCAAATCCACAGTCCTTTCATGAGGCTTCTGGTATTTTTGAGTGGGATACAACTATGCAGAAAGAGTATAGTTCCTTGATGAGGAACCAAACTTGGGATCTTGTCCCTTTTCCTAAGGGAAGAAAACTTTTTTGATGTAAGTGGATCTACTAGACAAAATTTGCAAGCTTTGTTGGAGGTGCGGGATGCTTCATCCTTTGGGGGGGTCTCTTCCTCTTAGTTGGAGTCCTAATTTTCTTTGGGGAGTCTTATTTCTCTCTTTTGGGGGAATTTTATGTACATGGGTACCTCATTAGTGGGCTAATAAACTTTATTGTTGTTTTTTGAAAAATAAAGTATGCTCTTCTCTTACATCTTTGGATGATCTTGAGAATCAGAAAATATTTGACAAAAATAGTTTTTCTCTAGGGTTTCAATCTCAAATCTGACAACAAACTTGCATATTTGGAGTTTTCAATTAGTATTGCAGGTTCCAGTATGCCATTGATGGACTTAGGAAGTTGATCCAACATTTGCATGTCATATTTTGGTTGCTAGGATCGATATTTGATTTTTGGAGTCATTTTTTACTATTAAAGGCATCTAATTTACACTACAACAGCATCTTCTATACATCAACAAGAAAAATTCTTTTTGGGTTTTGTTCATAGCCCCGGAAAACCATCTGGGTATCTTTTAGATTTTGCATGCAAGCTATATATTTTGCAGAATCGAGCATGAAAGGATACAGCCATACCCCTCTCTATTAGTAGTCGCAAATTTGAACGCAATTTTCAAATGTCTTGTTCTTGCTCATACGGACTCCAATTTTGATGATTCTTGCTATGAACTTGGCTTTTTTTTTTGTGCTCTATCCACTAGTGGAGTTGTTTTTTTATTTTCATGCATGAATTCTTCAGAAAATACAGATTCTCAGTCATGACTATGCACAGTTCTCATTTTAGAAACTTCGGACGATCATGACTTTCTCATATGACCTCGTATCGAGGTGATTCTTTTTCTTTAAAGTGCATGATTTTTCAAGTAGATCGCAGTGGTGCTATTTGTTTCTTTCATTATTGTGCCCAAGTTTCACTTTTAGCATATGCTCTTCGTGAGGGTTTGTAATGCATTGAAATCAAGACCACTAAGTATTTCTTTCTAGTGGTAGTTGTAAATGCACTAAAATAAAGTTCCAAATCATATTTCTTTGGAGGGGGGTTCTTTGATTGAGTAAAAAGGGGGGGGGGGGGCATTGTCATGGTTGGGTTCTCTTCTTTTTAGCATTTCTTTGCATTTCTTCATCATGGATTAAAAAAATATGCCCATCCTAACTCCATACAATTACTTTGAGTGGAAATCACGCATGACAATTCACTTAAGGAAAGCTGGATTAAATAGGATAACTATGGGACTTGAAACTGAACCTGCTAAAGATGAAGACAAGCCTAAGTGGTTTAACAAATGTGATGAGGCATATGGAACATTGTGTTTGCTAGTTTCTCCTGACTTGCTATTTCACATTGAGTCTTTGGATACACCAAATGAAGTATGGACAAAGCTAAAAACACTATTGGGCACACAAGATTCAATGAGGGGTCATATGTTGGAAAATGAATTAATTAGTTTGTGTCCAGGCAATTTCAATACAATGCAAGATTTCTTCACCAAATTGAAATCACTAAGGCTGCAGTTAAAATAATGTGGAATTGAAAAGAAAGATGAACAAATGATTCTCAGTATTCTCTCTGAGCTAAGTTCAAAATATTTTGTGTTTGTCTCTACCTTCTATGCTACTAAGGGTGCACTTGGTACTCAATTCACCATGCCATCTCTAGATGATTTTGCTATCAATCTCACTCGAGAATAGGACAAGCTAATCCAGATGGGCACTCTTAAGTCCTCTAAGTCACATGCCTTAGCAACCAACCAAGGCACAAAAGAACAAAAAGGACAAAGTAGTAACAATAATAGTAAGGATGAGAAAAAAAATAATAGTGAGGAAAAGAAGGATCAGATACCAATTTCTTCAAAAGAAACTATTGATACCTCATCCTCTAAGGCAATAAGCCTAAGAAAGAAAAGGTTAAATGTTCCTATTTTAAAAGACCCGGTCATGATGAACATAAATTTTGGAAGAAACAAATTGATCACTTGACATACATTCTTGAAAAGAATAATATTAGTGTTCTTGAGTCTATCAAACAAAGTTCTAATGAAGAATCTAACAAGGTAAAAGAAAACAACAAGGGGAAAGGAAAGGGCAAGGCTCTTGTTGTAGTTTCTTCCTCACCATCCACTTGGGTTCTTGATTTGGGGGCTTTGCACCACATGGCTTCATCTAAGGAAGAAATTGCATCCTTGGAGCCATGTACTATGCCTTCTATTTTGATGGGTGATGACACTCCTAGTGAGGTGTGTGGGAGAGGGTCTGTTGATGTGGGGTATGGAAAATTCCATGATGTTCTTTGTGTACCTTCATTATCAACTAATCTCCTATCAATATACCAAATCACTCACATAGGTTTAGGCAATTGGGTTGAGTTCACTCCTGATTCAGTGGAGATACGTGAGTTGCATAGTGATTCTATAGTTGCAGTTGGGAGAGCAGATCATAAATCAAAGCTCTATCTATTTTCTCACTTTGTTCCTGATCCTCCTTCATCTATTTTTCTCACTCACTCTAATGATGTGAGTAAATTATGGCATGAGCAGTTTGTCCATCTTAACTTCCGCTATTTGCATAAGCTCAACCAATAGAGCATGGTCACAGGGTTTCCTTTGGTTCAATTCTTAGGTGGTGTTTGCCAAGGTTGCATTCTTGGTAAGCATCCTAAGGAAAAGTTTGACAAAAGTAAAGCATGGAGAGCTTCACAAATACTAGAGTTATTTCATAGTGATTTGGCTGGTCCATTTCAACATCCTTCTTTTGGTAGGGTCTGATATGTCCTCATATTCATTGATGACCTTTCTCGATATAGAAGTCAAAGGTATTTGATCATTTTCAAGACTTCAAAAATTTTGTAGAAAAGCAATCTGGGAAAGCCATCCAGGTTTTGCACATAGACAATGGCGGTGAGTATGTCAACCATTAGTTTGAAAGATTTTGTACTTCAAAGGGGATTTATTTATAGCATTCAGTTCCATACAATCCTCAGCAAAATGGTGTTGCAAAATAGAAGAATAGATCCTTGAAGGAAATGGAAAACTATATGATTCACTCTAGATCTCTTGCACCACAGTATTGGGCAAGAGCTATTAACTATTCTTGTTATATCCAAAACCGTGTTCCTCGCTAAACTTTGAAGGGAGTTACTCCTTTTGAAGCTTGGAGAAGTCGAAAACCATCAGTTAAGCACTTTCGAGTTTTTGGCTCCCCTGCATGGGCCCACATTCCTACAAAGAAACGTAAGGCCTTGAATCCACAAAGAAGACCTTGCATATTTGTAGGCTATCCTAATGGTGTGAAGGGTTATCGGTTGCTCCACCCTACTACACATGAGTTATTCATTGAGAGGAGTGTTCAGTTTGAGGAGGGATCTTCAAGTTCACTTTCTATCACTTCTCCAACTCCTTCTACCTTGACATTAGAGTCACTTGGAATACATAACAAATCTTCTGATGAGTTAGATTCACCTGAACAGTCTTCTACCTCTACTTCTAATGCAGAAAGTGATTTAGAGAACTCACCTCCTTCCTCTCCTAGTCATCATTCAGAGGTTAATGATTCCCCTCTAGATTCTCCATCTTCTTGTCCACTTTGGGCTAGACAGACCTTGCAGTCTACAGGTGATTGGGTTGGGGATCCATCAGACACTAGGCAAACTCGTTCACAATTCTAGGATGCTCTACATGTCTTCATTTCTACTGCCTCAGATCCATAGTCCTTTCATGAGGCTTCTGGTAATTCTGAGTGGGATACAGCTATGTAGGAAGAGTATAGTTCCTTGATGAGGAACCACACTCGGGATCTTGTCCCTCTTCCTAAAGGAAGAAAACTTGTTCGATGTAAGTGGATCTATTGGAAAAAATTTTCAGTAGATGGGTCAAATGACAAACACAAGGCTCGCTTGGTCGCCAAAGGATTCTCCCAAGTTCCTGGGATTGACTACTTTGAGACTTTTGCGCTAGTTTCTCGAATGAATTCCATTCAAACTTTTCTTGCCATTGCTGCAGCTAATCATTGGGAAGTACATCAGATGGATGTGAGGAGTGCTTTTCTTCATGGTGACCTTCATGAGGAGATCTACATGGAGCAACCACAGGGATTCCTTCAAGATTCTTCACTTGTGTGTCATCTTTGAAAGTCTCTCTATGGCCTCAAACAGGCTCGTCGGGCCTGGTATGCCAAGATGGAGTCCTTCCTTCTATCAGTTGGGTTCACTTGATGCCATTCTGACCCTAATGTCTACATTTTGCAACAGGGTGATTCACTTCTATTTTTGGTTTTGTATGTTAATGACTTGTTGATCACAGGAAGTTCTTCACCCACCATTAAGGCTATCAAAGTGGCCCTTCAGGACAATTTTTTGATGACTAACTTGGGCTTGCTGCATTACTTTCTCGGGATTGAGATTCTTCAATCTCCTTCTAGGATCACCATCACACAATCCAAGTATGCTCTAGATTTACTCTCGAGGTTTCATATGGCTGACTGTAAACCTACTCTGACTCCCTTCCTTTCTGGAGTCAAACTTGAGACTCAATGTTCTTCTCCACTTGTTAATGGCACTTTGTACCACCAACTTGTTGGGAGTCTCATTTATCTAACTCATACAAGACCTGACATCTCCTATGTTGTAGGCATGGTCTCTCAATTCATGCAGGAGCCCCATGAGTTACACTGGAAATTAGCCAAGCAAATCCTTCACTACATTTAGGGTTCTCATAGTTTTGGGATTCACTATGTATCAGGTATTGAGCTTGATTTGGTGGGCTACACAGATTCAGATTGGGTAGGTGATTCTAAGGATCGCAAGTCTACTTCAGGGTATAGCTTCTCACTTGGGTTAGGTCTTATTTGTTGGTCAAGCAAAAAGTAGTCTACTATTGCCCTATCTTCTACTGAGGCTGAGTATAGGGGGGTTGTAAATGCTGCCACTGAGGCCATTTGGCTTCAACATCTTCTCACTAAGTTTGGTATCTAGATTAGATGGCCATCAGTCATATTTTGTGATAGCCAGAGTGCCATTCAGATCTCATGAAATCTATTTCATCATCAGTGGACCAAACACATAGAGGTCCACATGCACTACATCTGGGAGCTCATCCGTTGTCATGTCATTGACTTTCGCTATTGTCCGACTTTTGAGAAAGTTGCTGATATCTTCACCAAACCCTTCACTAAGAGAAAGTTCCTTCATTTGTGAGCTTTTTTGAAGGTGTGAGATGCTTCATCTTTTGTGGCGGCCTCTTCCTCTCACTCAGAGTCCAGACTTTTTTTTGTGTGGGGGGGGTCTCTTTTCTCTCTCTTTTGGGAAATCTTATGTACATGGGTACCCCATCAGGCTTGACTTGCCAGGACCCATGCTCTGATACCATGTTAGTGTAGTTTTTTATTTTTCCTATTTTGCTAGGTTTTTCCTACACTTTTAATAATCTCGCTTAGGTTAATAAAGCATGTCTCATTAGGTGAATGGTCGTGAGGTGTCACCTTCCTACATGTGAGCATCCATTATCTATCTTGGGAAGATACTTTTCTATCTTTAGTCTGATAGATGGTTGCTCCTCATTGGTTGGTGTTGCCACCTCCTCCCTATTCCTAGCCTATATAAGCATGCTACTTGACTTGTATTTGCACCTCTTGTTTTTGCATCCTCTTAATGCTATTTTTCTTCCAACATTTGCATTACTCTCTTGGAGACTAACTCTATGATGCTATTTTGATTTTGTATCATTTGCATTCATAGTTTAGATATTTATTCTTTGCACTAGTTTTCTAGTTTATTAATCATATTAGATTCTAACATGGTATCAGAGCTTTTCTATGTGCAAGAGTAGATTTTAATTTCCTTATTTGAAAGATTTGGGGGCGGGGGGGGGGGGCTAATAAAATTTATTGTAGTTTTTTGAAAAATGAAGTATGCTCTTCTCTTGCATCTTTGGATGATCCTAAGAATCAGAAAAGTTTTGACAAAAATGATTTTTCTCTGGGGTTTCAATCTCAAATCTAACAACCAACTTGCATATTTGGAGTTTTCAATCAATATTGTAGGTTCTAGCATGCTATTGATGGACTTAGGAAGTTGATCCAAGATTTGCATGTCATATTTTGGTTGCTAGGGTTAGTCTTTGATTTTTGGAGCCATTTTTTATTGTTAAAGGCATCTAATTTACACTACAGTAGCATCTTCTATACATCAGCAAGGAAAATGCTTTCTGGGTTTTGTTTGCAACCTCAAAAAACCATCTAGTTATCTTTTAGATTTTGCATGCAAGCTGTATATTTTTCAGAATTGAGCATGAAAGGCTACAACCATACCCCTCTCCATTGGCAGTCACAGATTTGAATGCATTTTTCAAATGTCTCATTCTTGCTCATACAGACTCCGATTTTGATGATTCTTTTTATGAACTTGGCTATTTTTTTGTGCTTTATCCACTAGTGGAGTTTTTTTTTTATTTTCATGCATGAATTCTTCAGAAATTGGAGATTCTGAGCCATGACTTTGCACAGTTCTCATTTTGGAAACTTTGGAGGATCATAACTTTCTCATATGACCTCGTATCGAGGTGATTCTATTTTTGAAAGTGCATGATTTTTCGAGTAGATCGCAGTGGTGCTATTCGTTCTCTTGATTATTGTGCCCAAGTTTCAATTTTAGCATATGCTCTTCATGAGGGTTTGTAATGCATTGAAATCAAGACCACTAAGTATTTCATTCTAGTGGTAGTTGTAAACACACTAAAATAAAGTGCCAAATCATATTTTTTTTGGGGGGCCTCTTTCTCTCACTCAGAGTCTTGACATTTTTTTCTGTGGGGGGGTCTCTGTTCTCTCTCTTTTTGGAAATCTTATGTACATGGATACCTCATCAGACTTGACTTGTCGGGACCCATTTCTACATCGACCTAAGCTTCACTTATGGGGGGTGTTAGTGTAGTTTTTTTATTTTTCCTATTTTGCTAGGTTTTTCCTACACTTTTAATAATCTCACTTAGGTTAATAAAGCATGTCTTATTAGGTGATTGGTTGTGAGGTGTCATCTTCCTACATGTGAGCATCCATTAGCTATCTTGGGAAGATACTTTGCTATCTTTAGTCTGATAGATGGTTGCTCCTCATTGGTTGGTGTTGCCACCTCCTCCCTCTTCCTAGCTTATATAAGCATGCTACTTGGCTTGTATTTACATCTCTTGTTTTTGCATCCTCTTAATGCTATTTTGCTTCCAGAATTTATATTACTCTCTTGGAGACTAGCTCTATGATGCTATTTTGATTTTGTATCATTTGCATTCATAGTTTAGATATTTATTCTTTTCACTAGTTTTCTAGTTTATTAATCTTATCAGATTCTAACACTCTCAAGGTGACTCTAGTCAACCTATCTAACCCTTCCATAACCTCTTTGATATCCTCCTTGAATCTGATGTTGTATTTGTCTTCTCTGTATTGTGAACCTCTAGCTTTGGATACCCACCATGTTGGTTCTTCCACCTCTTGTCGAATTTGGCTTCCCCCCATGCAACCTTGTATCTTGGAATTTGAACCCTTCTTTCACCTAAAGGCCTCCTCCTCTCTATGCATGATAACTAATTGGGAAAATAAGTTGGTTATTAACCTATCCAATGCCACCTTAGACCCCCTCTCTTTCAACTTGTTAACCTATCCAATGCCAGCTAACAATTTATTAAGGATGCTAAGTGGGAACATGGTGATATCCTAATTAGCTTTGATGTAGTTTCTCCCTTTACCAAGGTTCTCATTCTTGAGGATAGTAGAGGTTGTCTTAGGTTCTTTTTTTCTTTCATTCTAATTTCTTATTTGTATGACCTTTATTTTTAGTATTAAACTCTTTTGTTCCCTTTATCTTTCTTGTCTCCTTTATTTCATTAGATTTTGCACTTCTCTTTTTTTGTGCTTTACACAAATTTATGTGCTCTCTAGTTCTTTTCTTATATCTCTTGAGTAAGGCTTAGTTTGCATATCCCTACTATCTCACTCTTTCTCATCCTGATGATGGATCATGTAGCATGATCTGAAACATTGATGGTAAAAAAACACACACAATCGAATCTAGAAAAGTTCTTATATACAAATGGATTGTAGAAATCTAAAGATGTTAATTAATACCCTTCATGGGAGGGAGCTATAAAACAAATTGAAATAGTTGGAACTATTAAGGATCAAGCTTAAGAAAAAAATTATAGACTTAGCTTTTCTCAAACATTGTAGAGGCACCAGTCTAATTCTAGGTTTTGTTAGTATCCACCACAATTTGTGGAGCATGCACACATAACATATTTTCTTATGGGTAGGTCTCTCCCTTCTCAAATCTATTATCCAGTCTACATGGAGGTTTACCATCCATGTCAATGCTAGACTTATGCCTCTTCACTTGGATCTTGTTGCTTCCCTTTGTCCAGACTTATGGATATGGCTAGATACTTCTTCCTTTGACAAAGCATCAGGACACCAAGCAGAGAGCATTAAAATAAAAAAGAAGAAGTTTCTTTCTTTCTTGCATAGATCTCGTGGTTGGCATCATTTTTCTAGTAGCATCCCTCATTCTAGGTGCCCTCCCCCTTCAAGAATTCCTAGCGGTTCATATCAAAGCTCCTCTCATTCAGTAGTCTTGTCTCTCCTAGAAATAGCTAACTCCAATGGGATAGTGGATTACGATAGTCAACTCAACAACAATTTCTCCTCTCCCAGAGGTCATCTTCCTTTAGTGTCTTCCACAGCTAAGGATACACATGCAAATAGCTAGTTGAAGTCTCGTTGCACCAGTAATCATGATCTGCATGACTTTGATCACTCACTCTATCCTAGAGGCTCATGCAATGTGGTGTCCTCCCAACTACATGGGTATCCACAAAAAATCTTGCATAGAGTTGGCTCCACATCTCTCACAAGTCAACTTTGAGGCTTGAGCACATTCTATAGTTAAGAATGTGGATGGCATAGAGATAGCTTCGCTTCTCTCACCCATCAAGAAAGAGCCTCAACCTTGATCTACAACATTGAATGTTGATTTCATAGAGATGGCTTCTCTTCTTTTTCCTATTACATAGGAACCTTGAGCTCATTCTGCATCCATGAATGCTGATCATCAATGCTCATCTCCTCGTAACAAATCCTTGCCAGCCCATGTAGGTACATGCTTCTATCCCTCCATTTCTCTTGGCATGTTTCATAATTCTATCATTAATTGCTTGGATTTTGCATCGCAACCTTTTGCCTCACATCATTCCTTGCACTTGATTGATTCTAGTCTTGTCACCAACTGTAGCATTGAGGAACATGCATAGTGGTCTCAAAAGGTGACTATAGTCAGCCCATCTAACCCTTCAATATCTTCTTTGATATCCTCCTTGAATATGATGTCATATCCCTCTTCTCTATATTGTGAACCTCTAGCTTTGGATACCCACCCAATTGGTTCTTCCACCTCTTGTTAGATTGAACCTCCCACCATGCAACCTTGTATCTAGGAATTTGAACCCTTTTTTCATCTAAAGGCCTACTCCTCTCTGCACATGGTAACTGATTGGGAAAATGAGTTGGTTATTAACCTATACAATGCAACCTTAGATCCCCTCTCTATCAACTTGTTGAAGTGAGGCCTCAATTTTTCCCCATCCCCTCACTCCATCCCTCATATTCATTTTCTTCTTGAGATTTAGAATGCTATCCAATCCCTCCCATTTGGTGTTGCTAAAGAAGTTAGGAAAGATTGTTTCATGGCTCTACAACATGCAAAAATAGCTAGGCACAACATCTCTAGAGTAGAGTCAGATGCTTTTTATGATTTTGCTAATAACAATGATATTGTTACTTCCAAGCTGGACAAGGCTAATGCCACAATCATCTTGAATAGGCAAGATTATATCTCTAAGATGCTTGACTTACTCTCAGATACTAGTAGCAATTTATTAAGGACACTAACTAGGAAAAGGTGATATCCTGATTAGCTTTGATGTGGTTTCTCTCTTTACGAAGGTTTCTATTCTTGACTCTGTTCAAATTGTGAGATGTAAGGTTGAAAATGAGATCACTAACTTGGTTGAGTTTTTCTTGAGATCCACTTTCTTCTCTTTCCAAAATTTCATCTATGAACAAGTGGATGGGGTAGCAATGGGTTCTCCCCTCTCACCTATCATAGCTAACCTCTACATGGGGTATTTTGAAGGGATGGCCCTCCATTCCTTCCCTCTAAAACCCAAATGGTGGAAATGTTATGTTGATGAAACCAATTTTTGTTGGCCACATGGCCTTAAAAAACTTGAGGAATTTCACAAGCACATGAATAATTTATTCACCACCATCTGCTTAACCAAGGAGTTGGAATCAAGCTACCAATTACCTTTCCTTTATGTTCTCATCATGAAGAAGTTAGACAATACTTTTGGTCGTCAAGTGTTTTGTAAAGCCACCCACACTGACTTGTACCTCCAATCCTCTTCTCACCACCACCCTTCTCAAATAGATGGTATCCTCAAGACTCTTTCCCTTAGAGCCTATAGAATTTGTGATGTAGAAAACTTTCCCCAATAGCTTGACCATCTTTGTCAAGTCTTCAAGATTAATGGATACTCTCATAAGAAAATCTCCAAAGCTCTCACCCAAACCAAGTCCTCTTTTCTCTCATATAGTAGTCATCAAATGCTCTAAAGCCTTCCTCATTGTAATGTCTCTCTTTCTTTTGTGGAAGGCATTTCCCACAAAATTGGGAAAATCTTAACCAAAAAAGGCCTTCGGATTGCCTTCAAACCCCTCTCAAAATTAAGAAATTACATCCCCCCACTCAAGGACACCTATAGCTCTCTTCTAGAATCTAGAGTCTACAAGATTGAGTGCTCATGTAGCATGCCCTATATAGGGGAAACTAGTTTCTCTATTATCACTAGGATTTGGAAGCATAGTGCCAACATCAGGCATGAGAAGTTGCATAAATCTTCTCTTGCAGAATACTCTTATTCTACCAAACATCATATTTTTCTAGATAATACCAAAATCATGTCCAAGGAGGACAATTATTTCAAGAGGATGCTGAAAGAGGCCATTTCCATTACCTACCATCCCATTAATCGTAACTGTGATGATGGATGGTCAATCAACCATATGGGACACCCCCTGCTCGATTCTCTTGATAGGCCCCATTCTGGCTTTCCTTGCAGACCCCAGCATCCTTGATTCTCTAGTGGTTCTCCTTTGTGCTATTTCTTTTGGTTTTTTCTAGTGGGGTTCCACCTTTCTCCCCCTCTCTTTTATTTTTCCTCTCCCTTTCTCATTGGTTGCTCTTGGCTACCTCCCTCTTTGAGTTGTGTCATTCTCTCTCCCTCTCTCCCTCTCTCTCTCTCTCTCTCTCTCTCTCTCTCTCTCTCTCTCTCTCTCTCTCTCTCTCTCTCTCTCACACACACACACACACAAGCACACCAAAACCTTACTTCTTGGTTGTACATGTTGTCATATCAGGTTCATTTTTTCTTACCTTTCTTAGTTTCTTTTCCATCTTTTCTTTTTTGTCTTATTAGTTCCTTTCTGGTGTTTTTTCTTTATGTATTTAGTTTTATTTATATATATGTATTTATGTATTCTCTTTCATCCTTTTTCTTTTGATATATTTGTATTTATTAAAATATCTGCATACATATGTATTTCTATATATAAAATTGTATATATTCATTATTTTGATATATACATATGTGGGTATATATATATATAGGTATATATTCATTATTGAGATATATACTCACACATGCATATGCTTGCATACATACATATACATATACATATACATATACATATACATATACATATACATATATATAGGTATATATATATATAGGCTATACATATATATATTGTTCCACATATTTGTATATATTTTCTAGACATATTTATTTGGATTTGATGCGTGCATAGATTTTCATAGTCATATGCATATACATATATGTATGTATGTATGTATGTATGTATGTATGTATGTATGTATATATGTATGTTTATGCTTTCACTTCTGTAAGTATTTTTTTCTTCTTCTCATCATGTATGTGTATTTTGGTTCTCTTAGGTTCATTTTTTCTTTCATTCTAATTTCTTATTTGTCTGACCTTTATTTTTATTATTAAACTCTTTTGTGCCCTTTATCTTTCTTGTCTCTTTTATTTCATTAGATGTTACACTTCTCTTCTTTTGTGCTTTACAAGAATTTGTATGCTCTCTATTTCTTTTCTTATATCTCTTGAGTAAGGCTCAGTCTACATATCTCTACTATCATGCTCTTTCTCATCCTAATGACGGATCATGCAATTTGATCCAAAATGTTGATGGTAAAAAAAAACATAGAATCGAATCTAGAAAACTTCTTATATACATACAAGTTAGGTTCCTTGTGTAACGTCCTTGGTGGTGGAACTCCTTTCTCTTCTAGAGGTTCTACCTCTTTTTGATCTGGTTGTTTCACTTGTGAATACTCTATTGCTTTCTAGTATTCAGATTTCTTTAGCTCTTGTTCTAGCTCAACTTGTTAGGCCTCATATACTTTGTTCCTTTTCTTGGGGCTTCCATTTTTCTCTTATGGTTTCCTTTGTTAGCCTCAAAATACTTGACCTCTCATTCATGCTGATGTACCATTTCTTGTCTCACTAGTGTTTTAACATGGTAGGTGGATATTGTGACCTTGGTACCTTTTCCTTTGGTCAGCCTAGCTATACCCTCAAAAGATATGGTCTAGGGAATTGGATCCATCTAGAATGGATTCCTAATCCATTCCCTTGTAAGATCCACTACATGTCTACCCTCATGATCAATGTCTTTGTTTTCCTCACACCCTATTTTAGCATTCATAATGGGACTATCATAAATCTTATCCCTCTTTTACAAGGGATCCAATATCTTTGGGACATCCTTTTTGCCAGATGTCAACTCATCCTACACTAGTCCCTAATGTGGATATCATAGTCATCTACCACATTTAACCAATGGTCTTCCAAGGTTTCTTCATATATGAATTACTTCCCCTCTAGATGTTGAACCATCCCAATATTATCAAAACATGGATGAGGGTCCTGATAATATTCTAAGTGATATTGATCCCACTTTGAGTTGAAGGTAGTGATTTCATGTTTCTACTTTACTTTGATTGCTTGAATGGCGAATAACCAAACCTGATTCTTTTTGTGTTATTTTCTCACTCTATCATATATAGAAGTGAGTTAGTGACCTACCTCCAAAAGTATGAGTCAGTCAAAATGGTACCTTAGGAGTTTTATAGGACACATGATAGTACCAGCTACATGGGGATATGCAAATATCTCCAATTTAACATAGTAGACTCCAACTTAAGTTAGCCTCACTATTGCCTCTATTGACATAGTCTCCCTTAATGAACCTAATGATGGAGAATATGAATCCATCATTCACTATCCTATATTCCACACTTTGTAGTGGGATCTTCTTCACCAGTTATGGATATATCAGATAAGGTCAAGTATTTGTGTCTTGCATGCTTGCCTTCTCATACAACCCTAGGTAGTTTGTGGTTCTAGTTGCTAGTAGATACACAATATAAGATGTCATGTAAAAGCATGGGTCGATATTGATCGAGGTCAACTTCTCATCCAAGTTAGAACTCAAGATGGTGGCCCAATCAATAGGCATCCTTTTTATCCTAATGGTCTCAATAAAGTGAATTGTCCATATTTGTATGTGAACAACTACAGTGAGGCCCATGGCTCTGTTGAGGAAAATAATTGAATACTCGATGTCATCTTTCATGTAACCCCAATTCATTTCCACCTTTCCTACTTTCTAGCCCAAGGGTACCCTACCAAACAATAACATGAATTGCGCCAATTCCTTTGCCTCTTTCTCATTTTCTCTATATCACCTATCTGCCCATTTGAAGATATTGGTTTGCCCTTGGGAGATGGAAAACTTTCTCTATGTTCTGTGGTCTAAGGTTGAGGATGAGGATGTAGGGTGTAAAGTGACACACACCAACCCATTCTATATTAATTTTGATACCATTTTTTATCTTTCCTTTAGATTATTGTAGATTACCAAGAAAGAATTCAAAAAAATGTGGTCGATTTCTATTTCTAAGATCTCTACATTCCTATCTTGGAATATGGACTTCTTAGGATCTCCTTGGTACTTGAGTGCTATAGGTTTAGCTACTAATGTTTTTGTCATAGAGTATGATGATGATGTCATTATATTTGAAAAAACCAGGAAAGAAATTAGTAGTCTAATGTTAGAAGATGAAAATAGGACTCAACTAGGATCCAAACTATGGAAAAAAGAGGGCAAAAACCAAAAAAAAATTGGTAAAACTATAGAAAAACCCTCAAAGCATGTTTTTATTGCAAGAACACCTAAGTAGGTGTACTAGTGCACTCTTTACTTTTCCCTTGAGATGGAAAAGTGCACAATTCAACACAAGCACACCTCTACATGTGGAGTATTTTGTAGGAGGGGGAAGAGTTAGCCATTATTTGGTACAGATGTTCATAAATTTTGGTGGTGTGCACATGTGGAACTGTACATGTATGCACCTCTGATAGGGGGTCATAACTTTGGAAGGTTGGAGGGTAGACACAAATGTGTGCATTGGTGGACCTACAAAGATCTGAAAGGTGCAAAGGTGCATGCCTAGAGCTAGAGGTGAAAGATAATGGAGAGAGGAGTGGAGGCCATAGTCTATTTATAGGCATCAACACAAGTGCAAAATTCATAAGGGTACATAGGTGTGCACCTCTTGAAGGTTCAGAAGTGCACTTTTCACACTTGCAAGAAAAAATATCTGCCCCCCTATAAACTAATTTTTATGTGTCTAATCTACTAAATAGTGCATGATCAAAGACAAAGGCTTGACCTAGACATAGGAGAGGGTCCTAAATGACATGAGGAATGGTACTAGATCCCTCATAGAGAATTTTGTAACTAGGGCATCCCCAATTTTTGATAGAAAATGGAGCATGCATTATCGGACCACTACAACACCTAATTGAAATGCAACAATACAATGTAAGGTTAGGATATAGGAGAGAAAATATTGTGGTTGAACTAAAAGATAAATCATCTTTAGAAGAAATGACAGAGAATTCCTATAAGGGCTCTAAGGTATGTTAATTTATTTTAGTGAATTTTCTCTTTGATTTTTATCATGTAGGAAAATTCAGTGATGGGTTTTTGTGTTTATATCAAGAATAGGATGAAGAATGGTCTAAAATTAAGCCAACAGTCTATTACCATGACAAACAAGGAAACCATTGTAGTTTCAAAACATGCCCCATATTTAGTCCAAAATGGAAGCCTCATCTTTTCAAGTAAGATATCCCTCACAAAGTACCCAATCAGGTGCCTTGGTTGATTAGAATCTTGTTTTGTGTCTAGGTCAGTCTATGGCATCTAGTTAGGCATGTTCTTGTCAAGTTTAAGGGTTAGAAAGATAAATCTTGACTCAAAGTGAAAAAATTGTGTAGATACACATGTATGCAGAGTGCACAACATTCAAACTCACCTCTAATTAAGGAGACACACATGTGCACATGCACATGTAGGTACCCTCAAAGGTGTCCACCTTACAAAGCTCCCACCTATAAATACCGCCTCTCCTTTTTCTTCTTCACTTGTTCACTATACAAATCCTTGATCTCTAAACCTTGTAGAGCTTCATGTCTCCTCTTATGCACATGTTTGCAACCAAGACTTCAACCACTTTAAGGTAAAAAAAATTTATGCATATGTCCACTTGCACATGTGTGCACATTCATATGTGGAAAATATCAACAAAGGGGTTTTTAACCACACAAGTGTGCATGTTCTGCACATATGCATGTCCACTAAGTGCACAATTTTTGACTTTATATTTATTAAATTATGAAGCCATTTAAAGGGATACATACACAAGTGTAGCATATGTTCAAGGTGTGTATATGCACATTTTAGGCTTAATTAGAGGATTTTGGTCATTCTCTTCTATTTTGGCTAGTCTTCTATCAATCCAAGTTACATTTTAAGGGTTATCATAAGTTTCAATCATTGAAATATTGACATTTCTCCTCTATGCAGATAAAATGATATTGTCTTTATCCTTTATGACTAGAAATATTTCTCCAAAACTAGTGGCCTTCAAATATCAAGGAGTGCCTAAGAAATCCTATTTTGGAGACAAGCACTCTAAATTTGACACACCAAGCTTAGACATGTTAACTAGAATGCTTTTTTTCTATTGTGTAACAAGCCCAAACAAAGGTTAGATATGGTGTCAGCTTTGATTAGAACTAGATTAGTAAATTTAGCTTGTAATCTAGTGTTAGTTCAACCATCAGGACTATTTATGACTCTAGCACACTATTATATGCTAGAAGAGAAAGTGGTCAATAGTGTAACAAGAGAAATTGTCTTGGATATTAGACCTTCAAACATTGAGCTCTTCCATCTACCATGGGTAAATATGTACCTTTTGATTACCTATGAAATGGTAGATAGATGGTATAGTGAAAATGAGTGAGAGGAAAAGGAGATAGTACAAGGAAAGTACCTCATTGATAGGACACCATTGAACAGGAGTAGTGGAAAGGTCAATATTAGCCAAGGCTACATGATAGATTCCATTTACTACTCTATAGTCCTTTTAAGTATATCCATGGGCCTCCCTATAGCTATTCACTTAGAGACATGGATGGTGCACTTTATAGAAAATATTAGGATGGGGAAGATACCTATTGATTGGAATGCTACCCTGAGTGACAGTTTGGATAAATAGTTGATTTCAATAAAGAATGACCCCTACTACTCTATGAATTCTTATATGGTATATTTTCTATTAGAAAGACATATATATTACCCATGGTTATTTAGGAAGGGAAGAATGTGGGATGTAAATGCCTAGTCATACATAGTTTATTCCCATTCTCTGAAGAAGACACTCCCCTTAAAGAGTCCTCAATATAGGTTGGTCAATGATGGGTTCATATTTTCCATCATCTGATTTATAAAATAGGACTATGCCAATAGAATGTGGATATAAGTAGCAACACATAAGTCATAGATTGGATCTTATTTTATCTAGTTCAATATATTCTCTTATATTTGTGTAGCAGGTATTATCTTATTAATGAAGAAGCTTCCAAGGTATCCATCAAATAGATTGTTTCTATTAGAGATAGTAAGGAAATTAGCCTCTACCTATGATAGGGTGAGGAAGTAGAATAAGATGACATTGGTCTAGACTATCACTATTGGGGATTTTGAGGTCAAATAGTAGCAACACATTTCTATGTTTTATTTAGAATTGGACTAGTATCCTTTTCAAGATTATTAATCACTTCACCCATACTTTTCCAATATTGGAATGGTGCAAAATTTGGTTGAGAAGAAGTTTGTGCCCAAGAAGGAACTTGAAGATCATTGGATATACTCTATAGAAGACTATGATGTCATAATAAGGGACTACTATCGAACGAGTTTACAACTTTCTAAAAAGTGCTTTACCTAGAAATTTCCCTCAAAGCATCGAACAAGGATGCCCCAAGAAGTGTTGGATCCTTTATACAATAGGAATAAGATATACAAGAGGTCGATTATGAATGCAAAAATCAAGCGACAATAAAATTATGATATTCATAATAGGGCTCAACATGTTATCGAGTTGACAAGGGAATGGCTTAGACAACCTTGTTGTCTAGACCCAGTTCTTCAAGTCCCAACCCTTTAGGCCAAGACTTGACCCAAGAAGCACTAGTACAAAAACAATAATATATGACTAAATAAACTACTAAAAATTGTAGGTATATGAATAATTTCAATCACGTGACCATTGGTAGTTTATTGTCATACATTTATCTCGTAACCAAATTTATGACCACTATTTTAATCATCAATTTGGTCACTTATTGTTGTTAATTGGTGGTTCATTAGATCATTTATTTGGTAGTTTATTTGATCATTTATTTGGTAGTGTATTTGATCCTCCTACTTGTAAAGAAGGTGCGCTTCCATTGAGCTAGTACCATTTATAGAACAATGCAAAAGTTTATTAAATTTATTTGAAGATGAGTGCTAAATAACACAATCCAAACTTCACACCATTTTGAGTTTTGTGTATAACACAATATAAAGAATTCTCCATGTATTATAAATAACCTTTCAAGCTTATGATAATAGTCATTTTTTTTTATTACTAAAATTGTGTGCCTCAAGATTTTCAATTGGTGTGATAGTAGGATATTCACTATAAATAGTATTGCAATACCTCTAACTCTTGTACAAGATATTTTTGTGAATTATCAAGCCAACTCTTTGAGATTGTAAATCTATATGGTTTAGGGGGAAATTGTGGCTTATTTGAAGATGAGGTAGGTAAGGACCTATATTATAGGCAAAAAAATCAATTGTACTATAAAAATTACTACATTATTTGTATATATTTACTTCAAAAGATACTAAATGTTCAAGTTATCAGATTCCTAATTGAATGTGATATATGAAAGAAACATATTAAGAAATCATATCCTATAAATTAAAATTAGAGACCAAGCCTAATTAGGTGTAAGATGATTGAGATGTGTAATGTAAAAATATATCATTTTCATGTACCTGTAGAAATTTAGATATAATGATCCTCACATCATAAATGATATAACTGTATAGATATTGAGCAATGATGTAAGGGATATCTACTTCTTTGAAACATTTGAAGATAGCATTCTAGATAAATAGGATTCCATATCATTCAAAAGGTGATCCCTCAATGATATAAGAAGTAGAATGGTTGAGGAAATTATCCCATTTGACTACTAGAAACTAAATCATTGTTCAAATTAGTAAATGAACACATATAAGATAATTGTCAATTAATGGTACCATTACTTTGCATGCCTCATTTATTTGAATGGATTTGTTAATCCTAGAAGTTACTAATATTTTTTGAAAATGGTCTAATATAAGTAACAAATCTTGTTGGGCTTTCTCTTCCTCGTCTAGCTACAAATCTATAGATACATATCTTAACAAGCTTCAAATAAGCATGAAAATTTATTTTTTAGAAAAATTGAAAAAGAAAACTAATCAAAATGAACTGAAAATATACATCAACCCAATCTTCTATTTTTATGAAAATATGCACTTTCACCATCTTGAATGAATCAAGTTCTAAAAATTGAAAAGATGGGACATGACCAAATCAAATAGAAAATATTGTACTAAAAAATATTATGATGAAGTGCAAGGTAGGAGAATCCCCAAAGGACATGTTCTAACCCCCAACTATATAACCACATAATGGAAATATAGTAGCAAGAAGCAATAATGCAAGATCTGATATCAAATTACAATTCTTGATTCATAGATATATAACTAATTACATGCAATGTGTCAAGCTGTAAGAATTTTATGGTTATGACCAATTACAAAACAAGTAATAGTTCTGCAAGATCCGTCAAGATCTAATCCAAACCTAGCTAGTCCAGATCCAAATTTTGGTAGAAAGCTCCAAGGAAGATCTCAACTTCTGCTCACAATTCCACCAAGAAATCTCCTTGTTTCTGGCCATATCCCTAGCTCTAATCATACTTTATCCAAGATCCAAGTGTAAACTACCTCACATTCGACACTATTTCTACATATTCACAACTCTATCACAATCCTCCTATAATCTGCCTCACATTCAGTGCTCTATCCATAGAGTCAAGAAAATTTTTCTCTTCTCTACCTCCTCTTCTCCACAATGGATGAATCATCCCCAAAAGACTTGCTCAAAAACCCTATTTATACCAATATAAGATAGAAGGAATTCTAGAACAAAAATTAAACACAAATACATAAATTAAATGCCACAAATTAGCCTGCAACAACAATTAAATGTCCAAAAATTGATATCTGAGAAAAATCATCATATCTCCTAGCTCTAATTGAATTAGAACTTTTTCTTTGAACCATAGGTGGAAATCTAGGTCCTCTACAACCCCTTTAATGCACAAAGGCTGATTCTGAAAGGAAAAGTGCGTATCCATCCTAAAAGTCACATACAATAGATTGTCATGCGAAACTACTAGAAATTGATACTCTGGGAGAAATTCCATATCTCTGAACCTATAATGTATTATGAATTGAAATCCTAAAAAAGGGAACTACTCTAGGCCCTTGTCAATCCTCAAAGTGCATAGCTTCTTATTTGTAAAGAAAAAATAGTTATACACTATGTAATAGGCACCCAGAAACCAGAAAAACATAGTAGCAACAAGGTTTAAACAACTCAAACTTCCACTCAATCCATCCAATCTCTATGTAATAATTAGGAAAGGTTCCCCAATATTTTTCAAACACATCTCCAACCATGAAAATCATAGCTCCACAAAAATACAAGCTTAATGCTCTGACATTAAACTCCCTAGGTAAATAGAAAAGTATGTCCCATACTTTGATGCCAAAAGAAAGATTAGCAACCAACTTCATCTATACCAAAGGCTTCCACTTCATCAAAGTCAATAGAAAAAATCTAACAATCCACCATCTATGCTTCATCCACTAAAAATTAGAATCAAATACATATCAGCAACCCAACCAACATGCTCACACCCAAGAATAAACTAAACATAATGCTTCATTAGCAAACCCTCATCCACATCAGCAACTAGTGAATCCACACCAATAGAAACAAACTTCATATGAACAACACTATGTAGATCTCCATCAACACATGCCAAAATCACAACACCAAAAGTCTTATTTCTCACAACAAGATTCTCTACAACATACAACCAAATTATCCATGATCAAGTGCTCTACAATTTCCATGTCAGATTTAGCCAACTGATCATGAAAACCAACCTCTATCCTAGCATCAAGAAGGTTAGAAATAGCCTCAATAATAACCTCCAGCTATTCTATGAGTTCTGTATCAAACTTCACAAGCTGATCAAAAAGACCAACCTCTTCCACCTTGACCTTGTTATTCCATCTTATCTCATGAAAAAACTCTCTTAACTAGCCAAAAAAATCTCTTCTAGATTGGTAGACTTCCACTCCAAAAACATCTACAAAGTGCCTTCCTCATCCTATCCTTATCTTGATCATCTAAACTAGTTTCAAACTGAGCAACCACCTTCTTAGTTTGATCAACCAAACTAGCTTCAAACTAAGCGGACATCTTAGAAAAATTCTTCTTCACTACATTGTGGATATTCAAAATCATCTTAGGGTCCAATCCTCTTGGAGCCATCTCCCATGATCTTTGTAAACCCTTTGCAACAAACCATTCCCATGCTCCTTGTGACAAACCCAAATGATTTGCAAGTCAAATCACAACCTACCACCTCGGATGAACAATTAGGAACCACATCACAAGTCTAGGACCACCGATCTACAATGCACAAACTCTCTACAATCATGCCTCAAAAGATTAGTCTTCCATCTTGGTATCCATCAATCCATCTACAAGCCCTATACAATTTTAAGTTAGAACCATGATTTTTCACATTGCAACCAAGAGATCTAGGACTCTAGAAAGAAAATCCACCACTAGATCAAGATCAAATCAGATCTACTTCTCTACCCATGTCCTAGAGTAAACTGCCTCAACTTTGGTGATCTGTCTACACACTCAGGAACAACCTTTTCTCTAATACCACTTGACACAATGCAAGGTAGGATATGTCCTAGCCCCCAGCTATATAACCACACAATGGAAACACAATAGCAAGAAGAAATAATGCAAGATCTAATACCAAATTAAAATTCTTGATTCATAGACATATAAATAATTACATGCAATGTGTTAGGCTATAAGGCCTTCCCAATTATAACCAGTTACGAAGAAAGTAATAGCTCTACAAGATCCCTTAAGATCTAATCTGAACCCAGCTAGCCCAGATTGATACTCTAGTAGAAACCTCCAAGGAAGATCTCAACATGTGCTCAAAAGCCCACTAATAAATCTCTTTTCTCTCTAGCCACAACCCTAGCTCTACTCCAACTTCATCCAAGATCCAAGTGTAAACTATCTCACATTTGGCACTCTATCCACAGACATAGGAAAAACTTTATCTTCTCCACCTCCTCTTCTCCATGATGGATGAATCATCTCCAAAATACTTCCCCACAACACCTACTTCTACCAATCTAAGCTAGAAGTCATCCAAGATCACAAATTAAATACAAATATATAAATTAAATATGACAAGTTAGCCTACAACAACAATTAAATGTCCAAAAATTGATATCTAAGAAAAATTGTGATATCTCCTAGATCCAATTGAATTAGAACTCATTCCTCAAATGTAACTAGGAATAAAATTCCTCTAAAATCCCTTAAATTTTAAAAGGCTTAGTCCCCAAGGAAAAGTGCACATCCATCTTGAAAGTCACATATAGGAGACTATCACATGAAACTGCCACAAATTGATACTCTAGGAGAATTGTTATATCTCTTAACCTATAATGAATTAGGACTTTTTCTCTTGATAGAAGGAATTAATCTATGCCATATTCAATCTATTAAGTACAAAACATTTCATTCATTATGAAAAATTAGTTATACAATCTGCCACAGGCACCCAGAAACCAAAATATCACAGTAGCAACAAGGTTGAAATAGCACAAACTTCCACTCAATCCACCAATTCTCTATGAAATCATGAGGAAAGGTTCTACAATGTGTCTCCAACACATTCCTAACCATGAAAAGAATAGCTCCACCAAAAATCATGCTTGATGCTCCTACATCATATTATGCCTAATTATTTACTTGTCCAAAGTTTATATTGCTTAATGAAATCAAATCAAACATATATTTTTGTCTAAATAGATTTGATAAGTGTAGTAAGCATGATACCAAGAGAATTAGCATATAAATTATGGAATCCTTACTAAAATTTATATAACTAGAATATATTGTTTAGCCTTTTACATAGATTATATGTAAAAAAAAATTAGCGATATATGTAAAACAAATAATAATAACAATGACTAGAATGTAGGTGTGTATTTTGCAATTCAAAAATACTACAATGATGAAGGCTAGTAACTCTAGATATGATAAAGACATATATTTGGTAATACAAAAATAAGGATGATGATACTAAAGTTCATAAGGTTAGTAATTACAAAAGCATTATTGACAATGCTTGAAGATTTACTATTTGACAAACCACAATTAAATAGATTTTCCATGTCATCAAGAAAGTGAAATGTCTTATGTGATGTTGTTTGGAAGTCTCTAGCTTTGAAGGCATAAATGAAATAAATAAGAATTAGCTGAAACAATGATATTACCTTATACCATTGGTTAAAGTCGTGATAAAAGAAACAACCCTAAATAGTAAATTAAAAAAATAAACACATTGATAGTAATAAGATAAAACAAGGATTGTGTGCACCTTGAGTCCTTTCCTTAGGTAGGGGAGTACAAGAATTGATTCATTTCATTATACATTGGTCTATGGATAGTATTTAAAAGTTATAATAGCCATGCCAACTCTACAAAAGGAAGATATAAGAAAAGGGAAGTAGTTCTATCACAATTACTTGTAAAGACAATCAATGATGTTGCTATGGTGTTGAGGATGGCAGTCAGTAAGAAAAATTATGTATGTATGTATGTATGTATGTATGTATGTCTATATATATATATATATATATATATATATATATATATATAGTTGGAAATATTCAGGACTAACAAGGTTACTGAGAGGGGAGGGGTGAATCAGTAAGCTTTAAAATTTAAACCAATTTAGCATAATAACAAATTCACCATTCATTCATCTACTTTACTGTATGCATGAAAAAGATTAACACACTGATTTGGTGACCCAGAAACCTTTCAAATTGAAAGTAAAATTGGGGTGGGGATGATTCCCACAAAACTTCAATACTATAGTATAAAGTTGGCCAGTTAAGGCTTACAGTGATCACTTCTGGTGATCTTCCCTGTTAGGAGCAAGTAGGACTGCTAGATCCACCTTGTTAGAGGATTTATAAACATACAATGAAGTATGCACTCTGTTAGGAGATTTACAAAAGACTATTAAGTCTACCCTGTTAAAGGATTTACAAAACTGATTCACCTGTTAGGATGAAGCAGTGGATCTGGTTACAACTGGTTTGCTGATTAGATCTTATGTACTGATCACTTGATGTGATGGATATATCTTTGTTTCTCCTTGATAACCTTGTTGAATACTCCACTACTGATTCTCTTTCAATTCACTCTTACTTCACTGTTACTTCTCTTCATCATATCTATTTTTAAAAAATAAAATATTTTTTATTTATTGCAAATGGCACAATACATTACATATATACCATTCCAATATTTACAGCAACAAGGTCAGCCAAACACAAGTGGACAAAACATTACTAAATTAGTCAAATAGTAGAAAACTCAGGTTCCTCAAACTCACTCGGTGACCTTCTGACACTCGGCATCCACTACATTACATGGCATCATCATGCACTCAGTAGAGGTAGGGGCTCAGTCCATACTAATCACTCTGAGTAGCTTGGAACTTGGTAACCACTGGTGACTCGGTAAACATTGTGTCACTTGGTAGAAACTAACTCCTTTGATTCACTTGGTAAGCACTGAATACTTCTTTTACCTTTCTGTCTTGGTAATCACTGAAACCTTTATTTACCTTCCTGACTCGATAAATATTAAATCCTTTGTTTACCTTTCTGACTCGGTAAACATTAAAACCTTCGTTTACCTTCTTGACTCGGTAAACACCAAAAACCTTTGTTTACCTTACTAACTCGATAAACACTAAAAACCTTCGTTTACCTTACTGACTTGGTAAACACTAAAACCTTCGTTTACCTTTGTGACTTGGTAAACACTGCTGAACATACTTGGTAACCAATGAATGCTCGGTATGAACTGTAAACTGAGTGATGAACTCAGTAAGCATTCGAAATCAAATAAGTGTTGTAACTAATGACAAATATATCATTATTCCAACAATCTCCCCCTTTGGAATTAGTGACAAAAACACTTATGAGCCAAAATTTATATACAAGATCTGACAAAACTAATTTGATTCTGCTGTGCTAAATATACATGGGCTACCTTACATATAACTCCCCCATACAATATACACAAGGTTTCTACATGAGTTATATGACTTTATTCTTTATTACTTTATTACCTTCTCTCCTTTTGTGTCTTATTACTTTCTCCCCCTTTTTGATAATAATGCCAAAGAATAAAAAATGTATTTACATGGAGACGCCAAAATGTGTGATAAACTCAGAATGTACCTAAAGAATTAGCTGCAAATTTTTATCCCAATTGTCTTGTAGGATTTTACATGTGGAGAGAGCTACTTGAACTTTTGCAAAAAGTTCAATCACATGGTCTGCAAAAGAGAAATTATTGTCATGGATCAATGTTTTTGAATATGCAATGTGCTTCTACATTGTGTTCATGACAGGAAGGATCATATTTTGGATGTCAATTAGAGTAGACCTGATCCTTGCTTCCTCTCTTAGTAATTCTACCTATTTCTCTAACAAAAATTTGATTCTCAGATGATGGGATGAACTTGCACTATGGTCAGATTGCAGCATTTGGACAGTGACCTTCATATCCACATCAATTTTATTCAACTTTTCTTTTACTTCCTTTGTATACTCGGTAACATCACAAAGTTTTGCAAAAAGTGAGGTTAAATTATTAAAATAATTTTCAATGTTAGACAAAATTGAGGTTAATTCATCCTATTTTAATGCAATATGCTGAGCAATGTGCTCAAGCACTTTATTGTCAAATTTCTTCTCTGCCTTTTCAATCAATTTTTCTTGGCCGGAGGTATCCTCATTGAATTTATTCACCGCTTCTTCTAGTTGTAACAAAATGAGTTGAGATGAATCCACATCAACACCTATAGCCTCTGTTATTATATTTTTAGTACTTTCAATAATGTTATACTCCTGGTCTCTTTCATGCCTGAGTTGTTTTTGCCTGGCCTTCTGCTCTAATAGCTGACTGATCATTCTCATTTCATCAACTGATGCAGTATCTAGATCTATCTTAGGAATGAAAATGTCCTTATCCAGATCTATTTCTTCATCTACTGCCTTACTAGAAAACATGTATCTCTTTGGTTTTTCTGCAGTGACTGCACCTTTTCCCTTTGAAATTGAAACAATAGTTGATGATACTGGATTGTCTGTTAAAACTGGAATGGGACCAACTAAAGGTAAACTAAGAGAAGTGTTGGCTGTATCAAAACTTGATGTACTACTCAAAAATGATGTACATACTGGTATATTTACAGTTGGAGAACTGACTAGAGCAAAAATTGGGGCCAATGTGGCTGAGGAAGACAAAATTGGTAAGAAACTAGGAAGACTTACTGTACAAGCTGCAAGTGGAAGAGATATACTTGGTGAAGTAGCTGCTGCAGTGGATGACTCGGTGGCTGATGATGTGCCTGGCACTTGCATTGCAGAAACCTAGAGCTGAGAGGAGACAGGTGGAGATTGATCAATTGATGAGGCTATTGAGCTCACAATCTCACCAGTAGAGGTGGTTTCTTCCTCCATTTCTCTTTCAGCTTCTTCTTCCTCAATTTCTTTTCTAGCTTCTTCTTCAACTTCTAACATTATTGATTGTAGGTCTTTTGGTATTTCTTCAATGTCATCACCCTCATCATCATCATCATTATCATCACCGTTGTCATTGTTCGTGATTTCAACAGTATCCTCACTAGGTTTGTGTAGATAATAGATATTTTTCCACATGTTTGTAGCATCATTTACCACATGCTCAATATCTTTGACAAGTATCAAACAAGTGTGGAATCTAATCATCATATTGCCTTCATGATCTTTCAGTAATTTCTTTACTTCAGCATTAGAGAGATTTGGCAGGAGATTCCTTAGGGTCTGCTCATAAATGTCTTTGACAGTTTTGGTTGCAGCTTCCCATCTTGGTTGCAATCTTTCCAATAGCTCTTTAGAGATCTGAGAGGTTATCTTGTCCGAGGAGTATTTCCATTTTCCCATTTTGTTCAGTACTAGATCCTTAATCTGCATTTTCTCCTATTCTATTTTGGTTTCAAACTTTAATGCTTTGAAGTTTGTGAAGCTACCTCCTTCATCTAATTGCTTTAGTCTTGCTTCAAAGGTGAGTGGAGGCTTAACAAATACAGGTTCCTTCTTTCCCTGTCTTGTTCTCCTGGAGAATAGTGCACTGGTTTTCTTTTTAGGTTTGGTGATAGTCACCTTACCTTTCTTTCATTGAGGCTCTTCTTCTTCTTCTTCCTTTTCTTCATCTTCTCCTCTCCCTTCTATTATCATGAGAGGTCCAGTATCAGCTTTTAGCCTTTCTATCTTTCTCCTACCTTTAGAGATTGCTTGAGGAAGCTTTATTTCAAGATCTATTCTAACCTTTGCCTCTTCATATGTTCCAAATGCAGGAAACTTGGGATCTACTGGTTCATTTACTAGTGCCTCAATGATATCTTTGGCATCATCAATATTTAGCTCATAGGGTAATGGTTTTACCCATGCCACTTGGGGTTTGACTGCCTGGATGTAGACTCTGTCACAGTCAACCATGAAATAGACATCATCCTTATACTCTTCAACAAGTTTTGGAGGTATCCTGAACCTGTTGTTCATCCTTTCCTTGAAATATTCAAAATAATTATCCATTACCTTATCAAAATTCATACCCATTTCTGCTATGAATTTGTTTATTTGATACAAAATTGGAGTATCTTTCCTCCATACAACTGCTCCTTTAGATGGAAAGAATTTTTGTACATAGAAAAATAAAAAAACTAGCAAAGAGCCAAATTTACAAGGGTTTGTCTTTGCAGTCCTTATGCTATCCATGTTTTTATTCAATTGTTTTAATAGCACATCAGCTAGGTCAAACTCCATATTTTTATTTACAATCTTATATGCCAAATCTATAGCCTCACAGGGTAAACTATTCAGCCTGCTGGAACTGTATAGTTTGTATGCAATAACACATATACCAAATTTCAGTTCTATATCTGAAACATTGTTGAGCTTTAAGCCTCTGCCATCCCATTCAGCTTGGGTTAATTTTTGGAGGTCATCTCGACCTAGGGTTTTGGTGGTTTTGGCTTTGGTCAACATTGGTAAGCCCGTGATCTTGTGGATCATCTTCTTTGTTATGAGGATGGGTTGTTCTAACCACAATTGTCCATTATGCACATGGCTTAAGATATACCTTACCCATTTTACTTGGAAACTCCTTGGAAGATGCAGGATATTGGTTAAACCTTTGGTTTCCAAATGTTTGAACTCGGGTTTTAGGGTTCCATCTACGCATAACTCAGCTAGGGTAATATCCATATCTAGTGTCCCTATTTCTTGCATAGTATACTTGAAATGAGTATGAATATCATTGATTAGAAGTACCTTTGGAGGGATCTGCAATTGAGCTCCATGCAGGTTGAGTGATTCAGCGATGGCAGGAACAATTTTGAAATTGGGCGCCTTCCATTCGACTCCCTTCACAAGCATTTTAGAACCTTTCTTCGCCTTGCTGCCATTGGTGCTTGTGGATGCCATTGCTACTCGGTGAGAGAACTATTTTGTAACACAATTTCCTTTCTGGAAAATTGCTTCAAATCACTTGAACTGACTTAGATGCACTTGAAAATATATTTTCTCTGTGAACTCTGAATTCATGATGAAAAAATGAGATCAAATTCTGCCCTTTTGATTGAAATCCTGTCATTAATGCTCAGGTAAAAAGGTAGCTGAGAATTAGGTTTTTATAAATGGTCACTGACTTACTCGATAAACCTTGCAACTCGATGAACATACAAAACTTTCTTATCTTCCTGACCAAGCTCGGTAAAGTCTGAAAATCAACCTTACTCGGTAGATGCAACACTGTGAATTATGACTTGTATCTGCAATACTGATTTATCATTTCCACTCCTTCTTTTTGGAACTACTTAGGATATGGCTTGAAGATGTAGTCCCTTATCCTTCTTGATAAGTCTAATTAGGAATGGTGGAGTCACCCATTCTTAGAGTGACATTTCCATCATTTGAATTTTCTTGCTCGGTAGACTTAGGAATCCACTGTTGTTTCATTTGCTTTTGATTATTATCAGCTCTAGTTTTCTTTTCATCTTCAACCTTTCCTATATTCATGCAATTCTTGGCTATATGACCAAGTTCAGTACAAGTATAGCATCTTATGGTTGTATCTTTCTTCCTTAGGTGATGCCTTCTACAGTTTGTTCCTATGTGTCCATATTCTCCACAATAGTGACATCTACACCAAGTATTGTAATCTCAACCAAATATTGCTTTGACAATTTGTTCTACTAGATTGAGTGATTTTGATGTACATTCATATGCCTTATGTCCTTGTTTCTTGCATTTGTGACAGTTCCTTCAAACTTTGGTTTCTCCTTGCATTCATTGGCTTTGTAAACATGTTGATTGCAATTGAAGCATTTTCCATTGAATTTACCTTTACCATTACTCCAACATTTGTTAGATGTATGACCTATCTTGTCACAATGATTACAAGTGGGTCTTTGATTCCTTTGGGTACCTTGTTCAGAAGATTCACCTTCTTCCTTGTATCCAAGATCAGCTTTACCCTTTTGCTTATAAAAATTTTGCTCATTTTGCTGATTCAATTAACTCATGTCTGCTTGAGATTTCATCATCCTTTAATTGACTTGCTTTTCAAAATTTAGATAATTTTCCAAGCTTTCATTGATTTGTCTCTCAGTTCTTAAGTCATTCTGTAGACTTTCATTTTGTGCTCTGAGAATCCTGATTTCTTCATTTGCATTGGATAGTTGATATGCTAGATCTTCATGTTCAAGGGATTGATTTTGAGTTTCATGAATTCTATCTTCCAATTCTTCTTGTGCTTTGTTTCTTTGTTCCAAAACTTCACATAGCCTGATTAACTGTATTTCTTGCTCTCTTTTAAGCTTTCTTACCTCTTCTTGCAGTGATCCATTCTTTTCTAGAAGTTCTTTGATTGCTTTGTTAGCTTCTTCTGTATTATTTGATGGTAACAAATCTTGAATCCTTTCTTCAACATAAAAATGGTCATTTATTTGTCTTGCAAGTTCCTTTATTCTTTTTAGGGATTGAGAAAAATGTTCATTTGCTTCTTTTAGTTGAACCATGGCCATCTCAAAATCTAGCTTCTCATTCTCAATAGTTTTGTCAAGTTTGAATATCTTCATTGTCCTTGATCTTGCTCAAGCTGTCAAGCTCTGTCCTGAGAACCACAAAGCTCTGATACCAATTGTTGGAAATATTCAGGACTAACAAGGTTACTGAGAGGGGAGGGGTGAATCAGTAAGCTTTAAAATTTAAACCAATTCAACATAATAACAAATTCACCATTCATTCATCTACTTTACTGTATGCATGAAAAAGATTAACACACTGATTTGGTGACCCATAAACCTTTCAAATTGAAAGTAAAACTGGGGTGGGGATGATGCCCACAAAACTTCAATACTGTAGTATAAAGTTGGCCGGTTAAGGCTTACAGTGATCACTTCTGGTGATCTGCCCTATTAGGAGCAAGTAAGACTACTAGATCCACCTCGTTAGAGGATTTATAAACATACAATGAAGTATGCAGTCTATTAGGAGATTTACAAAAGACTATTAAGTCTACCCTGTTAAAGGATTTACAAAACTGATTCACCTGTTAGGATGAAGCAGTGGATCTGGTTGCAACTGGTTTGCTGATTAGATCTTATGTACTGATCACTTGATGTGATGGATATATCTTTGTTTCTCCTTGATAACCTTGTTGAATACTCCGATGCTGATTCTCTTTCAATTCGCTCTTACTTCACTGTTACTTCTCTTCATCATATCAATTTTTTTTTTTTTTTTTTATTATTATTATTGAAAATGGCACAATACATTACATATATACCATTCCAATATTTACAGCAAGAAGGTCGGCCAAACACAAGTGGACAAAACATTACTGAATCGGCCAGATAGTAGAAAACTCAGGTTCCTCAAACTCACTCGGTGACCTTCTGACACTCGGCATCCACTACATTACACGGCATCGTCATGCACTCAGTAGAGGTAGGGGCTCAGTCCATACTAATCACTCTGAGTAGCTTGGAACTTGGTAACCACTGGTGACTCAGAAAACATTGTGTCACTCGATAGAAACTAACTCCTTTGATTCACTTGGTAAGCACTGAATACTTCTTTTACCTTTCTGTCTTGGTAATCACTGAAACCTTTATTTACCTTCCTGACTCGGTAAATACTAAATCCTTCATTTACCTTTCTGACTCGGTAAACATTAAAACCTTCGTTCACCTTCTTGACTCGGTAAACACCAAAAACCTTCATTTACCTTACTGACTTGGTGAACACTAAAAACCTTCGTTTACCTTACTGACTCGATAAACACTAAAACCATCATTTACCTTTCTGACTTGGTAAACATTGCTGAACATACTTGGTAACCAACGAATGCTCGGTATGAACTGTAAACTGAGTGATGAACTTGATAAGCATTCAGAATCAAATAAGTGTTGTAACTAATGACAAATATATCATTATTCCAATATATATATATATATATATATATATATATATATATATATATATATATATATATATAAGAGCAAACTCTTTCGTTAAAGTGAAGTGGTAGAATAGAAAAGAAGAAATAAAAGTGCACAACTCATAATGAAAAAAAGATAATCTCCTTTATTCATAAAGGGAAGTATTACAAATTTATGCACAAATACTTACAAGAATATTTCAAACTATCTTGGATGGAAGGGGAAGGAAATACATTACAAAATAGTTCCACACAAGTAATGGAGGTTACTATCACAAGGAATGTAGATTATTCAATGCATAAAAGTCAAAAAATGAGGAATAGGAAAAGGAATCTGCCATTGTCTAGTTACGGTGGACTATTGAATCTTTGCATCATGGTAGAGCTTCAATTCCACATCTTTAGTGCACCTAAAAAATAGTAGGAAAAATGGGGGTTAGTCTTGAGACTAAGAATTGGAAAACTCTGTACCCTATTCCTAATCATAGCTGATATAGATCTAATTATCTATGAAAAGGAAAGTCAATCTTAAGAAAACTTTTGAATATTAACATTTTCATGTTATGTACATCTATAAATGTTAATCATCTAAGAAGGATTCAAATAGAGATCAAAACAAATAATTTTTTGCAAATGTTTGTAATTATATTCAAGTGATAAAATAAAAATAGAGCTAAGTAAAGGATTTTTAATACACAAGATATAGCTAGATATAGATAAAGTAAAATCTTCTTCAACACCAAATGTTAGGCTGCAAGTAGAGGAGAGTTTACAAGTAATGATTTTCAAGCTATTAAGGCTAATAATAGAGTTACATAGTATGGAGGAGTGAAAGAGTAAAGAGATTTTTTCTAAAATACCCTTGTCTAGTATGAACAGAATCAAGAGTCTATAGAGGTTACCTTGGGCATTAAAACATTAATAACAAAGAAAAATAACTTATAGCTTCCTGATTTCCAATACATAATGAAAGCCACATATTTGACAGTGGGATGAAAGGAAGGCTAAGATGTGTAAGATCATGCTTCATATAAAATTTCTTATATATAACAAAAGTTGTAAACATGTAAAGGAATTATGAGAAATCATATACATTAGGAATATAGACAACATAATTGCAATGCAACAATGCAATGCAACAATGAAATTTGTAAGAAAAGGAAATCTTGGCAAGATGAAGTGAAATCGAACAATGATTTATGGATTTTGTATAGAGCAAAGTTTTTAGCCAATTGTATAAGAATAATTCTTAGAAAATGAGGGAGATATAATACATCAGTGTTCATTTAAGACAATAACTTTAAGATATAGCCAAAGACATCCAAAAGTTGAGTTTTGTTTTGGTTTTAGGAAACTATGAAAGTGATGACTATATATAGATGATACCAAAAAAAAAATGCAATGGATAGAGCTTCTTTTAACATGAACAAAATATAAATAATGAGATATTATTAGCATACAAAGTCTACAAAATCCATTGCACTTCTAGAAAAAGATTTTGGATAGAAAGAAACATTTGTACAACTAGCTTACAACATCAATTTCTAGAAATATTGAATGATATGTAGAACATTTAATGAACAAAGCTCATTATTTCATCTAAAGAGAAGAAAAGAAATATTTGAAGGAAGATAATCATTCAATAGAGTTGCAATAGAGACAACTAATATAGATCACACATTTTTTGGAAAGATATATTCCTAATAGAGGAAAACATAATAATGAACTTTTCAACATGACAATTACATCATACATCCATGTTCCACCCCACAAAGGCTACTGTATGCATATGAATAAATAAGAAAAATATTGTCAAGTCAAAGTAAACTAACACAAAGAAAAAATTTTCAGAAGATTTTATGAGATAGAAAAAGCTTGATTGGGGATCACCCAAAAATACAGGGGGATTCCTATTGAAGGATATTCACTTATCAAAAAAATACTACAAGAGTCCATGAAAATATGTGATAAGTGTGAAGCCAAAATATACAAATCCATAAGTTGAGCCCTAATTGGTTAGAATGTGAGCAATAAGAAATATTCAAAAAAACCCTCATGAATGAAAATGGTGACATTGCCAAATTTTCATCAAAGAGATGAAACACTTACAAATTTTGCACATCATTGTTCATAGTGAGAACATACTTTTCCCAACCATTAAATTATCATTAAAAAAAATGAAGTTTGTAAAAGACTACAACATAATATAGAAGTTTCAAATATCAAATATAGAAACAGGAATCGTGGGAAGTTCAAATGAGCATCTCAATGGTGATCTGATAAAAAACTACTATTAATATTTCCATAGTAGATTCATTTGAAGTCTTCCTTCATACCATAACTAATAGAGAAAAATTCTAAGGCATAGATTGAAATATTTCTAGCAATCATGATTTGAATCAAAGGCACATACCTCACCAAACCCTAATCACCATCAAGAGCTATACTCTGTAGCTGATGTTAGCATATCCTTTTCAATGATGTTCTCTAGTGTCTACTGAGCTCATAGTATTAGCAATGTGAATCTAGTGTCAACTAAGTTATTTAGTATATGTTGAGTTTCATAGTGTTCACTAAGTCATATAGTGTTGACTAAGTTCAAGCTACTTGGAAGTGATTAGTATGAACAATGCCTCTTCCTAAACTGAGTGCCAGATGATGTTGAGTATTTATAGTGGTTGCCGAGTATTAGAGCATCAATAAGTTTGTCTTCAAAACCTGAGCTAAAATAGCTAGGCTTACTTTATGGATTTTGGTGAAAGATGTATTGTAGCCAACTTTAGTAAGTTATGCTTTGGATTGGTAAATATGTAATACATTATATCCAAATGAGGTATATATGTGATGAATATATGATGAGTAGAAGTTTGAATTAAAGTAGGCTACAAGTGGTATAAGGGAGAACAAAGAACTATCTATCACATAATGTGATCATTGAAATTCAAGGCATCTCAATCACCAAATCAAGTAATAGATCTGAGATCAACCACTTGTTCATCTTAAAAGGTGTATCAGTTAAATCCTTTAACAAGGTAGACTTAACAGTCTTATGATAAAACTCTTTACTGAGTGCATAATTTATTGTATGTTTTGTAAATCCTTTCACAAGGTGGACCTCATAGCCCTTATTGCTCCTAATATGGAAGATCATTAGAATTAATCAATTGTAAGCCTTAACAAGTTAACTCTATGCTACATTACTAAAGCTTGTGGGTATCATCTCAACCCCAATTTTACTTTCTATTTGGAAGGTTTCTAGGTTACCATATCTTGTGTCATATTTCTATGAATGGTTATTTTCTTTCATTCTTTCATGCATGTAATTAGATCAGAATATTATATGAAGGATTAATTGGCAAAATAAGATTAAGTTTTATTGGTTCCTGATTCACCCCTCCCCTCTCAGTAACCTTTCCTACCTCATATTTACAAAAACATCTTCAATAGGTATGATCTTCCACTTCACTACATACTCATAGTAATTATTTTCTCTTGTGCTCTTACCAACTCTCTAATCCAATACCTATTCAACTTTTGCAATATGCTTCTTAGGGTAATCATTTGATACAACAACTTTATTATCTAACTCGTGATACTTATACAAATTAACAAAATTGAATATAGGAGATATATCCATGTCATCAGGTAACTGAACATCATATGCATTACCTTTGTCAAACATTCCTGAGATATTACAAGGTCCAAACTTCTTCATCTTTATCTTATTACATTTTTCAATAGGAAATCTACCTTTCTTCAAATTAACCATCAACTCATCACCAATCTCAAAAATATGATGTCTAGTAGACTCATTAGCATTCTCCTTATACTGTTGATTACTTTTTTCCAACCTCAACTTCAGTTCTTTATGCAAAGACTCCATAAATTTAGAAAATTCTTTGCCTACAACACTTTTCCTTTTTCACCAACATCCCTCAAATCTAATATAACTCTAGATTACATTATAGTAAGAATCTCAAAAGGTTTCTTCCCTATACTCCTATTTATAGAGTTATTATAAGAAAACTCAACTTGTGTCAACACCACTTCTCAATTACTTGGATTATCTCTAGCTAAACGTCTCAACAAATTACACAAGCTTCTATGCACAACCTCTATCTATCCATGTTTATGTGGATGGAATGTAGAACTAAAATTCAACTCAGTACCTATCTTCTTCCACAAAGTCTTCAATAAATAACCAACAAACTTAATGTCTCTATTAGGAAGAATATTTCCTGGTAATCCATCCAATCTCACAATCTCTTTAAAGAAAATTTCAGCAAAATGCTTAGCATCTAATGTCTTCTAACATGGTACAAAATGAGCCATCATAGAAAATCTATCCACAACAAAAAATTATATATAATCATACCCCTTCACTATCTTCGGAAATCCAAGAACAAAATTCATACTAATGTTAGTCCAAGGTTTCTCAGGAATAGTAATAGGTGTATACAAATTAATGTTATGATTTGTTCCTTTTGCAACTTGATAAACTCCACAACTCTTCACAAATTTCTCAACATCCTTATACATCTATGGCTATTAGTACTTCTTCTTCAAAAAACTTGATGTCTTATCAATTTCAAAATATCTAGCAATCCACCACAATATTTTTCTTTAGTCAAATTTAACCTCATTGAACTTTTAGGGATACACAGTTGAATTCTTTTGAACAACTTAAATTCTTCAATAAAATATTCATCATACTTACTAGTGTGATCTATTAGAATTGGTGCTCTAGACTTTCTCCATGCCTCAAAAAAATTAGGGTATGTATCATATAACACTTTCATTTCATCAAAACCAAGAACTTCAACCTTCATCTTAGTAAGTAAAGAACATCTTCTGCTCAATGCATCACCAACTCTCTTACTAACTCCATTCTTATGCTTGATTAAAAATGTGAAACTCTACAAATACTCCACCCACTTCATATGTTTTTGGTTCAATTTATGTTGACTTCAAAAGTATAGTAAACCTTTATGATCAGTATACAACAAAAACTCCTTAGGAATGAAATAATGTCTCAAATTATTGAAGGCTTGAACAATAGCATAAAAATAATGATCATACATAGAAAAATTCCTTTTAGCATCATTGAAATTCTCACTAAAGAAATAAAAAGGTTTACCTTCTTGACTTAATGAAGCTCCTATTATACTACCACTTGCATCACATTAAACTATTGAAATTAGGAAAAGCCAATATAGGCAACTCAAAAACATTTTTTTTCAAAGTCTCGAAACTCTTATCAGCTCCATATGTCCACTTCAATTCCTCTTTATCTCCAGTAATTATCTAAATCATAACATTAAAAATAGAACTTAAATTCCTTTTAAACTTCCTGTAAAAACTAGACAAACCATGAAATGATCTTACCACATCCGCATTCTCAGGTGTAAGCCATACCAAAATTGATTTAACCTTCTAAGGATACATTCTCAAACCATAAGTTGAAATAAGAAATCCCAAATACACAATCTCATCTTGCATAAAATGATAGTTCTTCAAGTTAATCATCAAATTCCCCTCCTTCAATCTTTGCAACACTTATCTAAGATGTTCAATATGTTCTTCCTTAGTCTTATAAAATATCCAAATGTCATCCAAATAAACAATCAAAAACTTACCCAAAAATATTTTGAAAACTTCATTCACCAATTTCATGAAAGTATCAAGGGCATTAGTTAAACCAAAAGGCACAACCAACCATTCAAATAAACTATCTTTTGTCTTAAAAGTAGTCTTCCATTCATCACCTTCTCTAATTCTAGTCTAATGATACCCACTCTTCAAATCAATTTTGGTAAAAATAGTTTTCTCCAATCAAACAATATATTATGTCATCCATCCTTAGCATAGGAAAAATATATTTAATTATGATATTCTTAACAGATCTCAAATTAGTACACATCCTCCATTCTCCATTCTATTTAGGTGCTAATACAATAGGTACAACACATGGACTCAAACTCTCTCCGATCAAAACTTTCTACAACAACTCATGCACTTGTCTATTAAGTTCTTCATTCTCTGTAGGTGTCAACATATATGGTGCTTTGTTCATAAAAATAGCTCCTTGAATCATATCCATACAATGAATTATGCTCCTTATTGGAGGTAAACCATCTTGTATATCTTCTGCAACAATTTCCTTGTACTCATTCAACAAATTTTAAATTTTCACTAGTGCTCAATCAATACTATGAGTTTGTACTATTACTCAAGCACCACTGACTCGTACTTGGCCAACAGTATCTTTTGATACTCACTTGCTACTAACACAACTTAGTCATCTCAAAATTATAAAGAAAAAAACTTGGTTCATTTTCATTTCCTTTTCAAATTCCTTCCCATTAACCATGCAAATTCTCACAATAGTACATTTAACCTCATTTAGACATTAAATCAACAACAACAATGTTTCTTTCTTCCCATTCAGCTAAAGAGTATATTGATTCAATCTTCCATATTGTATAGAATACCTATCGTATTGCCAAGGTCTATCCAAAAAAATATGATGACAATCCATAGGCATAATCTCATAGAGAACTTTCTGAAAATAATGTCCAATATTGAATTTGACAATACATTGTTCGCTTACCAATATATTATTCTCATCTTTGATCCATGAAACATGATAGGGTTTAGGATGCTTCAACCTTTGTAGCTATAATTTTGTAACCAACTCTTCTGATGCTAAATTTGTGGAACTTCCACTATCAATGATCACTTTGCATCATTTTTTGTACATCTTGTATCTGGCCTAAAAAAAAATTCTCTTAAGGACAAGTTCCTTATCACTTCCTTTATTACATAAGGTTCTTCTCACCATCATATTTTCTCTAGCCTTAGTTCTACTTGATGAACCCTCAATGTCTCCTTGTATCACAACATTTCTATACCCTTGGCCACTTTTAGAGGATCTATATTCAAAATATCTATGCCATTCTTTACCAAATCTTTAAAAATTGCCATGAAAACCACATCTAAAATAAGAATTGACTCTTCCTTTGTAAGAATCTATCACCTCTACCTCTTTGTCTTTGTTCATGCTTCTTTTTCAAGATATCCTCAGCTTTCAAGGCATACTAGTATGCTTCTTCCACACTTTCCAATTTAACAAAACTTATCTCATATTGAATTCTAGATCTTAATCAATTTAGATATAATGCAATTTTCTCAACATCATCATCTACATGTCTAGCTCTGATGTCAAAGCTATAGAGTTCCTTAGTATACTCCTTCACACTCATGTCTCTTTGTCTCAAATTTTGCATCTTTCTCAACAAGTTGACTTGGTAATTAGTAGGAAGGAATTTGCTCTTCACCTTTTTTATCATCTTCACCTAAGTTCTAATCTTCTCCTTTTCTCTCCTTTGTCTATCAATTTGAAAATGTTCCCACCATAATGAGACATGACCTTTCAACCTTGTAACTACAATTTTCATTTTTCTATTGTCAAGAGTATTTTCATACTCAAAGATCTTCTTCATATTAGAGATCCAATCAAGAACATCATTGGTGTCCATTTTTCCATCATAAGGAAAAACTTCTACAAAAATATTTGAATGTGCCCTAGACAATATTCTTAGTAATCTTACCTCATCTTGATATTCTTTAGGTTCTAGATTAGAGTTTGGTACTACTACTTCATAATCAATCACATCATCAAGATGTGCTCCTCTCCTCTGGGGTGTCTCTACCACATATAATATGGCTAAAATTGATGCATCTAATATGGAATTGTTATCTTTTCCTCTACATCAAACCATCTTTATGAATTAGGTTCATACAAGAGCATAACCCTCTACAAGCTATATGTCAAATTTGTAGATTAAGAACCCTACAACCAAATTCACTTAGGGTTCTACATGATCTAGACTCATAAGGAGGAACCTCTTCTCTAATACTAGCTGACATAGGGAGAATGAGAAACTACTAGGGCCAAAGCACACTTATCTACCCAAGTCACCTACAAGAGTAAACACAATGGAAAACAACAAAATAATGACCGCCAAATGAGATAGGAGAAAATTGATGCTTTATTGTTTCATCAAATTATCAAAATACATACCCAGCTATAAGGGGGTAAGTGCAAGAAGTTGGGTCTCACTTTTGGGCAAAAAGTGGAAGTGATTTTCCTATTTTTGAATTTTTTTAATCAATTAATGTCAATGTTTGAGGCATTTATAGATTGAATATAAAAAGACTTCAAAAATTAAAAAATTAGTGTTTGAAATCTAGTTTTTGAATATGTAATTTATTTGTCTAACCATTTGATAAATTTTTTTTTGGTATGGATCTTTAAAAACTAATTTTTCAAATTGGTTGTTTTAGGACCATGCCACACTTGTGTATGCACACCATAATTTGACACAAACAAATGAATTTTTATAAATCCTTTTAAATTGATTTACCTAATACACCTAAGATTGATGACAATATTTTTACTTTTTTTTTATTGAATAATTATTTTATTATTAACTATTAATGCACTATCAAGGTAAATTTTAAAACCTCTTGTGTACTGACACCATAATTTGATCAAAATTTCACTTTTTGAAAAAATCTTTTCATAACCTCAAAAGAATTGTATGTAGATTGGTCACATATAAATTAATTTAAGAAAAATTATAAAATAAAAAAGATATTTAAGTTTTAATGAACTTCACTATTTTACATTTAAGTACAACCTTTCATTAAAAATAATGCAAAAATAGAAAATAAAATCATAGCGAAATAAAGTTTATATTTTTGAAATTAGGACAGTGAGAGCTCTAATGGCATTTTGTTTCATAAAAAATTTGATCAGGAAGACCCTCTAAAAATTATAACAAGGCATGAATTTGTTAGTTCAATGCTTTCACCATATCTTGAGAGGTCAAGGCATATGCTTGGTCTCACCAAGGTGGGAGAAAAAAATCCCATCCAATGTTGTACGAAATAGGCACCCATCATTTGAAATCCAAAACATGGGTACCTATTTTGAAAATGTCAAATCAAAATACAAAATCCCCCCATAAAAAAATTTAAAATTTTAATAAAGAGGTACCCATTTTTTAATTTTCAAAAATGGGTACCTATTTCTAAAAAATACAAATTTTTATGTCTTCAAAAATAGGTACCCATTATTTAGAGAAATAGGTGCCCATTTTTTTTAAATGGGTACCTATTTCTAAAGGAGCATGATCTCAATCCATGGTCTTCCATAGAATTGAGACCCAATTCCTTGCTTCTACCCAAGACCTTTTGGGTTACAATGAAGATTACAATCTAGACATCAATCTTCAATGACAAAACCTCATATTTCAACTTTACTTTGAACTCCTTGATCTATCTTCTAACTCTTCCTCTACTTCTTCCAAGACTCTACCAAAAACCCTCTTAAATACATGCACAACCACTAATTGGCCTATTACAATTATAAAATAATAAAATATCATATTAAAATGCTAGAATAAGCCATAATTTGGATCTCATCAAATACCTATCACTAAATTAAATACAAAGGTTGTCTTTAATAAGAAACCACACATAGAAAACTTAGCAAACAAAGAATCCAAAAAATGGTGCAACTTGGAAAACATAACAATACACAGCAACCAAAGGAAACTTGGCAACACTCAGAAACTAAAGGAACTCAACAATGCTTCTAAGCCAATGAAACTCAACAATACTTAGCAACCAAATGAACTTGACAACCACAAGATAAAATGGAAGCAACTATGAACTCAGAAAACAAAAGGAAACATAGTAATACAATTCTCTACAACTCAACAATAACATGAAGGATAGCCATGCAACTGAGGATTCTCTTGCATCAATTTGTCATAGGATGAATCATGAGACATTTTGAGATGGCATATGCCACATTGTATATAGAAACATTGATATTATACACATTTTTATGGCATGATCAACCAATACTAATTTATGTATTTTGACATATTTTTCCATCATTTTTCTATGGGTACATGAACATTGATATATATTTGTGTGATTAGTCTATGGATACATGTATTTTGATTTATATTTTAGTTTTTTATGTGCACAATGATATACATAATGTTCAATTTAGCATTGATCATGTGTATTGTTAATGTGTATGGAATATCATTCATTTTAATCATGTTTCTAATATTGATTCAAATGCAATAAATTATTAAGAACATTTTAACAAACTTCATTATCGAATTTTGATGCCATGTTTAATTCAAAATTATATAATATATAATTAATTTGAAATGATCTCTACAATCACTTAAGATTTCTATAGTTAGCCAAATCTAAGGCCAATTTGGTCTTAGGAGCTCATCTTTTGTATTACAAGACATTTTAGTATGTACTAGTTGCAAACTTTATCGAAGCTTTGTGGTCAAAATAGGGGTATCACTAGGTGTCACTAGGTTATTTTAGACCTCAACATAAATATCATATAGCATTTGATGTTTCACTGATAGCCCCCACAAGCTTTGAGTTACAACCCTAGCAAGATTGACCTCCAAATGCACTTAGAGCACCTATTCAGTATGGGGTGGCCCTAAATGTTGGAGACTTTGTGGCTAGAACAAGAGTATTACTATAGTTCACTTACCCATCCAAAGATAATGGCATTGACAATTTGATGCCAAGATAAGTGGTTTCAAAGTTTCATAATGATGCACCAATGGACAAAGGCACATTGCAAGTTTTGGCATCAAATGAGATTGATGTGCTAAATTCAAATAGAATTTGATCTCTCAAAAATGATATAGGTTATTATAGAACTTGGCATGACCATCCTATATCATTTTACATTTTACTAATAGCACTTATGAGCTCCATATCAAGACCCTTAGAAGATCAATCTCCTAAGGCACTTAGAGCACCTTGAAGACTCTTTGATATTGGATGGCTGAAAACATTGTAGGCTTTCCATGGCTAAGAAAATGGTGTCAATAGTGTTCAACTACCCATCTAGAGCTAATGACATTGATGATTTGATACCAAGATCAACAATTTCAAAGATGCATAGTGATGCACCAATGAACTCAGGCACACTACAAGTTTTGGCATAGAGTGAGATCATTTTTCTAAATCCAAATGTAATGTGATCTCTCTAAAATGAGATAGATTATTTTAGTCCTCTATATTAATATCTTGTAGCATTAGATATTTAACCAATAGCTCCCACAAGCTCTAAGTTATGACCCTCAGAAAATCAACATCCACATCCACATAGAGCACCTTGGAGACTCTTTAGTATGGGGTGGCCATGAATGTTGGAGGCTCTCCATGTCTAGAGAAAGGGTGCCACTAGGGTTCACCCACCTATCCTAAGCTAATTATTCCTATGATTTGATGCCAAGATTAGTGGTTTCAAACTTACGAAGTGATGAACCTATGAACTAAGGCACACTACAAGTTTTTTCATCGAGCATGATCATTGTGGCAAATCAAAATAGAATGTGATGTCATTAAAATGAGAGAGGTTATTTTAGGTTTTGGTATGAACTTCCTAGAGCATTTGACATTTACTAAAACCTCCCATGAACTCTAAGTTACAATCCTCGAAAGAATGACCTCCAAAAAAGCTTAAAGCACCTTGGAGACTCTTTGGTATGGTGTGGCTACAAATTTTGGAGACTCTCCTTGGCCAGAAAAAGGGTTTCACTTGGGTTAACACTACCATTTAAAGCTAAAGGCATTGACTATTTGATATTAAGATCAATGGTTTAAAAGTACCATAGTGATGCACTAATGAATTGAGACACGCTGCAAGTTTTGGCATCGAGTGAGATTACTGTGACAAATCCAAACAAAATGTGATCTCTCTAAAATGAGATGGGTTATTATTGACCTTAGCATCACCATCTTGTAGCATTCAACATTTCACCAATAGTCTCCATGAGCTCTAAGTTATGACCCTCAGAAGATCAACCTCCAAACACATTAAGAGCACCTTGGAGACTCTTTGATATGAGGTGGCTATGAATGTTGGAGGATTTCAATGGCTAGAATAAGGATTTGAATAGGATTCACCCTCCAATATAGAGCTAATAGAATTGACAATTTGATGCCAAGATTAGTGGTTTCAAAGTTATGTAATGATGCACCTATGAATATAGGTACACTATAGGTTCTGTCATCGAACAAGATCACTATGCCAAATCCAAATAAAATATTATGCCTCTAAAATGAGATAGGTTATTATAGGCCTTAGTATGACCATAATGTACCATTCAAAGTTTCATTTATAGCCCACATGAGCTCTGAGTTATGACTCTTAGAAGATTGAAATCCAAATGCACTTAGAGCACATTGGAGACTCTTTGGTACTAGGTAGTCATCAAAATTGGAAGCTCTTTGTGTCCAAAGAAAGGGTGCCACTAGAGTTTTCCTACCCATATAGAGCTAATAGCTTAGATAATTTGTTTCCAAGATCAAAAATTTTAAAGTTACATAGTGATACACTTATTAACTGAGGCACATTTCAAGTTTTGACATCAAGTGAGATTGATGAGCCAAATCTAGAAAAAATATGATCTCTCCAAAATGAGATAACTTATTTTAGACCTCAACATGGCCATCATATAGAATTTTATATTTCATCAATAACTCCCATGAGTTTTTTGTTATGACCCTTAGAAGATCAACCTCCAAAAACCATTAGAGCACCATGGAGACTCTTCAGTATAAGGTTTCAGAGTTACATAGTGATGCACTTATAAATTGAGGCACACTACAAGTTTTTGCATTGAGTGAGATCATTGTGTTGAATGCAAATAAAATGTGATCTCTTTGAAATGAAATAGTTTATTATATGCCCCAACATGGCTATCCTATAGATTTTGACATTTTACTAATAGCTCCCATGAGCTTTGATTTATGGCTCTTGGAAGATTAACATCCAAAAGCACTTAGAGCACCTTGGAGACTCTTTCGTATGGGGTGCTCATGAATGTTGGAAGATCTTTGTGACTAGAAAAAGGGTATCATTAGGGTTAGTATTCAGTAAAAACATTATTTTTTAGCTCCCTCAAGTTTTTCGCATTGGGCACAATGCATGTTTAGTGTTAGTATTAGTTAAAATCATCACTGTTTAGGTCCCTCCACATAAATTACATTAAGTAAAAACACCTTTATATCTTACATTAAATAGACAAATTTACATTACACTATATCAAGTCTTTCATCATTATTACATCAATAGACAACTATCAAAAATTGTAGTGTCAAAACTAGAATAGATTTTTCTTCATTATGCTCCTTATTTAGTTTTTATCTTCATACATGTCTACTCATCATGATGTACCTACATTCCAATATCATAAAAAATACTAGTAAATAATCCAATTAAGAAAGATGATCACCACTTCACCAAACATTATCTAGAAAAGAACATAAGAAGTAAATAAACCTAGTTGAGTGTTCCTATAAGGTCATCTCTCTATTTTAAGCTCTCCAATAGGGCTTCATGATCAACATTAGTAATATTAAAACTTTCTTTGACTTTTGTTCTTCTTTGATGCTTCAACAACTTCACATTTGTTTCTATAATAAGATGTGAATATATGAGAATTGTTTTATGCTTCTGATAGTCTTTGAATGCAAGAATTCCATTCCTTCTAAGCATGTATGTCCACAACCATGTTCTAGCAACAACAACTAAAGTTCCACAACCATGTTCTAAAACAACAACTAAAGTAGTAGGATATGTGAATCTGTCATCATATATGATTGGTTGTGCAATTATTACCTCTTGCACAATGTGCTAACCAATAATTTGATTTCTCATCATTTTGATGTAGTGTGTTGGCACTAAAAATTGCATGGTCAATTTTGAGTACCATTGAGTAAATTGAGCCCTATGAGCACTTTTAATGAGATTGCACCTAACTGTACCTTTGAACACCATGAGGTGTTTAATGCTTCTAGCACTTTTCATTCAGCGTGTCCACTTGTTCCATGATGTTAAATCACCATTCTGAGCTGTTTTGTGAAGTCCCATTTTGAGTAATTGTCAATTCTACATTTTCACTTGTGTCAAATAGCGACAAGAAGCTATGTTTGTCATTGAATATCTCGCACCCAGAATCGCATCATGACCCACCACTTTGGAAGTGTTTATTGTCCATACTTGAGAACATATGTTCCAGGTTTCAAGTCATTTTGAGTATGTTTTCCTAGGTTTGGAATCCCTCAAAGTTGGTCAGTTATCAATATCATGCTGATATAAAAAATTTCATAATTATGGAAGGCCCTATTTGATGAGTTATAATTTTGACCCAGTTGATCAAATTGCTAAATTTCCTTTTATTTTGTATTATAGATGTCAAAGACTTGTTATGTTTCAAGTTTTAGCTTATGACAAATCCATTTGATCAGTTTTGAAACATGATTCCAAACACAAGTTTTAACTTTTTATTGGTGTCAGCATATGCAAATTTGTTGGAAGCCCTGTTCGTGATGTTACATCTCCTAATTTGTGATAGGTGAGATTGAATGGATTGTATCACGATGTTGTCCTTTGAAAATACTATGAGTGTGTCAGTTTGTAAGTCTTGATGAATCCGTCTACACACTTTTCTAGGGTCTTTCCATTTGCAAAAAACACTATTTTACCAATGATCATTGTCCTGTAAATCCAAGTAGCCAACTTCAGACCTTCAACAAACATGCCCCATAATTCATCATGAGCCCAAATCACATAATTACTTTTTGCTCATGACAAAGTATCAATTCCCCAATTTTTAGAATCTCTAGTGCCTATTTGCCTAGTTTTCAAGGCTAAAACCAAATGCAATTTCCAGCTTTCTAACATGTTTATCTGCAAGTGATTTTAAGTATGCATGTTCGGAGGTCAATATCTTTTGACCCCAATGTTTTCATGCAATGAGATTTGGTAGGGCTGTTGAACGTGTCAAAGAGACAAGATATCTAGAGTTTTAGAGCCCGACCAGGTGTTTATGTCAGTTTTTAAAGCTAGGCAACATGCCTTTTGACACAATTTTCATAGTAGTGTGGAAATGATTCAAAATAAGTTTTAATGATTGTTTCAGTAGTCAAATTTGATTTCAAACAGTTCAAGAGGTCGATCAGTTTGTAGAATCAATTGTTTGGAAATGAAACTTTTTTTTAGCTAAACCCACTTTGGGGTCTAATTGATTCCACCATGCTAATTGAGTTTTTGTGCAAATTGAGGTCTATAAAAGGGGATATAGTAATAATTGTAGTTGTTATAATATTTCATCATGGGCATTTTCATCATTTGAGCTCAATAAATGTCTAGAATTGGACATTTTGTAAATGGTAAAGGAGTTCAATAAGTGTAGGGGGCCATTTGTTTTGACTGAATAATGTTCTATTAAAAAGGGGAGTTAAATTTGGATGGATTTACTATTGACTTAAAATCAGAGATGAAAGAATGTTGAATAGTGTTTTAAAATTCAGATGTCTTTCATTGTGGAGTTGCACAATAATTTTGAAAAATAAATGAACAATGATTTGAGTTCCGTGGATAGCCATATTCCACAGTAAGGGAAAGAGATGATAAAGATGGCTTGTGAGCTCCATGAATCTTGAAGGAGAAATCATTTATATACATAAACAAAAATAGCCCATGCCATTTTTAGTATAGGAAGGTCACATGATTGAGGCAAGGTCCTCATGTTAATGGTAGAGGGATCATGTTTCAAAGGCAGAAGTCACCCACGCTCTTGGAAGGAAATCTATCTTTTGGAAAAGTCAGCCAGCATTTGAGATCAACAAGGCCCCCACATTTTGACAAGGGAGCAATTTATTTTCAAAGTTCCACACCACTAGATAAAGCAGCAACCTACATTTTTGAAACTCGTGACTTCTCCAAGGGGAGATCTTCATTTTTTGAAGAAGGGGCATGTGAGATTGAGTGCTAGGCATTTTCCCATGTATTTCAATGAGAAGGAGAAGTCCACATTAGGGAGAAGTCACTGCATTAAATTGGGGCCTCTCATAGTAAGCGAATGATCTATGGCTGAGCAAAGAGAAACATATTCCCCCACAAGAAAAGAGGTAGAATGTCCACATGCATCACTACTACAATAGCCCATGTTTGAAGTAAGTCTATACTGGAAAAGCTCCACAATTTTGAAAGAGAAAAGCCACCAAATCAAGGAAGTCACACAATATGGAGATTAACGCTAGTTTTAAAAAAGGCCAATCAAGTAGAAACCCATGGCTTAGAAAAGAAATCCACATTAAAAAGAAACTTCATGCCATGTCAAAGGAGGATGTTGCCATATAAAAGAGAAGTTGCAAGGAAATAAACAAAGAGAAGCCACCAAGAAAGATGCCTATACAACAAAGAACAATAACACCCGTAGTATGATCACAACCATAGACAAAAATGTGAAACGAAGAGGCATCTCACAATAGGCCCCATGTCTTGAGCATGATCAATGCATCCAAAGGAAGCCATGAGTTTCAAGTTGGCCTGAAAAGAAAAGGAATAAGGCATTCCATGTGAAGAATCTACAAATAGAGTAAATAGAGGAATAAGCAAAGGAGATATCCCACATTGGCTGGGCAAATGAGATTTCAATTATTTAAATACTATCATACACACAATGCATAATGAATTAAAGACACTAGCTTTTGGGAAGCCACAAGTCAGAGGGTGGTTCTCATGGTTGGCTAGGAGATGTCAAATTTTGAGCCCTTGCAAAATTTGGAATGAATCTTTCCATGCGCTAATGTGGTAGAGATGTGCCTGGATGCTACCATGTGTCAAGATCGACGGTGTCTGTAATTCCACAAGATGAAGGTGCCCAGGAGATAAAAAATGAAGGAATGCAAGATTTAAACATGTGGTAAATAGGTCTCAAGTGTGGTGATGTGGCAATTGATAGCAAGGTTTAGATGTGATGCATAAGATCATGCCACATGATAGATCAAATGGCATGCACATCCCCGCAATAAAAAGTAGTCATGAAGTTAAATATCTAGTTGTAGAATTTAGTGACAAACATTTAAAACATGCTTAGAAGGTATTATATGCAATATGTTTTGATTCTATGATGTTTTGGCTTCAATTTGAATAAAATTTGGCATCAAAATTAGTTATGATGTTGAATCAAATGTCTTTGATATTTCTTGCTTTTTGAAATGAAATGATGAGGATTTGATTCTGGTAGTTGAGGAGAGAGATTAGAGAGAGTCTTTTCATGGAAAAGAGAGGGAATATCATGTGGAGAGATGTCAATTGCAAATTCAATCTGGGAATTTCCCTCTTCATATATTCTTTCTTTTCCTCTAAAAATTATTGTTGGTTGATTTTCAATTTTCAGTTCTAGGAGCTCTACTAAGGCTGTGAAAGCTAGACACCCAATATTTTCTTCTTGTATTGAGTAGTATTTAAGTTTTATGTAGATAGTTTAGATTTGTTAGGTGATTTGTGAGTTAGATTATTTACATCTTTCATGTATTTAGTTTCAAGGAAAACAAATAAAGAACAAAAATGGGATTTAAATTTAGTTTGAATCATGTCTCCTATTTTTGGATCGGTAATTTCTTCTAGTTTGTGAACAAAGTGCATAAACTAGGTTGCATTTCATTTGGAAGTGCATGTGGTTGAAATATCTTTCCTATGGATTAAAGAGCCATGTAATAGCTTGATATTTATCACAAGGTTCTTAGATTTCATGAAAGAATAGTCTAAGTATGAGATTCATTTTGATGCAGATGTCTATTCACAAGGTGAAAGATAGATCAAGGATCTTGATGTAGAAATCTGTCACAGATTTCTAGAAGACGTATGGTTGTAATTAATTTAATTTCCCAATAGATAAGGCACTAATCAGAGATAGGATCATTAGATTTGTTTTGCTCATACCTTGGTCTTGCTATTATCAACATATTAAATCAATTTTCCCTTTTATGTTGAAAGGTATTCAAAGTCTATCCTGCACTCAACTTGCCATTTTCATGAATTATTTTCTTAGCTATATCATACTTGAGATTTCTTGGTTAAGTATAGAAGAATTAGGCATTTTATTTGTTATTCTATATTTTGATTATACTCATTGCACTGGTCACATAATTGGATCCTAAGAGGTTCACCTGCCTAGGTTTTGCAGAGCCTGAAGTGTAGAAGGAGTGTAGCCTTATAGTTGGCCTGGGTTCTTGGTGAATTGTGTCCATTTATGGAAGTAGCTACCCATAGATGCAAAATTTCTTTGCATACCTAGTTATTTAAACTCTGTTAAATTAGGAGCCAACAAAATGGTGACTCTACTAGGGACTGTATTGAATCTGTGTGTTAGACAAACCTTGAGAATTTAAAGAAGATTAAATATAGCAAAAAAGTGTTGCTATAGCAGTAGGGTTGTGAGGTGTTTACCATTTCATTGCTGATGTTTTATGTTCCCCTAGTGTTCTTATTCATTGATAGTAGAAGTTTGATTGAATTGAATAATTTGTAATAACAATGTTACTTGAAGTTTTGATATGTTGCTATCAAAATTTAGAGTTTTTGTCAAGGTTCTTTCACATTTTCAAGAGTATGAAATTCCTAAGTGTTGTTGAATAAAGTTTCAAATACCTATTGTAATTTCTGAACTAGCTTGTTATGTTTTGCAAGTTGGTAAGCCTTTTCTCACTAAGTGAGTGGTGACTCAAAGTTATATCTCTGCACTAGTGCTTCATGAATGTGAGGGTAGTTTGAAGGAAACAATAGTGGGAAAGAAAATTTGAAGAGTTCATTTCAAGTTCTTGATAGTGGGTGAAAGAATCAGACAAGATGCAATGCAAGTGTTACTAAATCTAGATAAGATCTGAATCTCCTATTATTTGCAGCATTGAAGTAGTTGCAAGCATCTATATTTAAATGTATTTACATTCTCATGTGATTATATTTACTTGAAAGTAAGATTCACAAAAGTTTATCCGTCAAATAGTTTCAGCATTAAATAGGAGAATGGTGTAACACATCTCAACATACTTTGTGAGAGATAGATTTAGTGAAAGTATTTTCATATTTCGAAGTATGTTTGAAGTTAAAATTGAAAGAAGATATTTCCAAATCTTCTGCAAGTTATGAATTCTAAAAGTGTTTAATGGTGAATGAGTTTTGAGTTTTAAGAATGTTAAATTTCACTTCATCAAGTATGCATCCAGTTAGTAAGAATTATAGATCTATGAATATCAAAGGGTATATGCCATTTTGTTACGATGGCATACCTAGTTTCCCAAATGAGATCCCTGATGGAATCAGAGGGTATTTACTAAAATTTAATAGGAACTAGTCCCAGTCAGCAAAGAAGCATGTCCAAGTTTTTTCTAACTTGATGTATGACTATGATGTGTGCCATGAAGATATATGGATGAGGTTGTTTGTGAAAACTCTGAAAGGAGATGAAAGAGAGTGGTTCACATGCTTTCCTATAGCTTCAATTGCTTCATGGGATGAGTTAAGTTCATCCTTCATTGAAAATTTTGATGGGTGCCTAGATGTAAAATTAATGTTGGATAGATTGATGGAAAATCAAATTGAACAAGATGAGTTGATCCCCAATATTTAATAGTAGATTTTCTAGAACATTAATGGATATCCATAAAGATTATAGGCCTCATGATCAAATTTTTTTAGTTATCTATTTGGGTGCATTGGGCCAAAATATTGGTTTCTTATTGAGGGATAAACAACCACAAAGTCTATATCAGGCCTATGAAATTGCAATGGATATTGAAAGCAATTTAAAATATGGAATTATAAGAAGGCGTACCCATGATGTTGTAAAGGATTTTGTTGAAAATTTAGAGTTAAAAACATGTGTAGACATGTGTAGATGAGGTTTCTTTGTTGTAGAGAAAAGATGATTCCATTCTTGTTGAATTGAATACACATGTTTCTAGTATTACATCAGCAGAAGATAGAATTGATCCATTTGACAAGTTATACATGCAAGATATAAATTCAGCCAGTCCTTCTTGTATTGGTGATTTGCTTCATGATGAAAACATAACTAGTCATGAAGAGGAAAGATATACATATTAGTATCAGGACAAAGAGGTTGGAAGTAATGTGTCAAATGATGAAGTTGAAGTTGTTGATCCAACATATTGTGAAGAAACATCATATGAAGCTGAAAATGAGATTTGTTGCTTGAGTCAAGAAGAGGAAAGTGCTAGTATGTGTTCATCTTCATGTGAATCTAATGCAAATTAGGAAGAAGAAAGAAATGACGGGAGTGAGTATTCTTATGTCAATAAAGGTATGAGTTCTATTTCTAAATCTGAAAGTGAATTTCTAGTTCAGAGTTATGTAAGTTAGCTTGAGGTTGAAGCTTGTGAAGAAAACTTGTCTACACAATATGAAGACAGAGAGATTATCCATAAAGATGAATTGACCAGTTGTCTGGATAAATGTCTTAAGGGTACATTTAGTAATAATCAACAATACATGAGTGAACCTAAGATCAATGCATCAACACCTATTGATAAGATAAATAATGATAGGTTTGCAAGACATTTGAATCATCTTAACAGAGACAATGAAAGCAATTTTGATTCATATTCAACATGCTTCATTGATGGAGTTGATGATGTATCTTCAAATGATGATTCTGATTCTTCTTCTTCACATGATGAAAGTGTTCTTGATAGTGGTGTAAGAAGTAGTTTTAAAATGTACACTAATTTTTTGTATGATGAAGATCCTGATGATGGTTAGCTTATGTTTTGTCAAGATGTTCAACAAGGATCACTACATGAAGTTATTAACCCACTGTTTGAGGAGAACTGCAAGCTTTCAAATTTAGTTGAGCTAGATATAAGTGATGATGAATTATCATATTTCTATAAGAGGTTAGATGTATCTACTTCTGAGTATGATAGTGAAGGTATTGATGAGATTGCATCTCGTGAGATTTAGAACAAGGTGTTTGATAATATAGTTATTGAAAATTTGCATGCACCTTGCAAGGATTTTTATGCTGAATTTTCTGATGCAAAGACTAATCTGTTTGCTAATTGTGAAGAACCATCTGAAGATTATGGATTAGTCTCAGATTCTGATATGGATGACATATGTGAGTACCAATCAGATTGTTCATTTGAGTATCCTCTGCTTATGCAAAAGGATATACAATTTGAAGGTATGAGTGATCTTTTTCCGCATGTTGAATATGATGCATTAATATTTGAGATTCATAGCATACATGATTCATTAAATGAAGAGAGTTTTCAGTTTGATTCTAATAGTTATAAGCATGCTGATCAGAACTTTCATGATGTGTGAATTATGGAGAATGAAGAAAGTTTTTGTATGCATTGTGAAAGTTAAGGTCTAGATTCAGTTTTGCTGAATGAGTTGTTTTAGAATGTTGATCTAATTGGCAAGACTGATATGAATAATGTTTCTAGTTTACCTCATACAAGTTTATATAAGAATCAAGTTTTTGATAGAGGTAAAGGTTGTGAGAAAGTTTAGTGGCCCTATGCCATTGCTTATACATAATAGGAGTAGTTGTTTCCTTGTTTTCAATAAAGTTGTTCGAGAGGAATTTTTTTCTATCATGTGTGTGGTCTGCTTCTTCCAAAGATCTGAATCCTTTCCAAGCCCATAAGGGACATGCATCCCCAGATAGAGCCACTGTTGGCACTGAAAATTGCATGGTCAATTTTGAGCACCATTGAGAAAATTGAGCCCTATAAGCGCTTTTAATGAGATTGTACCTGGCTATACCTTTGAACCCCATGAGGTCTTTAATGCTTCTACCACTTTTCATTCAACATGTCCACTTGTTCCATGATGTTAAATCTCCATTTTGAGCCATTTTGTGAAGTCTCATTTTGAGCAATTGTCAATTCTGCATTTTCACTCCTGTCAAACAGTGACAAGAAGTTGTGTTTGTCATTGAATATCTCGCACCTAGAATTGCATCATGACCTACCACTTTGGAAGTGTCTAGTGTCCATACCCAACAACCTATGTTTCAAGTTTTGAGTTGTTTCAAGTCCATTTACCTAGGTTTTGAATCCCTCAAAGTTGGTTAGTTATCAATGTCATACTGATATGAAATTTTCATAATTCTAGAAGGCCCTATTTGACGAGTTATAATTTTGACCCAATTGACCAAAATGCTAAATTTCCTTTTGTGTTGTATTATAGACGTCAAAGAATTTTTATGTTTCAATTTTGAACTTATGAAAAATCCATTTGATCATTTTTCATACTTGATTCCAAACGCAATTTCTAACTTTTTACTGGTGTCAGGATATGCAAATTTGTTGGAAGCCCTACTCATGATGTTATATCTCCTAATCTATGACAGGTGAGTTCAAGTGGATTGTATTACTATGTTCTCTTCTAACAATATTACAAGTGTATCAATTTACAAGTCTTGACAAATATTTCTACACACTTTTTCATGGCCTTTCCATTTGCAAAAAACACTATTTTACTAATGATCATTGTCTTGCAAATCCAAGTAACCAACTTCATACCTTCACCAAACGCGCCCCATGATTCTTCATGAGCCCAAATCATAGAATTACTTTCTACTCATGACAAAGTATCAATGCCCCAATTTTTATAATCTCTAGTGCCTGTTTACCTAGTTTTCAAGGCCAAAACTAAATGCAATTTCCAACTTTTTGACATGTTTATCTATAGGTGATTTTAAGTATGCATGTTCAAAGGTCAATATCTTTTGACCCCGATGTTGTCATCCGATGAGATTTGGCAGGTCTATTGAATGTGTCAGAGAGATAGGATATGTAGAGTTTTAGAGCCCAACCAAGTGTTTATGTCAGTTTTTAAGGCTAGGAAATAGGCCTCCTGACACAATTTTCACAGTGGTGCGGAAATGATTTGAAATAATTTTTAATGATTGTTTCAGTGGTCAAATTTGATTTCAAACAGTTCAAGAGGGTCGATGGATCAATTTGCAGAATTAGTTGTTCAGAAATAAAACAAAAAATTAGCCGAACCCACTTTGGGGTCCGATTGAGTTTCTGTGCAAATTGAGGTCTGTAAAGGGGGATATGGTAATAGTTGTAGTTGCTATAATATTTCATCATGGGCATTGTCATCATTTGAGTTCGATAAATGTCTAGAATTGGACATTTTGTATAGGGGCCATTTGTTTTGACTGAACAATGTTCTATTAAAAAAGGGAGTTAAATGTGGATGGATTTACTCTTGACTTAAAATTAGAGGTGAGAGAATGTCAAATAGTGTTTTAAAATTTAGATGTCTTTCATTGCAGAGTTGCACAATGATTTTGAAAAATAAATGAACAATGATTTGAGTTTTGTGAATAACCATATTCCATGATAAGGGAATGATATGATAAAGATGGTTTGTGAGTTCCATGAATCTTGAAGGAGAAACCATTTATACAGATCAAAAAAATAGCCCATGCCATTTTCACTATAGGAAGCTCACATGATGGAGGTAGGGTCCTCATGTTAATGCAACAGGGATCATGTTTCAAAGGTAGAAGTCACCCACAATCTTGTAGGGAAATTCACATTTTGGAAAAGTCAACCAACATTTGAGATCAACAGGGATCCCACATTTTGATGGGGGTGGTTTCTTTTCAAAGTTCCATGCCACTAGATAAAGCAACAACTTACATTTTTGAAACCCATGACTTCCCCAAGGTGAGATCTGCATTTTTTGAATAAGGGGCACATGAAATTGAGTGTCAAGCATTTTCCCACATGTTTCAACAAGATGTCCACATCAGGGAGAAGTCACTACATAAAATAGGGGCCTTTCATAGTAAGTGCAAGGTCTCGAGCTGAGAAAAGAGAAGTAGATTCCCCTACAAGCAAAGAGGTAGAATGTCCATGTGCATCACTATTGCAGTGGCCCATGTTTGAAGTAAGTCTATGTTGGAAAATCTTCATTATTTTGAAAGAGAAAAGCTGTCAAATCAAGGAAGCCACACAATATGGAGATTAATGCCAATTTTTAAAAAGGCCAAGCAAGTAGAAGTCCACAGCTTACAAAAGAAATCCACATTAAAAAGAAACTTCACGCCATGTCAAAGGAGGATATTTCCATATATAAGAGAAACCACAGGGAAATAAAAAAAGAGAAGCTACCAAGGAAGACACCCATATAGTAAAGAACAATAATGCCCATAGTATGATCAAAAGCATAGACAAAAATGTGAAACCAAGAGGTGTCTCACAGTAGGCCCCATGCCTTGAGCATGATCAATGCATCCAAAGGAAGTCACAAGTTTGAAGCTGGCCTAAAAACAAAAGGAACAAGGTATTCCATGTGAAGAACTTGCAGACATTGAAAGAGAAGAATCAGCAAAGTAGATATCCCACATTGGCTGGGTGAACAAGATTTCAATTGTTTAACTACTATCATACACACAATACATAATGAATTAAAGAAACTATCTTTTGGGAAGATGCAAGTCAAAGGGTGGAGCCCATGGTGGGCCAGGAGACTTTAAATTTTGAGCCCTTGCAAAATTTTGAACGAATCTGTAGGTGTGCTGATGTGGCAGAGATGTGCCAGGCTATCACCATGTGTCAAGATCAACGGTGTCTGTAATTCTATAAGATGAAGGTTCCCAAGAGTAAAAAAATGCAAGAATGTGGGATTCAGACATGTGGAAAGCAAGTCCTAGGCAAGGTGATGTGGCAATTGATAGTAAGGTTCAGACGTGATGCATAAGATCACGCCATGTGCCAGATCAAACGGCCTGCGCATCCCTGCAATAAAAAGTAGCAGTGAAGTTAAATAAAGTGCAAATGTGGGAATGTGCCACGTGGTAGTGGGCCCACCCAGTGATGATGAGGTAGTGACTATGTAGGTAGGGGTTGGCCAATCAAATGGTGCCACATGGAACTTGGTGAATCTTGGGTTGACCCAAAATTTTAAGGGGTGGATAAAAGTGAAATGATTTCAAATTGTCATTTTGAAAAATGTTTTCTCTGGATGTGTAGGTTTTTTTTAAAATTCAAAAGGGCTCATATTCTAATGTTTGAACTTTAGAAAAAATTTAAATTTTGAATCAAGGATGTAGACTTGAGTCTTCTAATAGAGGGGTATTTTTCAAACTAGTTTTCTAGAGGTTCTTGGTATGCAAATATAGTGATATTATATATTTCTAGAATTGTGAGAAGATGAACTTTCCAAATATGAAGTTCATTTTTGTATAGAATACCATGAGTACATGCTATAGGAGGTTTTTTCTTTCAGATTGATTTGTGTGTTTTGAGGGGTGTTTTAATTATCTAGTTGCAAAATTTAGTGACAAATATTTAAAACATGCTCAAAAGGTATTATATGCAATATATTTTGATTTTGTGATATTTTGGCTTCAATTTGGTTAAAATTTGGCATCAAAATTAGTTATGATGTTGAATCAAATGTCTTAGATATTTCTTGGTTTTTGAAATCAAATGATGAGGATTTGATTCTGGTAGTTGAGGAGAGAGATTAGAGAGAGTCTTTTCATGGCAAAGAGAGGGAATTTCATGTGGACAAATGCCAATTGACAATTCAATCTGGGAATTTCCCTCTTCATATATATTCTTTCTTTTCCTCTAAAAATTATTGTTGGTTGGTTTTCAATTTTCAGTTCTAGGAGCTCTACTTAGGTTGTGAAAGCTAGACACCTAGCATTTTCTTCTTGTATTGAGCAACATTTAAGTTTTATGCAGATAGTTTAGATTTGTTAGGTGATTTGTGAGTTAGTTTCTGTACATCTTTCATGTATTTGGTTTGAAGGAAAAAAAAATAAAGAACAACAAGGGGATTTAAATCTAGTTTGAATCATGTCTCATGTTTGTGGATATGTAATTTCTTCTAGTTTGTGAACAAAGAACATAAACTAGTTGCATTTCATTTAGAAGTGCATGTGGTTGAAATATCTTGCTTGTGGATCAAAGAGCCATGTAATAGCTTGATATTTATCACAGGGTTTTTAGATTTCATGAAAGGATAGTTTAAGTATGAGATTCATTTTGATGCAGATGTCTATTCATAAGGTGAAAGATAGATCAAGGATCTTGATGTAGAAATATGTCATAGATTTCCAAAATATGTATGGTTGTAATTCATTTAATTTATTGATAGATAAGGCACTAATCAGAGATAGGATCATTAGGTTTTTTTGCTCATACCTGGGTCTTTTTGTTATGAACATATTAAATCAATTTTCCCTTTTATGTTGAAAGCTATTTGTCATGCCCAAAATTTATGAGATAAAACACAACCAATTTTTTTGAAAGATGAACTAAGGATAGCACATAAGAAGACCCATACTCTGTTATGAATATTCTATCAAATAATGGGATGTCAGGAATAACTTATATCCTTTGATATTATCATAATGTTACTTTATTAAGTCATTAATTTAGTTATGATGAAGAATTTGCTTTCATTTAGTACCTCAAGCTTCTAGGGAAATTTGGTTAGTTTTCTAACCTTCATTGGAAGTCCAAGTTATAACTAGAAAATATTATCTTTTTGATTTCACATCTAATCCCTATCAATTTTGCATCCATGTAGTTGCGATAATAGTTTGTGAATTGAAAATATGTCTCTAATTGTTCTAGATGCCCTTATCTCAAGTCGTCTTACTATATATATATATGTGACATTACTTGTTACATCCTATCTCTGATTTTGATCCATTTTAATAGGATATAGGTATAGCTATTTACTGAAATTCTTATATTTATCCTTTGTTAACTAAATTAGTGTCCTTGGACTAGGTGTTTAATTCAATTGACAATAACTCATACTCCCAATTACTATAATGTATTACTTTCTATTCATTCTAGCATTTTAATTTTGTTTACTTAATTATCTAATTCTAAAAGTGGCTAGGCATGCATGCATCTAATGTTCTTTTCATACTAACAAGTATATCAACTTCCTTCTACGAACTTAATACTTGAAGAGTAACCATAGTCATTTAGGGAGTTATGATTACGTTTTCAATATATTTAATTATTTATAATTTCAAATTTCATTAAAAAGATATTAATTTTTTTCTATATGTCCAATTAATCCTATCATTACCAAATTTCTACATACCCAACTAAAATAAAGCATTACAATCATTAACTTAACATTAATAAAAACATTTCCCACATAACCTAATATCAAACTTTTCATAAGATATATAAAAATGAAACAATCCTATTTACCTACTAACTTCCCACCATTCTTCCTAATACTCCTATACATTTATCCTACCTAACTACTATACTACACAACTCACTTTCTTCTTTACTCCCTAATCCTATCTAATGTGCCTATTCATCCAATAATACTGGACCCTAAACAATACTACAGTCCAAGCATTAATACTTATCCCCTTTAATGATTCCTACCTCAAAACTTATGCCTATCTTACTTTCCTGTAGCTGGCGTCTGAATTAGTTTAAGGCTTGATTTGACTTTTTCTTCACTGCTTATCCTTCCTAGGTCCACGTGACTACCTAGGACACATAGCTGTAATCATATTCTTTGGTGGTTGGAATGATGCAGGGTACATTCGATCCCTTAGTCAAAACAACGCCCTTTTTGGATTTTCCCACTAAACTATCCTTGGTGCCTAGTTCCATGCGAGAGGTGGGAATACATGATGGGGAGGCTCCCAAGATGGTCGACCTTGGGGAGTCCCCTCATTATTATGTCCTTTATTTAACTTATTTATTTTATTTCTTTGAGTCTTGAAAGTTAAGTGGTCTTAGTTAGTGAGCCTATAAATTTATAAATATATATTTCTTTGTATTTTCTTTTCTAGGATGGTGACACAAGGGTCACGGGTACAATGAGGAGCTCCCTTACATGATTAAGAGCTAGCTAGCGTGGAGATTTCCCCATGTCAAGTTATTCTCTTATTATTGATTTGTGCACATGATCCTAGGGATATCCTTTCTATTATAATATTGCTCTGTATTCTTGGCAACATTTTATTTCTTCCTTCCATACATTTTCCAGAGAGAAAATGTGCACATTTAGGTTTAGAGTTCTCGTGGTGAGTTTCATCATAAAGTTATTAGATTTTTTTTTTTTTCTTCCCATTTAAATCATAATATGATAATTTTCTTAATGTCATTATCTACCATGCATATAAAATGTTCCATTAACAATATAATTCTTTCTTGTGATAACATAGGATATTACAAGCCCATCACTTATGCTTCAAATTGAGACACAACTATATCAATAGAAAAGAAAACTTCCTCACAATAATCTATGAAATGTTTCTAATAAGAAAGAATGTCTCATTACTTAATCTTCTCCAGAATTACATCACTCTCTAATTATGAAACTTACAATGACTTTTGCTAAATCTACCTTGCATAATTTTACAAGGATTATCCTATGTAAAGTCCTTGTGAATTTTGGCTTTAACTAACAAGAAAAGTTCATATGTGCAAAAAATTGTGCATCAGATTTCAACATGTCTTCCTTCACATTCAATGTTTCCATATAAGAACATATTTCCATACAAGAACAATAGTATACAATTTTCTAATTGATTCCACAATCACAACTAAATACAATAGGAAGTAGCTTTCCTTTCTTTTAACAACATTACCAACTGACATATTCCTTCTACAATTATCCAATGGAACAATGATGCCAAGGTATTCTACTCTTCCATAACTCATAATCATATCTTAACAAGGAACATACATATACAACATTTTCCATTACTTCCTCTACATATACATTAGGTAACAATGACATAATCTCCTTTCATCAAAATGAGACAGCACGAGACCTTTCAAAATCATATGAAACATGATCATTGAAAGAGATGAACAATGAGTAACATGAACACTGATCATCATGATCATTGAGAACATGAACAGGCTAGTGAATCCTCCTTCACAAGGGAGGAGAAAAATGTCAAGTTTTCTCATCCAAACATCAATCTACAAGGTGATCATTCCAAGCCATCTCCATTGCTCCCTTGGGCACAAATCTGCAAATTCATCACAAAGAAAACAAAAAGGACCATGGGTGCTTTCCACCCAACCATAGGCCTCAAAAGAGACCACCCCCGCGCTAGGGGAATAAGGCTCAAATCGAGTTTCAGACATACATCACAAAATTTTGCATGAAGACACAACACAAAACACAATCAACACCCTCCCATGGCTTGAACAATGATTCACCATTGGAATCATAAAACGTTGGGTGAAGGTGGGCTCTTCAAGGAGGAGAAATTCATAAATACCATATTGCCAATACATTTTGCCTCTCAAGGCCACCACAACATAAACAACATATTACCACTACATTGCCTCTCAACGCCTTCAAAACAACCATCTTCTCCTCATCCACCAAACCTCCTTGTACCTCCCAAATAACAAGATTCATGGCCATGAAGGAGCCCATGCTCCATAATAACAACCTCATCATGAGGTAAAAAAATAAATTTATTTCTCACCTGCAATGTCAAGCCCAACTTATGCCCTTCACCCAAGGCTTCTCTGCCCTCCCAAGGGTGAGTGAAGCCTTCACACCCATAATCACAATCAACACTCACATTCAAACAAGAACAACAGCAAAACAAAAGATGAACAACAAAAAAAAACCAAGAAAGGATCTCCAAAAGCACAAAACACATTCACTTTCCATTCCAACAAAAAAAAACCAAGAAGGTGAACCAAGAATTTTATAGGAACATCACACATTCTCACATTGTCACAATACATAATCAATGCTCATGATGCAACAAGAACACCACACTTTCACAGAATACCCAAAAATCCATATCACAAGATTTATAATGCAAATGCATACTCTATTAATGAAGTCTCACACTTGTAGATTTGTTTAACCATACTAAAAGCAAGAAATGAGAAAGAAACAAGTTTTGAGACACCAACCTTGGTCCAAGCTATGGTGAGGATAGTTGAAGTATAGCTCCCTTAGTCTCTCTCCAAAACCTAACAATCTCTAAAATTAGAGAGTGGGTAGACACCCCACTAGTTTGGCCAAGACCCTCTAATAAAGCCTTCTCACTAACTTATTTTAGCAAAGACACTAAGCCACTACTTCTTACAAACTTGTCTCCTCCAACTTTTCTATTTTTGACTAAGTGGGAACATGGATATGACAACTCCAAATTCGAATTGATGGAAGAATGCATGGGTAAAGGGGCTCCCTAGGCTATCTAGGCACTCACATGATCAAAAATAGGTCCCTGACATGATGTACTATCATATGGGTAACTTATTTTCACCTAAAAGACACTTAGGGACCACCTAATGACCCCTAAAAACCCTAGCCAAGTCCAAATTCGAATTTCCTTTGATTGAGACTCCTCATGGCATATTTTTCTATGTGAGGTTAACTTGGGTACAACATTGGGGTTAGGTTTAGGTTAGGTTACTTCTTGTCAAACCTTGAATGACATGGCATCTCTACATGGACAACACAAGTGTCAAATGACACACACAAAACAACACATTACATTAAAAGTGACTTAACTACAATAATGCATGAACTAAGCTATTACACACATATAAATTCACATATACAAAATAAAACACATTATAATGAGGTTTGAATCTTTTCCACTGATTCAACCTTGGCTATGTCACGTTTGTAGTAGTTTGTACCTTAATTCCCCTTTAAACCCATGGTCAAATTCCTACACACTAAACTCAAGCATCAGTTGTCCAAGGAAATCATGTAATTAATAAGTACATAAGTGAAATAATTATTATCTCATTCAACATTAGACTTGCATATATTTCAGCATCTCAATTTAACTTTCCCTTTCTCAATCATTTCAAATATAACCTTCAAAATATTAAAATATCAAAACTTACATATCACCTTTCGACATTTGAGTTCCATACTTCATTCTTTTTAATTAAATTACCTTTTCTAATAATTTCCATTTAAAATGCTCAAAATACTATAACATCACACTTTACTTATCATAACATGGTCAATTTAATATTTTGAATAGCTTCATAGTCTATTTTTATCATTGCGACAAGATGTTGAATCCACAACTATTGAATCCCTAGGTATGTAGGTTAGGTCTCAATGCATAACAAAATTTATCTTTTTACTCTAATTTCCACTTTAAACATTACATTCTTACATTACAAGCATTTCTACCATTCAATTTCTGTTAAAGAAATGTCAATAGCTTAAAACATGAATAGAATCATTAAATGCATCAATTAGGTCATAATATGCATAAGTAATTGCGGATCATCAAAATGCAGATATCAAAATAACATAACCCTACAGTCTCAAAAGTGTATCAATACAAAGGATTAAAATCATCGTAATACAATCATCTCATTGGTACTATGATAGATCAGGTGAGGCCTCACACTATTCAAAGTTTAACCCACACTTAGCTTACCATTTTCATGAGTTATGTTCTTAGCTATTTCATGCTTGTGATTTCTTGGTTAAGTATAAAAGAATTAGGGGTTTTATCTATTATCCTAGATTCTAATTATTCTCATTGCATTGGTCACATAATTGGATCCTAAGAGGTTCACCCACCTAGGTTTTGTAGAGCTTGAAGTGTAGAAGGAGTGTAGCCTTATAGTTGACCTGAGTTCTTGGTGAATTGTCTCCATTATTGGAGGTAGTTGCCCATAGATGAAACATTTCTTTGCATACCTGGTTATTCAAACTCTATTAAATTAGGAGCCAACATAGTGTAACCAATCCAAAGACATGTCCTGGCTGAAGAAGATTCAATAGATGGTTATGCTCAACTAAAATTTCCATTTCATAATTTTTATAAATGGTGTGATAGGAAATGGATTAATATAATGTGAATCCCATGTGTCTACCCACTGACTTGACTCACTATGATCCCAATCACACTGAAAAAAATTAGGACAAAAGTAGGCTAGATGTCATGTCCAAATGGTCCATGTACTAGAACAAGAGCTCCATAATGAATGCACTTTTGACGAGTCTCTAATAGTAGAACAATCTGATCTATCACATATGGCCCCTTCCTCAACCAACCAAAAGAACCTACATACTACTTAATCAAGAGCCCCCCAATGATAATGTTGAACTATGCCAATCAACAATGCTATGGGAATAAAGAAACACTATTCTTGAAATATTCAATTTCTGCTTAACTAGAACTCTCTTCACACGTGTCCTTCCTCCATCATGTTTCCCTTTCCCATGGCTTATCTTAATTGAAATCATAATATGAGGCACCCCCCTCTCTGTATGCATCTTATACAACCAATAAAATATATGACCATTCTTGAATTGACCTATGCAATTATTTGACCAAATGATATGTCTATCCATAGCAATGTCATGCTCCTGTAAGGAATCAAAATAATTCTTGAAAAAATGTTCCACAAACCCATGAGAGTGAGATCTATCATCACTAATTTAAAAATGGTACTCTCTAATAATTATCCAATTATCTTTTATACTATTATGGGCATGTCTATATATAATGTGGACAAAAATAATAATCTAAATGGAGTTGTAATATTGAGATTGTGTCTCATTTTGTGCCTGAAATGTGTAGTTCTTTGCAAAGTGAACAACAGATATAATAGTGCCAATGGTAAAATTCTCCTTACACATTCTAAATTTCTTATCCAGCCATTGAGACCTATGACTATGCCTTGCATACTTGTAGAAAATATTTTTCTTAAAATCTAAAATAAGACTAGGCACACTAATTTTTTTTGCAACCAATTCACATCTAGAGCCCTTACCTCCACTTTTCAATGTGTATTTCACCATTCCATATACCATTTTTTTTCCTACGATTTTCCTTCCAAAATCTTGTTCACACCCCTCTTAGAAGCTTGTGTCAAACTTGGATAAGCCACCACATGCTGAACACTTATCATTTAAGAAAGCTTCTCTATAAAATAAACAACCATAAACTCTAGGACATAAAAATTGATCTAGCAAGTCTTTGATGATTTTGGAAGTCCATTAGCACCACAATTCTCCAATATATCTTTACTAAAGTAGAATGAATGGAGCATACTAGTTTATAGTGCATAGAAAACTTGACATGATTTTTGCAACAATATGTATTTCAAATTTTAAGTGGCACACAATAAAATGGCTTCAAGAATTCAAAAGCCCTTTGTGATATATGAAATCATGGATGAATCTCTCTAAATTTTTCGAAAAAACATAGTTTGAATTACCTCAAAATAATGTTTAGGATGTGGTAGGTAGTCTCTAATGCCAATTTTCAAATTCAACACATCTTTAGCATTGAGTGATACTCTTGAGTTAGAGCACCAAAACTATGCAATTTTTTGCTTCACATCATAAGTTATCTTCTTATTAAAATGTGGAAATATTCCACCAAAATTCCATCTATCATTTTGAAGAAAATTGTCAATTCTCTCTAGTCTATTAAGTGATCTTCTCAAAGTAGTATGATTTAGGTTCAAGTCATGATAAGTTTTTCTCATATATCTACCCTTTTTCATATGACAACTTACCAAAGAGGTTGTAATAACCCTTCGAGAAGCTCTCTTATCCTTCTCCTTACTATTCTTTCCAATGCTATTGAGAGCACTAAAAATATTATTCACAATAATGAAATTTCTTTCCATTTTCTTATTGATACAAATCTTCAATTTGGAAAGCATAGGTCTTATCTTTTGCATATTTAATAAGTACATAACAATTTGGCATTGCTCACCCGCTATCTTGTTGTGGAAAAACATCTTATATAGTCATGAAGTCCATAATTGAATGGTTCTTTGTGATTCTTTTACTTCCAAATTAGTAATAATCATTTCATCAATTTCAATTATCCATTTTGATGTTTTAGGACCTTTATGTCAATTATAATTAGGAGATAAGTTATTTTCATATGCATTTTCATTTTCAACATCGTCATTCATGGAAATTACACTATGAATTGGTAAATTTTCATTCTCCAAACTTTTAATCCTAACATTATCATTATCAATTGGTACATTTTCATTCTCCAACTAAACATATTCATTTTCTTATGCTATGATTTCACCTTCAATCAATACATCATCAACTTGATTCACACTTAACATACCTTGTCTCTTCCTTCAGTGATTTACCTTGTCCCTTTCCTTATATGTTGCAATGTGTTCATTCAATACTTTCCTTTTGCATTTAGCCTTTTCATGACTACTACTCCCAATCAGCCAAAAATACTAGACATCTAATCAAATCTTGTAACAAACTTTTTGATCAAATAGGCCCCAAACAATCCTTTTTCTCCAAACTTGTGAAAATGGCCCCAAAAAGTTGTGATCCTATATCAGGTATCCAATTCAAGATTAGATACATGATGTGGTATCAGGTACCCAAAATGATCACCCAAAATTTGGAAGGAAATCAATTGGGCAAGTGTGAGAAATTAATAATTGTTATATATTAATATATATTATTAGTTTTTTATTATTATAATATAATATTGTGCAATAATTTATAATACTATGTAATAATATATATTATAGTAATATATATTTAATATAATAATAATAATATAGATAATATTTATAATATTATAGATAATATGTAATACTATATAATAATATATAGTAGTATGATACTAATATACTATTTAATCATATTTAATATAATGTATAATATTAATTATAACATCAAAATTTGTTATCTAATATAAAATTTTAAATTTTAAAAATAAATGTTTTAAAATATATCATTAAATTTCAAATGCGAAAACATATTTAAATATGTCTGTTAACTAAATATGAAAACAAATTTAAATATGTTTATTTCTCAGCTTCTCAATTTTTGATTTTTTTTTGTTACCAAATTTGTGGTACAGGATCTAAGATCGGGTACCCAATTTTTGATTGAGTACTCAATTAGGCTTGGTATTTACCAAACCTCTTTGGTCAAATGAAAAAACTTATTTGAGACATGTTTCGATGAAATTCATACTTTGAGTATCCATCTAACAATATTATTTTCATCAAAATTCAAAGAAATAGAAAGGGTTTTTTGAGAACACTCTCAAGATTCCATCAATATAATTTTTGTCAAATTAAGGGTTTGATAAGTATTTATTAGTTGATTTTTAGTGAAGATGTTCATAAACCATTGATTAACGTACTGGTTTAAAAAAGCTATAAATTTCAAATGGTATAACATTGCATTACCTTCTATGCTTTGCCTAGTGTTAAGAAAAGAACAAAAACATAATTTTGTAAATTTTTCAATTAGTAAAGGTGGTTAGACATGAGAGTTTTTTTTATTCTAGAAAGATATAGTAGAAAATTCATAATTAATTATTTATTTGGAATAAAAATACCCAAAAATATACATCACATATGGGCATGAGTCTACTTTTTATATCTATAATTATAACAAAAAATATTATCATTTGATTTTGATTAAGGTGGTTAGACATACACCTACATTTTATTTTTGCCATGAAATTTTGGTAGTATTGTATTAACATTCAAAATTTTAACAAATCAAATAATTTTTTTCCCCAAAAAAGGCCTATTAGTTTTTAAACTACATTCAATTTACCATAGATTCTTTTCTAACAACTTTGTGACATAAAGCCCATAACTACTTTGAAATTATGTCTCAAGTTAACATAACCCTGATTTGTTGGGTTTTCACTGCCACTTAAGGCCATATTTTGGCTGACCATGATCATGCACATACCCCATAGCAAAAAGAAGGAACAAATCCATCATGGATTGTGAAAGAACACTGACGATAAGTAAAATTGTTGCATGTAAATACATTAAAGAAGAAATCAACACAACAATTCATACCTTGAACCGAGTTCAATTGAAGAAAGGTACATATTAAATACCATATGAATTATGGTATGGCTATAAACCTAATGTCTATTATTTCAAATTATTTGGAAGGAAATTTTCTATCTTAAAAGAGATAAGGAAAGGAAAGTTTAATGTGAAAAGTGATGAAGGCATATTCCTAGGGTACTCTATCAAGAGAAAGTTATATATATATATATATATATATACACACACACACACACACACACACACATACATACATATATATATATGTATATACATATATACATATATATATGTGTATATATGTACATACATATATATATATGTATATACATATATACATATATATGTATGTATATATATGTATATACATATATATGTATATACGTATATACATATATATGTATATACCTATATACATATATACATATATACCTATATACATATATACATATATACCTATATACATATATATATATATATATATATATATATATATAGTTGAATCTTTCTACTCACAAGGTTATAGAAAGTGTACATGTAATAATTAATGAGTTTCCAAAAAGTGTGAAGAACAAAGGAACAACAAACTTGAAAAGTATAGAAATTTTATTTACTTTGAACATGATACTTTACAAAAGCTCAAAATAAATATGATTGGGCAAAAAAAGATTTCTCCACCCCATCAAATTATACTACTTGAGTCAATGTAGTCTATAGTTCAACCTAAGTTGTAGCCATTGTAACCAGAGCTACACCCAAAGAAACACAAGCTGGAGACAATTCAAACTAAGTCCCAGATAAAGGAACCTGAGTCACAAACCATGGGAACCAAGTCTCATACAATGGGAACCAAGTCTAGATTCTAGAAGAAATGAATCTATACTTTCTAGATATTTTAGAAGGAGCCATGCACCTGAGAAAATAATTGGAGACCAGACAAGAGGCATAATGACAATTAACAAAGTTAAAGGTACATTTTTTCTTACTAAATTTGAACATATAACTATTAAAAATGTATTAGATAGTGAAATTTGGATTAAGGAAATGAATGAAGAGATTGAAAAAATTGAAAGGAGCAATACTTAGATTCTTGTTCCTAGTGTACTACTAGAAAATGGACTAAATGCATAAGATACTATGAGAAATCACAAACTCAATCAACATTAGTTAGCACCCACTAGTATACCATGAAAGCTAAACTAATAAGGAAAGCAATAGAAACCCCTTCTTTCATTTGTACCTCCCATGTCCTTCTTCCTTCTTCAAATGATGTAGCTCAAAAATTGCTTATAGTGCATACAAAGTTGAAGAAAAAGTCTTTGATGATGGTGATAATACTATGAGAATACTTGAAGTTGTAATTTTACGTGAGAGATAGAGTGAAAATACTAAAAATCTAAGGACACTAGAATTAGGACCAGAAATGAGAGGAAGAATGCTCATTTTATAATGGGTGTGGAGGATTAGAGCATTGGATTTGTCACCCTTCGATATGAGATGTTGCAAGAGATTCCTTTCAGAATCCATGATGCATATGACAAAATATGCCAAGTGTAGGATTCTATGACTCATGGAAGTCAAACTTGGCTAAATGCAGAAGAGAATCTATGACGCATCATAAGTCACCTCAGCCCACTTAAAGCCAAGAATCTATGAAAAATAAGCCAAATATGGACGTGCATAAGAGAATAATAATATTTGATTATGACATATTTTATCCAAGTGTCAAAGGAGAATCCACAAGGTGTCATATCCAAGTGTCATGATGATGTCAATATTCTATGGAATATTTGAATTTAAAAATCCTTTATTCCACAAAATAGAAATTAGTAAAAAGTGGAATTAATGATGGAAAAGATTACTTAGGAAATTGTTAATTTCCATGGTTTGTGAATGATAAATAAATAAATTAATAAAATTAATTAATTTAGGATGACAATTAGGAATAATAATTAGTAAGAATGGTAGAATTAAATTATGGATTATTTAATCCTATAGAGAAAATTAGTATATGATTGGTCAGATTGATTAAATAAATGTGATAGTAACCTTTGATGAGAATGTGAAAATGATATGGATTGAAGAAGATGATGAAAGGTAGATCAATGCCATGGTCAAATTGATTTATTGATCAAAATTGATAACATACCAAGGACACATGACATGAATTGATTGATACATAACATTTACCTAACATTGTAAATGCTACAGGATCAAGATTTATTAATAAGGTTGATTATAATAATATTGACAGACATAGTCAATATTATTAAAGTGGTTTGATGATGCCATGATCCAACATTGAAAGTCTCAACAACATCAAAGATTGAATGTCATAAATGATAGTTTGACCTAGAACTGAGAGTCATGACCCTACTAAGGCTAGATTGATAAGATTTGATAGGTTGATAGGTTTCCAAGGCACTGAAAGCTGCAAAAATGCCTAGGATTGGATAGATGATGATTGATATGTTTTGGGTTGATTAGGACTGATTTTGAGTGATTACAAGTTAATTTGGTGTGATTCTGAGTTGGTTTGATATGATTTCAAAATGACATGAAATTGATGTGAAAGAAGATACAAATGATAAAGTATGATCAATTTGGCCAAAATATTAGAGTTAGTGGAATGAGAAAATGGGATGAATTAGTATGAAGAAGTCTTGAAACCATGGATTCAAACCATTTTGGAGCATCTACATTTTGTCCCTCTTTGATACAATGTGATTTAGAGCATTGTGTCAAAGAATGCTAACAAAAAAGCCATAAAAGCATGCCCCAGCAATGTGGTATATATTTATGCTCCCTTAAGAAATTGACCAACATAGGCATATGATAGGTCAATTTCATTGAAAATGAGAAAACAAAGCCATAGCAACTAATGGATTGAAAATCAGTGTTAAAACGTGAAAGTTATGGGCTCCGAAGTGAAAAAGGGCATCACGACCAACATAGAAAGGACCTCATGCACATCCATCTAGGTAGAAAAAGGTTATAAAAGGGCTTTGAGAGAGTTTTGAAGGTCATTTTAACTCTCTCATTTGGAAGAAAAGAGCTTTGGGATAAGCAGAATGGATTGACTACCTAGGGAGCAACACCATGGTGAGCGGGTGCAGACCTTCCAACAGTGGGAGATGTTGGACCTCTGCTGAGTACATCAAGGCTATCTTTTTAGTTTTCTATGATTTTTCATAATTTTTACTACTTTTCCATGCCTTTTTCCACTTTGTAGGCACTTAGGAATCAGTCGAGAGGAAATAGGGGTCAAACTAGTTCAAACTGGGGTCCTAGGGCCATGTAGTGCATCCAAATGCCCCAACTACACCCAAAAAATATCCAAGTGCATCTTGGATGTAGTTAGAATTTCCAAGTGCATCCTATACATAGTTGGAATGACCAAGTGCATCTATGATGTAGTAGGGAACCTCAACTGCGCCCTAGGATGCTCCAAGGCTCTAATCAGGGTCCAAATGGTTTCAGATTGAGTTAAAACTTCGCAGAGGCTAGCATAACCCTAGGGGGGTGTTAGAAACATGATAAAATTTAGTCAAATATGGTCTAAGTGGTCAAAATTTGGTCAAAATTAGGGTAGATGTAGGTCAAACTTGGGTAAATGTTGACAACAAATAGTGCAAATGGCCCAAAATGGTGCAAATGAACTCGGAATGACTTGAAATTTGGAGGACATGTTGAAAAACCTAGGTAGAGTTGAAAAAATAGGTTATTTGAGGCTAGGATAGTCAAGGACAATTCAAACTTGGTCAAACTTAGCTATGATGAAGCAAAAAGGTTGACAGATGGGAAGGGATAGGGTTAAAATGATGCAAATAAGCTCAAAAGGACCCAAAACTTGGCAAACATGTTCAAAACCCTAGGAAGAGTTCAAAACATAAGTCAAATTAGTCAAAATGTCTTAGAAAAAAGTAAAACTTAGTCAAACAAGAGTCCAACTTGGTTTAAAAGTAGGGTAAACTAGATGCAAAACCATAGGAGGTTGACATAGGTTGTATGATTATGCAGGAGGAGCTACTGCTATCATGTATAATGGGACATAGGCCAAAGAGCCTTGCACTACATCAAGTGAAAATGGGATATTGGTTGGGTTGGGATTATATCATGTTACTTTTATGCCAAAAGTGAGGGGGAACAAGGCTTTGCTAACAACTTTGATGGAGAGGTGGCATGTAGAGACTAGATCATTCTGCCTACCGATTAGGGAGGTGACTATGACACTATAGGATGTATGGCACATCCTTAGGATCCCTATCAATGTAGAGTTGGTAGTGTATTACCTAGCTATAGGACGAGCAACTCTACACCAGCTATTTGGATGCAGAGATGCAGAGCTAGGGATTAGAGACTATGAGATCAGATGTGACCTATTAGTGGCATGCCATGAGTAGCTGATGATTGTGATTTGCTAGGTGATTGGAAGATTTCTAATACCAGATAGATGAGAACATGGATTCCTAGTTGGATGGGGCTAAGTACTTGAGGATATGATCATGGAGGGCACCATGTTTGCTTGGGGCCCATGCATGTTGGGGATGTTATATTATTATCTACATTAGGTAGCATATAGAGGTTGATTATCATTCAACACTAGTAGGACATTATTACAGATCTGGGCCTATGAGCATATTACAATATTTAGGCCTCTTTTAGAATGAGAGTTGGTCGATGATATGCCATATGCTTATAGCTACAAAGGTGTACTAGTCTGAGGACCATTGGGATGTGTGAGATACTTCCACATTCAAATAGACATGATGATACAGTTAATCTTGAGACCATACATAGATTTCCTTGGATGGGTTGATGATGACATGCACATACCATACTATAGGAAGGAGCACTACTTCATAGGGTGCATAGTGATTAGTCACCTAGTTATAGAGATGTACCTACCAAAGTGGGTACAAAGAGTTTGGGGAGACACAAGATGTACCTATAGGGTTAGCATTGTTTGCTTGATCTAGAGAAAAGGCGCAAGAGTGGGGACCACTTATTAGGACACAAGTAGCATATGAATAGTTAGTAGAGTTATAGCTAATACTATTGGTGGTGGCAATAGATATAGTGGATGCAGGCATGACAACAACATATGATAAGTGGTTTGCAGAGCATCGACTGAGACCTTTGACAGATCCAATAGTACCAATACCCCAAGGGAGGCCACAAGATGAGGAGGATAATGAGGAGGAGGAGGATTGGGGAGAGGATGGGGAGGGGGAGGATGAGGAGGGACATAATACTAAGGATGATGAGGGGGGGATGATGAGGATGATGCAAGGGATGATGAGGGTGATGATGAGGGGGAGGATGAGGGTGATGATGAGGAGGATGTTGAGGGAGAGGATGAGGGAGATGATGATGAGAAGGGTGGAGGGAGTGGGGGTGGGGATGAGGATGACTACTAAGAGGATAGGGATACAACTGCGATGGATGTGGAGGGGGATCTCGTGGACTATGCCGATAGGGAACTAGTACCAATACATGTAGAGCCTAGTCAGTTAGATCTCTCAGAGGTGATCAGAGAGCTATAGATTTAGTTGGATTAGGTTATGCTAGAGAGGGATGCCATGATAGGAGAGAGGGATGCAGTTATAGTAGAGAGAGATCAGGTGATGGATGAGAGAGATTAGGCTAGGTCTGAGAGAGATTTAGATGTGCATAGGGCAGAGATGGTAGTGCAAGAGTCTTAAGAGTTCATCAGCACCATTAGAGATGTGAACTTCTAAGATTTGGTGATGATGATGAGTAGGGCTCATATGGAGGCACAATATTGACAAGATCAATATGAGAGATTGGTGCCACCAAGGCAGAGAGTAAAGAGTTTTTGTTCATCGAGATATCATTCCCACACGATATAGAGGACACAAAGTAGTGCAAGGGTGATGAGGCCTATGAGACAACCAAAGAGAGCAGAGGGATCATCCTTGAGGCTAGGCAAAGGCTGCGAGGCTAGGGACAACATGAGATGACACTTGCATACTCATGTATAGAGGGCCTTTTTGGTTTTACTCTTTGGTTTTTGTTATGTTCTTTCATGGTTCATGCCTATGAGTACTTAGTATTGATGTAAACCATGGTCATCTACTCTAATACTTTTGTGAGACACTTATGAGATGGATTATGCATATTCTTTGTATGTTTTATATGGATGCATTTATTCTTTTTATTATGTGGGCTTTTACATTATGACATCATGCATTGATTTGTCACATGTTATGGATAGGAAATGCCATCTTTTATTTTTGCCACATGTTTTTCTCATGAATGAATGTAGATGAAATGTGAAAATAACATAAATGCCATGTTTATGCAAAGATTTATTGCTTTGGATTGTTTTTCACTTTTTGACATATACAAGAAAACAATTTTTTTGGTGTATCAGAGTACGAGACTAAGGTAGCCGAAGAAGGAGATGCAGAAGAAAGAGAAGATAAGACAAGGAGTAGTTAGTATGATGGGAAGAATTTTTCTTTTGTAAAGTGAACTATATTTCAAATGGAGCTTTATTTTGATATGGAAAATGGAATTCAATGTATCATGGCATAAAGTGCTAGAGCACAAATGCAAGCCTTTTGTGTAAACAAGCATGATGCAGATAGAAACTGACCTTGTCCTTCCTAAGGCATATCCACATGCCCTAGATTCTCAAAGGTACATTTTAATAGATAGAAATAAAAATAGATGACCATGAACCATGTTGGATACTCTCATAGGTCAGTTTATATCATTGAGTTGCATAGGACCACAATAAAAAAGAAAAAAAAGCAAAAAATAAATCACTCACTAAACAGCATGAGCCAATAGCTATTCTTGTCCATTATTACTTGCTTTTGATTTTTTGAGGTGTTTAGATAGTGTTTGACATGTTGATTGAATGATAGTTCTGGTTGTGGATTCAGTTGATAGGTTCATAATAACATGTTGGTTTGATTGTCAGTTCACATTGCTCAGATAGTGTGATTGTCATTGAAAGTGTAGTACTTTGAGTTTCAGTATGCAAAGTGCAACTATTCATGCAAAAAGGGGGGGTTATCCACAATGAATATTTACAAGGTTTATTGCAAATTTTTTATGGGTTTTGTGATTTTTAGAATCTTTGGGGATATTTGATGTTTTTGTGTGACTGGTTTCTTTAGGACATTTTATGATTTTTAGGGTTTATTTTAGGACATTTTCTAATTTTTAGTGATTTTTTTAGGACATTTTATGATTTTTAGTGCTTTTTTTAGGACATTTTATGGTTTTTAGAATTTTTTCAAGACACTTTCTGATTTTTAGTGATTTTGTTCAGGGAATTTTATGATTTTTAATGATCTTTTTCAAGATTGTATTTGAATGTTTAGGATTTTCTTAGGATCATAAAAGCATATAAATGTGTTAACTCGAATCTATTATGCAATAGGTCCAATGGATAGAAATTTCTTAGGGATGTTCCCATAGTTCAAGTTCAAACTCATACAATGCATAGGTAATATGCCCCCAGACAAGATGTAAACTATGTACAAAGGCCAATGATAGAGTATGTACAGACTAGTGATGCATTATGTAGGATAACAATAGATATTAACTAGTTCATGATCTATGGTCAAGGATCCAAGGATGTCTTGCAATATTAAAGATATGATCGACGAATGAAAAAAGAGGGGGAAAAACTAGATGGAATCCTGATAGATGGAGGAGCAATAACTGATTACACATGGCGCTTGTGTGCCAAGTTTTCACCATGGTAGTTGCCCAAAGCACCTACTTGTTAGGTTTTCACTTTTGGACAAGATTTTTCTCTTGACTCAAATTTTCATGCCAAGATGCTTGTTTGCTAGGTTTTCATCAAGCCATCCAAATTTTTTCATGACTTTTTTCAGTTTTTTTTTTCTAGGAGTTTTTGATATTTTTTGGATATTTTTTCAAGACTTTTAGACAGGATCAAGTGTAGTACTTGCGAAGATGCATGCTATTGATGGACCATGGTAGTTGTTCACCTTCTAGAGTCATAAGCTAATATACTCTTCACCCAAATGATGCAGTAACTACATAAGGTCCTTCCCAATTTGGTTCAAATTTGTCTTTTTTTTCTCTATGTTGCTGAGTCTTCTAGTTCATCTTTAGGACTAGATCACCAAACTCAAAATGATGACCTCAGAATTTCTTGTTATAGCTCCATTTGAGTTAGTTTTGGTAAGCTTGCAAATGTGTCAAGGTAGCTCATCTCTATTCATCAAACATTTCCAGCTCATGGAGTCTAGATATTATGTAGTTTTCATCATCAACAACATCTTGTACATACATTCTCAATGATAGAATTTCAACTTCAATGGGAAGTATGGCCTCAATGCCATAGATAAGAGATTATGGTGTTACACTAGTAAGAGCACACACACTTGTTCAATATTCTCAAAGAGCTAGATGTAGTTGGAGGTTCCAGTCTTGACCCAAATCATTGATAGTCTTTTAGAGAATCTTAACAATGGTCTTGTTAGATGCTTCTACTTGGCCATTGCCCTATAGATGGTAAATACTAGAATGTCCATGGTATATGTTGTACTTATCATAGAGCTTTTCTACATCTTTTTTTTGAAATGGGTTGGCATGGTTAGTAATAATAGCCAAGGGGACTCCATACCAACACATGATGTAGTTTAAAATAAACCTTGAGATCTGCTTGCCAGTGGTGAAGGTCAAAGGGATAGCTTCAACCCACTTGGTAAAATATTTTGTTGTTGTGATAATGAACTTATGACCATTAGAGGATGGAGGAGAAATAGGTCCAATAAGATCAAATTCCCATTGGGAAAAGGGCCATGGTGATATGACTGGCTACAATTCTTGTGCTGATGAATAGATTAGATTGATATGTATCTAACACCTATGATATGGTTTGGAAAAGTCATGGGCATCTTGTTCCATGTTAGAAAAATAATACCTAGCTCTAACAAGTTTCTTGTCTAGACTAAAACCATTGAAATGACCTCCACATATACCTTCATGAATCTCATGCAAGGCAATTTTAGCTTCTTGGGAGTCAAAGCATCTAAGAAGAGTTTGGTCAAAGGATCTCTTGTAAAGGGTGTCACCGATGATGACATATCTAGTGGCTTGATGGATAAAGGCTCAATGATCATTTTTGGATAAGTTGGGTGGTAGTATTTGGGCATGTAGGTAATTGTAAATGTCTTGATACCAGGGAGAATTAGGACGAACAAGTTTGCAAACAAACTCAAATTGAGGAAGTTCGAATGTTGGAATCAAAAGTTGCACAGCAAGGAATTTGTAGCATTCCACATTTTAAGGCATATCAATCATAGAAGTAATGGTGGCCATAGCATCAGATTGCTTGTTGTGTATTCTTGGTAGCTGATGAAAGGAGATAGTGACAAATTTAGACTTAAGGAAGTCTACCATCTTCTTGTAGGACATTATTTTATCATCTTTGGTTTCATGGTCATCATTAACTTGGTGGATGACCAACTAGGAATTCCCAAAGACTTGTAAATGTTGAATGTTCCATTGGATGGCTATCTTGAGTCTTGTGATCAATGCCTCATATTCTACTATGTTGTTTGTACAATGAAATGCTATTCTATATGACTTGGGGATTATGTCTCCTTGAGGAGTGATAAACATAATGCCAGCTCTTGAACCATTTTGTGTATGTGATCCATCAAAATAAAACTTCCATTCATCAGCTACATCCATGTCAAATATGGCTTCATCTAGAAAGTCTATTAGCATGGGATGATCATCTAACATAGGTGCTTCTACTAATTTATTTGTTATCACTTTCCCTTTGATTTCCTTTCTGTCTACATATTCTATGTCAAATTTACTAAGGATCGTGACCCATTTGGCTAGTGGTCCTATGAGAGTAGCCTTGCTTAGGAGATACTTCAATGTGTCAATCTTGGAGATGAGCATTGTTTTTTGATGGAGCATGTAATGTCTAAGTTTTTGGGCTGCAAAGACAATAACAAGACAAGCTCATTCAATTAGGGAATAATTTAGCTCATATCCCACTAGTGTTCTATTGATGTGATATATGGCTCACTCTATTCTTTGGTCATCATTGTGTGCTAAGAGAGCCCCTAATGTTGTATCTATAGTAGATATGTATAGAATGAATGGTTTTCCTAGAATAGGAGCCATTAAAACTAGTGGATGTAGAAGATAATCCTTGAGCTATTGGAAAGATTCTTGGCACTACTTATTCCATTGAAAGGATACTCCTTTACATAAGAGGTTTTCAAAGGAATGACACTTATCTACTAGTTGCACAATGAATTTGTCGATAGACTATAATCATCCTTGTAGTCCTCTTAAGGTTTTTAGATTTGTTGAAGTAGGCATGTCAAGTATTGTTTTTACATTCTCAAGATCTACTTCAATGCCTCACTGGGAAACAATGTAGCCTAGGAGCTTTCTAGAGAAAAATCCAACTACAAACTTTTTTGGATTCAATTGAAGCTTATAGCTTTCCATTTTTGTGAATATCTAATCTAGGATTTCCAAATGATCTTTCCTTTTATAGGATTTGCAAAGTAACTCATCAGCATAGTCTTGCATGAGGATGTGCATGAAATCATGGAAGATGGTGGTCATTTCTCCCTGATATGTTTCCCCACCATTTTTAAGACAAAATGGCATGAGATTCTAGTATTATGTTCCCCAAGGGCATGTTAAAGCTATCTTGTGTTGATCTTTAGGGCTATTCTTATCTGATTATAGCTAGAAAAGCCATCCATTAGTGATAACATCTCAAACCCAGTTGTCATGTCTACAATGATATCTATGTTTGGTAAAGGAAAATTATCCTTGGGGAATGCCTTGTTAACATCATAGAAGTCAGTGCATATCCAGATGCCCCTAGAGTGTTTGCTTATTGGTACTAGATTAGATATCCACTCTGCATAATCAATGGATCTTATGAAGCTAGCATCCAATAGTTTCTTCAATTTAGCTTTGACAAGGAGGGAAACTTGAGGATGCATTTTTCTCAACTCTTTCTTTACTAGTTTCATTCCTAGTTTGAGGGGTAAGTGATGAAGGACTAGTTTAGGATCTAATCCAGGCATGTTTGCATAAGACCGGGTAAACTTCATCTACCTCTCTAGAAAGAATTTGACAAATTCATCTTTTTCTTCTGGCGATAATGAGGTTGCAAAATGTATGACCTTGGGGTTGTTAGGAGTGCCCAAATTAATTTCTTCTATCATTTCCACCAGTAATACTGATCTTTTCTTTAATAAGGGTGTGTCCAATCTTTCATCCTTGGGCACCTTAGAGAGGTTTTCACCCTTAGATACATCCTTTATTTTGACTTTTTCATGGTCTAATGATGCCTTTCAATGTTCGCCAAGAGACCTACTTGTGTCTTTTTTTGTTATTTTATCAATTTTCTAACTAGGAGATGGAGTTGATTGCCTAAAATATGCCATGATGTTGAGATCAATGGAAAATCTAGACTTGTGATCACGTTGTGGTATATCTTCATGGAGCTCAAATAATTCTATGATGACATCATCATTTTCAAACTAGTCAAACATTGGTGGTCCTCATTGGTCCCAATCAATAAGTTCAAGGAAAAGTAATGAAATGCCATCATTGGTGTTGAATAAGCTTTGGTCAAAGGCATATATATTGATATCTACTTTAGTGATGTCATTAGGAGCATGTTCAAAAGTAGGAGGGATTAGATCCCATAATGTTTTCATCCAAGGAGAAAAATTGGTTTGAATAATGGGTGGATTGGCATGTTTATATTCCATAGGTACCTTATCAGGGTCAGCAAACATATGATCAAGACCAAGGGAGGTATTAGGATTGTCAATGTTAGATATAGATTGGGTGGGTTTAATTTGGTTGTTCTTAGATGCCCTATCATCATTTGAAGTATTCATCTACTCAAATGAGGATGAATAGGAAGACCCAAATCAAATGGTCATCCTAATGTAGTCACATGTTGAAAAATGCCTTGCTTTTAGAGTCCTAGACCACTACATCCATCATATCTATTTTTTTGCATGATGGTGAATCTTGGTCCATACATATCGGGGGATATAGGAGTAATTTATTATTCTACTTTAGCCTTCTCAATCTGTGTAGAGGTATTTTCATAGACATGTTCTTCATGTAGTCTGCCTCCACTAGTGAAAGCCACATCTTTTGAAATGTGAACTTAGGCTTATTCTATATAAGTTGAGGTTTACCATATGACTTTGGGGAGAAAGGATGTTTCCCAATGTGAAAGGCATGAGATATGGAGTACTCACTGCAACCTTGGTCTTCAATTTTGAGCTTTCCTTTGGATGCAAGTGTAAGTGTGGAAGGGTCAACATGCTTCAATGAATCTAGGGGATTTGCTACATGTTTTGTTGAGACTTGGTATGCAGTGGTTCCTCTAAGATTGGCATAGAATTGGAAGGGATCTAAATCACCCAGGATGGTTACCTCTACATTATTATAGGAGAATTTTAGGCACTAGTGATATGTAGAAGAAATTTCTTTCATAGCATGGATCCATGGGTGACCTAGTATCATGTTGCAGTTTATTTCTATATCCAACACCTGGAATAAAGTGTTCTCAATAGCTAGACCAACTCTAATAGGTAAGATGATGACCCTTGCAGAGAAATATTCACCATCATCATAAGCTTTGATTGTGATCCTTTGAGAGGGATCCACATCATTTTTAGAATAACCCATACCTTTGACTACTTTAAGTGCATAGATATTTGGCCTTGCTCCTCCATCTATCAAGACACATTTGACTTTGACATTATGGACAAAGACTTCAAGGTGAAGGGGATCATTATGGTTGTGTTATTGTTTAGGGATATCTCGAGGGGGAAAGGTAATATGTTGTGATGTGGATAGGTTCCCAACCATGGCTTGGAACTAGGTAGCATCAATGTTATCTTGGACTACTAACTCTTTAAGGGCTTGATCCAAGATCTTCTGATGTTGGGTAGATGTACACAGTAAGTATAAAATGGATATTTTCATAGGGGTCTTGCCAAGCTATTCAATGAGGCTATAATTAGATGAAGTAGGAATAATAGGTCTACAAGGGGGTACAACATGTAGTGATAGCACAATGAGGGTCTTCAGCCTTCAATGTGAATGTGAATATGTGGGAATTAGACTCATTGAAACAATTGATAATGTAGGCATATCCATTGTGAGTGTAATTTACATTACCTTGTGAGTTTGAGTTTGAAATAGAGGGCTTATTATTGTCATGATTACCCAAAAGATCTTTGAAGATAGTGTGATCAGAGTTGGATGCTAATAGTGATGGATCAATAGTGATTACACCATCATCAATAAGGTCTTGTATTGCATGTTTCAATTGGAAGCATGATGAGCTTTTATGCCCTTTGGTGTGATGGTAATCACAGTACTTTTTGTCATCCCACCAATCTACTATAGTCAATGGTTCATTTTTAATCGAGGGTAACTATAGGAAGTTATTACTTAGTAACTATTGTAGTGCAGTTTCAAGTGGTATTTCCAATGGTGTGAATTTCTTGTCCTTGGTTCTAGGATGTCTTTGAGGTTTTTCTTGCATGGGAGTCTCAATTTCTTATTGTTGAGGTGTTATTTGATTAGGATTTTGTGAATTTTTAGGGTTTACAACTGTCAAAGTCAATTGAGGTTGTGTTGTGCTAATTGTTTGTACATCTAGGATACCATCATTAGTCACATTCTTATTTTTAGAGAAAATTTTTGGCTCATCATTAGAGGAATTGGTGTTTGTGTTTTCCTTTTTTATCTTAATGATTCCCTTATGGATAAGAGCATCTTCAATACTGGCCACCTTTTTCATCAGTTTAGAAATAGTGCTTGGGCTCTTGATTTTGAGTTCATACATTAAGTCTAGGACTATGTTTTCAATGCACAAGTTTACTTGTTCTTCAGGAATGTCTAGTGAGCATTGACTGACTAAGCTTCTCCAGCATAGTAAGAATGTGATAAATAGTTCTCATGTCTTATGTTTAGTTGAGAACAAATTAGAAAGTGTCACCTCATTCTTAATGTTGAAGGAAAAATGTGAGATGAACTTGTCTGTGAGTTCTGACCATAGTTTGATATTATCAAGAAGTTTGGAGTACCATTCAAGTTTGGGCCCACCTAGAGAACAAGGGAACAATCTCATGAGGTAAGTGGGCTCATCACTGAGTTTAGTACATGAGGCACAAAATTCTCTAATATGATCAACAGGGTTTCCTTTTCTCAGTATTTTTTAAACATTTGAACCTCAAAGTGTTTTTGGAATGGAGGCATACAAAAACTTTTGTCAAATGGATTAGGACGTAGGTCCCTTTCTATATATAGAGTTTATTTCTTTTGGACTCCCAATGCCTCAACTTGTTTGGAAAGTTGTTTGAATTGTTGTAATAGTTCTTCATTAGGGTTTTTCATGATAGCTTTCCCTTCAAGTCTTTATTCCCAATGAGTAGACTAGTTGTTGTGGTAGGAGCTATGTCTACTCAGCTCTAACATTTTTGTGTTTGATGAGTCTAGTGATGTGTGACTAGGTGGTGGTGGTATGTGGGTACCTCTAAGAAAAAAGGGTTGCTATTGTGATACTTTTTGGAGTACTTTTTGTGGTATTTGATGTGGTTCTTGTTGTGGTAATGATTGTGATTGATGTATCATGTGTTGTTCTTGTGCCATTTGTTGTGGTTCTTGTTGGGATACCTCTTTTGGTTGTATGTGAGACCATGTATGTGATTGTTGTTGTAGAGGTATCTGTTGAGGTTATGGTGGCACATTTTTTTGTTGCAATAAATGTTGTTGGTATGCAATTTGTTTCTCAAGTCATCTTTGATATTATAACTATTTCTCTAGTTGCTCTTTTTGTTTGGCAAACATGGCTTGTTGTTGTTTATACATTTCATAGAAGTCAAGTGGGTTTACATTGGGTTCTGTATTAGGGATGTTGGATGTTTGCACCACTTGAGATTATTTTTGTTGTGGTTGATTTTGCAATTGATATGTGGGATGTGCATTAAGTGGATGTAGACTTGGTTGAGGGTTGGAAGTCTTAAGTCCTTATACCACCATAGGTTGATGCTGTTGTGGGAGTTGACTAAGTCCTTGGAAATTGACACCATGTCAGTATTGTTACTTTGGCACCTTTGTGTGTTAGAGGTTTCTCCTTGGAACATCATATTGACTTGACAATTAGGTGCATTCCTTTTGGGAATAGGTGTAATGTCAATAATAATTTTCCTTTGTGCATCAATAGGGATTGTTGTAATTGATGTTTCACATAGTGTACTTGTGGGAGGCTCCATAAAATTTGATGTCATAACACTTGGTATAGTTAGGAGCAAAGGTGCACTTTGTTGATTTGTATCCAAAGGAGGTATGTCTAGCATCCCTAGAGCACAATCACCTTTAGGTGCATCTTGTTGTTGCATCATGTGACTAAAAATCAAGTCTTAATGTCCTCTTGGAGTATTTAGTGAGAGTCGTGTTTACCTTCATTAGTTGTGGTTCATCAAATAAGGGATTAATGTTGATGTGTTCAAATGTACTTTGATGGATTTTGATTGTTGGTTCTTGATGAGACCTTATAGGTGCCATTAGTTTGTTTGAAAACTCCAAAGGTTTTTTTCCTTTATCTAAGTCCAAATTGATCATGGGTTGTATGTTTTCAATTGTTGTATTGGTCTGATGTTTGGACTTAGGTCCCTCCACATTTGGGTTGAATTTGACAATTTCTTGGGCTACCAAAAGTTTAAAGTCTTGCAGAAATTTTTTCCTCGACATACCCTAACTATTTCTTCATCAGTGATGCCATAATCAGTGTTAAAGCCATCACTTAGGTGTATAGTACCTTATTGTATGTTTTATGTGTTATAGTTGAAGGAACTTGCATTGGGTTCACTGAATTCAAAGGAATGCATTTGTTCATCCTCGGGTGTGGTTGGTACACTTCCACCTACAAGTGGTATCGACATAAATATAGATTCAAATTTAGGACTCCATTAAACCATCCCATGTGTGGGGGAAGTGTTTGGAGTAAATTTCATAGTAGGTGCATTGTTTATGGTTTGTTATGTCATAGCTTGAATATGGTGCTCTTGTGGATACATGTTCAAGGGGTCAGCAAGTAAAGGTTGTGATGCCTCGATTTGTTCTTCATCAATGGTTTGTTGAGTTTTCCTACTCTTCTTTTGTCTTGTATGAGGTTTTGGTTGTGTTGGTTCCTTAGAAAACAAGGGTTGATAAAGTTTTTTGGGTCTTTGGGCTGATTGTGTCCTAGTAAGTGTTGGCATGATACCTATGAATGCAGATGCAATGGAGGGAAACCTAAATGGACTTTCTACCTCCCAAGTGCACACCTAAACTACCAACTACACTCAAACAATACCAAGTGCACCCATGACATAGTTGGCGGTATAAAGGTAAGAAGTTGGTAAGTTAGAGGCATGCAATAGGTAAGCCAAGGTGTTAGGGTGCCTTAAAATGCAAATTTTGAGTGTTTAGAGTGATTTAGAGTGATTTGCAAGGTTGAGGGATGTAATGCAAGGTGTGGAAGTGTAGATTAAGGTTTTGGAATCTAGGATGAAGCACATAATTACCAAGTGCATCCTAAAAACACCAACTGTGCACTTGAAGTGTGTAATTGGTAAAATAGGGTTGTAGTTGGTAAAAGAGGTCAAAACTTGTAACTAAGATGTGAGTATGGAGGATATGAGTGTTTTTGGGATTTTTAAGTGTTTAGGGAGTTTATGCAATGTGAGGAAATGCTAAATGAGCGAGGATTTTGATGTGCAAAGTGTAAATATCCTAGGGATGTTATGTAAATGCAAATGCAAGGTGACATTTTGAAAGTACATGCAAAATGAAGATTAGAGTTATGATGTGGACTTGGTAAGGATGCTAAAGGTTGATGTACACAAGGTAGACTATGCAAAGGATGGTGTTCAATGGTTGATAATGATGTTTAGGTTATACAAAACTAAGGATAACTGATCAAAAGGACAATTTGGTTGATGGACACTTTGATAGGGTTTGGTAGTTAAAATGATGCTAGGTTTTTAATCAATGCAAGATGAAGGGGATATACCACTAGTTTAAGCCAAAATGAAATTTAGGAATATGATTATGCTAATGATAGAGGTATAAGAAAGGTTTTGAACTTAGGTGAAATCTTTACAAGGTATTAACCTAAGAGTTTAATGTTATGACAATAGACATTGGATCTTGACCAAAAAAAAAGAACAAAAAATGATAAGATCAAAATGACAAAGCCAAATCTACCTTGACATAGGTAGTGTTTGACCAAAGAAAATGATAAGAGAAAATGATAAAATGACCATGGTCAACATCCATCATCCATTGACACAATGTAATACTATAGTGTTCATACTTTTGTTTAGATATTTGGCTAAATTCAAAGGGTTTAGGGTTCAAAATGACATTTAGGTGACTCAAAATTGTGATTATGCTGATTGGATATGCAATATGGACAATGTCTATGATGCAAAATCAGATTTTGGGTGCAAGATGCAATTTTGGGTCAAGTGCAGAATGGTGAGGTACAAAGGCTCCTAGATGCAATTTTAGGGTTCCAAGGTGTAGTTTGAAGGCCCAATATGGTCATGTAGGTGCACAAGTGCACCTTGATAGTGCCAAGTGTGATCTGATATTACCAAGTGCACCTATGACATAGTTGGGGCCAGTTGGGGTGTAGTTGGTACTTTTTGGGTATAGTTGGTAAGCTGGGTTGAACGTTTGCTAGTTCTAAGTGATATGGTTAGCAAATTGATATGCTAGGAAGCCAAGATGTTGGGGTTGATGTTATGATGGGTTGGGAGATATAGAAAAGAGGTTATAACCTAAGGGAATAATGTCCTAATTGAAGGCAATGAAGACAAGGAGATACACGATGCAAATTAGGGTATGCAAATGTAAGGGGAGCTAACCAGATACCTAGGACACTATAAAAACCTCAAAATGTTATCTAGAATCCCAAACTAGATCCTTAGACCACCAATTGTGCTCAAACAATACCAACTATGCTTATGACATAGTTGGGGCCAGTTTGGGCACAATTTGTAGTTTCAAGATGCAGTTGGTAAACTGGGCTGAAACTAAGGCAATTTTGGGAGCTATGTTTTTCAGATTGTTGTCACAAAGAGGTAAACAGTAGGGGATCATGTTAAGACTAGAATGAATGATCAAAATTATGTGTAGGACACTCAAAATGAGGGTTAAATTGGTGAAGATGAAGGTTATTTATGCAAAGATATGAGATGGACAATGCAACATGCAAGTTTTGAGATTCAGGTGTAAAAGCTAAGGGAGGTAAACTAAACCCAAATGTATGCAATATGAAAGGTAATGGGTACTAAATGAGGACTAAGAGGTGCAATATGAAGCCTATATGATGCAGGAATGAGGCCTACACTACCATAAATGCAAGTGGAGTTTATGCAAGAATGAAATCTATGTTTTGCCAAGCACATTTAGGATCACAAGTTGCCATGTTTTCTAAGGTTTGAATGTGTTGAACCAAAGTTTGCAAGGTTTGGACAAAGGTTGAAATTTTTTGACAATGTGTAATGTCTTGAAATGGTTCAAGGTGTAAATTTGAATATTGTCTATTATCTTGATTAATGTTTCACACACACACAAGACACATTAAGACAAGAATAGTTGTTAAAAGTGAACAAACACACCACAACCTATGCTTTTAGGACTGTATCCACTGAATTCCTACTTCAACCAAAGTTTAGTTGTACTTATCCAAAGTGGAAAACTTAGGAACTTGGAACCATAGGCTCCCCCTTACAGTGCACTCACTTCTTGAAGCTACCAATATCTACTTCCTAAGGGGCATGACTTCCTAAGGGACTATTGTCTCTTCTAAGGAGCGTGAGAATGTAGGATGTCGTCACGAGCATGGGTCACCCCTTGAGCTAGTGAATAGAAATGATTTTGTCCACTAAAATATGACTTTTGGTAAGGGCGTTCCATTTGGCAAGTGAATGATAAACTTATGTAGAAGGTTTCCCAGGCCCAAGAATCAGGGTTTGACACACCACAAGGGTAATAGAGGAGAGCTATCATGTAACAATACCACCAACATGACTTTCACCATAATCAAATTTTATATAGTGGTTGGAACATTGACTTGGATTTTCACCCATTACCACTTTAAGTTCATCCCCTAGCATACCCATTATTGAGTATCTTGGTCCAAAGTAGGCCTCCTATAGAAGTTACATGGATTTCTCTTACACCCAAGATCCACGAATGGTGAGGGGAGAGGATACATCCAATGTAACCCCTAGGGATTAAACATTGTAGACACACTAGAAAGAAAAGAAAAAGTTCATTTTAAGCAACAAACGAAGTGTTATTTAACCTAAGAAATCCACGCACATGGTTTTGACAAACATAATATCTTTGACAACATCCTACAAAGCAAGAATTAGTAGTCTAATATGATCATGTCTTCATCCTAAAATTGCCACATGTTGCAAGTAAACCATTAGTAACAAAAAATCATCTAATCTATGTTCTAAAAGAAAATGGAAACCTTACATGTAGCTTCTATGTTATGTGTGCATTTCCTGTGAACTAAGTGTGCTTTGACAGAGTAGGATGCAACCCAAGAGACCAAAATGGCTCCAAACACCCCCAACTATGCCTAGATAGTGCTACTTATGGCCATGACACATTTGGGGCCCAGTTGGGTGTAGTTGGTAATTTTTGGGTGCAGTTGGGAGCCAAGTTCAAGTCATGGGGAATTGTGCCCTAAATGAGACCTAGAAACTAAAAATCTTGAAAGACTCACTCCCAAGTGTGCCCAAATAGTGTAGATTTCATCAATGATGTAGTTTTTAATATATGGAGATAGTTGGTAAGTCAAAAATAGTAGAAAGAGGTTTTGGTGCCTCCTAGACTTCTAAAACTACTCCTAGGAGCCCCAAGTGCACCCTAGGATAGCAAGCTAACAAAATGCATGAAATGATAGCAGACAAGCATGTTACTAGACTCCTAATTACTCTAGGTGTGAAAGGAAGAGAAAATATTCATTATACCCTTTCAAGTGAGCTCCTTCCTTGCACCTACAAGCACAAAACAAGAAAGCCCAAGTTAGATATGCATGCTCACGTCAGGCTCACCAATTGTAGTACCAAAAAATGGGCTAAATGCATAACATACTATGAGAAATCACAAACTCAATCAACATACATTAGCACTCACTAGTCTATAATGAAAGCCAAAGTAATAAAGAAAGCAATAGAAACCCCCTCTTTCATATGTAGCTCCCATGTCCTTCTTGCTTCTCCAAATGATGTAGCTCCAAAATTGCATATAGTGCATACAAAGTTGAAGAAAAAGTCTATGATGATGGTGATAATTCTATGAGAATACTTGAAGTTTTTATTTTACGTGAGAGATGTAGTGAAAATACTAAAAAGCTAAGGACTCCAGAATAAGGGCCAGAAATGAGAGGAAGAATGCTCATTTTATAATGGGCATGGAGGATGAGAGCATTGGATCTGTCACCCTTAGATATGAGATGTGGCATGAGATTCCTTTGAGATTCCATGATGCATATGGCAAAAGATGCCAAGTGTAGGATTCTATGATGCATGCAAGTCAAACTTGCCTAAATACGGAAGAGAATCTATGATGCATCGTAAGACACCTCAACCCACTTAAAGCCAAGAATCTATGAAAAATAAGCCAAATATGGATGTGCGTAAGAGAATAAGAATATTTGATTATGACATATTTTATCCAAGTGTCAAAGGAGAATCCACGAGGTGTCATATCCAAATGTCATGATGATGTCAATATTATATGCAATATTTGAATTTTAAAATCCTTTATTCCACAAAATAGAAATTAGTAAAAAATGGAATTAATGATGGAAAATACAACTTAGGAAATTGTGAATATCTATGGTTTGTAAATGATAGATCAATTAATTAATAAAATTAATTATTTGAGAATGAAAATTAGGAAGAATTATTAGTAAGAATGGTAGGATTAAATTATGGGTTATTTAATCCTATAGAGAAAATTAGTAAATGATTGGCCATATTGATTAAATAAATGTGATAGTATCCTTTGATGAGAATGTGATGATGATATGGATTGAATAGGATAATGATAGGTAGACCAAAGCCATGGTAAAATTGATTTATTGATCAAAATAGATAACATGCCAAGGACACATGACATGAATTGATTGACGTGTAACATTTAACTAACATTGTAAATGCTACAGGATCAAGATTGATTCATAAGGTTGATCATAATAATATTGATGGATGTAGTCAATATTATTAAAGTTGGTTGATGATGCCATGATCTAACATTGAAAGTCTCAACAATGTCAAATATTGGATGACATGAATGATAGTTTGACCTAGCACTAAGAGCCATGATAGTACTAAGGCTGGATTGATAAGAGTTGATAGGTTGATAGGTTAACAAGACATTGAAAGCCATAAAAATGGCTAGGATTGGATAGATAATGATTGATTTGGGATGTTTGATATGTTCTAGGTTGAATATGACTTATTTTGAGTGATTTTGAGTTGATTTGGGGTGATTCTAAGTTGATGTGAAATAGTTCTAAGTTGGTTTGGTATGATTTCAAAATGACATGAAATTGATGTGAAAGAGGATACAAATGATAAAGTACAATCAATTTGGCCAAAATATTACGGTTAGTGGAATGAAAAAATGGGATGAATTAGTATGAAGAAGTTGTGAAACCATAGATGTGAACCATTTTTGAGCATCTACACCTAGACCTAAGGATAATAGTATAATTGGTAGAAAATGGGTCTTTAGGAATAAATTGAATGAATATGGTGATATATCAAGGAATAAGGCAAGGCTATTGTGCAAAGGATACACTCAACAAGAAGGTATACACTTGAAGGAGTCAAGAAAATCCTTACATATGCTACATTTAAATGATTCAAAGTATATAAAATGGATGTAAAATGAACTTTCTTGAATGGATTTCTATAAGAAGAAGTTTACATTGATCAGCTTGAAGGATTTGTTGAGCCAAAGAAAAGAGACATGGTCTATAAGTTACACAAAGATTTATATGGTTTGAAGGAAGCCCCTATAGCATTGTATGAGAGACAACATGGATATCTGGTAAAGATTGGTTTTCAAAGAATAAATATTAATAGTAGTTTTTATATTAAAGAGGGACCACATAACAAGATTTTGTTAGTAGAAATATTTATAGATGATATCTTATTCATAGGCCATGATAACTTATGCAAGTCATTCCCTAAAGAAATGATGTAATGCCCCACCTAGAGATCCTTGGAAACAAGGATTCAAATCAAGCCAAGATATTTTTTTTTTTACAAGTATAAATGCACAAGAAAACATCATACAGGGATCACAAAGATCGCAATAGAAGACTTCAACACAATCCCAACAACCAACGAATCTCTGAAAGCCACTACCCAACTGACACACCCAAACAAAAGCCAACAACCACCAAAACAAGATGAGGGCACAAGAAATGACCACTCATCAACAAAAAACCAAGCTGAGGTAAAATGCAAAATCCCAAAATTTGGCTAAGCCTGAAATCCTAAAGCCATGAAAATTGGCTAAGTCTGGATTTCTGAAGCCCTAAAATTTCCTAGAATCCATAACTTATCTCCGAGAGGTCTGAAACCTATCTCAAATGATTTGTCCCATATATTAAAATATATCTTAAGTATAAAAAATTAAATATACGTCAACTTATACTTAAATGATATATTTTAAACCCTAAGAGACTAAAATAGAAACACGATAACTCAATTTGAAGAGAAACTGACATAATTCAAAATGCAATAGCATAGGGTCGAAGAACGCCCAAAAGGGTATCCAAAACCACTCTCAAAAAGATCATATCATGAAGAAAAGTTCTCATTGATGGCACGCACAAGTTTTTCACAAAAATTATGTGACACTTTTTACTAAGGGAGAGAAATACTTCTCCTTAAGGTGTGAGACACTCTTCCAGTGTCGTACAACATTTCTCAAGAAGGCATGTGACACTTTTTAGCATTGTATGACATTTCTCAAGAAGGTGTGTGACACTCTTCCAGTGTCGTACAAAATTTCTCAAGAAAGCATGCGATACTCTTCCAGTGTCGTACAACATTTCTCAAGAAGGCGTGCAATACTTTTCAGTGTTGTATGACATAGTTTGCATGGGCATGTGATACTTTTTAAAGTGTCACACCATGCTGAACAAATGTCACCCATAGAAAACAAAAACACTCCCAGAAGAAAAAAGAACCAAAATTTAGCAAAGAACCTCCACACTAGGGAGTACCGAATCCACGTGAATCGAGGAATGAACACTCGAGTGCAAGAACAACACAAAAAGAAGAACATCTATCCATCTCAACTACAACAGCAAAGAACACACTGAAATAAACATTGTAGAGAGCTGAACAATCAAACTAAGTACGAAGTTCCTCCCAACCATCAATAGCATCATAAGACCATCGTGGATCCTATCCATCCCCCACGCATAACATCCCAAGCCATGGACCAGATCATCGGTACTGTCGTAATAGGGATGTGACTACAAAAAACATGCAACAATAATAGCATAAGAAAATCTAACATGCTAGTGATAATGCATAAGATAATCCTACAGTAGATAACATCACCTATCACATGCTAAACAACAGTAAGCAATAGATATACTACTAAAGTAAATCACATCATCTAATCATATGCTAAACATCATAATAAGGGAATGTGCCAAATAAAATAACATCATCTAAACATGATATACAAGCATCCCAATAAAAGCATAAATCACAAGAAAGTATACTTCGAAACCTAAAGTACCAAGTGAAGACATCCAGAAATGGTCGCACTAGGACAAAAGATCATCTCTATACATCAATCCCTAGTAGTGGCAAAGGTAGCTACACCTCCCTGCCATGTGGAATTCATAGGTCCACACCACCATGCTGATGGAGATAATCATCCAACAAAAAATACACAAAAGAACATCCATGGCTAACACTCACGCCAGATAGTATGATTGCTGCAACCAAGAACCTAAGACAATGCAAGGAGTACAGGTCTTGATTAGACACTCAAAAGGCTGCTAAGTAGGGGCTGACATCTTGGAGAGTCGCTTGGCATTGAAAAGCCCAAGCTCAGATCATGTGTCCTCAAACTTAAACAGGTGCTCACACATTGTGTCCTCGAACTTAATCGGGTGCTCACACATTCTATTTAGTTATCACTTGCTTAAAACTTCTTATCCTCCATCAACCTCTAGTGCCATGAACGCTGAGCTATGAGATAGAAGCCCCCTCCAGATGCTACCCTACCCTACCCATGCTCATCCTACAATAAGTTCCAGTGGGCATGCATACTCCCATCCCAACCCCAATGATCATAACTTCTAGCAAATCCATGGAAGATCGAGCCTCGCAAGTCACCCAACAAATGTACATGCACATACTCATGTGTGGTGCACAACCATCATGAAGATCATAACACAAGGATAGGAATGAGAACACAATGAAAAGAAAATACCCAACTAAAAGCAACATGGGAAGGATGGATTCTACATGAATTCCAAAGCCAATAAAATCATACATCATGAAATCACTCAACCAACCTCAATCCGAGAGTATGGATTCTACACAAATCCCAATGATGTAACAAGACCAAACATCATGAACTCACTCAACTGGCCTCAATTTGAGAGTATGGATTCTGCATGAATCCTAGCATTCACGAAATAAAATAAAAGGTCCAAAAGAAACTAGGAATGAGAACACAATGCAAAGAAAATACCCAACTAAAAGCAACATGGGAAGGATGGATTCTACATGAATTCCAAAGCCAATAAAATCATACATCATGAAATCACTCAACCAACCTCAATCTGAGAGTATGGATTCTACACGAATCCCAATGATGTAACAAGACCAAACATCATGAACTCACTCAATTGGCCTCAATTTGAGAGTATGGATTCTGCATGAATCCTAGCATTCACGAAATAAAAATAAAGGTCCAAAAGAAACCATAACAAGTAACAATTCACTCAACCGAACACAAAGTCGAGAGTACGGGTGCAACACACATCCCAATGCAACAAAAGGTGCAATAGTGATCTAACTGATATCTAAATGGATCATCTAGGTCCATGACCCACATTGTGCCAAGAAAACTCAATAAAATAGGGGAGCATGCAAAATGAAGTAAAAACTCCAAAAATTTGAAAAACTTCAAAATTAAAACCCATTTGGCCTTTGGGTTCAAAAACCCCAAAAATCCAAAAATAAAAAGAATCGGACACCGTATGTAAAAATGGCTAGCATAACGGCATAAAATTCCAAACCCTCATCCCAAAAAATAGGGAAATGTTCATACCCGCCCAACTGGGTAGAACTAGCGTACAAAAACGGAGGGGAACACTAGTTCTCAGCGTCCAAACAAATGGATACCAAAAACAAAAGTAGTAACAAAGCAGAAACAATAAAATAGGAAAGCCCTACCTCATAGCCAAAAGGGCAAAATGAGAATCTGAACCATAAAATAAATATCTTGCAGAAGTAGCTAAAAATTGCGGCAATCCAAGGTTTCCCCGAGCTGGATCCAACGAGCCCAACCTCGCGATGATCCCACGCCCGTAGCTTTCACAATGAACAAAACAGTAAATCCTCATGAAGAGGATTTTGGGTTTTACTCTCCAACTTTCCAATTTGAAAGTGAGAAGTGAGGAATTAAATTCCTCTTTGGATACTTATTCACTTTTTGGGTGGATAATAGATTAGGGTATTTAACCAACCAATCTAGTTAAACCCCGAATCAACCCAAACGAAAATGGGCTATTTCTATAAATAGGAATTCATCTATGGAAAAGTTGCCAGAAATTAAAATAAATCAAATAAAAAGCCCGAAAACCAAAAAACACAAAAATCACCTTAAACAACTTTCATGACAATGCGAACCTCTAAATGCACAGACATGCTTACTGTTCTAATCACCAAAAGGTTTAACATAAACATTTTAATAAAGGATATATCAACCATACAAGGATGACATTGGTAAAATATGAAAGGCTGAATCACTAACTCCATGTACCACTGCCAGGGATATAATCTTGCACACTAAACAACATGATCAAGTGTAATTGCATATAATAACATAGTTGAAGCAATAAATGCATTAAATCACCTAATTTAAATATTTATTTAATTATATTAAAATAATCTATTTACATCACTCATGTTCCTATAAACCATAACAACGTAGGAATGAAGTAAATAACCATAGCATTAAATCCATCACATAACGAAATCAGAGGTATGTCCAAATACCAGATAACCAGATATCATCATAAAACACACTGTCATCCCAAAATGGCATCATAATGCAATATGATTTACTAAACAACATAGTAGTCTAAAATCTATGATACTAGAATCAAGATGTAACATCTGACCCTGAGGTCCTCTCAAATATAAACATAACATGAGTAATAAATATCTCTCTAATCAGAAATGAGAGAAGGTAAATGTCCATAGCACATAACCAAATAATCCCACAAGAACAATCCACTCTAATTACTTAAGCATTTAATAATGATTGATTACACTGCATAAAAAAAAATACTTAAAACACAGAAGCAAACATAGTCATAAACTTGACTAACCACTGCTACAGGAACCTACTCCCATGTAGCATGCTAATAGAACATAGTGCAATCTTTGCACACATCTCAAGGTAATCATAGAACAACCTCATGATACCACATCAATCCTGGTAACCACTGGCACAAACCTCAGTGAACCAAAAGTCACATCATAATCTCAAAGATTAGTCAAAAGCATAAACAAAGCAACTGATACAGAAACAACCCAAACACCTCAACGGTGTAGACCACTCAAGGTCACAATCATGATCCCATCACAACAAAAGATCATCACGGTTGCATCCATCAGGATGACTTACAAAAGTCAAATGGGAGAGGCACTACAAATGAAGAAATAATTTGAAATGAAAATGTTTGGAGAAATAAAAGTATTTGTTGGTTTGTAACAAGTTCATCAAATGAAGGATGGAATTTACCTTAATTAGTCAAAATATATAAAGGAGATATACAAGAGCTTTGGAATGGATGATTCCAAACTAGTTTGAACACCTATGCCTATTAGACTTAATCTATCCAAGGATGATGATTAAAAGGAGGTAAATTAAACCACCTATAGATCTATGATTGGGAAAATTTAGTATGTTATTCAAACAAGACATGATATTGAATTAGCAGTTGGTATAGTTGTAAGATTATCTACAAATCCCATAGAAACTAATATGATGGTAGTAAAAAGAATTATAAGATATCTAAAGGTACTAAAGAGTATGGTCTATGGTACAAGAAATGGGGAAACTTTGAGTTGAAATAATTTATGTTGATATCAGATTGGTTTTGATGAGTGTAAATATACTTAAGCCATTTACGTAGTTTATATCAAACTAGTAATACATGTCAAGCACAACATGGAAATACTAAACCATGCCAAGTTGCAACGACTGCCAATTCACTCATGTGCTAAGTCACTCAAGTGTTGAGTCACTCAAGTGCTAAGAAGATAGACCATTCTAAGTGATTTAGGAGCCATGCAAATAGTGTATTCTGAGTAATGTAGGTTTTGAGTCAAAACATATAGAATAGTGCATGTGGAGCATCAAAAACTTCATATGTTGAGTGACACAATTTTGACATTTTTTTTGTGATGGTACAAACAACTATGTAAAATATTTTTGAGCTGATCTAATATTATATTTTGATATTTGGAAGATAAGGATGAATCTCTATTTGGATTCCCAATGCAATTACATGCAACCAATTAGAAAATGGGAAGGATTAAATTAAAAAATGGATGAATCTAAAATCATATATTCATACCTAACCCTAAGCCACCTAAATCTTCTTAAGGAGGATGAAAAATATAAACTATCTATGGATGAAGGAGAGTTTAAGAAGTCAATAAGATAGTTTGCATGCAAAGAATTCAAGGAGACATAGAAGTTATGAAGAAAGTGTGAATTGTAGAATAAGTTAGAGAAGAACAGAGGATAGAGAAAAGGATACAACATTGAGACATCTGATCATAAAGGATCAAGAATACATTGTTTAGAGGTAATATATTATCAGGTAAGCAAGTGCCAACTATAGGATCTACATTGAGACATTTTTAACAGGTGATTTTAGTTAAATCTCTTAATAGAGTAGTCCTAATAGGTTGTATGAAATCCTTTAATAGGGTGCATCCTTATTTGTAAGATGAAGTCCTTGAACAATGTGAGACCTAATAATCTTTCTAAGAATTTAACAAGGTAGACCTTTTATAGGGTAGATCATGTTTCATGGTCAAAACATTGTATCCTTCATTGGATACACTTTATTACATTAGTAGTGAAGATTTTTGGGTGTCATCGCCACACAAGTTTTACCTTCCCACATGGAGGGTTTCTGGGTAATCATATCTAGTGTTATGTGTGTGAATGCTTACATGGTTATATGATTTGGATGTACATGTTATTTTATTTTACTCATTAAACTCATGAGGTTGATGTATGGTAAAATTTTAATGGTTCTAAGTTTAAACTATTGATTCACCCCCATCCCTAGAAGTTTACTTTTCCTCTTGTAATTCTAATAATTGGTATTAGAGCCTTATTCTCTAAAAGGAAAGCTTTGTAGCTTTGAAAAAATGTCTTGAAATGAAAGTCTACAAGTTGTAAAAGACTATTGAAAATAAGGATATTGAAATATATATTATACTACATCAATTAAATGAAGCAAGCTAATAATTAAAGAAATCCTTGAAGAGAGGGAAAGAGATTTCTATTTGCAGATGGTGACTCCAATGAATTTGATGCAGCAGTTGTAGATTTAATGGAAAAGAATAGAGTCCAAGATGAGGAAGTCTCAAGTTAGCTATACTACTATGAGAGGTGACTAAACAAAAGAAGAAAGCCATGGAAGACAAAGTCATGATTGAAGAAGATAAAAGAATTCTGGCCAAAAAATTGGAAGAGAAGTTAACATAGCTCACCATGATTTCCAACATACAATTGAACACTCTAAGTCAAGTGATGAATTTCAAATATGAATTGAATGTTAAGGATATTGAGATAACTACATTGAAGTTATAGAATGTACAATTGTAGAGTGACCTAAAGAGAGAAAAGGAATTTTCTAAAAGTTTGAACAAGCCAAATGAAGCTATCAAATACTTTGAACAATTATTGATATCTCCTAAATCTAAGAGTGATACATCAAGACTAGGCAACATAAACACTAAAGAAGGAGAATCATTCAAAAGTGCAAAAGAAAGGAACACCAAAGGTAAGAACTCCAAACCTACTTGTCATAATTTTGGTAAGAAAGGACATATTGCTAATGTGTGTAGGAGAAAGATCACAATTCCAAATGTCAAGCATAAGAAGGAGAATCATCCAAAAGTGTAGATGAAAGAACACCAAAGGTAAGAACTCCGAACCTACTTGTCATAATTGTGGTAAGAAAGGACATACTACTAATGTGTGTAGGAGCAAGATCACAATTCCAAATGTCAAGCATAAGAACAAAACTCATTTGCATAAGTGCAACAAGCAAGGTGATCAGGCACATGAATGCAAAACGAAGACCATGCATACACAAATATTTGAAGGATATCATTAGAATTTTTAGAAGTATGGACATAAACCTTTTGAATCTATATCTAAATCCATGTGGTCAGCAAACAAGCCAACAAAGTTAACAAATAGTGGCAGTTCTTATAATTAGGATTATAATATAAGATATAGATGTCACTACTATTAATAATATAAACACATTCCTAAGAATTTTATTAGAACACACTTCAGTGGCAATTGAAAAATATTATTAAGTCAAATTACATGTTTTAGCTATTTGAATACTGGTCATATCATTAGATATTGTCCCACTAGTTCAAAGATACCATGTTGTGAATTTGATAAAGGTAAAGACAAGACAGATGTTGAACACATCAGAGATTAGATGAACAAGGCATGGGAAAAGAAAATTTTTTGCAAGACATCAAATGGAGAAGGGATCACTTCACCAAATGCATCAGGTGATCACGCCTCATCAAACTAGGAAAATAAGAGGTATATAGGCCTGATATTTAAAGGTTATATCAACCATTAGTTGCAAAAGGAGATAGCACTGAAAAGAGTATATTAGCATGAATAAAGATGAAAGATGTTATTATAAATTCAAGACAAATATTTAAGTTTTTCATGTTTTTGTTGAGTATAAAAAGTTTCCTATATATGTAAAATGGAGTGTTAGTTGATGTTGAACTTGTAGTAGTTGTTGAGTAATGGAAATATCAATGAATGTTGAGTGAACCCAAAATTGGTTATTACTGAGCTTACAACTGTGTAAGAACTTAGCATTAAATGCAAGATTTTCAAAGGATATATGATCAATTTGAGCTCACTTTTCATCATTTTGAATTTGAGAAAGAGCCAAAAGAGCTAGAGGTTACTTATAAATTCATCAAAAGAAATTGTAGAAGAAATCTATAGTGATCCATTGCAAGTTCATTAGATTTTCTAAGGTATTTATCAAAAGCCAAAGCAAATAGAGTAGGGAGGACATGAGAAGAAATGACAGATAAGGAAGTATGAGACTCAACTAGATTTTGATGAAGAGAAGATAGAATTAGATGATCATAGCCAATTCAAAGTGGTATGTCACAATAATGTCTCAAATATTGAGAACTTATTTGAAAATATCAAGAGCAATGCATGTTTATCAGGTTTTAGTCATGTTAATTTTGATGAATTGGGTAAAGAAGAGAAAATTCAAGTGTAAGAGGCATTATTTTCCATGATGTCAAAGTTCAAAACCACACCACAAGAATTTTCCAACTCAGTACCAAAAAGTCTATATGGAATTGTTGAGCAAAATGGCAATATTGATTGAATTTGGAAAGACAAATCAGGGAGACAACACTAGCCCAAGTAATTCCAACGTTGACAAAGTCAAAAATTGCTAAGGCAATAAAGAAATATGTAGTTAGGTTCACAACTAAATATAGAACCTTTAGCATTCTCCAAAATAATATTAAAGATGTTGTTAAGAAATCAACACAAATATGGAAACTCATTTATGGTTTAACCACTGTTAAGAAAGGAGAATCTGACCCTTGAGAGGGCAAAGATGATGACAAAGATAATATAGTTGGATAAGAGATAAAAAAGAAAGATGATGACAAGGCAACAACTAAGTAGTAGGAAGAAGAATAGAGTGTGCATGAAACACAATTGCTGAGTGTTAGTCCTCCCCATGACACAACCAAAACTTTTGAAACTACAATTGTCAAGGATGTCTCTGATCCATAAACTCAGAACATCAATCCTCTTACTAGAGAAGATTTAAATAAGATCTTAGATCAATATATAGTTGGAAATATAAAAGAAGTAACTAAGAGGGGAGTGGTGAATCAATTATTACTAAAATAAATCCAAGATGCCTTAGACGTCAATACAAAAATACAAATAGAAAACTAAATAGTGTTGAAGCTTAGTAAACACACGAAAATGTTGTAACTTGGCAAGTACTTGGTAAATGCTTAACATATAAACTTTAGATGTTATTAGTGATCACCATTACTTTAAGTTAATTGTAAACACATAAAAGAAAATAGAATGAACACATTTGACACCAAGATTTAATGTGCAAACCCAATTCAAGAAAAACTACCAATTGCAACTAGTTACTATTTGCACTCTTTTGAAGTGAACCCTATTAGGATCCAACCCTATTAAATGTTGCAAAAAACATTTTTAGGTGTAACCATATTAGAGGATTTAATCACCCTTTTAGGAGTGGCCTTATTCAAGTTCTTTACACAATTCAATAGAACTACCACCTTGTTAGAGGGTTTACAAATAGATGTCAAGCCAACTCTGTTAGGAGATTTATATCACCACTACAATGGAGAAAAGAGTAACAATGAGATGTCCTAATTTGAATACAACTGAATTGTTGAGTATAGGTCTCTATTATGGCTTGTACTTGATCCTTGTAGCTCAAATATAGTTTTTTTACACCACAAGGATATTCTTCTTATCTTTCAAATTTTCTTCCTCTTCTCATCCTTAAATCTTCAATAACATCTTCATACTTTCACACTCACTTTTTACTTTGAAATCAAAAACTTGACCTTAAACTTATATCTTCCACTTTGTCAAGTTAGCTCATATACAACTTAGAATAATTAATATTCAACACCTTAGTTAGCTAGAATTAATAGATAAATCAATTACGCTTAATATGCCAAAATAAGAAAATCTTTCATTAGCTGACCCAATTCAATAGAAGCTAACTCATAATCAATTTCCTTTGTTAACCAATAGATGCTTGGTTAACACTAAAAACTTAGGAAAATCCCTTGACAACTAAGTGAGCTCAGTTAGCACTACTTCCATCCAACTTTCCTTCATTAACCAAGTGAGCTTGTTTAACACTCACCTTCTACATAGTTTCCTTCAACACCATAGTGAACTTGGTAGACACTACCTTTTGAACTAGACAATTAGAGGAATGCTTAGTAGACATAGAAAACTACCTTTACTACTTGAGTGAGCTTGGCATATATTGATTAATAATGCTATGACCTTTTTATAACATCAAAGCTAATACATACTTAATCAATTGTATCCAACAATCTCCCTCTATGGGATTGATGACAACATAACATGTCATAGCATAATGAAAATTTTGGATTTATACCTGAGAATTTCCTCTATTAGTATGACCTCTTCCTTTCACTAGATTCTTTCTTTGTGTACAATAGTTTTTGCCAAGTTCTTTTACAAAACTTTCTCCCTCTTACACCAAACTTCTCCTTCTTTTGAAAACTTCTCCCTCTTTGGTTCCTTACTTTATTCTAGTTCAAAAAATTTCATAGAGATATGATAGTAAACTTCTCCCTCTTTGACAACATGCCAAAGGCAACAATTCTATTAATACAAATGTACTTTAAAAACTGATTCATTTGCAATATGTGCTTGCTAATTCTCCACCAACTAATTGATCTTCAATAGGTTCTAGTTGATGCATCACTAAACTTCATTTAGTGAGCTTCAGATATGTAAATGGCCCCTAGATTACCTCTTAGATATAGAAATGCATCCTTAGGTAATGGTTTGGTGAATATGTCCATAATCTATTCCTTTGTATTGACATACTCCAATCTTACTTCTTTTTCTTTCACCAATTCTCTTTAGAAGTGATATTTTATTGTAATTTTCTTTACTTTGGTATGCATCACTAGATTCTTTGATATATTGATTGCATTGGTGTTATCACCGCATATGACTATTGGATCTTTGATTTTTACCTTCATTCCTTCCAACAATTTTTTGAACCAAACAATGTTAGAATAGTAAACTACTCCTACCATATATTTTTCCTCTACTATGGATTGAGATGTACAATTTTGCTTCTTTCTTGTCGAAGACACTAGTATTTTAACAATAAAGAACACTCCACCACTAGTGGTTTTTCTATCATCAATACTTCCTACCCAATCAACATTAATAAATACTCTCAAGTCTTGATTGCCTCCAATTTTATACCATAAGCTATAGTCTTCATTACCTTTCAGATATCTCATGCTTCTCTTGATTTTTGTCATGTGATTTTCCTCAGGATTTGCTAAGAATCATCAATTTTGGAGAGCTTATGTCTGGTAGACATAGGGGTTCCAACTAGTCTTGAATCTTCCATTCCAAACTTCTTTAGCATTTCCTTGATATACTTGGATTAAGTAATGTAGATACCATTTTTTTTCTATTTTATCTCACCAAACATGGACATCTCAAATTCTTTACTCATTTCTCCTAAAAATGCTTTTCACAAGTCATCATTTCCTATAAATAGAGTATCATCAATAAATATTTTTGCTAGCACAATCTTCTTGTCTGTCCTTCCTTGATATGTAGACTACATTTATCATTTGTCCTTTGAAAGCCAATCCATTCCAAGTAATTATGAAGTCTTTCATAAGAAGCTCTGCAAGCTTACTTGAGACCATATAATGTTTTGTGTAACTTGCAAACCATGTCTCTTTTGTTAGGATCTACAAAATGATCTGGTTGTTCAATGTAGACTTCTTCATCAAGAATGTAGATTTAACATCCATTTGATACATTTTAAATCCTCTATGTGTTGCATATTCTAGTAAAGTTATAACACCTTCTAGTCTTGCTACAGTAGAAAAAGTCTCACCATAATCAATACTTTCTTCTTGATAACAACCTTTGCACAATAGTCTTGCTTTATTTCTTGAAAGTTTTCCATCTTCATTCAACTTATTTTTAAATACCCACTTTGCACCAATTATATTTTTATTATTGCATCTAGGAATAAGAGTCCAACTCTTGTTCTTTCCTATCTATTCTACCTCTTCATTCCTTATTTCAATTCAGCTTTCATTATCTAAAGCATCTTTTACTCTTCTAGGTTCAAATGTAATAAGTAAACATGTACCTTTTAATTTTCTTCTCTTCATTATTCCATCAAATTTCTCTCCAATGATCTAACTAGGTGCATGATGCCTTATGAAATATCTTAATAACATAGGGTCTTTGGTAATTGAATGAGTTCCATCATCTTCATCATGAATTTCAATTTCAAGCTTAGGTCCTTCTGTCTATGACTCAAGTCTATTAGTCTATAACATAGGTTGCATAATTTGCAACTTAGTAACTATTGGACATTTTGGAGACTGGGGAGGTGAAGCTTCCTTTCTTTCAAATAGATTTTGTAGGATATAAAGTTCATAGTAAATAAATCTTCTATAATCCTGTGGTTTCTTGTTTCTCTCTTCTTCACTCTTTTTTGCAAACTCAAAAATTCTAACATGTGTACTTTCTATAATTTTATGAGTAGAAAACTTCAAATATTTGTATGCTTTACTTCTATAGGAGTATCCGATAAATATACCTTCATCACCTTTTACATCAAATTTTTCTTTTCTACATTCTTTCAAGATATAACATTTGCTGCTAAATACTTTTAAGTAACTTACATTAGGTCTATAGCCATACCATTACTAGTAAGGAGTTTTGTTTAAATCTTTCTTCAACTATACTTTGATCAAGGTATAAATTATAGTACTGATAGCTTCCAATATTTGAGAGCAACATTCTTTTCAATCATTAAGGTTCTTGCACAATTCATGATAGATCTATTTCTTCTTTTAGCTATAGCAGTTTGTTGTGGTGTACCACGAGCTGATACTTGTCTTCTGATTCCTCTTTGAATGAAAAAATTATTAAATTCATTGGAGATAAACTCACCACTTCTATCTAATCTTAAGCATTTCAAACTCTTTCCAATTTTCCTTTCTACTCTTGCAAGATACCACTTGAATTTTTGAAAGGCTTCTAGTTTTTCTTTTAAATACATTACAATCATCATTCTAGAATAGTCATCAACAAAAAGAATGAAAATTTTTTCTCCACTATAACTTTCTATTCCAATAGGTCCACATAAGTTTGTATGAACAATTTCTAAGACTTCTTCTAACTGATAGTTTTTTCTTTTGAAACTAGTCTTTCCCATCTTACCAATTTGGCAATTTTTGCAAAGATACCATGTTTGAATTAGAATTGGGGCCCTATAGATTGATATCAAGATGCATGTAGAGCCTATTTCTTGTTCCACCAATACTAGATCTATCAAAAGAAGATATAGATTGGGGTGGGTTGGGGCTTAGTGGTTGGCAAAGGTGGGAGTTTTTTGGAAAAAAAAATGCACAATGGTGCATGCACACCATCTGAATAAGGACTAAGTTGCACTAGGTGTAAGAATAAATCTATTTCTAGCACATAAATACCTACCTAGGTCCTCTGACCACATTCATTTTGTGCACCGTACTATAACACTAGATATCCTACCCAAAAATATATATTGCCAATGCCCTTCTTAGATGAGGACACATCAGAGGATGTGAATAGTGTCCTCAAAGAGGGGTAACCTTTATGATACACATAATGGTTGCATTCTGGGCCTCAGATAGGGTAAGTATGAGGATGGGTAATAATAGGGTAAGTATGAGGATGGGTAACAATAGGTAATGGTAAGGTAAAGCAGGATTCCCTCAAGTGCCTAAGCACCAACTAGGATGGATGAGGATGGTGCCCTCAAGCCAAAGCATACTCGAGCTAAAGGGTAAGGTCAAAGGATAAGGGGTAGGCTCTATAAGGTACTATATCCATAAAGAATACAATCTAGGGAGGGGCTATGAGGCTTCTTAAAACTAGGAATATGGCTTACTCTTTTATGTTTTCTTATCTTAAATAGATTATAAAAGTTTACATGACATAGCCTTTTGTGCCATAACCAACTTTATTCTACTTGAGCAATAAAACATGAACAATCACTAAGATCAAGATACAATAGATTACCTTTTGTTTGCTTTCTAGATACAACTAGATTTCATTTTCCATCTTGTAGTTTGGCCTGTCCATTCATGAATTTTACCTTCAATCCAATTTTATTCAACTATGCCACACTCACTAGATTATACTTTAGTCCTTCAACCCAATAAGCATTGTCACATAAAAGTTTTTTAGTCAATGAAATACATCCTTTTCTTTTTATGTCACAAGGTTCATTTTTTCAAAATCTCACACTACGTCCATCATAATATTCCATGTGCTCAAACTTTTTCTTGCCTTCAATCATATGATGTTAACAACCACTGTCAATAATCCATGTATCATTTTTTCTCACATGAGAGATAAGTGCCATCTTACCTCCTTCAACATTAGATTCATCTTTCACAACAATATATAACATTTCATCTTCTCTATTATCAAAATATTTAGATACAAGATTTCTTACCTTTATCCTTGTAGTTCTTGGAATCCTTCTTGCCTTTATGCTTATTAATTTTTTTTCATCTTTGATTTCCTTATTTGGACGCCTAGCAGCAATATGATTAGAGGAACTTTACCTTTGTACTTTCCTCTTCCTTTAGAATACTTCCTTGCAAGTAGAGCTTAAAAAACTTCAAGATCACAATCTAAACTTTCTTTTGATGTTCCTTCTTCTTCACTTCTTGATTGGTTGGATTTTGATTTCTTACCCCTTTACGTAAGACTTTAGCTTTAAAAATAGATTCAATAACCTTTGAACTAGGAACATTGTTATCAAAGTAATCTAACTCAAAAGCTATCATAACTAGAGCATCCAAAGATATTTTATTATTTGGATCACATCTCATCTCTTGAATAGAGAACACTTGAATTGCATAAATAGGAAGAAAAGTTCTAAGTACCTTGCTTACAATTGTTTTCTCTATAGTGTCTCCCCAAGATGCTTTGATTACAGTTACACTTGCTTTGATCCTTTCTGATTATTTTGTAATGTTCTCATCTTCTATCATTTTCATATGATCAAAATGACCTCTAAGACTTTCAGCCTTAGCTCTTCTTACATTTCCATCTCATCCATATATATCTTTTAGCTTGATCCACATCTCATAAGCTATCTTGTTGTCTTTGACTTGATCATATTTAGCATAACTAAGAGCAGATGCAATATCAATCATCAATCATCATGATATTATGATTATTCTTTTTAGCAACATCTTCAACTGATAATGTTCCAATGGGAGTCTTATATTTAGTATCAAGATACTTGCATCCTAAGTCACTAATGGTAGCCAAGTGTAAACTCATAAGTATTTTCCATGCAGCAAAATTATCTCTGTTTAGCTTGGGAATGTCCCTTTTGTAAGACATCTTGATCTTTGGTTTAGGTCCTTGAAACCCTCTCTATAAGAACCAAAAGAACTAATACCAGTTGTTGGAAATATAAGAGAATTAATTGAGAGGGGAGGGGTGAATCAATTACTAGTAAAATAAATCCTAGATCCCTTAGATGTCAACACAAAATATAAACTAAAAATTGAATACTATTGAAGCTTGGTAAACACACAAAAATGTTGTAACTCGACAAGTACTCAGTAAATGCTTAACATATAAACTTTAAATGTTATCAGTGATTACCATTACTTTAACTTAGATGCAAACACATAAAATAAAATATCATGAACACAATTAACACTAGGATTTAACGTGGAAACCCACTTTAAGAAAAACCATCAATTGTGACTAGTTACTATTTTCACTCTTCTGAATTGAGCCCTATTAGGAGCCAACTCTATTATAGGTTACAAAAAAAACTATTAGGTGTGACCCTATTAGAGGATTTAATCACCCTATTAGTAGTGGCCTAGTTAGAGGTCTTTAGACAATTCAATAGAACTACCACCTTGTTAGAAGATTTGCAAATAGTTGCTAAGCCAAATCTATTAGGAAATTTAGATCATTGCTACAATGGTTAGAGAGTAACAATGAGATGAATGAATTTGAAGGAAACTAAATTGCTAATTATAGATCTCTATTCTAGTTTGTACTTGATCCTTCCTAATTGAATATAGCTTTTCTACTCCACAAGGATATTATGCTTATCCTTCAAATTCACTTCCTCTTCTCGTCATTAAATCTTCACTAACATCTTCATACTTTCACACTCACTTTTCACTTTGAAATCACAAACTTGACCTTATACTTATACATTCCACTTCATCAAGTGAGCTCATATACAACTTAGAATAATTAATATTCATCACCTTAGTTCACTGGAATTAATAGATAAATCAATTAAGCTTAATATGACAAAATAAGAAAATCCTTTGTTAGCTATCCCAACTTGATAGAAACTAACTCAGAATCCATTTCCTTTGTAAACTAATAGAAGCTTGGTTCACACTACAAACTCATGAAAATCGTTTGGTAATTGAGTGATCTCAGTTAGTAGTGGTTCTATTCAAGTTTTCTTCATTAACTGAGTGAGCTTGATTAATACTCACCTTCTACATACTTTACTTTGATGCGTGAGTGAGATCTATAAACACTGCCTTCTAAACTAGGCAATCACAGGAATGCTCGGTAGATACAGAAAGCTATCTTCATTACCAAGTGAGCTCAACATATACTAACTAATAATGATATGAAATTTGTGTAGCATCAAAGGTAATATATAATTAATCAATTGTATCCAACATCTACACTACTAGCCAAATTATGTGGCAATCTAGTTTTGGCTAGTGTAGGAGAACTACAAAAGGCTATAACTGATGTCACAAAAGAAAAAGTGAATCCATAAGAACACTTCCATCATTTCCTTAGTGAATAATGTACAACCTTTGATCCAAATGATAGTAGATACATCCACCAAGGTTGATTCAATTGAGAAGAAAGAAGAAGAAAATGATATCACTTTAGGATAGCAAAAGAAAATAGGATAGATAGATTCATCTATACCTAAAGCACAAGAATAAGGTGCAAGCTAAGTTATAGTGATAGATCAAAGAAATATTGAAGAGACTAAACCAAAGGTGAAGGAACAAAAAGCCATCCCATCACTGGTATCTTTACCAGCATCTGGCATTAGTTCTACACAAACTCTTCAAAAGTCAAGCACAAATACTACTCCATTATAGATCCCAGTGCCAAGCACAAGCTCATAAAAGGTTGAAAAGTTAATACATTATGGAGACATAGGCCTTGACAAAGAAATTGTTATTACAAAGTATGATTATGATACTATGACATTATAATAAATGGGCATTTTACAACAATCCTTAGAAAGGAAAAAGAATCAAGAAATGTTTAGGAGAGAACATAGGCTAAAGCAAGCACTTCAAGACATCAACGAATTCTTTCTAGATGCATTTAGTTTGCCAAATCTTAAAGAGACCAAGCTACTGATAGAAAAACTAATATAAATAATAATGTAGGTTAGTAATGAAGACCTTGATACAAATGCAAAACTATTAGAATGGTCTCAAAAGAAGTTTCAAAGCAAGGTAAATGGAAAATATCTAGAGAGATAGCACTACAAGAAGTTGTATTGGAAACTAAGGTTGAGGATGTGAAGAAAGTACTTGATAATATATTCTCATTATACACAAAACTATGCAATCCTACACTTTTCACCCAAGAGATCAGAACTCACATTCTAAGCCTAGAAAGTCAAATATCTACATTAGGTGCAAGACTACCTACAAATCCAACTCAAAGTAAGAATCATTTTAGGATGTTTCTTTAGACACAAATTCAGCTAGCTATCTTAATTGAAGATGAGGCTAACATTAGATCCAAACTTACAAGCATAACAGCTACCCTCACCGCACATATGGAGATAATGCACAAGGAGCTAGGCTATGCTGAAACTCTATTAAAGTAAGACCCCAATCTTTCTACCTTAGATGGTTTAGTACACATTGCTACCTGATGCAGGAAAAGAATGAATAACTAGGGCCAAAGGCTCACCCAACTATCCAAACCACCTTGCAAGAGCTAACACAATGGAAGCAAACATAAGGAACAACAACCAATGGAGGAAGAAGAGTGAAATAATTTTATTGATTAATCAAAATGTCTTCATACATGCCTAGTTGTAAGGCCTTCTAGATTATATCCAATTACAAATACATTCACATTTAAAGATCCAACTACAAATTTACACTTTCAGTTCTACTCTCTAGAATTCCTCTTCTCCAAAAACTTGCCTAACTCTAAGCCTAAAAACTGTATATATACTTGCCAAAATGACTTACATATTATTATAGAACATTACATAAGTGAAAGGTCAACCCAACAATGGTCTGGATGTATCCCTAGAAAGGATCTTAACATAAATGTTGTGATCAAAATAAATCTTGTAAGTCAGCTCCTAGAAATCATGTCCAAATGCTAACACTCAACACATGAAAGGTCACTTGGCATACATTGGGTAACCCAACACATGAAGAGTCACTCAGAATACACTGGGTAACTTAGCACATGAAGCAATTGCTAAAGTAACTTAGCACATAAAGGATTTTCTATAGTAACTCAGCTCCCTTTGAGTGCTATAGTAACTTAGCTCGACCTCAGTGCTATAGTAACTTGGCTCCAACTAATTGATATAGTAACTCGATTCCAATTGAGTGTTATAATAACTTACCTCTTTTTGAGTACTACAGAAACTCAACTTCAACTAAGTACTACACTAACTTGCCTCCAACATGCAGAATGAACAAAAATGAGTAGGAAAACAAGGCAACCCAGGATGTTCCTACATCAAACAACAAGGGTTGAAAGAAATTATTCTCCTAAATCATTGAGAGGTCACAATCTAAATTAAATCCAACTTAGATTGAGAAATCCATGAAGCATCTTCAATAGGCCTGTTCTTCCACTTCACCAAATATTTGTAGTAATCTTTTCATCTTGTGCTTTTGCCAACTCTCTGATCCAATATATGTTCAAATTATTCAATTTTCTTCTTAGGATAATCTTTTGATATAAAAACTTCATCCTCTAACTCATGATACTTATAAAAATTAGTAATATTAAATATAGGAGATATATCCATGTCATCAGGTAACTCAAATTCATAAGCATTATCACTGTCAAACTTCATCAAGATCTTACAAGGTCCGAATTTCTTCATCTTCAACTTATTATATGTTGCAACTAGGAATCTTCCTTTCTTCAAATGAACCATCACCTCATCACCAACTTCAAAATCATGGTGTCTTCTAGACTATTTAGCATTCTCCTTGTACTTTTGATTACTTTGTTCCAACCTCAACATCACTTTCTTATGCAAAGACTCCATAAAATCAACAAATTCTTCTCCTGTAGCACTTTTTTACTCTTTACCAATGACATGTCTCAAATCTAATATACCTCTAGGATGCATTCTAGTAACAATATGAAAAGGTCTCTTCCCTGTACTCCTATTCACATAATTATTATATGTAAATTCATCTTGTGCTAATACCATCTCACAATTACTTGGCTTATTCCCAACTAAACATCTTAGCAAATTACCCAAGCTTCTATTCACAACCTCTATCTATCTATCTGTCTGTGGATGGAATGTATAACAAAACTTCAGCTCAGTACCCATCTTCTTCCACATAGTCTTCCAAAAATAACCAACAAACTTATTATCACTGTAAAAAATAATACTTCTTGGTAATCCATGTGATCTCACAATCTCTTTAAAGAAAATTTTAGAAACATGCTCAGCATTTGATGTCTTCTTACATGGTATGGAATGAGTTATCTTAGAAAAATTTTCCACTACAACAAATATGGAATCATACCCTTTCACTGTCTTAAGAAATTCAAGAACAAAATCCATACTAATGTCAGTCCAAGGTTTCTTAGAAATAGTAATAGGTGTATACAAACCACTATTTTGACTCACTGCTTTTGCAATTTGACAAACTCAACAACTCTTTTCAAATTTTTGAACATCCTTATACATTTGTGGCCAATAATAGTTCTCTTTTAGTAAACTCAATGTATTATCAATTCCAAAATGTCTAGCTAATCTACCACTATGCTTTTCCTTAATTAGATTTAACCTCATTAAACTTCTAGGAATACACAACTGAATACTTTTGAACAACATACCTTCTTGAATGAAATGCTCATCATACTTACTTATGTGATCTATTAGATTTGGTTCTCTACACTCTCTCCACACCTTAGAAAAAATAGGATCAACATCATACAACTCTGTCATTTCATCAAAACCAAGAACTTCAACATTCATTTTAGTTAACAAAAATGTCTTCTTCTCAATGCATCAACAACTATATTAGTAACTCCACTCTTATGCTTGGTAAAAAATGTGAAACTCTGCACGTACTCAACCCACTTCATATGTCTTTGATTTAATTTATGTTGACTCTGCAAGTATTGTAAAGATTTATGATTAGTATGCAGTATAAACTCTTTAGGAATCAAATAATGTCTCCACTTCTTCAATGCTTGAAAAATGGAATAAAATTCTAGATCATACACATAATACTTCCTTTTAGTATCATTCAACTTTTCACTAAAGAGAGCAACATGCTTACCTTCCTTACTTAATATAGCTCCTATTGCATTACCACTTGCATCACATTCAACTTGAAATACTTTGTTGAAATCAAGCAAAGCCAATATAGGTAATTCAGTAACCTTTTGTTTCAAAGTCTCCAAACTCTTATCAACTCCATTTGTCCACATGAATTCCTTTTCATCTCCTCTCATTGTCTCAGTCATAGAATTACAAATAACACTAGAATTCTTTATAAAAAAATTATAAAAACTAGCCAAACCATGAAATGATCTTACCTCACCCACATTCTTAGGTGTAGACCATTCCAAAATTTCCTTAACCTTCTCAGGATCCATCTTCAATCGATTAAATGAAATCACAAATCATAAATACATAATCTCCAGTTGCATAAAAGAACACTTTTTCAAATTATTCAGCAACTTTTCCTCTTTCAACCTTTACAATACTTGTCTAATATGCTCAAGATATTCTTCCTTAGTCTTACTAAATATCATAATATCATCCAGATAAATAATCAAAAACTTATCCAAGACTCTTTTCAAAACTTCCTTCATCAACCTCATGAAAGTAATAGGTGCATTAGTGAAACCAAAAGGCATAACCAACCATTCATAAAAACTATCTTTTATCATGCAAGCAGTCTTCCATTCATCACCTTCTTTGATTCTAATCTAATGATAGCCACTCTTCAAATCAATCTTGGTATATAATTTTCTCCACTCAAACAATTCATTATGTCATCTATCCTTGGCATAGGAAAACTATATTTCACTATGATTTTTTTAATGGCTCTAGAATCAGTACACATTCTCCATTCTATTCTTTATAGGTGCTAATATAGTACATACAATAGATGGACTCAAGCTTTCTCCAATCAAACCTTTCTTCAATAACACATGCACTTTTCTACTAGGTTCTTCATTCTCTATAGGTTTCAATCTATATGGTGCTTTGTTTGGAAAACTAGCTTCAAGAATCAGATCCATACAATGACTTATGCTTCTTATTAGAGATGAAACATTAGAAATATCATCAGCAAAAATGTCTTTATAATCATTCAAAAAAAAATTAATTTCTACTGGTACTCGGCTATAATTATTTTCTATCACTTGGTAATTACTAGCTTCTATTGCTTAGTCATTACCACCAACACTCAGTCCTCTAGGAACTATGGAAAAACATACTTGATTCTTTTTCATTTCCTTTTCAAATTGTTTTGCATTAACCATGAAAATTTTTATAGCAATAAAATTAACCTCATCTAGACTTTCAACTAAAGGTAGCAATATTTGTTTCTTCCCATTTAACTAAAGAGTATATTGATTTAATCTTCCTTCATGTACAACATATCTATCATGTTGCCAAGGTCTACCCAAAAAAATATAACAATCCATGGGCATAATATCACACAAAACTTCATCAAAGTAATGTCCAATTTTGAACTTCACAAGGCATTGTTCACTTACCAATATCTTGTGCTCATATTTGATTCATGGAACATGATAAGGTTTGGGATGTTTCAGCCTCTACAACTACAACTTGGTAACTAGCTCTTTTGATGCCATATTTGTAGAACTTCCACTATCAATGATCACTTTCCTTCATTTTCCAGCCATCTTACATCTTGTCTTGAAAATAATTCTCCTTAAAATAGGTTCCTCATCACTTCCCTTATTACATAAGGTTCTTCTCACCATTAGATTTTCTCCAACCTCTAGTCCACTTGGTGAATCCTCATTAACTCCTTTAATCACAACATTTATGTTACCTTGCTCACTTTTAGAAGATCTACATTCAAAATATCTATGTCCCTCTTTACCACATCTAAAACAATTACCATGAAATCCACCTCTAGAATAGGAATTACCTCTTTCTCGGTAAGAATTAGTACCTCCTCATTAAGAATTACCACTTTTCCTTTCAGTCTCTCCTTTTTCATCATTCTTCCATTCAGATTTGCCTTTATCCTACACAAATTTTTTAAATCTACCATCTTCACCATAAGATCTACCTCTACCTCTCTAGAATTTGCCACCTCTACCTCTTTGTCTTTATTCATGCTTCTTTGTCAATATCTCCTCCACTTTCAAGGCATATTGATATGCTTCTTCTACACTTTCCAACTTCATAAAACTTATTTTATCTTGTATTCTAGATCTCAATCCATTAATGTACCTTGTAATTTTTTCAACATTATCATCCACATGTCCAGATCTGATGTCCAATCTATAGAATTCCACAATATATTCTTTCATAGTCATGTCGTTTTGTTTCAAATTTTGTATCTTTCTCAACAAGCTAACTTGGTAATTAACAGGGAGAAATTTTTTCTTTACCTTGCTCACCATCTTTGGCCAAGTTCACATCTTCTCTTTTCCTCTCTTTTTTCTATTAGTTTGGAAGTGTTCCCACCATAGTGATGTGATGGGGACACAACCCAAGCACAGAATAGATACAATGGGAAAGGGAAATTTTATTAACTTTGAAAATAAGCTAATACATTCAGTACAGAGAAAATGGACTTCAAAACATGCCCTATGGGCTTACAATAGCATAAATTTGGAGATAATTTCTCCTTTCAGTACCTCCTCTCAAACTCCACTTTGAACTGCCTTTTACAACGCTAAAAATGTTCTTAAATAGACCCTGTAGGGTTAAGAACTAGGAATACATTCTAGAAAGTGCTAGTAGGTATCCACCGACCAAATAGAAGGCTCTAGAAGTCGCATTAGAAGTTGGCACAAAATTAGAAGAATCCAGAAATGGTGATCGAACTTTCAGGAGGCACATCTTTTGAACCGTAGCTCTGATTGATGAATCGTTTACATTTCTAAAAAGCTCTCAAAGTGCTCTATAGCCCTATGGACCAGCTACACTCATCCCCCATTTTTTTTCCCTATTCAAGGTCATTTAATGCCCCTAACCTAACTTTGAAGAATTCTTAGGATGTCTCCAAAAACCAAAAAACTACGATAACTTTCAAACCATGGGGCCTTTTGACCTGATTCTTTTTCTGGAATGCTTTAAATTAGAATTACATTCATCTGACTAATTTACACCTTCTAGTTCACCAAAATGATGGCTCAATTACATACTCCTATTTTTTTTGCATTTATACGTATACCAAGGTGTTCAAATACTCTATCCTAGAACACTAATAGTGGAATTATGAGAGTTGGAACCTTTATTTGACCCAAATGCATATCCAGAAATGAAAACACATGAAATAGAAACTAAGTCTAAGTACATTTTTTTGGTTGACATAGGATTTCCCTTACACCTCTGGATGCTCCTGCATCAGACACCCAGTGTAGATAGAAAAGTGACCCTATCACTTTATGAATGGTAGAGGAAATCCCAAATGGGAAACCTCAGTTGCTGAAATGCAAGTTGAGTCCTATATCGGTCGTCCTTTCCGCTTGACCAAATACTCTTCATACTACCTATTTCTAGTACTCCTACCCACACAATGATCTAGAATGTCTTCTTTCTCCTCCTTCTTAGAAGTAGGAATTAGACATGGCTCTAACATTGGCTCCTCATCTGCACCATCATCATGATACTCTGTTAAGTCTGCAATGTTGAAAATAGGAGAAATGTGAATAGCATCTGGAAACTCCTCCTCATATGCATTTCCTGAGTCATGTTTCTTCAAAATTTTGCAGCAGCCAAATTTCTTCATTTTTAGCTTGTTCTAAGTACTAGCTAGAAATCTTTCTTTTCATAAGTGTACCATGACTAGATCCCCTACTTGGAATTCCATAGTCTTCTCCTTTGATCAGCCCTAGCTTTATACTCTTGATTCATCTTGGTAATGTGTGCCTAAACCTCCTCATGTAGATGCTTGATATGTTCAACAAATTCTTCAGTTTCAACACTTGTCCTCTCCCCTTGCTCTATCTTCCTCAATTCTCGTGCAGTCCTTAGGCTACTTCCATATACAATTTGGAATGGTGATTTAATTGTACTCCTATTTACAAAGTTATTGTTAAAAATTTTTTCTTGTGGTAGAATCAAATCCCATCCCTTGGGCTTATCCTCAACTAAACATCACAGCAAATTGCCTTGACTTCTGTTTACCACTTCTGTTTGGCCGTCAGTTTGCGGGTGATGTGTGGAATTGAATTTCAAGTCTACTCTCAACTTCTTCCATAATGTCCTCCAAAAATACCCCACAAATTTAGTATCTCTGTTAGGAACTATACTCCTTGGGAGGCCATGTAGTCTTACCACCTTTCTGAAAAATAAGTCTGCAATATGGACAGCATCATGAGTTTTGTGGAATGGAATGAAATGTGCCATTTTGGAGAACCTATCAACCACCACAAATACTGAGTCATTACCCCTGTGTGTCCTCAAAAATCTAAGAACAAAATCTATACTTATGTCCTCCCATGGCTTTGATGGAACATGCAATGGCTGATATAGTCTAGTATTGTGACTAAATCACTTGGCAACTTGACAAATCTGACAACTCTATACAAACTTCTACACATTCTGTGAAATCTAAGGCAAAAAATAATGTTCTTTAAGAATGGTAATGGTCTTATCTCAACCAAAATGTTCTGCCATCCCTCCACTATGCTTCTCCTTAATCAAATTTTCCCTCATGGAACTCCTTGGAATGCATAATTGACTGCCCTTGAATAACATACCATTCTGAATCAAATAGTCTAACCACTTTGTTCTGTCTACAGCAACAGGCTCTTTACAATCTTTCCATGCTTCAGCAAAATCAGGATCCTCAGGGTACAAATTCTTGAGTTCATCAAACCCAAATACTTCAACCTACATTACTATAAGTAACAACTGTCTCCTACTTAGTGCTTCTACAACCCTATTAGATTTTCCACTTCTATGCCTCAACACAAATGTATAGCTCTGCAAGAACTCTACCCACTTCATATGCCTCTGATTCAGTTTAGCTTGGCTATTAGGTACTGTAATGCCTAATGATAAATATACAAAACAAATTCCTTTGGCAATAAATAATGCCTCCATTTGTTTAAGGCCTGAACTATTGCATAAAACTCTTGATCATTAACAAAATACTTCTTTTTCGCATCATTCAATTTTTCACTAAAATATGCAATAGGCTTACCTTCTTGGCTTAATACAGCCCCAATAGCACTACCACTAGCATCACAATCCACCTAGAACACCTTTCTAAAATTTGGAAGTGCCAACATAGGTTGTTCTGTCACCTTCTTCTTTAGCAATTCAAAACTTCTCGTAGCTACCATAGTCCATTTGAAGTCTTTTCTATCCCCTCTTATTGTGTCAGTCAGGGGTGCACATATGCCACTGAAATTCTTAATGAACTTCCTATAAAAACTATCCAGACCATGAAATGATCTTACCTTAGTACTAGATCTTGGAGTAGTCCATTCCAAGATGGCTTTTACCTTCTCTGGGTCCATTTTGAGACCTTCAAGTGATATAACCCCAAGTAGACTAACTCCCTTTTTGTAAAGATACACTTCTTTAGATCAATTAACAATTTCTCTTCCCTTAACCTTTCAAGGACACTACGAATATGCAATAAATGTTTTGGTAAAGTATTGCTGAAAATTACAATATCTTCCAAATAGACAATAACAAATTTTCCCAAGAACTTCTTAAGTAACTCATTCATAAGTCGCATGAAGGTGCTTGGGGCATTTGTCAATCCAAAGGCCATGAATAACCACTCATAAAGACCCTCCTTTCTCTTGAAGGCTATTTTCCACTCATCTCCTTCTCATATCTATATCTAATGATAGCCACTCTTGAGATCTATCTTTGTGAAATACTGAGCTCCGCACAAGCAGTCCATAAGATCATCCATTCTTGGCAAAGGAAATCAATACTTGATGGTTATCCTATTTTTAGCTTGAGAGTCTATACACATCCTCCATTCTCCATCCTTCTTTGGTGCCAGTACTATAGGTACTGCACATGGACTCAGGCTCTCCTGAATCAAGCCCTTCCTCAATAGCTCCTGAACCTGTCTATTTAGCTCCTCAATTTTAGTGGGAGTAATCCTGTGAGCAGCCTTGTTAGGAAAACTAGCTCCTAGGATTTAATCTATCTGATGACTGATTTCCTTACTGGTGGCAATCCTTCTGGAACATTATCAAAGATAATATCTCCAAATTCACCTAGTAAATCTGAAACTTCAAGTGGTATTTCACTACTACCTTCTTTATCTTTCCTAGAAATCAAAGCATAACACATACGTTGATGTTTCATGCCATCTAAAAAATTCCTTACATCAACAAGAAAAATCCTAGCACCACTAAATACCTTTTCACCTTCCTTTTTCATGGGCTTTAGTTTGTGGTGAACTCCATCCTTTGTTAGAGAGTATGTGTTTGCATGACCATCATGTACTGCATGCCTATAAAAATACTACTATCTACCCAACAATAGATGTCAAACATCCATTGGAATAACATCACAGAGAACTTCATCATGGTAACTCCCAATTTTGAATTTCACTAAACATTGTTCACCTACCAGGACCTTATGATCATCTTTCACCCAAGAAATTTGATAGGGCTGGGGGTGTTTCTCCCTCTTGAGCTTCAGCTTAGAGACCATCTTCTTTGATACCAAGTTATCAATTCTACCACCATCAATGATCACATCACAACATTTATCCTCACACTTGCACCTGGTATGAAATAAACTCCTCCTTTGTCCTGGTTCAATCACACCACTAGTATGACCCTTTCATTTACTAAAGTCTCTCCTCTTTTTGCATCCTTTGAATATGATGATTGTGCATCCTCATCCACATGAACAACCCTAGCTTGACCCTCAGCTCTCCTATCTATCTTTCCTTGTCCTTGAGGGCGTTGAAAGGCATGATGACCTTCTTCATTGCAATGGAAATAGGTATGAAAAAAGTCTCCTCTTCCTTGTCCATTTCCTCTACCTCTTCCTCTCTAATTTCCAAAGTCTTGATCATGGGAGTGATTGAAACCCTCATTCCTCTGGTTCTTGCTATTACCCACATCTTCATTTTTCTTTTGGGTTTCATTTTGGCCTCTAGATGACCTATCACTACCCCTTCCTCCTTGACCACACCCTCTTTGTCTCCCTGCAAACCTCTTATTTAGCTTCTCTTCAACTCATAGGGAAAATTGGTATGCCTCTTCAACACTGGTCATTCTTACTAGACTTAATTCCTCCTAGATGCTAGGTCGTAACCCACTTATGTAATGAGCAACCTTCTCCTTATTTTCTTTTGCATGCCCCACTCTAATCAGATGTCGATAAAACTCCTCTATATATTCCAGGACTAATTTTTTTGCTTGATTTAACCCATGCATCTTCTTGAACAAATCAAGCTCATAATCAATAGGAATGAACTACTTCTTCAATTTGTCCACCATATGATTCCACCTTGTGATCTTATCCTTTCCTCTTCTATTTCATTCCAATTGAACCTCTTGCCACTAGATTTTGGCATGCCCTTTTAGTTTGGCCTTTGCAAACTTAACCCTATCTGGGTCCCTCATATCTTCATACTCAAAGTACTCTTTCATTTCATTGATCCAATCGATCAACTCATCTGGTTTCAAATTTCTTGAAAATACACCCACATCAATTGTAGGTCTTTTCCCAAACTTAGTAATGGCCCTAAAAAGCCTTTCCTCTACCTGATTATGAACTTCCTCATCAAATTCCCCTTCTGGTCCAATTTCTTTTTCTTCATTGTCATCCTCACTTTCATCACCTATAGTAACATTTGTTCCTTTATGGAGCTCCTTCTACAATGCTTGTACCTACCTTTAGAGGGCTCTAACCTCCTCAAGATTACTAGCGCTGGCCCTTCCACCACACTCTCTTCATGAAGGCATCTTCTTAACTCAAACCCACAACCACAGAGTCCTAGTGCAAACTGCCTCATAATCGACACTCTGTCTACACACTCAGGAAAACCAGCTCTGATACCACTTGATGGGGACACAACTCGAGCATAGAATGGACACAATAGGAAAGGGGAATTTTATTAACTTTAAAAATAATCTAATACTTTAAATACAAAGAAAATAGACTTCAAAACATGCCCTATGGGCTTACAATAGCATAAATCTGGAGATAATTTCTCCTTTCAGTACCTCCTCTCAAACTCCACTCCAAACTGCCTTTTACAATGCTAGAAATGTTCTTAAATAGACCCCAGAGGGTTAAGGATTAGGAATACATTCTAGAAAGTGCTAGTAGGTATCCACCAACCAAATAGAAGGCTCTAGAAGTCACATTAAAAGCCGGCACAAAATTAGAAGAATTCAAAAATAGTGATCAAACTTCTGGGAGGCATAACTTTTGAACCGTAGCTCTGATTGACGAACTGTTTACATTTTTGAAAAGCTATCAAAGAACTCTATAGACCTATGGACCAGATATGCTTGTCCCCCATTTTTTTCCCTATTTGAGGTCATTTAATGCCCTAACCTGACTTTGAAGCATTCTTAGGATGTCTCTAGAAACTGAAAAACTACGATAACTTTCAAACTGTGGGGCGTTTTGACCTGATTCTTTTTTTGGAATGCTCTAAATTACAATTACATTAATCTGACTAATTTACACCTTCTAGTTCACCAAAATGATGGCTCAATTACATAATCCTATATTTTTGGTATTTACATGTATGCCAAGCTGTTCAAATACTCTATTCTAGAACACTGAGAGTGGAACTATGAGAGTTGGAACTTTTATTTGACCCAAATGGGTATCCAAAAATGAAAACACATGAAAAAAAAACTAAGTCTAAGTACATTTTTTTGGGTTGACAGAGGATTTCCCTTACACCTCTAGATGCTCCTGCATCATGATGCATGACCTTTCAACCTAGTGACTGCAATCTTCACCTTTCTATTATTAGGAGTGTTTTCATACTCAAATAGATTCTCCATATTAGAGATCCAATCTAACACAACATTGTTATCCAATTTTCCATCATAAGGAATAACTTCTACAATAGGATTTGAATTTTTCCTAGACAACACTCACAACAACTTTTCTGCATCTTGATCTCCTTTAGGTTTTGGATTATGGTCTAGTGCTATTACTTCATCATCACTTACATTATCAAGATGTCCTCCTCTCCTTTGGGCTATCTCCACAACATCTAATCTAGCTATAATTTGTCTCAACTAATCCAATATAGCATCATCAACATTTCTTCTACCACAAACCATCTTTACAAATTAAGTTCCTAGAAGATCATAACCCTCTACAAGTTATAAGTCAAATCCATAGATTTGTTACCCTATAATCAAATCCAAATCAAGGTTCTACATGGTCCAATCTTCACAAGGATGAGCGTCAAGCTCGGGTACCAACTAACACAAACAAAGGATGAATAACTAGGGCCAAAGGCTCACCCAGCTATGCAAACCACCTTGGAAGAGTTAACACAATAGAAGAAAACTCGAGGAATAACCACCAAAGGAGGAAGAAGAGTGAAATAATTTTATTGATTCATCAAAATGTCTTCATAGATGCATTTATATAAGGCCTTCTCGGTTACAACCAATTATAAATGCATTCACATTTAAAGATCCAACTGTATATTCACACTTTCAATTCTACTCTCCAGAATTCCTCTTCTCCAAAAACTTGTGTAACTCTAAGCCTAAAATCTCTATATATACTTTCCAAAATGGCTTATAGATTATTCTAGAACATTACGTAAGAGGAAGACCCACCCAACAATAGTCTAGACACATCCCAATAAAAGATCTTAACATAAATGTCATGATCAAAATAAATCGCATAAGTCAACTTGTCGAAATTACATCCAAATGCTAACACTTAGCACATGAAGGGTCACTTGACATACACTGGGTAACTTGGCACGTTAAGAGTCTCTCAACATACACTGGGTAACTCAGTACATGAAGGAATTACTATAGTAACTCAGCACTTGAAAGAATTGCTACAGTAACTCAACTCCCATTGAGAGCTATAATAACTTAGCTCCCATTGAGTTCCATAGTAACTTGGCTCCAACTGAGTGCTACAATAACTCAGCTCTAATTGAGTGCTATGGTAACTCAGCTCCCATTGAAAAATACATTAACTTAGCTCGCATTGAGTTTTGTAGTAACTTGGCTCCCATTGAGTGCTATAGTAACTTGGCTCCCATTAAGTGCTATAGTAACTTAGTTCCAAATAAGTGCTATAGTAACTCAGCTCCAACTAAGTGCTATAGTAACTTAGCTCCAACTGAGTGTTATAGTAACTCAGCTTCCATTAAGTGCTATAGTAACTCAACTCCAACTGAGTGCTACAGTAACTCAACTCCAACACGCAGAATGAACAAAAATGAGCAAGATAACAAGGAAACCTATTATGCTCCTACATAACTATTGAGCCTACAATCCAAATTAAGTCATTGGATGTTTCATGTGATAATTGAGATGTAGCCCTAAGGATAATAATGGATGTTCATAAATCTTTTTGGGACAAATACATGATAGGTGTATATCGCATTTGACATAATTGTTAAAAAGGGAGAGAAATATAATATGGGGGATTATGAAGAAAAGGGAGAGAAATAAGAAAGGTAGAGCATAGCAGTAGGGAGAATACAATAGAGTAGACATATACATTTTTGGGGGGAGAAAGAGCAAAAAGTGATAGATATCAGCTAAGGGAGAGCATATCACATGAAAATGTATCAATAAGAAAATGCATTGAAGTTAAAGTGCATTAGCAGAGACACACTTTATTTAGAGAGAAGCACATAATTTTAGATATAATTTAGACATATTAACTTAGGGGGAGTTATAAAATTTTGAGATATACAAGTTATCACAACTTGTTCAAAATTTTGTATATAAGCTGAGTCATGGATATGTTATGCTCGAAAGATTAAGGATAATATTGTAAATTCATGTGTTTTTTATACTCATGTCAAAGGGGGAGATTATTGATCTAAAATTGGTTTTTACAAGTGTGTGTCAACACACTTAAGCCATTTACTTAGCTCATACTGAACTAGCAATACATGTTGAGTACAACATGTAAATACTAGACCATGCTGAGTTGCAATGAGTTCCAAATCACTCATCTACTAAGTCACTCAAGTGCCAAGTAGATAGACCATGCCTAGTGATTCAAGAGCTGAGTAAATAGTGGATGCTAAGTAATGCAGGTGTCAAGTCATAATATATAGAACAGTGCATACTGAGCATCAGAAACTTCACATGCAGAGTGACATAGTTTTGACATATTTATTTGTAATGGCACAAAAAATTATGTAGACTATTTTTGAACCAACTAAAGATTATATTTTGATATTTGGAAGATAAGGATGAATCTCTATTTGCATTCCCTATTCAATTACATGCAACCAATTAGAAAATGGGAAGGATTAAGCAACAAAATGGATGAATCTTAGTTGTAGATTCATAACTAACCCTAAGCTACCCAAGTCTTCTTAAAGAGAATGGAAATCCTAAACTATCTATGGATGAAAGAGAGTTGAAGGAGAAAACAAGATAGTTTTCATGCAGAGAATTCATGGTGACTTAGATGTTACGAAGAAGAGAAAATTGTAAAATCGATTAGAGAAGAACAGAAGATAGAGAAAATGATACAACATTGAGACATCTAACCATGAAGGATCAAGAAGATATTGTGTAGAGGTGATTTTTTATTAGGCAAGAAAGTGCCAACATTTGTGTATATATGTTATTACATACATATAACAAAATATAGATTTGTTTTATTTTCCAAAAAAAGAGTTAAATCAATGGTAAGATTGGCATCTTTCAAAAACAACTATTGCTTATGGTGATTTCAATTTATTCATTAAATAATGATATATGACACATTTAACATCATATATAACATAAAAAAAGAATTCATTTGTAGGCCCAAATTGTATCCCAAACCTATATTATCCTCTTCCCATTTGTCATGCAATAAATTATTCTATTATTTGAATATAGAGAAATAAGTTTTAATTAGTAGGGAGTTTCTGTTTCAAATTAATGAAAAAAATTACATTTATTGTGGACATGAAGGATTCTTTGCTTGGCTTACTCCATTTAATTAGGATAAAATGAGGGTGATGGAGCTAAAAAAACACACACACACACAATGTTACAAAGAATGTGATGTAACATGCTAAAATTTATTCACTGTTATCAAATAAGGAAAAGTTAAACTCAAAATTGGATAAAACAAATAATAAGTTTGGAAGAAAAAAAATAAAGAAAAGGAGATCAATTAGGCTATATGTAATCCTTTAATGGAGTCCTTACTAAGTTATACGTTGAATTCCTCTAACAAGGCACACTTCTAATAGGGTGTTGAAATCCTTTAACAAGGTAAGACCTAATTGTGTTGTAACCCTTTAATAGGGCAAAACTTTCATAGGGTAGATCATGTTTCATAGTCAAAACATTGTAACCATCATTGGATACAGTTTATTACTATAGTAGTGAAGATTTGTGGGTGTCATCCCAACCCTAATTTTATCTTCTTACTTGGAGGGTTTCTAGGTAATCATATCTAGTGATATGTGTCTGACTGATTACATGGTTATATGATTTAGATGTACATGTCATTTTAGTTTACTCATTGAATGCATGAGGTAGATATATGGTGAAATTTTGATGGGTCTATGTTTAAACTATTGATTCACTTCCTCCCCCCTCCCCCAAGAAGTTTACTTTTCCTCTTATAATTCCAACATTTTACTAATGCAGATAGGGATAGAAGCATTGATGAAAAGAAGAGAGCTAGTGAATGAGAATTCTTTCTTGCAAAGAGGTTACTATCATGGACAAGAAAATATAAGAATTGCATCTCTTAGTCTACAACAAAAGAATAACATGTTGAGGCACTGCAATAGCTAATTGTTCCAACATAATTTGGATCAATCAACTGTTGTTGGGAATGAAGGAAGAAATCAAGGATCCAATAGTTGTCTATTTTGATACCACAAGTGCAATCAATATATCAAAAAATGTAATGATGCACACCAATACAAAACACATTGCAATCTAGTATCATTTTCTAAGAGTGTTAGTTCAAGATAAAGAGATAAGACTAGAATATGTGAACATAAAGTAGTAGGTTATTGACATATTTACCAAACCATTACCTAAGGATGATTTTTTGTATCTAAGGGGAAGTCTAGGGGTCATTGCCCTATTTGATGTTCACTAGAGTACAAATTAGTGTCGCATCAACCATTCTACATTGAAAATCTATTAGGTTGATGCAATAATGACATAGCTCATTACATATGAATTAGCACATGAGGTACATTACAAAATCATTAAATTATCAAGTCTTTAGCATTTGATGTCAAAGAGGAATAGATTGAATAATGTCATATATTAATTAAGGGAGAGATTAAAATTATAGAAGAATTAGAAGAAAAGATCTATATATTAATAAGAGGGAGAAGTTGATCTAATGGAGTCTATAGATAAGATGGTAGAGGGAGAATCTCAAAGTGAGTTCTCATGGTTGAAGAATCAAAATTAATCTAAAAAAAAATTCACCAAACTTCTCTTTTCTTAATGACATGATGTGTTGCCATCGATGAAAAAGAGGGAGATTACTGATAAAAATTATTAAACAATATATTTCCATTAATGTTACACAAATGTTATACTATAACTAAGCACTAGCAGTTAGATCTTAGAAGACTTAAGTATCAACCAATAAATTTTTTAGAAGAAGCCAAGTTCAGTGATCATGTGCAAACAAAGCTAGGTCAGTCATTGAAGGGATTCTTGTATAAATTGAGATAGGTTAGTTACCAAAGGGGTTCAATGTAAACTAGGTAAGATTGGTTGGTAAAGAACTCAATGGTAATTGAGTGACTCAGTTTCAATGTCAATCAACCTATAATAGAATAACTTTTTTTATAATTTGGTTTATGCAAGATGACTTAGTGGATGCTATTTGTTTATTTGTAAGTGTATTCAAGCTGACTTAAAGTTGGATTTCATATATATGAAAGCTCAAGTTCTGTATTGAAAAATGAAGTTGTCGAAGAAGATAAGATGTGAATAAAAAGGGATATCTAAATAAGGGTATCTAACATCCAAGGAGCTACAAAAAATATTCTAATTAGGGAGGATCTAGTGGATAAACTAGAAAAGTAAACTAAATATGTGATCCAATTGCTTCATCAATTAGGTCAATCATTATTACTCTCTAACAATTGTAATAGTGAAGAAATATCTTAATAGAGTTGACTTAATAGACATTTTCTAAATCCTCTGACAAGGTGACATTTCTAGATTAAAGTCTCTTAAGACCTCTTAAAAAGCCACTTCCACTACTAACATAGGCTTGAATTATTATGGCAGGGTATTGACCCAGTGGAAACACTTGGAATTGGCTCCTATTGGATGTGCATCAAAAAATTTCTATTGAAAATTGTGATGGCAAGGGCATCCATTATAATTGTGACAGATAAAGATACCATAACTTGGATTAAGGAAAGGAAAAAATTACATATTCACACCATTGCATTTTTGATAGTAGTCTATCATAATTGTGATAGCTTAGGCTTTTAGTATTCCATAGTATTGACAACTAGCTATTACAGAAGTCATCCCAAGTGCAAAGTGAATGTGAAAAAAAAGATGTGGGAGTGATGACTATCCATTAGATTAGCCCATTGTAATTGTAATAGGTATATGAAAAAAAAGATGTAGGAGTGATGATTTTATATTTAAATAAGCCATCACAATTGTGATGACTTGTTGTATTATTAGGAAAAAATTGGCACAAAATGTTGAATAAGTATTCCATAATTCCCCATGAGGACATCACAAAGAGGGTTAGAGTTAGCTATGATGCTCTAGGGAAGAAAGAGAAGGAGATATTCCTGTATGGAGCTTCTTTCTTCATTGTAGAAAGAAGAAATGTGGCCATTACAGCATGGGACATTGAGTTTTATGGGACACTTGGTTGGGGAAATCTTTTCAAAAGATGTCTTGTTGAGGACGATGAAGATGGTAAGATAAGAATGCATGATCACTAGAGGGACATATGGAGAGACATTGCAAATGGATAAACACCATACCACCTTTGGTCTCCAAAGCTAGTTATCAATCTGAATATTGAGATTCACATGGTTTCGAGAATAGTTTGATGTTCTCTACTAATTAGGGCCAAGCACATGAAGGTGGAAGCTCATTTCCCCACCCCCCCACCCCTCCCCAACATATCAAATCCCCATTAACATCTAAAATATTTAAGAGACAATCAACTTTTAAAGTACAAAAAAGGTTCTAGACCTAGAAAAGTGACATCATTTTACCATCTTCTAGTGCATGTCATTTCTTTGTCACATCCAAAATAAGATCTTGTCACTTTGAATTGAGAATACATGTGAAACTATGTTTTGTATACATGGCCAATAGGGAGAGCTGAAAAATCCTACCACATTTACATTTATTTAATAGGTCTATGCAAAACTCTAACAAAATAAAAAGTTGTTACATTTTTTTAGCTACACCTAATGACATATGTGTTGGGACTCAAATTTGAATTCATAATTTGAGTATCATTTTAAAATTTTGAGCCCCTATAGGTGCATTTAATACATGTGTATTGGGCTATCCTTTTGAGGCCTAAGAGGTGTTTATGTTACAATACCTTGCATTCAACATATCTATGCATCCCATGAAGATAAATTACCATTCTGAATCATTCTATGAAATCTTGTTTTGAGCAATGTTTAGATCTATATCTTTGCCTAAGTATCAAAAAATGATAGGAAGCCTAGTTTGCAATTGAATTTCTCACACCTAATTTTGTTTCACAACTCTCTACTTTTGGAGTGTTTTGTATGTAAATCAGTGAATGTATGTTTCAAATTTCAAGTTGTTTTAACATGTTTTGAATATGTTTTGAATCCCTCAAAGTTGGTTGTTTATATTTTCATGCTGATGTAAATTGTTTAGAATTTTGGGAGGCCCCATTTGACTAGTTGTAACTTTGACCCAATTGACCAAAATGAGAAAATTCATTTTGCATTGGTTCTAGAGTTTAGAGACTTGTTATATTTTAGATTTGAACTTGTGATGAATCTGTTTGATCACTTTAATAACATAATTCCAAATGTAATTTGTAATGTTTTACTGGTGTCATAAAGTGTAGATTGATCAGTACTCCTATTCAAGATGTCATAACTTTGAATCCATGATTGCCTAAACCAAATAGATTATACCACTATATTCTACACTAAAATTCTTTAAGTATGCTACCTTACAAGTCCTAGAAAATCAATCTACACCTTTTCCCAAGTTCATTCCACTTGTGAAAATTGCCTTTTTGCCACTAATCTCAGTTCAACAAATTTGAGTACCCCATTTTGACCGCCTACCAAATGTGCCCAAATCATATATTTATACTCTCCTCCTGATGGTGAACTCATGCCCAAGTTTTTGTGCCCCAAAATGTTAGTTTAACCTACTTTTTGAAGGCAAACCAAATGCATTTTATTGTTTTCTAACATGTTTTCTTGCAAACAGTTTCACAAAGGCAACTTTGACAGTCAATATCTTTTGACTAACTGACCATCATGAGGTGAGATGTTACAAGGTGATAGCATGTGGAATAAAGAATCAATATGTTAGATTACAAGGCTTAGTCAAGTATTTGTGTCATTTTTTAATGCCAGTCAAAGGACCTCTTGGCACAAAATTTATAGTTTGTAAGAAAGGTTAAAAATGAGTCTTGAGAGTTGATTCAATGTGTTGGTGCTCAAAATTGTAGTCTGAATTTTGAGCACTATTGAAGATTTTGAGCCCTTTAAATGCTTTTTGATGCCTATGTACCCGCTTGTTAGTCTGAGTCCCAGAAGGTGTTCAATGCTTCTAGCACCTTTCATTTAGTGCATCTCAGTGTTTCATGAAGTTCAATCATCATTCTGAGTCATTTGGCGAAGTCCCGTTTTAAGCTTGTGTCCAATCTGCAATTTTACCCTAAGTGTCAAACAATGATAGGAAGTTGGGTTTGTCATCAAATAACTTGCACCCAAAAATGTGTTAGGACTCACTACTTTGGGAGTGTCTAGTAACCATACCAATGAACCTATGTTTTAGATTTTGAGTTGTTTCATGTAAGTTTGACTAGGTTTTGAACCTCTCAAAGTTGGTCAGTTGCCTTTATTGTAAATCTGCAAATTGTGCATATTTCTAGGTAGCCTTGTATGCCATATCATAACTTTTGACTAGTTGACCCAAATGAGAAAATTCCTATTGCATCATATTCTAGGGGTTAGAGACTAGCTACGCTCTAGATTTGAAGTCATGATGAATCCTTTTGATCAGTTTTCAAATGTGATTCCGATTGCAATTTATAGTGTTTCACTAGTAATCAGAGATGCAGATTGTTCAGGTGCCCTGTTCGTGATGCTATATCTTTTGATCCAGGATTGGTAGGACCAAATGGTTTGTTCCCTTGCATTGTACTACAAAAATACTCTAACTATGCCAATTTATAAACCTTGACGAATCCGTCTACATACTTTAGCAGGGTCATTCCATTTTCCAAAAACATCTTTCTGTTATTGTCCCCTGTCTTGCAATTCCAAGTAGCCCACTTTGCACCTTTTCCAAATGTGTCCCATGATTTTTCATGAGCCTAAATCATAGATCCATAATATTCTCATGATAGAGAATGAGTGTCCCAGTTTTCTTTTCCCCATGTGCTCATTTGCCTAGTTTTTCGAGCCAAATCCAAACCCAATTTATAGTTTTCTGACATGTTTTCTTGCAGGTAATTTTGAGAGGTCAACTTTGATAGTGAATATCTTTTGAACTCAAATTCGTCATGGGATGAGATTCGACGAGGTAGAAGTGTGCAGAACAAAGTTTCAATGTGTCTTTTTTTAGATTCTGATCAGGTGTTCAGGTTAGTTTTTAAAGGCAGTTAATAGACCTTCTGGCATTAGCTCCATTGTTGGCAGAAAGTGACATTGAGTTTTTAACGATCAATTTGTGATCAAAATTGTTTCCTATCAATCTGAGAAGGTTAGAGGATCAGTTTGAAGATTCAGTTGTTTGGAAACAATTTTTTTTTTTTAACTAGACCCACTTTGGGGTCTGACTGATTTTATCAGAACTGATAAGGATTGAATGTGTGTGAAGAAGCTATTGCGCTCTTGGTTGCATATGAATATTGACAATGATTCACTTGTCATCCTAAGATGTTTTTCGAGATGAATAGGTACCAATTTTGAGCATTTAAGCATGTGAGAAGAGGGTGTTTTTAGTAAGTTAATTATTTGAATGAATCAATGTTTGAAGACATTTTCAAAGTTTCCCGATCTTCTATCTTAAGAAACCACACAAATGTTCTACATGCTTGAACTCTTGCTATAACGATGGAGGATAATAAATAAAATCCATATAAAGTCACATGTTTTCTGCGGCCATTTGTTTGATTGATTATTGTGGAATACGGGGAGGTGGCATTATAAAAACTTTCTTTCCCATCCACTCCCAGTGCACATATGGGAAGTTGAAGCAGATCATCCAAGGAAGGGTAGGGACGTCTATAATCCATTATGGTTTGGTTTTAAAATAAAATGCAGCATCTGCACATTTGAGATTGCAAAATCAATGGAGAGCCTGACCATAGTTTTCAAGCTGCCCATCTAAAAGGAAAATGTAGTCAAACGTAGGGCAAATAAAAGGTAGTAAGGAAGAAACACTGGTTAAAAGAGCTTCATGCTAGTTAGAAGCAGGACACTCATGCTATGAAGCAGAAGTCACGCATTCATCACAAAGGTAGCTTCCACCATGAAAAGAAAGCCGCAGGGAGAGCTTCTCCAGTATGTTTTAAATCAAGGAGAAGCTCCATGCATTTAGAACAGAGGATAACAATTAAAAAAAGACTCAGCTCCATGCAATCAAAGTAAAAGCTCCTCACGCTAGAATGAAGAAAAGAACCATGGCAATGGAGAATAGGCAGCGATTTAATGTTAAACAATCATAGTCAATGACAAAGGAAAACATTTTTAAAGTAGGGTTAGCCTACGCAAAAAGAAACCCAACGTCAGCAGCAAGGGAAGTCATTCCGTGGTCAACACGGAAGCAGCCCAAGAAATGCAAAGATTTGAATACCTAGTGAGAATTAGAAAACCTAGACAATAGGAGATGTCCATCAGGTAAGAAAACATCCACGCTTTTCAGAGAAGCAGGATAGTCCATTTAAAAGGATCGACCTGCAATTTTTAAAGGAATAGACCATCATCAAAAATGCAGGGGAAGGTCCACATCTGCAGTGGAGGACACCATCCAACGTAGTATGCAACGAACAGAGGAAATTCCCATGTCGGATGCTTCATTTTTTTGGTTCCCACGTCGTAAACACCCACAAGCAGATTTATAAGAAAGAATACCCCTATCTGGAAGGCGGCAAAGGCAGATGAGATCGATGAGGAATAGATCAAGTCATCCAGCAGCAAGAATGCATGCAAAAGAAGTCGTCCTGTCTTGAAAGACTCCCACACATAATGAGCATTTTCAACATTTTTAGTCCCACATATGGGCCACAAATGGTTTTTATAGTCTATAAGTAAGAGAGCAAGCAATGCATAAGGTGTCTTATGAGAAGTGCCTTTTAGTAGGCAATGTTGTTTGCACGTGGGTCCCAACCAGTTGCACGATGATGTTAGCATGTAGAAAGTGAAATTTTGAACCAAGGTACATGTACGCTGATGTGGCGATGGAAGACCCAGATTTCACCAAGTGTCATGATCCAAGGGTTAGTGCATGCCCACAAAACAGAGTTGTGCAGAGGTTAAAAAATGCGGGGATGCGCCTAGGCGCCACGTGGCACGATGGGTTCCACGGGTGATGTGATGGACAAAATGAGCAGTTCAGACGGAGGCACATGATTTTTCCACGTGGTGAGATCCGACGGTCTGTGCATCCTCGCAATATGGAGTTGTAGGGATTTAAGTAATGCGAGGATGCACCTTGGCAACATGTGGCACTGGGCCCCGGTAGTGCTGACATGGCGTCTTAGAGTAGTAGTTGGCCAATCAGAGGCTGACATGTGGATAAAAGGCTTAGTCAAACATAGGTTGACCTGAATTAGAAGGCAAGGGCTATTAAAGAATTAGAAAATAATAATATTTTATTATTATTTTTATAAAAAATAGTTGGCATGCATTTTTTCTAGAATTCAATGAGGCTCTTTTCTAAAGTTTAAACTTTAGAAACTTTTAAATTTTTGAAAATGTCTTGAGTGCAAGCTTGAACTTTTTAGCAGAGGAGTCATTTTCAAAATTACTTTCAGGAGGTTTCTGAGAGGCCAAATAGGGAATGTTATATATTGTCAAAATTGGGAGAAGACGAACTATCCAATTTCGGAGTCAATTTTTGCACAGGTAGTAGCTGGTTCAAGCTACAGGAGGTTTTCTTTCAGGTACCTGAATTGCAACCATTTTAAGAATAGGAAGTTCAGTTGTGATTTTTGGCAAGTTAAAAGCTTGAATATGCGTAAAAGACAAGGAGAATTCAGCTAGGGGCATCTCTAAGTCAGTTAAATGAAGTTTTATTAGCATTTTGATGCAAATTAGATATTTAGCAAATAAGGGATTTCATCATTCAGCTAAGGATATTTTGCCAATAAGTTACAATGTAATGATGAAAAAAAAATTCAAATCAGATGGAATAAAAAGGTTATGGAGAGTCTTTTCAGTTGCAAGAGATGAAATTCTAAGGGGACACATGTTGATTGTAGGTTCAATCTAGGAATTCATCTATCCTATTTTATTCTTTCTTTCTTCCATTTGAGGGGTTCCAATTTTTGGGAAGAAAAAGTTCATTGCTATGATACCATTAGGGATTCTAGTTTTTACAATATGAGACCATTGGTTCTAGTATTTTGACATGTTTCCATGACTGTGACACCATTTTCTTCAACAAAACTCTCAGGTGAACAGTAGTTGTAGAGATAATATAGATAGTTCTAAGATATTAGGTTGTTTCATGCTTTAATTTTATGCATTTGAATGTATAGTTTCAAGGAAATGAATACATATAAGCAACAATTTCACTAGTTTTTTTCTAGTTCTTGTCTCCTGTCTTAGCAATCTGTAAGTCTTATGTGGTTTTGGAACAAATATTTGAGGCCCATTTGCATCCCTTTCAGGTTGTATGTTTGATGTATTTTTTTGTTGGACCAAAGGGCCAAGTAAATGCTAGATATGTTTGAACAAGGTTACTGGTTATTTGAGAAGGATGTTTTGTGAGAATGAGACCTGAATGAACACTGATATCTGAATCACAAGGTGGTTGGATAGATCTGATGTCTAGGTATATGAGATATGTTCTGATGTCATAGATGTATGTTTTGAATTCATGGAATTGCCCAATGTATTAGACACTGATCAGTTATAGGATCACTAGTTATACTATTTCATTTTTGAGGTTTTGTTGAATCAACATCTTTAATCAAATGAATTTGCCTTTCATGTTGAAGAGCTATAAAGAGAATGCCCTCACTCAGCTTATGAATTTCATTGTTTTGCATCTAGCTACTGTAGATATATGTTATTTTATAAGTTATTAGGAGAAATAAGGGTTTTATCTGCTTCATAATAGATTCAGTGTATGCTTTGACAATTGGTACCATATAAGGAATCTATAGGTTCACCCACCTAGGTTTTGCAGAGCCTAAAGTGCAAAAGGGTCATGCCTTATAGTTGGCCCTGTGTCTAAAATGGTATGTTTAAAATGGGAGTTAGCTACCCCTAGATATGTCAGGTTCTCATGGGGATAATTAGAAATGGGTAACGTTTTCTTCACACCAACAAAATGGCAGCTCTGCTGGGGAGTTGTATTGAATCAGAGGTAAGACAAACCTTGAGAATTTAAGAGAGGAGATTCAATACAGCAGAAGAAGTGCATAAAAAAGTTGTAGCAGTAGGTTATCTGATGTGTTTTTTAGGTCTCTCACTCAAATATCATGCACTCCAGTTGAGCTTTATTCATAATCAGTAGTATGTTATAAAACTGGATGAAAATTGTGTGCTATGACTGTTATAGGTGTATCTTCAATCAGTTTAGTTTGCAAGTGCTGTTGAGAAAGTCTAGAGTCAAGAATTCATTTATAAAGTATATTTTCCCTCCAAGAAAATAATGATCTGCAAGTTTTTTCTACATTGAAGGTCTAGTTCAGATTTGTCAAGTGACAAATTATATTTTATTTCTCACCAAGAGTGAGTGGCAACTCTCAAATCTCTATACCAGTTGTTCCTAATTGATTTCATTGCAAAATTTTGAAGGACTTTCAGTTGTATGGGTAGATCTGAGACTATTCATAGATCTTAGAAAAGAAGTTTTAAATTCTTGATAAGTTTTTAAGTGTTGTTTGCAATCTGCTGTTATAAATAATTGAAATGTAAAGGTAGATCACAGTAGTGATTATTTCATTCCTCTTGCAAAGAGGTGGCAGCTCTACAAAGTTTGATCAGTGGTGTAAACAATTTCAATCTTACACCTATGCCAAATCAGCAGATCAAAGTTCAACATCAGCACTTGAGGTATTTTGATTTTCATCTTCCTTTTCATGGAAGTCAAGTATTTAAAAAAGTGGCCTCTATTTAGTGATTTTCAGCACTAGAAAGAAGAGGTAGAAATTTTGTTTTATAATGGAGTCGGATCTATGATTTGAGATTAGTTTGCCAAATTCTGAGAGTCTAGAAACTATGAATAATAACATTGCTTTGTTGAATAGATTGATCTACATTAGGATTGTCAATATTATAAGAACTGAAGTAGGCAATACTCAAGGTCTAAGTGTCAAACAATGTTATTTAAGGCTTAAGTCAATAATCAGTAAGATGCCTTTTCATTGTCGACCTGAGGAATCTTCACTACCTAGTGTTTTCCTTGATGTTCTAGTACCCGATTTAGTCAATTAGCCAGCACCTATAAGATTACAAAGAATTTAGCAAATTGAAAAATTCATTGATGGAAGATGATGATTATAGATTTCATGAAATATCTCCTAATGATAATGAGTGTGCTGAAAGCCAAGGTAGTAATCGATACAATGAGTCCGTAGAGCAAGATAATCTGTCTTCCAATTGTGAAGAGGTGGATTCAAATGTTAATGAATCAAGTAATAGAAATCAGCATGAAAAAGATGGATATAAAAGAGAAGATAAATTTTGTTACAGTACATATGAAGTTGAAGAAAGTTGTAACAACAGTAGATCTAGTGATTGCCACGATAAGAAAGAATGTTGTAATAATGTTGATTTTCCATATTCTTACACTAAGGATCTTGTTGTTGTAAGTTCTTCATGTTATCCAGATGATAACCATAGCCAAGAGAAGATTTGTGAGGCAATCTTCTTGAGCTCCAATGAAATCTTAGAATTGTTGGCTCATGAGTTTGAAAAGCACGTAAGTATTTCTAAGGATCTTCATATTTTCTCTCATAATACTTTCTCATTCAGTCAAATCAATTCCACAAAGTTTGATGTAGAAAAAGATCTAGAGTCTGAACAATCCTTATCAGATTTTGGAGGTGTAGATGATAGTACCTCAAATGTCTTTGCACATGACAATTTGTTGAATTTCAATTATGTTAGTGAAGGGAAGTTTAATGATGTTTCATATTCTTTCCATACTGGTTATGCTACAATAAGTTTTGATATTTCATGTGATGACGAGGAAAATAGTGAATATTGTCAATCAGATTATGGCTTTTTTTTATATGCTGATAAATCTTGTGAAGATAAGTTCAAGGTGTATTCTGACTTTTAGTTTGATGAAGAAGATGATAGTGGTCAACATAGTTTAGATTAGCACTTTCAGAATGAGTTTTCAATTTTGGTGACTAATCAATTGTTTGAAGAATGTGAAGAGGTTTCAGCAAATGATAAATCTGACTTGATGAGTAACATGGTTGCAAGTAGGTAGAAATCATATTCTACATACTCTTCACACCCGGAGGCACAAGGTGAGTTACAAATTGATTCATGTAACTTGTTGAATGAAATAGAGTACCAAGCTTTTGTGTTTTCGGTTAAAGGAATCTATGATTCAGTTAGAAGTGATCAGTTTCAGCTTGATATTAGTTGTTATGGTCACGCTGATCCATTTTTTCATAGTGGGCAAGATGAAGAAAGTATATCTAATTTTTATTCACACTATGAAGATGAAGATAGTTTTGTTTTACCTATTGAGCTGATTGTGAATAATGATGTGTTGGGTAAGACAAGGAAGAATGAGAATTTCAGTTTTCCTTAGGAGAATGTGAATGAAAATAAGGTATATGAAAGAGGTAAAAAGTTTTGAAACTTTTCAGTGGCCTGGGGCCATCTCTTGTACATAGTTAAGAGTAGTTTTCCTATTTTCAATAAAGCTGTTCGAGAAAGTTTTGCTATTTAGAGGTATGGTCTGCTTCTCCCAAAGATCTGAAATCTTTCTATGCTCACAAGGGGCATGCATCCCCAGACAGAGCCACTATTGGCGCTTAAAATTGTAGTCCGAATTTTGAGCACTATTGAAGTTTTTGAGCCCTTTAAATGCTTTTTGATGCCTATGTACCCGGCTGTTAGTCTGAGTCCCAAAAGGTGTTCAATGCTTCTAGAACCTTTCATTCAGTGCATCTAAGTGTTTGATGAAGTTCAATCATCATTCTGAGTCATTTGGCGAAGTCCCATTTTAAGCTTGTGTCAAATCTCTAATTTTACCTTAAGTGTCAAATAGCGACAGGAAGCTGTGTTTGTCATCGAATAACTTGCACCCAAAAATTTTTTAGGTCTCACCACTTTGCGAGTGCCTATTATCCATACCAATGAACCTATGTTTCAGATCTTGAGTTGTTTCAAGTCCGTTTGACTAGGTTTTGAACCTCTCAAAGTTGGTCAATTGCCTTTATTGTAAATCTGCAAATTGTGCATATTTCCAGGTAGCCCTGTTTGCCATGACATAAATTTTGACCAGTTGACCCAAATGGAAAAATTCCTATTGCATCATATTCCAGGGGTTAGAGACTAGCTACGCTCTAGACTTGAAGTCATGAAGAATCCGTTTGATCAGTTTTTAAATGCAATTCTGATTGCAATTTATAGCATTTCACTAGTAATCAGAGATGCAGATTGTTCAGGTGCCCTGTTCGTGATGCTATTTCTTTCGATCTAGGATTGGTAGGACCAAATGGTTTTTCCCCTACTATGTACCCCAAAAATACTCTAAGTGTGCCAGTTTATAAACCCTGATGAATCCGTCTACATACTTTAGCAGGGTCATTCCATTTGCCAAAAACATCTTTCTGCTATTGTCCCTTGTCCTGCAATTCCAAGTAGCCAACTTTGCGCCTTCGCCAAACGTGGTCCATGATTCTTCATGAGCCTAAATCGTAGATTCATAATATTCTCATGATAGAGAATGAGTGTCCCAATTTTCATTTCCCCATGTGCTCATTTGCCTAGTTTTTTGAGCCAAATTCGAACCCAATTTATAGTTTTCTGACATGTTTTCTTGCAGGTAATTCTGTGAAGTCAAATTTGATAGTGAATATCTTTTGACCTCGAATTCATCATGGGACAAGATTCAATGAGCTAGAAGTGTATAGAGCAAAGTTGTAGTGTGTCATTTTTAAGATTTTGATTAGGTGTTCAAGTCAATTTTTAAAGGTAGTCAATAGACCTTCTGGAATTAGTTTCATAGTTGGCAGAAAGTGACAAATTGAGTTTTTAACGATCAATCTGTGATCAAAATTGTTTCCAATCAATCTGAGAAGGTTAGTGGGTCAGTTTGAAGATTCAGTTGTTTGAAAACGAATTTTTTTTTTTAGCCAGACCCACTTTGGGGTTCGACTGATTTCATCAGAACTGATAAGGATTGAATGTGTGTGAAGAAGTTATTGCGCTCTTAGTTGCATATGAATATTGGCAATGATTCACTTGTCATCCTAAGATGTTTTTCGGGATGAATGGGTACCAATTTTGAGCATTTAAGCATGTGAGAAGAGGGTGTTTTTAGTAAGTTAATTATCTGAATGAATCAATATTTGAAGACATTTTCAAAGTTTTTCGATCTTCTATCTTAAGAAACCACACAAATGTTCTACATGCTTGAACTCTTGCTATAACGATGGAGGATAATAAATAAAATCCATATAAAGTCACATGTTTTCTTCGGCCGGTTGTTTGATTGATTATTGTGGAATACGGGGAGGTGGCATTATAAAAACTTTCTTTCCCATCCACTCCCAGCGCATATATGGGAAGTTGAAGCCGATCATCCAAGGAAGGGTAGGGACATCCATAATCCATTATGGTTTGGTTTTAAAATAAAATGCAGCATCTGCACATTTGAGATTGCAAAATCAATGGAGAGCCTCACCATAGTTTTCAAGCCATCCATCTAAAAGGAAAATTTAGTCAAACGTAGGGCAAATAAAAGGTAGTAAGGAAGAAATGCTGGTTAAAAGAGCTTCATGCCAGTTAGAAGGAGGACACTCATGCTATGAAGTAGAAGTCATGCATTCATCACAAAGGTAGCTTCCACCATGAAAAGAAAGCCCCAGGGAGAGCTTCTCCAGTACGTTTTAAATCAAGGAGAAGCTCCATGCATTCAGAACAGAGGATAACAATTAAACAAAGACTCAGCTCCACGCAATCAAAGTAAAAGCTCCTCACGCTAGAATGAAGAAAAGAACCATGGCAATGGAGAACAGGCAACGATTTAATGTTAAAAAATCATAGTCAATGCCAAAGGAAACCATTTTTAAAGCAGGGTTGGCCTACGCAAAAAGAAACCCAACGTCAGCAACAAGGGAAGTCATGTCATGGTCAACAAGGAAGTAGTCCAAGAAATGCCAAGATTTGAATACCTAGTGAGAATTAGAAAATGCAAACAACAGGAGACGTCCATCAGGTAAGAAAACATCCATGCTTTTCAGAGAAGCAGGATACTCCATTTAAAAGGATGGACCCACAGTTTTTAATGGAATACACCATCATCAAAAATGCAGGGGAAGGTTCACATCTATAGTGGTGGACACCATCCAATGTAGTATGCAACGAATAGAGGAAGTTCCCACGTCGGATGCTTCAATTTTTTGGTTGCCATGTCGTAAACACCCACAAGCAGATTTAGAAGAAAGAATACCCCTGTCTAGAAGGTAGCAAAGGCAGATGAGATCGATGAGGAACATATCAAGTCACCCAGCAGCAAGAATGCACACAAAAGAAGTCGTCCTGTCTTGAGAGACTCCCACACATAATGAGCATTTTCAAGATTTTTAGTCCCACATATGGGCCACGAATGGTTTTTATAGTCTATAAGTAAGAGAGCAAGCAAAGCATAAGGTGTCTTATGAGAAGCACCTTTTAGTAGGCAATGTTGTTTGCACGTGGGTCCCAGCCAATTGCACAATGATATCTTCATGTATAAAGTGAAATTTTGAACCAAGGTACATGTACGCTGATGTGGCGACGAAAGCACTAGATTGCGCCAAGTGTCATGATCTAAGGGATAGTGCACGCCTGCAAAATAGAGTTGTGCAAAGGTTAAAAAATGCGAGGATGCGCATGGGCACCACATGGCATGACGGGTCCCACGGGTGATGCGAATGCCAAAATGAGCAGTTCAGATGGAGGCATAGGATTTTGCCACATGGCGAGATCCGACGGTCTGTGCATCCCCGCAATATGGAGTTGTAGGGATTTAAGTAATGCGAGGATGCACCTTAGTGACACATGGCACTGGGCCCCAGTGGTGCTGATGTGGCGTCTGAGAGCATTGGGCAGCCAATCAGAGGCTGCCACATGGCAGAAAGGCTCGATCAAACATGGGTTGACCTAAATTAGAAGGAAAGGGTTGTTAAAGAATAAGAAAATAATAATATTTTATTATTATTTTTATAAAAAATAGTTGGCGTGCATTTTTTCTAAAATTCAAGGAGGCTTTTTTCTAAAGTTTAAACTTTAGAAACTTTTAAATTTTTGAAAATGTCTTGAGTGCAAGCCTGAACTTTTTAGCAGAGGAGTCATTTTCAAAATGACTTTCAAGAGGTTTCCGAGAGGCCAGATAGGCAATGTTATTTATCGCCAAAATCGAGATAAGATGAACTATCCGATTTCGAAGTCAATTTTTGCATAGGTAGTAGCTGGTTCAAGCTACAAGAGGTTTTCTTTCAGGTACTTGAATTGCAACCGTTTTCAGACCAGGAAGTTTAGTTGTGATTTTTAGCAAGTTAATAGCTTGAATATGCATAAAAGACAAGGAGAATTCAGCTAGGGGCATCTCTGAGTAAGTTAAATGAAGTTTTATTAGCATTTTGATGCAAATTAGATATTTAGCAAATAAGGGATTTCATCGTTCAGCTGAGGATATTTTGCCAATCAGTTACAATGTAATGATGCAACAAAAAATCAAATCAGATGGAAGAAAAAGGTTATGGATAGTCTTTTCAGTTGCAAGAGATGAAATTCTAAGGGGACACATGTTGATTGTAGGTTCAATCTAGGAATTAATCTATCCTATTTTATTCTTTCTTCCTTCCATTTGAGGGGTTCCAGTTTATGGGAAGAAAAAGTTCATTCTTGTGATACCATTAGGGATTCCAGTTTTTGCACTGTGAGACCATTGGTTCTAGTATTTTGACATGTTTTCATGATTGTGACACCATTTTCTTCAGCAAAAATCTCATGTGAATAGTAGTTTTAGAGATAATATAGATAGTTTTGAGATATTAGTTTGTTTCATGTTTTAATTTTATGCATTTGAATGTATAGTTTCAAGGAAATGAATACATATGAGCAACAATTTCACTAGTTCTGGTTCTTGTCTCCTGTCTCAGCAATTTGTAAGTCTTATGTGGTTTTGGAACAAAGATTTGAGGCCCATTTGCATCCCTTTCAGGTTGTATGTTTGATGTATTTTGCTGTTGGACCAAAGGGCCAAGTAAATGCTAGATATGTTTGAACAAGGTTACTAGTTATTTGAGAAGGATGTTTTGTGAGAATGAGACCTAAATGAACACTGATATCTGAATCACAAGGTGGTTGGATAGATCTGATGTCTGGGTATATGAGATACATTCTGATGTCATAGATGTATGTTTTGAATTCATGGAATTGCCCAATGGATTAGGCACTAATCAGTTATAGGATCACTGGTTATACTATTTCATTTTTGAGGTTTTGTTGAATCAACATCTTTAATCAAATGAATTTCCCTTTCATGTTGAAGAGCTATAAACAGAATGCCCTCACTCAGCTTACGAATTTCATTGTTTTGCATCTAGGTACTACATATATATGTTATTTCATAAGTTATTAGGAGAAATAAGGGTTTTATCTACTTCATAATAGATTCAATGTATGCTTTGAGAACTGGTACCATATAAGGAATCTATAGTTTCATCCACCTAGATTTTGTAGGGTCTAAAGTGCAGAAGGGTCATGCCTTATAGTTGGCCCTATGTCTGAAATGATATTTTTAAAATGTGAGTTAGCTGCCCCTAGATATGTCAGGTTCTCATGGGGATAATTGGAAACGGGTAACGATATCAAACACCAACACAATGATTCAAAATCTTTTAAATTTTTGAGGTGAACTCAATGGATCAATTTTATATGTTAGTTGTTTGTAAACAAATTTTATTTTAGCCGAACCCACTTTTGGACTTGACTAATTCCATTAGACTAATAAGATGTTTGGGGTTGAAGATGACCAAAAGGGATTCAAAGGAGCTTTCTCACAAAGGAATTAGAAAATAAGGGAATTATTTGATAAAGTTTCAATACCATATTTCTCATGACATCCTCACCAAGTTCCTTATGCTAAGCGAATATAATGTTGATTCTAATGGATTGGGTAGAGAATAATTGAATAAAGATAAATACATAAGAGTCCTCTTACTATTAAAACTCAATCCAATGGAAACTTAAATTGTTCAAATAAATTTTCTTGCATGTGAGGCACTCCATCAAAAATAACAAAATAATATCTTGGAGAGGCAAATGGTTATGTATTCTCTAAATTTGTTTTCAAATGGATTGTTTCAATGCTTCTCCATGATGTTTACCAAATCTATAACTTGATTAAATTTGAGGGTCTTTCAAGTCCAATTAGAGGAATTGTTATTTCTTTACCTCTCTAGATACCTTGTTGATGCCTTTAGATATGTGCATTTCTACAAGTAATAGTGTCTTCCACAAAGGACCATTATATATAGATGAACATAGAATCTATTTCAAATATATAAGATAGAGTAGCTTACCATTTAGAAAAAAATGTGTCATGAAAAAGATAGTGTAGAAGATTAAAATGTAATGCATCTAATTAAATACCTCCCATGTTTTTAGCTACATCATTGAATCGGTTTGGAGATTGAAAAGCCAAAACCTTTGAAATGAATGAAAGCTATTACTTTAGCCACAGCTACTCTTAGAAAATGTATCAAAACTCTACACCATAAAAAGAGATGTTTAGAGTGAGCCAAAATGAAAGGGGATTAAAGAGTTACCATTAAAAACTTCATTAAGTTTCCTATATGCATCGATTAGAAGATTCACTTGTTGTCTAGGCTTTTTTCATTAAAAGCTCTGGCCATGTGAAGGGAATGTCCATGGAAAGTTCTAGGTACAATTTTTGTAGTTTATGAAATTTTCTTCCTATCCATCTATTGTTGTGTCCAAGAAAGGAGCCTAATTATTAGTAGGAGAGGGAGAAAAATTAGTCACAACATCGTAGGAATAAAGGAAAGGGACAAAATGATGCAAAGGAAATAAAAAGAGTTGTAGAGTATCCCCAGTAGCAAGGAAAGTACAAGGAATGGAGGCCAAGAACATCCAAAGGTGTTGTGATGTTGGAGAAAGCTACATGCAAAGACAAAATAGTAAAAAGGATATATCCCACATTCACTAGGGTGGGGAGAATTTTATTTTTTAAATATAACACCACTCACTTAGAATGTTTCTTTAAGACACTTAGATTTTGAAGCCACAAGTTCAAGCACATGAGGCCCATCCAACTAGCAAGAGGGGAGAAGTAAATAAATTTTGAACAATGTGTCGCATGACATGGATCATGACATGGATCCAAAATGACTAGTCAAGTGAATCAGAAAGAGAGACATGGGAGCACATGGACCAATGACAAGGTGACATTTGGTGTGGATTTCAAGGAGATGTGATGTGGTGGACTCAGGATTGGAGGCATTATATTGTGACATGTGTCAAATCTGATAGACATTTCTTTCTCGCATTTCAAACATACAAGGTCATTAGAGAATGTGGGGAAGCAACATGCTACCACATGGCAGTGGGCTTGGGTGGTCATGATAAAGTATTCTTTCCAATTAGAGGATGCCATATGTCGGTGACATGATAGGGAACCTAATAGGTGATGATGTGGCACAATGACTACATCAAAATATCCAATCAAAAGTTGTCATGTGGTAGTGTGCTAGGTGTCAAGTGGTGTTATGGTGGGCCAATTACATGGTGCCACATGGTACCCAAATGTTAGTGACAGGGTAGAGATAAGCCAATCACATGTTGCCACATGTTAGGGTGGTCAAAGTAGGTTTGACCTAAATACAAAAATAGAGGGAAGATTTAAAGTACAAAAAAAGTAATTTTTAATTATTTCCCTCTAAAAAATGTGGAGATGGTTTAAAATAAACCCTAGTTTATAGGATAAAGTTTTAACCTTAGGTGTAGAATTAAATATTTGAAATGAGATGTAGACTTTTGAACCAGTGAGGAGCGTCAACTTGAAATAGACATTCTGGGCATTTTTGATGAGCGGGTATAGGAGTATCATGAACATTTCAAAGGTCTTAGAACAAACTTTCTAGCTTTGGAGTTTGTTTTTCACAAAAAACCATATTTTTGAGATATTTAGGGTTTTGTACTAGGTATCTATTTTTCAACCACTTTCTATTATAGTAGTTCAATTTTTTTTTTTGGTGAAATGTTGAATTGGATGTACACCTAAGGAAGTAAGGATGTAGTTAGGGATGATATTTTCACCTCTAAATCAATTTAATGAATTATTTAACATCATTTTTAGATGAACATCTCATGATTTTACTAGAACAAGAATTTCTCATCAATTAGAAAATATATTTTGAGTTTGTTGGAGTATAATGATGATATTCATTTCAAATTTTGATTGTTGAGAAAAGAGAGATGTTTTGCAGTAGCAATGGATGGAGATTCAAGTGGGCATGTGTCACTTCTAGATCAGATCTCAATTCTTCTTCCCTTCCTATATCTTTCTCTTTCTCTCTAATTTTAAGGGTTGGTTCTAGCTTGTTTGTGGTACCACAAGATTAGATCCAAAGTTGTGATTGCACCATTCAACATTCTGTAAAGTATGAATAGTAGTAATAAACATAATATGGATAGTTGTAGTCTATTTAGTGATTTTATGAGTTATTTACATGCATCTTGAATGTATAGTTTCAAATAAATGAATACAATGAGAAACAAACTTCTTAGTTTTATCCTAATTCTTTTCTCATATCTCTATAATTTGAAATGTTTTTTGGTTTAGGGACAAGGAACTTGAACCCTTTTGCAGCCCCTTAAAGTTGTATGTCTTGTATGCTTTTGCTGATTGAACAAAGAGCCAGGTAAATGCTTGATATATTTGATATGGTTGTTGTTTTTTGGGGAAGGATAGTTCATGTGAATGAGGCCTTAATGAACATTGATGTTTGATTCACAAAGTAATAAGATAGATCTAACATCTTGATGTATGGAATATGTCATTGGTATCATAGACATATGTGTGTGATTTATGGAAATACCCAATAGATAAGGCACTAATTAGCTATGTGATCAACATTTTACTTATAGTTGAATATTTGGGATCTACTGAAATGAAATTTATAATCATCCATTTTCCTTCTCTTTAAGAGCTAAAACGATACCCTCACTCAACTTGTGGATCTCATAGTATTTGCAATTTTCTATTGCACATCTTTGTTATTACATGAGTATAGGAGAAATAAGGGTTTCATCTTCTTTGTCTAGATTCATTTGTATACTTTTGACATAGGTACCATATGAAGAATCTATAGGTTCACCCACCTTGGTTTTACAGAGCCTAAAGAAGAAGAAGGAGTATATCCTTATAGTTGGCCCTAGTGTCTCAATAAGTATGATGCACTTGAAAATTAGCTACCCCTACATGTATTTGTTCCTATCACTGGGTTATTCAAAATTTTTATATTTAGGAGCCATCACTATGGATATGAATTGAGATTGCATATTGAACTATGACATCCTTTTGCATTGCTTGAACACAAAGAGTTTAACACAATTAGTTTTTATATAGTTATAGGTTAATGTTGATCTTCACTTGATTTTAAGAATAGTTTAATATTCTCTAGTAATCATGGATAAAAGTGTGAAGGTGCAAGATCATTTTCCCCCAACACCCTTCCTCCCCAAAAATTTAAATTTCTTGGAATGCCAATCTTTAAGAAATGATCATTCTTTAAAGTACCTAGAATGTCCTCATAACCTCCTGCTATTCTGAGGGAAATTCCATCTTCATTTCTCACAAGAAATTCATCACAATTATTTTATGCAAGAGCATTCTAGGTTGACATGTTATCCTACTCATTTGTGTTCATTCTGCCAGTTGTTGCCGAGTTATAGTCATTGTCAAGTTGCAGTAATTGTCGAGTACTAGTAATTTTTTAGTATTTGCTAAGTTGAGGTTGTCCCATATGTTAACACTTAGGTTAATCTATTATTCCTTTTACCTCTATAGTGTATGGCGAGTTCCATAGTGTGTGCCAAGCTATCTTTCATTTCCCAAGTGATCCTTCATGTGCCAAGTGTTCCTATTGATGCCAAGTGTTAGCATTTTGAATGAGGTTTTATGTTTTTTGATTGGACCTAACTTGTGGGATTAGTTTTGATCATGGTATTTATCATAAGATCCTATCTTGTTATGTGTGTAGACTATTTTAGGTTTTTTGCTTTATGTTTGCAATGTTCTAGAACTTTCCATAAGTTATTTTGGCAAGTATAAATAGGATGTTTAGTCCTAGAGTTAGGAAAGAGTTTTCTCAAGTAGAACATAGAGATTGAGGATGACTAAAAAGTTTGTTGCATATGTGTTTGGAAGTATGAATGTGAAGCTAGATCTTAGATCTGGAATTTATTTTGTATTTGGTCATAACTGGAAGCCCTTACAATTAGGCATGTATGCTGATCATTTGATGAATCAATAAAAGAATGTTGTTCTATCTCTATATGGTGTTTTTCACTTTGTGTGTTTTTTTCCATTGTGTTATCTCTACAAGGTTGGTTTTGATTATTGGGAATACCATTAGTCCTATTTCTTCTTGCCCTCCTTGAATTAAGTGGTATTAGAGCTTGAGGTTCTACCTATTGGAAATATAAGAGGAGAAATTGAGAGGGAAGGGGTGAATTAGTTACCACTAAAATAAATCCTAGATACCTTAGATGTCAGTACACAAATGCAAACTAAAAATTGAATATTTCTTAAGCTTAAAAAATACATAAAAAAATGTTGTAACTCAGTACATACTTGGTAAATGCTTAACATATAAACTTTAGATGTTGTCAACGATTACCATTACTTTATCTTGGTTGAAAATACATAAAGGAAAATAACATGAACACATTTTATATTAGGATTTAAAGTGGAAAATTAATTTGGAAAAAACCACCAATTGCAACTAGTTATTGTTTTCACTCTTCTAAAGTGAGCCATGTTAGGAGCCAACCCTTTTAAATTTTACAAGAAAAACTATTAGGTGTGACCCTGTTGAAGGATTTAATCACCCTATTAGGAGCATCCTTGTTAGAGGTATTTAGACAATTCAATAGAACTACCACCTTGTTAGATGATTTGTAAATATTTTTTAAGCCAACTCTATTAAGAGATTTAGATCACTGCTATAATGGTTAGAGACTAACAGTGAGATGACATGATTTGAATGCAACTAAATTGTTGATTATACTTATTTTTTATGGCTTGTACTTGATCCTTCCTGATCAAATATAGCTTTCTACTTCACAAGTATATTATGCTTATCCTTCAAATTCACTTCCTCTTCTCATCATTAAATCTTCAACAACATCTCCATGCATTACATCCACCTCATACTTTGAAATAAAAAACTTAACCTTATATCTTCCACTTTCTCAAGTTGGCTCAAATACAACTTAGAATAATTAATATTCATCACTTTGGTTGGCTGGAATTGATAGATAAATCAATTAAGCTTAATATGTCAAAATAAGAAAATCCTTCGTTGGCCAACACAGGTTCATAGAAACTAACTTAAAAACAATTTCCTTTGTTAACCAATAGAAGCTCAGTTAACACTACAAACTCATAAAAATCCTTTGGCAGCCAAGTCAACTCAGTTAACACTAGTTCCATCCAACTTTCCTTCATTAATTGAGTGAGCTCGGTTAACACTCACCTTCTGCATACTTTGTTTTGACACCTATGTGATCTTAATAGACACAGCCTTCTAAACGAGGAAATCACAAGAATGCTCAATAGACACAAAAAACTATCTTTACTATCTAAGTGAGCTCAAAATACACTAACTGATAATGATATGACATTTGTGTAACATCAAAGACAATAGACAATTAATAAAGTGTATCCAACAATCTTCCTCTTTGGCATTGATGGCAACACAACATGTCATAGCACAATGAAATTTTTGGATTTAGACTTGAGAAATCCCTCTATCAGTATGTGATCTTCCTTTTGCTAGATTCTTCTTTTGTCTACAACATTTTCTACCACGTTCTTTTATAGAACTTTCTCCCTCTTTTGAAAAGTTCTCCCTCTTTAGTTCCTTACTTTACTCTGGATCAAAAATTTCTTAAGGATATGATAGTAAACTTCTCCCTCTTTTCCAACACATGCCAAAGACAACAATTCTATTAATACCAATGAACCTTAAGTACCAATTGATTTGCAACATGCCTTTGCTAATTCTACACCAACTAATTGATCTTCAACAAGTTCTAGTTGATGCATCACTCAACTTTATTTAGTGAACTTCAAATACAAGAATGACCCCTAGTTTACCTCTTAGATACAAAAATCCATCCTAAGGTAATGGCTTGGTGAATATGTTTGCAATTTGTTCCTTTGTATTGGCATATTCCAATCTGACTTATTGTTCTTGCACCAATTCTCTTAAGAAGTGACATTTTATTACAATGTGCTTTGTTTTGGTATGCATCACTAGATTCTTTGATATGTTGATCGCATTGGTGTTATCACAATATTTGACTATTCGATTCTTGATCTCTATCTTCATTCCTTCTAATAATTGTTTGAATCAAACAATGTTATAATAATTAACTACTACTACCACATATTTTGCCTCTATTGCAGAATTAGATGTACAATTTTGCTTCTTGCTTATCCAAGACACTAATATTTTATCAAGAAAGAATGCTCCACCACTACTGCTTTTTCTATCATCAATACTTCCTACCCAATTAGTGTTAGTAAATACTTTCATGTCCAAATTGCCTCCAAGTTTATACCATAAGCCATAGTCTTCAGTACATTTCAAATATCTCATGATTCTCTTGATTTCCATCATGTGATTTTCCTTAGGATTTTCTAAGAATCTTGCCACTATTCCAATTGCTAGATAATTATCAGGCCTTGTGTGTACTACATACTACAATTTTCCTATCATTGATCTATATTTTTTTAGTTGTATCTATAATCTAGCAAAGAATTTTATCTCACCAAACATAGACATCTCAATTTCTTTACTCATTTATTCTAAAAATTCTTTGCATGATTCATAATTTCCTATGGATAGAGTATCATCAAAAAATATTTCTGGCAATCCAATCTTCTTTTTTGGTCCTTCCTTGATATATAGACTATTGTTATCATTTTTCCTTTGAAAGCCAAGCTGTACCAAGTAATTATGAAGACTTTTACACCAAGCTCTAGGAGCTTGCTTGAGACAATATAATGCTTTGTGCAACTTCAAAACCATGTCTCTTTTGCTAGGATCTACAAAACCTTCTAGTTGTTTAGTGTAGACTTCTTCATCAAGAATTCCATTCAAGAATGCAGATTTTACATCCATTTGATTTACTTTAAATCCTCTATGTCCTGCATATGTTAGTAAGGTTCTAAGACCTTCTATTCTTGCTATAGGAGAAAAATTCTCACAATAATCAATACCTTCTTCTTGATAATAACCTTTGTCTACCAATATTTCTTTGTTTCTTGAAACTTTTCCATCTTAATTTAGCTTATTGCTGAATACCCACTTTGTACCAATTATATTTTTATCCTTGGGTCTAGGAACAAGAGTCCAAGTTTTTTTCTTTTCTATTTGATATATTTCTTCATTCATTGCTTCAATCCAAATTTCATTATCTAGAGCATCTTTAACACTTCTAGCTTCAAATTCAGCAAGTAAACATGTACCTTTTAATTTGCTTCTTGTCATTGTTCTATCAGATTTATCTCCAATGATTTGATCAAGTGCATGATGCTTTCTGACATATCTTGCTAACACAAACTCTTTCATCTTTGAATGAGTTCCACCATCTTCATTATGAATTTTAGTTTCAATCTCAGTCCCTTCTATCTGTGACTTGGGTCCATCAGTCTTGATTTGATCTAGCTTAGTAGTCTCTAGTTGTGACTCTGGTCCTTCAGACCATAACTCGAGTTGCACTGTCTACGACTTAGTAACTATTGGAGATTTTGGGGACATGAGAGATGAAGCTTCCTTCCTTTTTGATAGATTTGGAAAGGTACTGGGCTCATAGTAAACAAATCTTCTATAATCCTCTAGCTCCTTTTGTCTTTCCTCTTCCCTCTTTTTTGCAAACTCATCTATTCTAACATGTGCACTTTCTATAATTTTATGAGTAGAAAAGTTAAACCATTTGTATGCTTTAATTTTGGAGGAATATCCTTGAAATATGCCTTCATCACCTTTTACATCATTTTTTCCTTTTCTAGATTCTTTTAAAATATAACATTTGCTGCCAAATACTTTCAAGTAACTTACATTAGGTTTGTAGCCATACCATACTTGATAAGAAGTTTTGTTTTCTTCAACTGCACTCTATTCAAGGTATGAATTGTAGTGTTGATAGCTTCCTTCTAGTATTCAAAAACAACATTCTTTTCAATCATCAAGGTTCTTATGCAATCCATGATAGATCTATTTCTTCTTTTAACTATACCATTCTACTATGGTATACCAGGAGCTAATCCTTGTCTTTTGATTCTTCTCTCAATGTAGAAATTATTGAATTTGTTGGAGATGAATTCACCACCTCTATTTGATCTTAAAAATTGCAACCTCTTTCTAGTTTCATTTTGTACTCTTCCCAAATAGCACTTGAATTTTTGAAAGGCTTCTAATTTTTATTTTAGATACATTACTATAATCATTCTAGAACAGTTATCAACAAAAAGAATGCAAATTTTTTCTCCACTATAAATTTCTATTCCAATAGGTTCACATAATTTTGTATGAACAATTTCCAAGACTTCTTCTAGCTAATAGTTTTTTCTTTTGAAACTAGTCTTTCCCATCTTACCAATTTGACAATTCTTGCATAGTCCCGTGTTAGGTTTCTTCAAACTAGGAATACCTCTTACCCTTTTATATTTTCTTATCTTAATCAAATTATCAAAGTTTACATTACATAGCCTTTTGTCCCATAGCTATCTTTCCTCTACTTGAGCAATGAAATATGAACAATTACTAAGATCAAGATAAAATAGATGACCTTTTGTTTGCTTGCTAGATCGAACTAGATTTCTTTTTCCATCCAATATTTTGGCCTATTTGTTCATGAATTCTACCTTGAATCCAATGTTATTAAATTTTCCCACACTTATTAGATTATGCTTTAGTCCTTCAACCAATAAGCATTGTCACATACAAGTTCTTTAGTCAATGAAATACATCCTTTTCTTTTTATGTTACAAGGTTCATTGTTTCCAAATCTCACACTACCTTCATCATAATATTCCATGTGCTCAAATTTTGTTCTATCTCAATTCATATGATGTGAACAACCACTATCAATAATTCATATATCATTTTGTTAACATGAGAGATAAGTTCTATTTTAGCTTCTTCATCATCAGATTCATCTTTAATAGCAATATATACCATTTCATCTTCACTACTAGTTAGATCTTTAGCTATAAAAAAATATTTCTTATCTTTCTCCTTGTAGTTCTTTTATTTTTGGGAATCCTTCTTGCCTTTTTTCTAATTTCTTTCCTTTTCATCATTGATTTCATTATTTGGACAACTAGCAACAATGTGACCAACTTCTTCATAGGAAAAGCAGATTAGAGGAACTTTATCATTTTATTTTCCTCTACCTTTGAAATACATCCTTACATGTAGGGCTTCAACAACTTCAAGATTATTGTCTAAACTTTGTTCTAATGTTCCTTCTTCTTCACTTCTTGATTGACTAGATTTTTATTTCTTACCCTTTTCTTTGAGTGGGAGTTTATCTTTAAAAGTAGATTCAATAACCTTTGAAATAGGGACATTTTTATCAAAATGATCTAACTCAAAAGCTATCAATCTTCCAACTAGAGCATCCAAAGATATTTTATTATTTGGATCACATCTCATCTCTTGAATAGTAGACACTCTAATTGCATAAATAGGAAGAAGAGTTCTAAGTACCTTGCTTACAACTATTTTCTCCTCAATGTGTCCTCCAAATATTTTGATTGCACTTACACTTGCTTTGATCCTTTCCACATATTTTGCAATGTTCTCATCGATTCTCTTTTTCATCTAATCAAAGTGCCCTCTAAGACTTTTAGCCATAGTTCTTCTTACATTTTCATCTCCTCCATATATATCTTTTAACTTGATCCACATCTCATAAGTTGTCTTGCAGTCTTTGACTTCATCAAATTGAGCATAACTAAGAGAAGATGAAATATCAATCATCATGATGTTATGATTCTTCTTTTCGGTAATATCTTCAACTGATAATGTTCCAGTAGGAGTCTTGTATTTAGTATCAAGATATTTGCATCCTGAGTCACTGATGGTAGCCAAGTATAACCTCATGAGTCTTTATGATGAGACAAAATTATCTTTGTTTATCTTGAGAATCTCTCTTTTGTAAGACATCCTGATCTTTGACCTAGGTCCTTGAAACCTTCTCTACAAGCACCAAAAGCTCTAATACCAATTATTGGAAATATAAAAGGAGTAACTAAGAGGGAAGGGGTAAATTAGTTACCACTAATATAAATCTCAGATCCCTTAGATGTCAGTACACAAATGCAAACTGAAAATTGAATATTGCTTAAGCTCAAAAAACTCACTAAATACTTGGTAAATTCTTAGCATATAAACTCTAGATGTTGCTAGTGATTACCATTACTTTATTTTTGTTACAAACATATAAAAGAAAATAGCATGAACACATTTGACACTAGAATTTAAAGTGGAAACTCAATTTGGGAAAAATTACCAATTGCAACTAGTTATTGTTTTCACTCTTTTAAAGTGAGCCCTGTTAGGAGCCAACCCTATTAAAGGTTACAAAAGAAGCTATTAGGTGTTACCCTATTGAAGGATTTAATCACCCTATTAGGAGTGGCCTTGTTAGAGGTCTTTATACAATTAAATAGAATTTCCACCTTGTTAGAGGATTTGCAAATAGCTATTGAGCCAACTCTACTAAGATATTTAGATCACTACTACAATGGCTAGAGAGTAATAATGAGATGACCTAATTTGAATACAATTGAATTTCTTATTAAAAATCTGTATTCTAGCTTATAATTGATCCTTCTTGATCCCATATAGCTTTTCTAGTTCACAAGGATATTCTACTTATCCTTCAAACTCATGTCCTCTTCTCATTGTTAAATATTTAATAACATCTTCATACATTACATCCACCTCATACTTTAAAATCACAGAATTGACCCTATACTTATATCTTCCACTTTGTTAAGTTGGCTTAGATACAACTTAGAATATCTAATATTCATCACCTCAATTGGGTGGAATTAATATATAAATAAAATAAGTGTAATATGCCAAAATAAGAAAATCCTTTGTTGGCCGACCCAGCACAATAGAAACTTACTTAGAAATGATTTCCTTTATTAAGCAACAAAATCTCAGTTAACACTACAAACTCATGAAAATCCTTTGGCAACCAAGTGAGCTTAGTTAGCACTAGTTCCATCAAACTTTACTTCATTAATTGAGTCAGCTCAGTTAACACTCACCTTTTGCATACTTTCCTTTGATGCCCAACTGAACTTGCTAGACATTTCTTTCTGAACTAGGCAATCATAGGAAAGCTTAGTAGACATAGAAAAATATATTTACTACCCAAGTGAGCTCAACATACACTAACTAATAATGATATGACATTTTTGTAACATCAAAGATAATACATCATTAATCAGTTGTATCCAACATCTCCTTGTGAAGATTAGATCATGTAGAAACTTGATATGGATTCATTTATAAGATTATAGATCTGCAAATTTGACCTATAGCTTGCAAAAGGTTACAATCTTGTACAAACATGATTTGTAAAGATGGTTCATGGTAGAGGATATGCTAATAATGCCATAATAGATACATTGAGAAAAATTACAACTAGATTAGATGCGATGGATTTAGCCCAAAGGAAAGGAGTGCATCTTAAGGATGTGAGTGATGTTTAAATAGTAGCACCAAACCCTAATCTAGAATTAAGAGAAGATCAAGATGAGGAAACATTGTTGAGAGTATTGTCTAGGGGACATTCAAAGCCTACTATAGAATTTTTTCCTTATGATGGAAAGATGGACACCAATATTATCTTGGATCAGATCTTTGATATGGAGAAGTTCTTTGAGTATGAAAACACTCTTGATAATAGAAAGGTGAAACTTGTAATTACTAGGATGAAAGGTCATGCTTCACTATGGTGGGGGAATTTACAAATTGATATAGAAAGGAGAGGAAAGGAGAAGATCAAGACATGGTCAAAGATGGTGAATAAGGTAAAGAACAAATTCCTTCTTGTTGATTACCAAGTTAGCTTGTTGAGAAAGATGCAAAATTTGAGGCAAAGAGACATAGCTATGAAAGAGTATATTGAGCAATTCTAGAGATTGGACATTAGATCTAGACATGTGGATGATGATATTGAGAAAATTGCAAGAAATTAAGATGGATTGAGATCTAGAATTCAAGAATAAATAAGTTTTGTGAAATTGAAAAGTGTGGAAGAATCATATCAATATGCCTTGAAAGCTAAAGAGATCTTCAAAAAGAAGCATAGAAAAAGACGAAGAGGTAGAGATGGTAGATTCCAAAGAGACAAACATAGATCTTATGGTGAAGGTGATAGATATAATAGTTATGTGCAAGATAAAGGAAAATATGTATGGAAGAATGATGACAAAGACAAGACCACATGGAAAGGTAGTAGTTCTTACTGAGGAGTTACTAGCTCTTATTGAAGAATGAGTAATTCTTATTATAGAGGTGGTTTTCAAGGTAATTGTTTCAGATGTGGTAAAGAAGGGCATAGACCTTTTAAATGTAGATCCTCTTAAATTGGAAAAGTTGATAGAAATTTTGTGATTCAAGAAAACATAGAGAGTTCACCAAGTGGACTTGATGTTGGAGAAATTTGATGGTGAGAAGTGTTAGAATTAGAAAAGGAAAGGTAAACATCTAAGGAGCTAGGGTGAATCAATAGTTTAATCTTGAACCCATAAAAATTTTACCATACATCTACTTCATACATTCAATGAGTAAACTAAATTAACATGTAAAGAATATACATCTAAATCATATAACCATGTAAGAATTCACACACATAACATAAGATATGATTACCTAGAAACCCTCCAAGTGAGAAGGTAAAACTGGGGTGGGGATGACACCCACAAATTTTCACGATTTTAGTAATAAAGTGTATCCAATGAAGATTAAATTGTTTTAACCATGAAACATGAACTACCCTATGAAAGGTCTACCATGTTAAGGCTTTTAAAGATGGTTAGGTCTCACCTTGTTAAAGGATTTCAACACCTTATTAGAAGTGTGTCTTATTAGAGGACTTTAACTTACAACTAAGTAAGCACCATATTAAAGGATTTCATGTAGCCTATGAGGACTACTCTATTAAGAGATTTAACTAAAATTGCTTGTTAAAATGTCTCAGTATAGATCATGTAGTTGGCACTTGTTTTCCTATTAATAGATCACCTCTAGACATTGTCTACTTGATCCTTCATGATCAAATATCTCAATGCTATATCCTTTTCTCTATCTTGTGTTCTTCTCTAACTAATTTTTCAATTCACTCTTTCTTTATAACTTTTAAGTCACCATAATTGCTCTACATGCAAACTATTTTTTTGCACCTTCAATTTCTTACACACTCAATTAATAGTTTAGGGTTAGGTATGAATCTATGGCTGAGATTCATCCATTTTGAGCTACTTAATCCTTCCCCTCCTAATTTGCTACATGTAATTCCATACAGAATTCAAATAGAAATTTGTTCTTTTCTTCAAAATATCAAAATATAATCTTAAGTTGGCTCAAAAATGGTTTACATAGTTGTTTGTGCCATTACAAACAAATATGTCAAAATTGTGTCACTCAGCTTATGAAGTCTCTAATGCTCAGCATGCACTGTTCTATATACTATGACTTGAAACTAGCATTACTTGGCATACACTATTTACTCAGCTCCTGAATCACCTAGCATGGTCTATCTACTTGACACATGAGTGACTCAACACTCATTAAAACTTGGCATAGTCTATTATTTACATGTTGTGCTTAGCATGTATTATAAATGGCCTAAGTGTGTTGACATTCACTCATCAAAACCAATCTAAGATCAAGAATCTTCCCCTTTGACATGAGTGTCAGAAACACTTGAATACACAATGTTATTCTTAATCTCTCAAGCATAACATCTCCATGACTTGATTATTAGTCTTAGATTGGTCTTGAAAATTAATTGTCAACACACTTAACTAGTTCTCAAGATGATCCTAAGTATAATATAGATGACAAGCTATAGTGTGTGTTAAGTCAAAGATTCAATAGGGGACAAGTGAACGTTAGGTATTGAGTAAAGTTCAAGTGCCAAGTGATAAGTGATGCCGAGCAAACTATAGGTGCCCAAAAAAGTATAGATGCTAAATGAAACATAAATGCTATAGGAGCTGAGTGAAACAAAATTGCTATAGGAGCCAAGTATGATAGAATTCCTATATGTTCTAAGCATCCACAACTAGTAAGTGACAAGTAACACAGAATCAACATATGAGTTTGTGCCTTCACAAACTCAGATGTAAACTATTTTTTTGAGCTGACTCAAGATGAATCTTAAAGAATCTTAAAGATAAGATCAAATCCTTTCCTTTACCTACATAATTAGCATCTAGCCAATAAGAAAAATAGAGAAGGCATGTAACCAATAGAAAAATTAAAAGAATTGAGTAGGAAATGAAGAGTAAACATTGATCATAGATTCATTTCTAACCCTAAGTCTTTGAAGCCCTTAAAAGGAGGACAAAACCCTATTGTATGTGTGGATGAGAGAAGTGTATGGGTGAATTATAATGAAGTACAGAGGGGTTTAGAGACTTAGAGAGTAGAATAGCATTGCAAAATTAAGTTAATCAGAATAGAGTATTAGAGTTGCAAAGTGAGACATATCAAATCAAGCAAGGATCAAAATAGGTAGAGTAGAAAAAGGATCTAAATCAGCAATAGAGGATTGCAAGTGATCAGGTAGAGACTTTCTAATACTCTCTAGCAATTGTATTAGGAATGAAAATCCTATAATGATAGGTTGGTTTAATAGCCATGTTGTAAGCCTTTAAACAAGGTGCTAAATCCATTAATAGGGTGATATTCAAAGTGAATGTAAATCATTTAACCAGGTCACTTTTAACAGGGTGTAAATGTCTTTAACAAGATAGGCTTTTAATAGGGAAGACCATTGGAAGTGGTCAAACTTTGTAACCTTGAACAATTACATATTACTACAATGATAGTTTGTGGGTGTCATCCCCACCTTAATTTTACCTTCTCATTTTAGAGGGTTTCTAGGTTACCAAATTCCTATGTTATCTATTTCCATACATGTCTTTACTTTCATGTTTACTAGATAAATTAGATGCATGTGAATGATTTTAGTTAAAAGGTTTTGAAGAGGTTAAAGTTAGTTACCTCTAATTTAGTCCCCATCTTAGAAGTAAATCTTCCCACTTGTAAATTCCAAGAATTGATATCAGAGCCAAGTTCTCACAATGAGGACCCTTACAACTTGGAGAAAAGATCTAGAAATGGAAATCTACAAACTTGGAAAGATCATAGAGAATTAGGCAATTGACATACAACTTGCTTTACATGCTTTGGAAGAAGCTAGAGAAGAACTGATAAATTCCTTTAAGAGAAGAAGAGAGACTTCCATAGCAGAGAATGATACACAATAAAAGGAGAATGACACCTCAAAACTATTTATAAATGGATGCAAAATAGTAAAAAGCCAGTGGAAGCTGAGTAATGTAGAAGTCCTTTAGAAGTTGAGTGGATAGCTTTAAATACACTAAAAATTAAATGCAATGAAAATAGTGTATATTATTGCATTTTCAATCATTTTTCTTCATCTTGAATGAAGAGAAAAGAAAAAAAAGAGTGCAAAGCAACTTCAAAGTAGAGAATCTAGTGTTTAAGAAAATTTCAATAGCATTTCAACATGATTTCATAGATTTTGACATATTTATGTTTGTGCCAAGCTATGGAGTTTCATATTTTCATTGTGTACAAACCCTAGATTGCACAAATGGCTTCTAACTCTAAGAAAACTTAGGAGGAGGAATTATTTGAGATCTAGATAGTGTCCAATGAAGTGAAACAACCCTATTTCCATCCAATACCTAAGATAGCATATAAAAATGACCCTGCAAAAGCCTTATCTATCATACCCCAAAAGATAATTATGGTTTAGGATGTTAGAGGATGTTAAAATTGCAAAATTGGAGCCATAGGAGAAATGGAGATGAGGGAAGCTTATGAGAAATTGTGTAAAAATAGAGTATTAAAAGAAGAATATTAGATTGTTGAAAAGATGGGTTTGACGCGTTCCCTAGAATTTCCTACAATTTTCAAGACTGAATAGATCAATCTAGTGATTAACAAAATACATGATGGAAGCTTATGGTTTGTGGATGGTCTAGTGAAAATCAAAAAGAGAATTGTACATAGAGTGATAGGGTACCTAACCCTAGATTGGCCAAAGACCCTTAGGAGTGATTCTAAGGAGGCAATTGAGAAAAATATTGGTGCTAAGTGGAACAAGAGAGGGATGACAATTGACACCATTCAAAACCCTCTTAATGACATTTTTGTTAGAGTCATTGCACATAAATTCTACCAATCTAGCAGACTTAATAGTGTGCCTTACATTGTAGTGGATGTGGGTTATAAATTGGTGAAAAAGGATCATACCTATGATCTTGTAAAATTGCAATTGCAACAAATTAATGAAAATTTAGCAGCAATAAGGAGGACCAAAGGAGCCCAATGCAAATTTGGTGCTATTTTGATTTGTATATTCTTCTATGTGCAGAATGTTTCCTTCTTTTGGTAAAGTATTCTGGAAATCAAATAGGTCAATCATAGCTCAGGTTAATGAATATATAGAACAAATGGGAGCTAATTTTGAGACCCTTATGAGTATCTATTTTTAATATTTGAAGAAAACCATGAAGCAAAGGCCAAGAATACCAGTTTCCTTAGTAGAGAAACATGTAAATGATGCATGCTTTCTTGTAGATATTGACTACACCTATATACAAGCTTCCATACCAAGAGTTAGATGGTTAAGACCTCTTCACTATGAAATAAATATAGATGAGACATCAACAACTATAATAAAATTATTAGCTAAATAAGTGGAAAAAAGTACACCACATTTTGGTACATTTGATGTGATCAGGTCAAAGGTGGATAAGTAGTTAAATATTGCATCCACATTGAAAAAGAAAGAAAAACTTATAAAGAAGTTAAAGGCCAAATTTGGTGAGGACACTATAGAAGCAAAAGAAGAAGCCAAAGGTGATGAAGAGGAACAAGGTCAGGAAACAGTTGCATTAACCCAAGGAATGGGGAAGGATGCAAAAGAAGAGGAAGGTGTCGAGCAAGAAGCATGAAAGCTAGAGCCAAAGAAAAGAAAAGCACAAAAACAACCAATTGCATAGCCAAAGAGGAAGAAAATAGAAACAAAATTAAGCCCAACCAAGCCAACTATAAGGGTAGATATGAGGGCAAAAAGTCAAGTGGAAAAGGAACAAAGAAAGTAAAAGGCCATAGAACAAGGAGGGCCTACAAAATAAAAGAAAAGAAGAAAATACGTTGCACCTCCAGAGTTAGATGAAGAAAAGACATAGTTTGATAATGATTAGTTCAGATTCGTAAGATGTTCTACCAAGTCTAAATTGGAAAGTTTTTGTAATAAAATTAGAGATAATGTAGATCTTACTGGTTTAAAGACCACTAATTTTAATAGGATGACAAGGGAACAAAAAAACATAGTGGAAGAGTCCATCTACACTATGATGGCTAAGTTCAAGACCTCCCCACTTGAACTAGATAATTCTATGCCTAAGGAGCTAAGCTACATTGTAGAAAATAAATGGCATTCTTAAAATGGAAAAGGAAATAAGGGAGTCTACATTGGCTCATGTAATTCAAAACCTTGCAAAAGGTCAAATAAGAAAGGCTAACAAGAAACGTTGGTGCAAATTTGAACCCAAATATAGTGCCTTTAGAATTTTGCAAAATCAAATTGAAGATGTTGTGCACAAGTTCACAAAAATGTGGAAATTAATTTATGGATTAACTACTATCAAGGAAGGGCAAGAAGATCCCTTTGAGGGAAAAAATGATGAGGAAGAAGAAGAGAATGAAAAGGATGGAGAGGGAGAGAAAGAGAAAGAAGAGGCAATAGTGGAGAAGACATAAGGTGAAGAGGCAACAACTAAGGAGTAGTAGCCAGAATAGAGTATCCAAGACACCCAAATGCCACCACCAAGTCCTCCACATACAACACCTATAGAAAATTCTTAACAACTCAGGTCAGAACATCAATCCATTGACTATAGAGGATCTCAAAAGGATCATTCACCAAACCACATTGCAATCATAACTATGCACAATCCCTATCTTGGCGAGTGTGGGAGAGTTACAAAAGGTTATAGCAGAGATCACTAGGGAGAAGGTAAACACACAAGAACAACTTGTACAACCTCCCACAGCTATAGGAGATCAACCAAAAGAGTAAGAAGCACAAGATGTAACTACTAAGGTTGATCATACAATCACAACAACAACTACTACCTAGGAGCCAACAAAGGAACAAATAGGACAAGATGTTTCTATAACACAAAACCAAGGCACACCTCCTCAAATAATTATCACTGATCAAGGTAGTAGAGAAGAGGAAAAGGAAGAGGGGAAAACCCCTAAAGAAAAATAACAAGAGGTAATATAGACATTGTTGAACTTGCCTACTATTGGGACTCCCACCAAGAGGCTGAGCACTAATGTAGTACCATTGCAAATCTCAACACCAAGCTCGAGCTCCACTAGGTTAGCAAGGGTACTTCATTATGGAGACCCTACACTTGATGAGGAAATATTCATACCTAGTTATGACTCTAGAAGAATGAACCTAGCATAGATAAATGATGTGCAAGAGGCACTAGAGAGAGGGAAGAAGTAGGAGATACTCAAAAATGAGTAGAGATAGAGGTAAGCACTTGTGGAAATCAAAGACATATTCCTTGATGCATTTAGCTTGCTAGTACCTGATGAAAGAATTCCCATCATGGAGAAATTATCCAACATAGTGGACTAGGTACAAAATGAAGACCTTGATACAAATGTTAAGTTGTTAGAATGGTCTAAAAAGAAGTTTCAAATGAAAGTTAATGAGAAAATATCTAGTGAAATAGGACTTTCACAAGTTGAACTGGCTAAGAAGGTTGAAAAAGTGAAAATGGTACTAGAGAATATATTCTCATTGTACTCCAATTTGTGTGACTCATAATTCTTCGTACAAGAAACTAGCCAAAGAATACTAAGCTTGGAACAAAAACTCAAGATTTCTAGCACATAGTTACCCAAAGATCCAACTAAAAGTGAGAAGCATTTTACAACTACACTTCACACCCAGAAAGAGTTAGCTATACTAATAGTAGAAGAGGGCAATATTAAGGCCAAATTGATATAGATTCAATATGCCTTTATCCAACATTTGGAAGTATTACATAAGGAAATGGCCTATGCATAAAAATTTCTAAAGAAAGATCCTAATCTTTCTACCTTAGAAGGCCTAGTACATCTTGTAGCAGAGATAGCTATCCAGCACAAATCACTGGAAATTGCCTTAGACAATTGGGATGCTTCTTTGAAGATGATCATGGAGGTAAATAAAACATTTTTGGCTAAATATTCTATTCATTCTTAGGACCATTTGATATAACTGTTAAATAGGGAGAGATAAGCATTATGGGGGAGATAAGATTACATAAATAAAAGGGGAAGAAATAGAAATTACATTTTTGGAGATATAATAAGAATGGGGAGATGCTACTTTCTTCGATGGTGGTAATAAAGAATATCAAAAGGGAAGATATTCAAATTTTGAAGAAGAAATAATAGAGTAATGCCAAAAGGATACAAAAACTACAAGAAGATGTGAAAAGGGGAGCAAAAACATAGGGAGAGTACAACAAGTAGATATAGAGTACAAGCAAAGTAGAAACATCGTACATATAAATAGAGGCCAAGGGTATCATATACATGGGCATGAGAAAAATTTAGCACAAGAGTTTCAGTTACAAAAATGACATATCAGCTCAGGGGGAGTTTCAAATTTTTTAAGGTATACAAAATTTTGAACAAGTTTTTGAAGTTCTATACATATGTCAAATAGAATGTATAGTATACTCATAGAGATCAAATTTGCAACGTTTAGTTAAGTGTTTTTGTCACTCATGTCAAAGGGGGAGATTGTTGGTCTCAGATTGGTTTTGACAATTGAGTGTCAACACACTTAACTAATTCTCAAGATGATGTTGAGTATAATAGAGATGCCAAGCTATAGTGTGTGCTAAGTAAAAGATTCAATAAGTGTGGACTGAACTTCAGGTGCCAAGTGAAGTTCAAGTGTTGAGTGATAAGTGATGCCGAGAAAACTATAAGTGTCGAGAAAAGTATAGATTCTGAGTGAAATAGAATTGCTGTAGGAGTTGAGTGAAACAAAATTGATATAGGAGTTGAGTGAAACAAAATTGATATAGAATTGCTATAGGAGTTGAGTGAAACAAAATTGAAACAAACTTAGATGAAAACAATTTTTTTGAGCTGACTTAGGATGAATCTCAAAGGATCTTGAAGATAAGATCGAATCATTTGCATTACCTATGTAATCAAAATGCCACCAATAAGAAAAATGGAGAAGGCATGTAACCAATAGGAAAGGTGCAAGAATTGAGTGGGAAAGGAAGAGTAAATATTGATCATAGATTCATACCTACCCTAAGTCTTCAAAACCTTTAAAAGGAGGATGAAACCCCATTGCATGTGTAGATGTGAGAAGTGTATGGGTGAATTATAATCAAGTGTAAAGGGGTTTAAAGACTTAGAGAGTAGAACAACATTGCAAAATTTAGTTGATCAGAATAGAGTATCAGTGTTGCAAAGTGAGACTTGTCAGATCAAGTAAGAATTAGGATAGATAGAGTAGAACAAGGATCTAAATCAGTAATAAAAGAATGCAAGTCATCAGGTCAAGAGTTTCTAATTCTCTCTAGAAATTTTATTAGGAATGAAAATCCTATGATGATAGGTTGGTTTAGTTGTAAGAATTTAAACAAGATGCTAAATCCTCTAAGAGGGTGACATTCCAAGTGAATGTCTATAAATCCTTTAACTAGGTCACTTTTAACAGGCTGAAAATGTCATAAACAAGACAGGCCTTTCACAAGGCAGACCATTGGAAGTGGTCAAACTTTGTAACCTTGAATTTTTACATATTATTGTAGTGATACTTTGTGGGTGTCATCCCCACCTCAGTTTTACCCTCTCATTTTGGAGGGTTTCTGGGTTACCAAATTCTTGTGTTATCCATTTTCATGTATGTCTTTACTTTCATGTTTATTAGATGAATTAGATGCATGTGAATGATTTTAGTTAAAAGGTTTTAAAGAGGTTAAATTTAGTAATTGCTGATTCAGCCCCCCTCTTAGAAGTATATCTTCCCACTTGTAAATTCCAATGTTGACTTATATACAAAATTTCAAATTCTCAAAAAATTTCTCTAACGTGAACTAGTAGACTTTTGGCAAATAAATGACTATGTGACTAAAAATTTTAGTCACAAGACTAAATTTTTTTAATCACATGGCTAAAAGTGATCAAATTCAAGTAATCTTTTAAATTTATAAGTGACTAAATAAATGACTAAATTGATCATTTGTTATAATTACAATAGTGGAAAATGATAAGTGACTAAATAAATGATCAAAGAAATGACTATACAATTGGTCACTAATAATTGGTCACCCAAACCAACACTAAATGACTAATTGATTAAATTTTTATCAAATTTATACATATTTTAACTTTTTTTTTTTATAACTATTATTGCTCATTGATGGAATTTTTATCCTATCAATACATCATTGTCAGTTAACTTCTGTGAATTTCCTCTCAATTGATATTGAATTAGAAATGCACTAAAATTCACCCCAATCCACACTCAATATTTATCAATGAACTCCTCAAATTTTATTTATACATTAAAATTTAGGTGAGAGTTGTTTTGTTATAATTGAGCATTTCATCTTACTACAAAAAAGTCCATTTCTATCATTAAATATTTTGTATTAGTATTAATTTAAAATGTATAAGGCAACATTAGATTATTTGATACGAGAATTGATTATCTTCTAGATAAGATTTTTCTTTCTAGGATTATAAAATATACACAATTTGTGTTAAAATAATTTCCCACTTTCTTATTCATTTTGCCAAAATAAGAACTCACTCACACACACACTCTCTCTCTCTCTCTCTCTCTCTCAATTATCTTCTTTCTAATATTTTTCTTGCTTTCTAGGATTGTAGAATGTTTATAATTTATCAAAAACATGTTGCATTCTCCTTGATTGTGGCAAAATATGATCATTAGAATAAGATATAGCCAAAAAATTAATAGATTTAAAATTTCATGTAATTCTTTCAAATACACATCTCTCAACTTTAAATTATATTTTTCTAGTTTGACCTAGTTGTTAAGAGCTTGTAAATAGAGGTCAAAAATTTAAATCTTACTGATAGTATATATGCTCACTTGTTATGAGTAAAATTTTAATTATTTAAATGATAAGTTACTTTTATACTTTATAAGAGTAACATTCAAAAAGAGAGAGTCACCTTATAATGTATACACAAATATAAATCCAAATATAAATACTTTATCAATATCAAATATCAAAATAGAAACTTCTATTTCAATAAAACCAAAGTATTGAAATATATGAAAAATATTGTTACATTTTAATGATAAATCATTTTTATACTTTGGAAAAATAACATTAAGAAAATAAAATCATATGGTGTTATTTTTAGGCAAACGCTTGAGCTTTTTAACATAGGGGAATTGATTGGAGTGTAAACTAAGAGAAGGAAAAGGTGTAACAAATTTAGCTAAAAGATAGAATTTGATGTGCCTTTCTAACCATTCAAACACCTCAAAATAGACACTTTTCTGAAGATTTCATAGACCAACAATGCCTAGATTTCTATAGTTTTTATGTATTGAAGATTTCAAGAGATTGATCTTGAAGATGAAAATTAGGGAGTTACAATTGGAACATTTGGGTAAGATTAAAAAAAAAATTGGCTTGCACAAACTTCTTTTGAATTTAATTTGGATGTCACAAGGGTTTCCTTTTGTTATGGAGAAATTAAACTATTTTAAAATTAATATTAGAATTACTTTTTAGGAAAAAATTAAAAATAGAACAAAGCTAATATGCATCCATATTTTTTTAATATAACTATATAAATTAATAAGTTATATTCAATATTTCTTTCCTGTATTAAAATAAACTATCTCTTTAAAAAAAAATATTAACTAAACATAGGATAAAAATATATCTCATACCTTTCGGGAGGCCAACAGCACTGCTGATTGGGTTGCCAACTATGCTGTCCTAATAGGGAAAATGGTGAGGTGGACCGATGAATTAACTAATCAAGTTGATCTCAAAGACATTATTCATTATGAAGCTATCCATGCAAAGGTGGGTAATATTTGAAAAGATTGGAAAGTTAATGATTTCGTGGAGTGATCAAATTATTGCCATATTTTCATCCCCTATGAAGTACACTCAAATGAATGCGACATGGTGTTCGCACATTTCTCTGAACAAAGGTGTCTCTTTTGGTTGGAAGAAAAATACATTTCTTTCTAACCCTCTCTTTCTATGCATCTGGTTTTTCTTGTTTGAATGTGTTTACTATTCTCTACTGATGGAGGGTGAACTGCGCAAACAAGAACCAAAAAACTATGAGTCATGGAAGGCTTGCAAGGATGTTTGGAAAATTCTACAGAAAGGAAAAGTGACTCGTTACATGGAGCGACTCAATAGTTTTAAGCCACACATCACTACGACTTTCTTTAAGAACTGGTCCAATGACAAAGTCACTCTCCATGGTGTGACTATGAAACTTACGAAGGAGTTTATTGTTGAGATCACAAGGCTTCCTACAGTGGGCATAAAATTCACTAAGAAAACTAGTATTTCAAATGCAGCCTAAAAAAAGTTTTTGAAAATAGAAGAAGAGGAGAAGCTTCTAGAAAAGAATGGTGATTTCTTTTATGCGAACTAGATAAAGGAGATCTAGAGGGATGTTCTCTACTGCATCTGTGAGTATTTCATACTTGATGGAAGAAATAAAAGAGTTCATAAATGTCATTTTGTTTTTTTAAATCATTTCAGATATAAAGATAGAATATCTTTCCCCTTCTTTTTGCAGTTTTCTTTACTTAATAGTTTAGAAGCCCATAAGAAAAAGGAATCCAGACCCATTCTTCATGAAGGTTTGATCCTTCTTATTGAGGGATATTATAAAAATAATCACATTGCCTCTACTCCCTCTAAGGACAAGAAGAAAGAGCCCATTAAGAGTAAGAAGGGTGACTCTGTTAAAGGTAAAGAAAATGCCCTGAATTTGAAACCCTCTACCTCTCAAGTTCTTGAGGATGAGGAGTTTGAGACTGATAATTCAGAAAGCTATGAGAATTGGAAACTTGAGGATGAGGATGATACTAAAACTGGAGAGTTAAGTTCTAATTTCTATGGGTATCCAGAGACTGAAGATGCTAATGAAAAAGGAAAAGAGGAAAACAATAGTGAAGGTAATTTTGAACAGAGTAAATCTAATAATGAGGGTAACCAGGTTATTTCTAGTGGGGTTAATAAAGTGGAAGATAACACTATCAGGAATCCCATTAAGAAGAATAAGGAGGACCATGCGGCTATTACTTCTTCTCCTATTAAGGGGATAGAGGAAGAAAAAAAGGAAGGACTCTGCTCATCCTAAGGACTATGCCGAGGGTCAAAAGTAGGATCAAACGAAAATGAAGGATATCAAAGACAATGTCTACTCCCCCCCCACATGAGATTGCTGAAGATGATTGTGATGCTATGCAGAGGGATACAATGCTTACCTTCCTGCATTCTGCTAAGGAGAAAGCTGACACTAGTATCAAGGTTGATTCCTGGATCTACAATGAAATAATGAGTTTGAAGAAAAAGGTGGAAATTCTGCAACATAACCTGGATATTATCAATGCTAAACTTAGTCATATGGAAGGACAGATGGGAGACATCCCTAACAAAATTAACAACTATGAGCAGAACCTCACAATGTTAATCAAGGAGAGTAGCACTAAGATGGAACAGGTCACCTCGAGTATTTATGCAGCCATTGCAAGCCTGGGCAAAAGGGTGAATGAAGATATCATTTTGGCTGAGGGTCCAAGCAAAATAACAGGGCAGAGCTCGAGGAAGAGTGCTATGAAAATTGCTGCTACTATGGATGCTATTTCCATTCAAGAGACTGCTGCAATTGGTAAGGAAGCAGCTAAATTGATCCTGGAGCTGCAATAGTGGCATTGGGGTGGGTTCTCTAGTTTGGTGCCTGTCTGGTATTGGTTTCTAGTTGGGGACTCTGGTCTTGGTTTCTGGTTTTTTATAGTTTAGACTGTTTGTGGTTCCAGGTCCCTGTAAAACTTGGGTTAGTTTGTTTTCAGAATTTCTAGTGGTTTTAGGTCCCTGTAAAACCTGATTTTGATATTGTTCTTCAGTTTGTTGCAGGTTTTTTCTTGGTTGGGCTGTCTTGCTTTATCTTTCTATTTTTTGTTAAAAGGTTTCGGGGTCCCTTCAAAACCTGCTTTTACCATAATCTAAAACAATAATAATTAATTTTAATAAACCTAATTAGCCAATATTTTCATTATGGGCTCAACAACTTACACTATTGGAGAAAACAAGTTTTTTTGAGTTGGGCTTCATGCTATCGACGAGAAGGCATTTCTTGGCCCATCGCTTCTACAACTGATCATTGCAAATAGAGTCTTTTATTTTTAGAGAAATTGAGCATATCAGGGAAAGTGGGTAGCGTTGCTTGGAGTAAAAGTAGATTTATGATGCGACAGATGTAATGCATATTCCTTAATGTTTTCTAGTATTTAACCAAACTTGCAGTGGCCATGGGAGCTTTGAAACAATGCATATATCCATGGTTGTTAAAAGACACCATGTTGAATGTGATTTAGAAACTCTTTCTTAAAATAAATGTAATTAGAAAGATGTAAAGCTAGATGTAATAGCTTCTGCATTTTTTTACCAACATCTTCCTTCACTTGTATGTGAGGGATGTCCTGGACTGAAGAATAATTGGCCACAAAATATTGGTTGGTTGCCAGGTATGCACTGGATGGATTAGTCAAAGATAGAATAAACACTTTTAGGTGAATCAAATTGATTCCTTTGAAAATAGTATTCCACAAATTTACTACTCTCCTCACCCATAAAAATTGGGGTAAAAATTAAATGTTTGAATCTCATTAATGGAATTTTTTTTATAGCATTAGTGGGGTATTTTATTTATGCCCAATCATTTCAAAGGCTACACCTAGTGTAGAAACCATGAAGAAGGGTTTAACATAGGTTACTGCATGTCCCAATTCAAGTGAATTAAGTTACTATTTTCAATTTTTTAATTTCTAAATAAGTGTTGAGGATGGTGCTTAAAAACTTGTAAGGTTTGCATATCACTTTGAGCAGTACTCTTATCAATATATGTACTAAATTTTAGTGTAGATTGGAATCACACCAATGTTAGGATAAACTATGGACATAAATAAAAAACTACATGCAAATATAACCAATAACAGAAAAAATAATAGATCACACAGAAATGAACACAAGGCACCAAGATTTAACATGGTTCACCCAATCCCTGGGCTACGTCCACCAAACAACAAGTCCGATCTTATTACAATCCACTGATTACAACCTAATTACAATCCGTAATCCCTTACAGCTCAATACCGCCGCAAGAACCAATTTCGTATCACAACATAATGAAAAATACCCAACCCTAAGCCCTTTTATACAAGTATTAAACTTCTTTAGGGTTATAACATGTCGGCCATATGTCGGCCATAATATGTCAGCTACCATGTCGGCTACTGCCTAAAAATTTATGAAGTATGTACAGTACTTTCCTAATCAGTCACCACAGTCTAATAATCTCCCACTTGGGGACTGATCAGGCTCCACACTAAAAAACAATCTCCCACTTGGAGACTGATCCTATAGCAATACCACTACCACACAGGGCTCCCACTGGATCAAACCATCCTGGACTCTACTGTTCTTTTATTCATGTTCAGTGTAAAAGACCAACCAAAGCTGAAGAGGAGTTCAGCTTCTCCCTTGTTACAACCTTTTTCAACATATCTGCTGGATTTTCATTGGTATGTATCTTCTCTAGCTTTAACTGTCCATCCTCCAAAACTGACCGAATGAAATGGTACCGCAACTGTATGTGTTAGGTCTTAGAATGCAAAGCTGAATTCTTAGCAAGATGAATGGCACTCTGACTATCTGTGAACAAATAATTATCTTTCTGAGGATGTCCCAACTCTTCCAAGAAGAACTAAAGCCATATCATCTCCTTGGATGCCTCCGTAGCAGCAACATACTCTACCTCTATAGTGGAGAGAGCATTAGTCTTCTATAACCTAGAAACCCAGCTCACGGCTGCCCCACCAACAGTAAAGACATAACCTGTAGTACTCCGCCTGGTATCAATATCCCCAGCCAAATCTGAGTCAACATAGCCCTGTAAATCAGTAGTAGAGCCCCCAAAGTGTAAACACTTATTGGATGTTCCTCTCAAATATATGAGAATCCACTTGACAACATTCCAATTCTCAAATCCTGAATGACTCATATACCTGCTAACGACTCCCACTGCATGTGCAATATCTGGCCTAGTGCATACCATAGCATACATCAAGCTTCCTACAGCTGAAGCATAGGGTACCTTGGACATCTTATCCTCCTCTTCTTATGTCTTGGGACACATTTCCTTAGTCAATTTCAAATGACTGGGTAAAGGTGTGCTGACAGCTTTAGCATTCTCCATAGAGAAACGTTACAACACCTTCTCAACATAATCAAATTGAGATAGCATCAATGTTCTGTTCTTCCTATCTCTGCAAATCTTCATGCCAAGGATTTTTTTTGCTGCCCCCAAATACTTCATAGTAAATGCATGTGCTAATTGGCATTTCAGCCCCTTAATATGATCCATGTTAGACCCAGCTACAAGCATATCATCAACATATAAACATAAAATAATGTAGCTATCATCATCCAACCTCTTAAAATAAACACAGTAATCTGAATGAAACCTATTATATCCATGCTCATGCATAAAACTGTCAAATTTTAGATACCATTGCCGAGGTGCTTGCTTCAAGCCATATAAACTTTTCTTCAATTTGCACACTCAGTTCTCCTTACCTTTGACCTCAAAACCCTGTGGCTGAGCCATATATATTTCTTCATCCAAATCACCATGAAGAAAGGCTATTTTAACATCCATCTACTCTAAATGCAAATTTTCAATAGCCACAAGACTTAAAACAGTATGAATAGAAGTCATTTTAACAACAGGAGAAAATATCTCATCAAAATCAATTCCCTTTTTCTGTGCAAATCCTTTTACAACTAACCTGGCCTTAAATCTTTTCTTACCTCCTTCCTCTTCTTTCAACTTGTAAACCCATTTATTCTATAAAGCCTTTTTACCTGCAGGCAACTTGCACAAATCTCATGTCTTATTTTTCAGCAAAGAGTCCATTTCATCTGTCATTGCAGACTACCACTGAATCTTAGTATCCACCTGCACAGCTTCATCATAACTTTCAGGTTCACCAAAATCAGTAAGTAAAATAGAATATAAAGAGGGAGAAAACCTTTGTGGATGTCTAATTTGCCTTGTTGACCATCTAACATTCACTGGTGTGTGTCGTATTTGTTGTTGCAATTGTTGCACATCATGAGGAATGGCTCGAACGTCAGCTTTTGGAGTATCATCCAGCAATACATAATCATCTTCTTTCTTCTCATGTTGCTGCAAAAGATCTTTGTACAACACTTTTTCATTGAATATGACATCCTAGCTTCTTATAATTTTATGATTTTCAAAATCCCAAAGCCTATAGCCAAATTCATTAATGCCATATCCAACAAAGACAAATTTCTTTGATTTAACGTCTAGCTTGGTTCTATTTTCAGAGTCTATATGAGCAAAAGCTTCACAACCGAAGGTCTTGAGAAAAGAATAACTCACCTTCTTACCATTCCATGCTTCCTCTGGAATACCACAACCCAAAGGAGTAGAGGGACCTCTATTAATCAAATATACTACACTATTGAGAGCCTCCGTCCATGTGTGTAAGGGCAACCGAGCATGCAACCTCATGCTCCTTGCGCGGTCCACTATAGTCCTGTTCATGCGTTCAGCCACTCCATTTTCCTGTGGAGTCCTTGGAACAATTTTTTGTCTACGAATACCATTAGTGGAGAAATAATCTTCAAATTCATGACTACAATACTCACCACCAGTATCAGATCTGAGAAATTTTAATTTCTTACCAGTCTCATTTTCAACCAAGCATTTCCATTTCTTAAAAGTTTGAAATACATCAGATTTTTGTCTAAGGAAATAAACCCATACTTTTCTAGTTGCATCATCAATAAATGTAACATAATAATGAGAGCCACCAAGGGAAGATACCTGAGCTGGTCCCCATACATCTATATGCACAAGCTCTAATTTCTCCTTTTTGTTATCCTTCCCTGTCTTTACAAAACTCACTCTCTTTTGTTTTCCATACACACGACTTTCATAGAAATCCATATTCATACATTTTAGACCTGGTAAAACTTTCCTTGAATGAAGTACTTTCATACCTTTCTCACTCATGTGCCCAAGTCTATTGTGCCACAGCGCTATATCAAAATCTATAGCAGCTATTTGTTCTCCCTGCTCAACTGCAGTAATTGTTCCTAAATATTCATTTTTCTCTGAAACAATCAAAGTAGAAGGAACAATATGACCTGTACAAAGATATAAGGTGCTTACTTTCACACCTTTTGCTACTACAAGGGAATCTTTTGAAACCTTCCAATTTTTATCATTAAAAGTAACTACACAAACCTCATCACCGAGTTGCCATGCTGAAATTAAATTTCTACTTAGTTTTGGAACATGTCTTACCTCATGTAGTAGCCAATGATTCCCATTCTGCAAATTAATCTTAATTTTTCCCTTTCCAACAATCTGATAGGGTTCATTATCCCCCAAATAAACAAGCCCAAAATCCCCTTGGACATAATTAATGAAATAACCTCTATGAGGTGTAGCATGAAATGAAGGACCAGAATCTAAAACCCATTAATCATAAACACTCTCTAAAGACAGAAGCAAAGCATCCTCTTTGGATTTGTTACTTACCACATTTGCCTCCTTGTCTCCATCTAATTTATCTCCTTCATTTTTCTTTCGATTCCAGCAATCTTTCTTTTTGTGCCCTGGTTTTCCACAGTACTAGCAATCATTTGATCCTCTCAATTGAGACATCCTCCCCTTTGACTTTCCTCTTGATTTCCCATGATTTCTAGAGGTACTTCCTCTTTCAATCATTCTGCCCCTGCTTTGTGCATTTAAAGAACTTCCTGATGTAGATCCACCTGAGGATTTTCTACGAGTTTCCTCACTTAAAATAACACCGATCACATCATCATATTTTAGGGTACTAGATCCAGGAATAGAATTACTCACCGCCATTACCAAGCCATTCCAGCTTTCAGGAAAAGAACACAAAATCAAGAGAGCCCTAATTTCTTCATCAAAATTGATACCCATAGAAGATAATTGACTAGTAATAGTATTACACTCATTTAAATGATCTGCAATAGATCCACCTTCTGCCATTTTCATATTAAATAAACACTTCATGAGAAATACCTTGTTTGAAGTGGAGGGCTTTTCATACAATGTCGCTAGGGTTTTCATCAAATCTTTTGTCGTCTTTGCTTTTGTAATATTAAATGCCACCGATGGTGCCAAGCATAATTGAATGTTTCCGAGTGCCTTTCTATCCAAAAGATCCCATTTAGCCTCTAACATAGTTCCCTGGTTCTTGGCTTTTCCTTCCAACGGCTTCCATAAATCCTTCTAATATAAATAGTCTTCCATTTGCATCTTCCATAACTAGAAGTTTTGCCCATTAAACTTGTCAACCCTCAACTTACCCTCATCTTCCATCACTCCCACTCTGATGACGGGCCACACCACCTGTACCAACTAACAACCAAAAATGCAACAAGATGGAGATAGAGAGATGACAAAAAAAATGCTTCATAAAGCATCCATTAATACTTGAAATTCATTAGAAGAGATTACATTTGAAGAGCTTACAATTCCAAAACTTGATTACAAATGATAATAGGCCTTTCTTAAATAGGCACTTACCACCCAAGGCATGAGTTATGTACAACATTCTAGAATCTCCACAACCTTCTACAATATCTACAACCTTCTAGAATTTCCACCTAAATACAACTAAGCACCACTATGTGGCCCAATTAGAAAATTACATTTCTTTTGTGGATCACAACAAATATTAAATGCATGATGCCACCTACACACCTCAATTAATGGAATAACAGCTATTTTTATTATTTTTCTATGCATGATGCCACCTACACACCTCAATTAATGGAATAACAGCTATTTTTATTATTTTCCTATGCATGATGCCACCTACACACCTCAATTAATGGAATAACAACAATTTATATTATTTTTTTATTTATGCCACCCATGCACCTTGAAAATAGAGATTCCTCTTTTCTCCACTTTTCCTATTTTCTATTTTTAATTATTTTCCTTCCATTTTCGTCACTTTCTCTCTCCTCCACAATTTTTTTTTTTTTTTTTTTCAATTTTTTTTTTTCTCTCTTTTTTTTTTTTTTTTTTTTCTAATAATTTAATTTTCCCATGCAAGATGCTACTGCATCAGACTCCCCCGGTAAATAAAAAAGTGTGTCCCACACTTTGATGTCAAAAGAGAGATATAGAACCATCTTCATCTTCACCACAAGCTTCCACCTCAATAGGGACAAGAAAACCAACATGCAAATCTTCCACATTTTTTTTTTTTGTTTTTTGCTGATGCATGATGCTCCTGCATCCGACTCCCATGGTAGAAAATTTTTTTTGTGAATATGGAGTCACAAAATGAAGTAGCCATTGTTGATATAATTTTTTTTCCTCTTCCTCCAACACATAGCTGGAACAAGTATCCGATGCTGAAATTTCTCCTTTGCAATGAACTCTATCCAAACATAAATCTCATCCTCATTCAATCTTGTTGAATTAATCACACCTGTAATAAATCCAGCAACACCATACCTATCTTCCTTTGCATACCACACATGACTAACAAGATGCTCATGCAAAGAATCATCAATATCTTTTAAACTCATATCAAAGACAACATCCCATGATTCATAAGAATTTACCTGTTTGACATCTTCATCTTTGCTTGCCTCTTTTATGTCATCAACAATGCACGTAACTACTCCACTTGCTTGATCTCCAATGAAGGAACTATATTCTTCCTCCATTGCTGCAATCTTCACATCATCTTGATCTATTTCAGGTTCATAAATCTTGTCATCTTTATGCTCTTCCTCTTCTCTTTCATCTTCTTCAACTTTAGGTTTGCAAATAATTTTCTCTTCATCCGCTTGCTCTTCCACTGGATCATCTTTCTTTTCCACATCCAAGGAATTATCAACATCTCTTTTCTGGTGACATGCTCTTTGTTTCCACAACTCAGCTTCTAATTCATTCACTTGCTTCTGCAAATCAACTAGCAATGATTGTTGATTTCTTGCTCTAAATTTCTCAAGTCGAGGAATCCTCAGAATCCATCCAATCACAAAAGTCATCTTCTTCTTCAGCAATTCCAAACTTCTCGCAGCTGTTGCAGTCCATTTGAACTCTTTTCTATCCCCTCTTATTGTATCAGTTAGAGGTGCACATATGCCACTAAAATTCTTAATAAACTTTCTGTAAAAACTAACCAAACCATGAAATGATCTTACCTCAGTAGCAGACCTTGGAGTAGGCCATTCCAAGATGGCTTTTACCTTCTCTGGATCCATTTTGAGACCTTCGGGTGATATAACAAATCCCAAATAGACTAACTCCCTTTTTGCAAAGACACACTTCTTTAGATTAATTAACAGTTTCTCTTCCCTTAGCCTTTCAAGGACACTACGAATATGCAGTAAATGTTCTTCCAAAGTCTTGCTGAAAATTAAAATATCATCCAAATAGACAATAACAAATTTTCCCAAGAACTTCTTAAGTACCTCATTCATGAGCCGCATGAAAGTGCTTGGGGCGTTCGTCAATCCAAAGGGCATGACTAACCACTCATAAAGACCCTCCTTGGTCTTGAAGGCTGTTTTCCACTCATCTCCTTCTCGAATCTGTATCTGATGATAGCCACTCTTCAGATCTATCTTTGTGAAGTACTGAGCTCCACTCAAGCAGTCGATAAAATCATCCATCCTTGGTAAAGGAAATCGGTACTTGATGGTTATCCTATTTATAGCTCAAGAATCTGTACACATCCTCCACTCTCCATCCTTTTTTGGTGTGAGTACTGCAGGTACTGCACATGGACTCAGGCTCTCTCGAATCAAGCCCTTCCTCAACAGCTCCTGAACCTGTCTATTTAGCTCCTCTGTTTCAGTAGGAGTCATCCTGTGAGCAGCCTTGTTAGGCAAACTAGCTCCTAGAATCAGATCTATTTAAGGAGATTTCTGGCATTGTAAAAGGCAGTTCGGATTGGAGCTTGAGAGGAGGTGCTAAAAGGAGAAATATTCTCCAGATTTATGCTATTGTAAGCCCGCAGGGCATGTTTTGAGTTTATTTTCTCTGCACTGTTTGTACCAGCTTATTTTCTCAGTTAATATAATTTCCCCTTTCTATTGTGTCTATTCTAGTAGTTGGGTTGGGGACGCATCATGCATCACACTCAACCGTGAGACTCCCACTTAACCATGAGACTTTCCTGCAGAGGATAACTGAAAGACAACCTTGCTCTGATACCACTTGTTAGGGTAAACTACGGACAGAAATAAAAAAACTACATGCCAATAGAACCAATAACAGAAAAAATAATAGATCACACAGAAATGAACACAAGGCACCAAGATTTAATGTGGTTCACCCAATCCCTGGGCTACGTCCACCAAACAACAAGTTCGATCTTATTACAATCCAGTGATTAAAACCTGATTACAATCCATAATCCCTTACAGCTCAATACCACCGCAAGAACCAATTTCGTATCACAACATAATGAAAAATACCCAAACCTAAGCCCTTTTATACAAGTATTAAACCACTTTAGGGTTATAACATGTCGGCCATATGTCGGCCATAATATGTTGGCTACCATGTCGGCTACTGCCCAAAAAAAATTTTTGGGCCGATGCCCCGAACCCCACTATTTATGAAGTATGTATAGCACTTTCCTGATCAGTCACCACAGTCTAACAACCAAGTCTTTGATAAAATGTCTTAATCATATGGACTTCAATGATTGCAGGTTAAGCACAGAATGGAGGCATTGACTATTTTCTACCAAATGGGATGGTCTCCTATCATACCCAATGTGTACACATTCAGAAGTTCTCTTGCCATTATGTGCCTATTCGGACAACCTTTTTCCTGTATGTGCGCACAAGGACACTGAGTCATCTTCATCATTTTTATTACCAGTCACATTTGAGGGTTGTGATTTTTAGGTACTTAATTATGTGACCTTTACTTTTATATCTTCCATCAATGGTGGCCATTGCATCCTTTATGCAATTTTATTTTCAGGGTTTTGATTTCTTCCTAATTGCTCTAGTTTGTAGTGAAATGAGGCATTCTAATAAATGGGTGGACTTGGTTAAGTAAACTTAAGGCCCCCATGTCCCTTAATTTTTGCATCTTCAATTGAATGTGATAACCACTTAACCTAAGATAATGAAGCTTCTGTAATGCCTAAGACAAATAAAAATCACCCCTCTCCATGGTGGATCTTGTTGGAGACACCATTTTATTCAACTTACAAAGCAAAACTTCAACAAGATCATGAAATCTAACAGATCTGACCTCACAACATGTTGTAAGAAGATTGATGGTTAGGACTCTCCTATAGTATGAACATTCCAAGTAGAGATGCAAAAGGGACAAGGTCAAAAAATATTTAAAAATTACTAAGTCAAGAAAGTTGGAGAGGTTAAAGCCTAGAGAAAATACTCAAACATAAAAATGTAATCGATATTTGAAATTCACAGTCAAGGAACTTAGCAATGATGACTATGTAATGCATGCACATAATTAATGCAAGCCACAACATAAGCACAAAACAAGTAAAACAATCACATGCTTGCTAGAAATTGACATAAAACTTGATATAGGGTGCAAAATTGACTCGTGGGAAACAAAGCAATGAGAAATTTATAGAGCCAAAACTAAAATGTAAATTTGGATAACAATACCTAGACAATGAGTGCTCATAAAGCCATACATAAGTGTAGGGTGCTCATTAATTTTATCAATGAATTATATGGAAGGAACATTTACTGACACCCTGCCACTCTCATTCATTTTTGTTTTCCTTTTTATTTTCCTTTAGCATCCCATTAACCAGATAAAAACAAAGGCTCTCACATGTTACAATAGCATTAACCCGTAATCCTAATGTAAAAATTGAGCGAAAAGACCAAAATAAATTAGAAATGATAACTATATTAGATATCCTAAACACAATCCTATAAATTACTGAATCAGGGAGTAGAACTACATCTAGGAAATAGCCTAAACTGAATCAAACACGATCTGATTGCTAATTCCAACAAAATTAGTTGTTATTCAAAATCAATACTTTTGAGCCAATTGCCTGTTGTATGAACTCCTAACCTTCCATAATTTGACTTGTTGACTTTGTAATTTTGACAAAAAATATGTATTTTGTTTACAAATTATTAGAACATCTTAATAAACCTCAAACTAATCATGATTTTTCCAACATTATAAGAAACTACATGGAAAAAAGGTTGATTCACTATTCTTTCTTTTCAATCCTGAAAATTCAAACTAAACAATCTAGAACAGTAAAAGGAAAAATATTTGAATTTCAAAAGACAAATTTTCATTCATTTTGATATTACTATTAGAGTTCAATTATGTATTTTTTGAGTCAAACTCATTGACCCATGTTTCATAGTGGTTCATAAGAATCCATCTCTAAGAATGAATGGAACACTTTACACCTTGAGCACTATTTTTGTTATCCTCTAGATAGAAAATTTTGACATTAATTAACTTTGTAAGATATTACTTCTTTTGGATGTTGTACATCTAATATAATCTTATATGGAAACAATTCAAGGCCTATTCCGTAGAAGTCATTGGTGAGAGGGGTAGCTTTCTAGCTATATGATATAGATGCATTATCCAAGATGGTTGACCCTGGTTTGAAAGGAATGTATTATGCTAAATCTCCTTCTTGGTTTACTGGCATCTTTTCTTTATGTTTCTAGGTAACAATTGCTTTTATCATACTCACTACGTTTGCCTTACAAGTTGCAAGTATCTAATTTCTTTTATTGATTGCCAACCAAAGCCTAAATTTAGACCATTAATTTCAAATGTCGTACAAGCCCTTGTTCATTTAATGAAGATGGAAACTTCAAGTAGAATGTAATTTGAGGTTACATTGGGAGTCAAAATCCTTGAACCTATAGATTTTTTGGTGAAAGAATACATAATAGAAACATTTTTGTATCTATTGTAACACATAATTGATAACACCAACTAGCTCATTGTTCACTATTCACTTATTAGTTTTTTGTTCTCTACAATAGACCTAGTCAAATTAATTTATCACATGTTTTCTCTCCTCAGGTTTGATTTTTTTCTTCTTGGTCATCATTGTTTATTTGGTGCCAATAATACATTGAGTGTTGCATCAATTGTATAGGATATTGATTGTCTCCTATCATTTGTCTTTGTCTACTGAATATATAATGTGATCCATGGTCTTTCTAGAATGCATCTAGTTATCCTTCATGACCTCATCTATATTTGATCATCTTTTCCATACATATCTTGTAATCTATTATCCTATTCCTTCCTTTTTAATATCAATGACTTCTCATCTACCATATTACTATAAATTAATAAGGACATTTCTCATAATTCCCCATGGATTCCAATTTAATGACCTTATTATACTTAGTGTGATGGGACAATGTTCTCAAAAAACATGCCTATTCTTTCATTCTATCCTAACTAAATCCTAGTAGGGTCATGAGGCAGTTTCCATCTTCATGGTGTATTTCATTTTTCAAATGCAACTAAAAGGTTCTTCTAAGGTGATTAACATTCACACAATATACAGATTTCATATTTATTCTATCAACAAAACAAATTTTTGAAAACTATATGAGGAAATTATGAGCAGGATTCTTTTATAAAGGCAATTTATTAGCAAGTTTATTATCATTCCATGTTTACCAATAGGTCTGGTGTCTCTGGCATACTTGTGTATTAAGACTTGGAATTATTTTGAGTAATTATTATGAGTTTCACTATTGCTCACCTAGACACTTTTCTTTCTTTTTGGTGACTGGTTTTCTTAATATTATAGATTGAGTACTAACAAATTTTTATTCTTTGGTGTCAACATTATTGAGTAACTATTTTTAATCAAGCTAATGTCAGAAAAATAATCATGTGATAGTTATATAACACAAATTTGTTATCATATTTAAGTATCAATTTGACCTGGACAAAATGGTAACATGATGTCATATCCTAATAGGTAGAAATAGCTACCATTGAATACCCTTCTTATGTATTGCCTACAAAAGAGACATGCACTACTAGTTTTGTCTCTTTTATAGTATCAGTGCTAATGATTTCATTTTTTTTGGTTTCATCATAGTGAGCAGAGTGAAGAGCTTTTTATGTAATTATTAATACATCAAAATATAATAGAGGATACTTATAAATTATTTTGAAAAATAGAATGTGTTGTATTTTAGTTTACAATGATGTTGATGCATATGTATGAGATCTAAAGGAAGTATCATTTACAACAATTGCAAATGGTACACAACTTGCCGCAACAATTTCTCTTTTTGTGAGGCTTGGAGTGAACTTATCACCCTTTGCATTTGAATTTATGGGCTTGTATCTTCCATATGTTGGGATTATAAGAAGCTCCACCATTTTATAGTAAAAGGTCCTTGCTAGAAAATATCCAATAGGTAAGTGGATATCAGCAAAAAAATATTGCTTAACAAGAACATTGCTCAACAAGAATATTTTTTTCTTTTTAGCCATGCTGTGTATATTTGCCTAAAACTTATTGAACGACCACCTATGATAGAATTATTTATTTTTTTCTTGAATTTTCACAATAATAACAGATGACATTATGAACATAGCACTTATACTCTGATAATTATTATTGTTTAAGAGAGCTATTGCTTCATATATGTTGTGAAAATTGTTGCGACCCTTCTTGAATTTTTGCTAAACAATATCTACCATTTTATTTTGTATTGCTAATTACTGGTTCTTATATATTGTAGATGGAGAAACTACAAAAAAAGCATGGCCATTTACTGGAATTATTATCCACTTTCAAACTACCAAATCTTGATTCAAGATCTGCTACCAACTATCCGAATATAATGATTGGGGACCATAATATTGAGATAAAACCATATTTGAAGAATCTAGTGGTTCAACTTAGTTCATACCTAGTAAGTTCAACATTACATTTTTTCCATTTACATAAGGAAAATTATTGGTTTTATGCATTGTCTTTTTTATGTTCCTTATCCATTTGCATATTTCTAGTGTCTTGGCTTAACTCTAAACATATATATTTGTTAGACTTTAATATGTGTGAACTTCTATTTTCTATTACAATAAGAATAAGAAGAAAAACATTTTAACTTATAGAAGCTAAATATATGTTCATGTTACATTTTAATGGGGATACGTATGCCCTATTGTGTGTAATCTTTTCCAAATTTATATTAGAAGTCATGCTACTAATAGTAGAAAGTGAACTAGGCCATTAATGGTTAAGTTTTATTGCAGATATGATGATTTTTAGATTGCTAGTTTCAAAATCAGGTCAGATCTACTAGCCTCTGGAAATTTAAAGTGTCACCCTAGCACACCAGACACCAACTCCTAGTCACTCCCTAGCTAACCAATGGATATTCAGTCACATGCTTTGAATGAGGCTTTTCATTAGATCAGATAAGAAGCACATTTATCTATACTAGAAACAAACATCAAGATCATTAACCTAGAAGATCTAAGAGGGTAGAATCTAAGAAGGAAACAACACTACAATCATGTCACCCACCCCTACTAGCATCATATTGTTTACCATTTTCTTGTTAAAGAGACATACTATGGCAAAATAGACCCAGACACTCAAATTTTCCATAATTGTAGAATTTCTAAGACTTTTATCCAAATTACTTTATATCAATTGATTGGAATTAGTCATTCATTAAGCTCTGTTACTTACTGTATACAATTCAATTAACATTTAGTAGGAAAAGATGTCTCTCTTCCATTTAGTATTTCTTGTGTTGCTAAGATTTAACATTAAATCTATGCTTAGAAATAGTCTGGTTAGACCATATAAGGAAATATAAAACCATGGGATCATAACATAGCCTAGGTCATATCTAAGGTGTTTTGCATAGTGATTTTTATGTAAAACTCTACTTATCAAATTGAAGTTATCCAGAGTCTGCACAAACAACAAAAGATTACTATCATGAAATTCCTAAATCTTGATATATCTTATAAAATCATTTTGAATTCTGAAGGGAAGCCATAAATCTAAGACTTGTATCCAAATTATTTTATATCCACAAGTTAGACTTAGTTGTTTATTAAGCTATTTTATTGTATAGATTTCAATTGATGTCAAGAAGAAGAAAATTCAAGTCCTCAAGAATATCTTTCAAATCCATCGACTCCAACAAATGTTGACTCTATTGTTGAACTTGTTTTTAGGGTTGTAACTTCCATCTCAGTAAAAGCTAATGTAACATCAGATGGTGACTCTTTATTATTTTTAAATCCACTTGCAAGACTCAAACATAGGTTGTGAGATAACTTGTGGATTTACTTGGTGCTCAAGAGTCTGCTCTTCTAGTTGATTCCATCTTTCTGCATGAAAACCATTTAGTTGCCAGAACAATGTATCCTGAACTCCTATCTTTCAGAGTATTGAGTCTTTAAACTTTATATTGACCTCATGTAGGAATAATAGAGGAACTTTGTTTATAGATGTTCCCCTTGTAGTCAGAGCTTCCTTAGGAGGAATAGTTGGTCCAAATGATGTTTTTGATTTCATTTCCCATTCTCTAGAAATTCAAGTCCTCCAAGCTCTTTTGTGCTATTAGCTTCTATAGTTACTCCAAATTTATATGCATCCAAACCTCCACCAAATGTATCATCCACACCTTTAAATGCCTCATCTGATGAGGCCTGCTCATTACCAAATTCAATGCCTCCATAATCTTCTTAAAAGTCTTCCAAATTACATGCATGTGTCTTTCAGCTAATGAGTCCTTCTCATTACCAAATTCAATTGCTCCATAGTTTGGTATGTTGACGATGCCATTTCAATACTCTTAGCCAGCCAAAAGAACTATCTTTGCAATACTCCCCACTTTGACATGTGACAAATTGAGTAAAACAATAGACAGCCAGTAAAGGAGTAAAAAAAATCTAAAGATGGTATTTTAAAATTGTCAAAGGCTCTTGTGACACTAGAGGTCTAACATGAAATAAATCCTTCCCTAGGCTATTGACAATTTCATCTTGCATGATAGTACTCTTGATGCTAGTTGAACCATTCATTAAAAATAAAAACTTGCTATCCTTAATGCTAGAATGTTTTATGGAAATAGTCTTACAAGAATAATATACTCTAAACTCCTATTTTTTTGAGTCTTTAACTCAGCATTGACCTCGTCATGTAGGTATAGTAGAGTACATTTTTTATAGATGCTTCCCCTACAGTCAAAGCTTCGTCAAGAGGAAGAGTTGGTCCAGATGATGTATTTGATGTTATTTGTCCATTCTCTAACAATTTAAGACCTCCAAGCCCTTCTGTGCTAGTAGCTTCTATAGTTACTTTAAATTTAGATGCATCCAAACCCCTACCGAAGGCATCATCTATACCTTCAAATAACTCAAATAATGAGGCATGCTCATTACCAAATTCAATTCCTCAATGGTCTTCTTTAAATCACTCCCCTCAAATAAATGTTGACTTTGTCATTGAACTTTTTTTTGAAGGTTGTAACTTCTATCTCAGCAAGAGTGAATGTAACATGGGATGGTGAATTGTTTTTTAAAATCCACTGGCAAGTTCATTAGTATTATTTACATCATCACCGACTTTAAATGGATCCCTGTTGGCCATTTTTTCAGTTGATTTTTGTTGCGATGTCTAAGCTACAGAGTCTCTTGGGAAAGAGTAAGAGTTACTGCCAACCCATCATTAGTAGAATGATGAAATATGACTAATTTTGAGTTACGATGACTCATAATTCCCTAGTCTTGTAGGCATGTCTTTGGTGTTAGTCACAATGGTACCACTTTCTGCAAGGAGTAACTCTTATTGTTTGTGATCCAAGTCTGTTGGGTTAAAACTTATGAATATCGTGCATATCCTCCAGTTTTTGCATGTTTCTCTTCTTATACGTTTTGCAACACATCTTTAACTAGTGCAAAAATATAAATCCATGTATTATCTAAATTAGGCACATTGAACTATTGTAGCTTTTGGGAGATTCAATAACTCAATTTTTATCGTCAAATAATCCATACGCCAATGTGATAGGGATATTTCCTAGCATAATTTATATAGCTAGTGTAGCAGTACAGTGTTAGCTGCATGGATATCATGTAATGCTTTTATACTCTATTTAAACTAGGATCCCCAATACTCATGTACAAGGTGTCAAATAAATTGCAGCAATGAGTGTAATGTATCTGAGCAGTAACCATCAGAATTTTAACAACATATTCGACTGTCATTCTTGCATGTGGAAAAAAAAGTGAAGGTCTAGATGCCAGATTATATTATATAATATCAGTTTATACCTCAACATTTAACCTTGTTTCACCAATGGGGAAACTCATATTGATGCTTCAAATACATCTCTAAAATATTCTCAGGGTATCGATCTTCTGTTATTCTAAACGCTTATTGAATATTCAATACTTCTACAAAAACTTATTCAAATTGTCTGAATTTTCAAATGTTAAAGATAGATTTAATTGAAAGAAGTGGAATGCATAGCGTGATTTCAAGAAGACAACTTCAGTATTATTTGAGGTAGATAATTTATAAAAAATTAAATAATAATATTATATTACTTCTTGAAGATAGTATAATCCTTACAGCTAGAGTGATGTAAGTATTGTAAGAAGCTAAATGAATGTTTCATCTTCCAAATAAAATAACAATCTTATATTAAAGTAGATCTATCTTTCTAATTATTAGCCTCCACCATTTAGATATTGTTCATTGCACAACTCATCCTCTATGGTCTACACTAAAGGCTTCTACTATGCTTTGATAAACTGTTTCAATTAGAGAAAATAGAAAATAACCGAACAACTACTGATCCTACAATAGATCAAAGAGTTTTACTATTATAATTGTGTCTTATAAATTATATTATATTACCTCAACTGCTTCAATGAAAGAAAAAAATGAAACTTAGTCTGAAACATACATGAAATATAAGCTTGATGATTGCATCACTTCTTTTCCCTTTACCAGTGCATTTGCAGAAGTACAACGAATTGATATTTAAATTAAAACAATTAGAAAAACTGATAGTCAATAAGCCAATAACAAGCTTCTCTGCAAAAGAAAACAAAACTTATGAAGAAGGGTTCTCTCATATGGATTAAGAAGGTTAATTCTATTATGCTTTCTATCTTAGAAATGGTAATAGAAAGGTTTCCATTTCATCATCTGATTCAATTAGAATAAATCTTTACTTTAATTATATTATATTTCATCTTAGATTTGGTAATAGAAAGGTTTCTAATTTATCATTTTATTTAATTAGAATAAATCTTTACTTTAATTCTATTTTATTTTCTCTTAGATTTGGTAATAGAAAGGTTTCTATTTGATCATTTGATTCAATTAGAATAAATCTTTACTTTAACTCTATTATATTTAATCTTAGATTTTGTAATAGAAATTTTTCTATGCCATCATCTTATTCAATTAGAATAAATATTTAATTTATTGTATAATAATACATATACTAAGATGAAATTAAAATAATTGCCTTTTTACATTGTCATTTTATTCTATATTATAAAATAAACTAAGAACTAATAATAGAGATGTTTCTATTTTGATAAATGTCTTGGTGTCATTAAAATAAAATAAAGAATTATTCTGTACAATAACTAACAACCCATATCTATATATTGTATTTGTATACTTTATTTATAATAAAATCATTTATTACACATATCTTGTTTAGAGTTAAGAAATAAAATTATAATGTTAGTATAGCCTAACATTGTATTATTTTCTAACACTATAACATTAAAAGTAAATATTATGACTTTTCAATAGATATAAATTTGGTATATTTTACTACTGATTAATTTTGTAAAGATAAAAGGAATTTAAGATTGAGGGTTGCTTCTACTTAGATACATAGAAGGTGAAATAAATTATTTCTATTTCAAAAGTGAAAGTGAAATCTATAGTTATTATATCAAGAGTTAGGATGTCGAATAAAGTATTTACTTATGACAATTCAAATCATGAGTTATTAATCATTTATTTCATGCAATTTAATTCTAATTGTTACCAATTAATTACATTTGAAATAAGTGTCCTAAAAATTATTCATGACTCTTTAGATGGAGTTATTCAAAAGTTACATGAGAAATAATGTAAGTTCTTTATTACAAGTTGAATATGGCAAGTATTAATATATAAATTTATTTATGGATAAATCACACTTATTGTCAGAGTAAATTATTGTCCAAAGTTTTTAGACTTAGTTTTCTCCATTGTTTGTAAAAATAAAAGGTATTTATTTTTTTGTTCCACAATTTTATTATAATAAGGGGAATAAGCCACATGTAATGAATTGGACAATTAAAACATTAACTTGATCTTTATATTATGCATTTAGTAACATCACTATTCTTTAAAGGGTACTAGCTCAATGGAAGAGTACCTACTTTTCAAGTAGGAGGATGGTGGTTCAATTCCATCATAACCTAATATGATTAAATTAATTATTAAATAAACTACCAAATAAACTACCAAATATAATACCACATATACTACCATATAAACTACCAAAAATACTATCAAATAAACTATCAAATCAATTACCATATATACTACCAAAAAACTACTAAATATACTACCAGATACACTACCATATATACTACACAAAAAAACTACCAAATATATTCCAAATAAACTACCAAAATTACCATATAAACTACCAAGTAGCAACAATAAATGACTAAATCAATGACCTAATCAATGATTAAAATAGTTTGGTCATAAAGTTGGTTGGGAGATAAATGTCTGGCAATAAACTACCATTGGTCATGTGATCAAAATTAGTCACATATCTACGATTTTTGGTAGTTTATTTAGTAATATATTGTTGTTTTTGTACTAGTGGTGTATACCTAAAAAATTGATAACACCCCAAGTTAATATGCCTATTTTTAATTGAAAATCTATGCTTCTTTCTAAATAAGTGTATCTCTACTAATAAACTATGACTTTAATGCACTGTGTTACTGATACTTTTTCATTTGATATGATCTCCCTTAGTTGACATCTATCCCATATGCTCTACCTTAGTTGATATCTATCCCTTTTCTTTTTCTTTCTCCCCCAAAAATGTATATCTTCCCAATGATATATCTCTACTTTATTGTATTCTTCTTGCTACTATGCTGCCCCTTTCTTATTTATCCCCCTTTTTGACACTTATATCAAATGGCCTATACACCTATGGTGTGTTTGTCCAAAAAATATTTATGAACATCCATTATTATCCTTAGGGTTGCATCCTAGTTATCACATGCAACATTCACTAACTTAATTTGGATTGCAAGCTCAACATCAAGGTGTATTAGACCATCTAAAATAGAAAGATTAGGGTCTTTCTTTAATAGAATTTTAGCATAGCCTAGCTCCTTGTGCATTATCTCCATAGGTGGGGTGAGGGTAGCTTGTATGCTTGTAAGTTTGGCTCTAATATTAGCCTCATCTGATGTTAAGATAGCTAAAGTCTGACTTTGTGTTTGAAGAAAAATACTAAAATGCTTCTTACTCTAAGCTAGATTTGTAGGTAGTCTTGTACCTAATGCAAATATTTGACTTTCCAAGCTCAGAATGTGACTTCTAGTCTCTTGAGTGAAGAGTTTAGGATTGCATAGTTTTCTATATAATGAGAATATATTCTCAAGTACCTTCTTCATATCCTTAACTATAGTTGCCAATGCAACTTGTTGTAGTGCTATCTCACTAGATATTTTCTCATTTACCTTGCTTTGAAACTAGTTTTGACACCATTCTAATAGTTTTGCATTTATATCAAGGTCTTCATTACTTACCTGCTCCACTATTTCTATCAGTTGTTCAATTAGTGGCTTGGTCAGTTTAGGAGCTGATAGATTAAATGCATCTAGAAATATGTCCTTGATGTCTTGAAGTGCTTTCTTCTACCTATGTTCTCTCCTAAGCATTTCTTGACGCTTTTCCCTTTCTAAGGCTTGATCTAAAATGCCTATTTTTTTTAATGTCATAGTATCATAATCATACTTTTGAATAACATTTTATTCATCAAGGCTTGTGTCTCCATATTGTATTACCTTTTCAACCTTTAATGAGCTTAGTCCTGGCACTAAGATTTGCAATGGAGTAGCATCTGTGCTTGGCTTCTAAAGAGTTTGTGTAGGAATGCCAGTTGCTGGTAAATCTCTTAGTGCTTGGATGGCCATTTGTTCCTTCACCTTCAGTTTTGTCTCTTCAAGCTTTCCCTAGTCTATCACTATGACTTAGCTTGCTCCTTGGTCTTATGGTGTAGGTATAGATGAATCTATCCATCCTGTTACCTTTTGTTGTCCTAAAATGGTGTCTTTCCCTTTTGTTGTTTTCTTCTCTATTGTATCAAACTTACTAGATGCATCTACTATCAATTGTATCTAAGGTCTTCTTCAAATCTTCTAAAGTAATAGGATTGATGTTCTAAGTTGATGGATTAGAGACATCCTTTACAATTATAGTTTTAGCAGTTTTGGTTGCGTCATGGGGAGGACTAACACTTGGCAATTGTGTGTCATGCACACATTATTCTTCTTGTTGTTGTTCAACTATTGCCTTGTCATATTCATCCTTTTTTGTCTTTCCTCCAACTGTGTTATCTTTGTCATCATTTTTATCATCATATTTATCATTTGAAGGTTTAGCTTCTCCTTTCTTGATAGTGCTTAACCCAAAAATTAGTTTCCATAGTTGTGTTGACTTCTTAACAACATTTTCAATATTATTTTGGAGAATGCTAAATGTTCTATACTTAGGTGTTGATGGGGACACAACCCAAGAACAAAATGGACACAACAGAAAAGGGAAATTATATTAACTAAGAAAATAAGCTAGTATAAATAGTACAGAGAAAATAAACTTCAAAACATGCCCTAAGGGCTTACAATAGCATAAATCTGGAGATAATTCCTCCTTTCAGTACCTCCTCTCAAACTCCACTCTGAACTACCTTTTACAATGCCAAAAATCTCCTTAAATAGACCTCAAAGGGTTAAGGACTAGGATTACATTCTAGAAAGTGCTAGTAGGCATCCACCAACCAAATAGAAGGTTCTAGAAGTTGCAGTAGAAGTTGGCGCAAATCTAGAAGAATCTAGAAATGGTAATCAAACTTTTGGGAGGCATAACTTTTGAAACATAGCTCTGATTGACGAACCGTTTACATTTATGGAAAGGTCTCAAAGCGCTCTATAGCCCTATTACCAGCTTCACTCGTCCCCCAATTTTTGGCCCTTTTCAAGATCATTTAATGCCCCTAACCTGACTTTGAAGCATTCTTAGGAGGTCTCCAAAACCTGAAAAACTGCAATAACTTTCAAACTGTGGGGCCTTTTGACTTGATTCTTTTTCTGGAATGCTCTAAATCATGATTACATTCATCTAGCCAATTCACACTTTCTAGGTCACCAAAATGATGGCCAAATTGCATGCTACTATTTTTTCAAGATTTTTTAGCACACTGATAGTTGAACTGTGAGAGTTGGAACCTTTATTTGATCCAAATGGGTATCCAAAAATGTAAAGACATGAAACAGAAACTAACTCTAAGTACATTTTTTGGGTGACACAGGATTGCCCTTATACCTTTGGATGCTCTTGCATGAGACACCCAAGGTAGATTAAAAAGTGACCCTGTCACTTTATGAATGGTAGAGGAAATCCCAAATGGGAAACCTCAGCAGCTGAAATCCAAGTTGAGTCCTCGATCAACCATCCTTTCCACTTCACCAAATACTTTTCATACTGCCTATTTCTGGTACTCCTACCCACACGATTATCTAGAATGTCTTCTATCTCCTCCTTCTTAGAAGCAAGAATTGGACATGGCTCTAACACCAGCTCCTCATCTGCACCATCATCATGATACTCTGTTAAATATGCAATGTTGAAAATGGGAGAAATCTGAATACCATCTGGCAGCTCCACTTCATATGCATTTCCTGAGTCATCTTTCTTCAAAATTTTGCAAGGGCCAAATTTCTTCATTTCCAGCTTGTTGTAAGTACCGACTGGAAATATTTCTTTTCATAAGTGCACCATGACTAAATCTCCTACTTGAAATTCCTTATATCTTCTCCTTTGATCAGCCCTAGCTTTATACTCTTGATTCATCTTGGTAATGTGTGCTTGAACCTCCTCATGTAGAATCTTGATATGTTCAGCAAATTCTTATGCTTTAGCACTTGTCCTCTCCCCTTGCTCTATCTTCCTCAGCTCTAGTGCAATCCTTGGGCTATTCCCATATACAATTTGGAATGGTGATTTTCCTATACTCCTATTTATAGAGTTATTGTAAGCAAACTCTTCTTGTGGTAGAATCAAATCCCATCCCTTGGGCTTATCCCCAACTAAACATCTCAACAAATTGCCCAGACTTATGTTTACCACTTATGTTTGGCCATCAGTTTGTGGGTGATGTGTGGAACTGAATTTCAAGTCGGTTCTTAACTTTTTCCACAATGTCCTCTAGAAATACCCCACAAATTTAGTATCTCCATCAGAAACTATGCTCCTTGGAAGACCATGTAGTCTTACCACCTCTTTGAAAAACAAGTCTGCAATATGGACAACATCATGAGTATTGTGGCATGGAATGAAATGTGCCATTTTGGAGAACCTATCAACCACCATGAATATTGAGTCATTACCCCTTTGTGTCCTTGGCAATCCAAGAACAAAATCCATACTTATGTCCTCCCATGGCCTTGATAGAACAAGCAATGGCTGATATAGGCTAGTATTGTGACTAAACCCCTTGGCAACTTGACAAACTTGGAAACTCTGTACAAACTTCTTTACATCCTATGAAATTTGAGGCCAAAAATAATGTTCTCTAAGAATGGCAATGGCCTTATCTCGACCAAAATGTCCTACCATCCCTCCACTGTGTTTCTCCTTAATCAAATTTTCCCTCATGGAACTCCTTGAAATGCACAATTGACTACCTTTGAACAACATCCCATCCTGAATCAAATACTCTAACCACTTGGTTCTATCTACAACAACAGGTTCTTTACAAGCTTTCCATGCTTTAGCAAAATTAGGATCCTCGGGGTACAAATTCTTGAGTTCATCAAACCCAACTACTTCAACCTGCATTACTGTAAGCGATGACTGTCTCCTACTTAGTGCATCTGCAACCCTGTTAGATTTTCCACTTCTATGCTTCAACACAAATGTATAACTCTGCAAGAACTCTACCCACTTCATATGCCTCTGACTCAATTTACCTTGGCCATTTAGGTACTGTAATGCCTGATGATCAGTATACAAAACAAATTCCTTTGGCAATAAATAATGCCTCCATTTCTTTAAGGCCTAAACTATTGCATAGAACTCTTGATCATAAACATAATACTTCTTCTTTGCATCATTCAGTTTTTCACTAAAATATGCAATAGTCTTACCTTCTTGGCTTAATACAACCCCAATAGCGCTGCAACTGGCATCATAATCTACCTAGAAAACCTTTCTAAAATCTAGAAGTGCCAACACAGGCTGTTTTGTTACCTTCTTCTTTAGTAATTCAAAACTTCTCGCAGCTGTTGTAGTCCATTTGAACTCTTTTCTATCCCCTCTTATTGTATCAGTTAGGGGTGCACACATGCCACTAAAATTCTTAATAAACTTCCTGTAAAAACTAAGTAGACCATGAAATGATCTTACCTCAGTAGTAGACCTTGGAGTAGGCCATTCTAAGATGCCTTTTACCTTATCTGGATCCATTTTGAGACCTTCAGGTGATATAACAAACCCCAAATAGACTAACTCCCTTTTTGCAAAGTTACACTTCTTCAGATTAATTAACGGTTTCTCTTCCCTTAGCCTTTCAAGGACACTATGAATATGTAGTAAATTTTCTTCCAAAATCTTGCTGAAAATTAAAATATCATCCAAATAAAAAATAACAAATTTTCCCAAGAACTTCTTAAGTACCTCATTCATGAGCCGCATGAAGGTACTTGGGGCGTTCGTCAATCCAAAGGGCATGACTAACCACTCATAAAGACCCTCCTTGGTCTTGAAGGTTGTTTTCCACTCATCTCCTTCTCAAATCCATATCTGATGATAGCCACTCTTGAGTACTATCTTTGTGAAGTACTGAGCTCCACTCAAACAGTCCATAAGATCATCCATCCTTGGCCAAGGAAACCGGTACTTGATGTTTATCCTATTTATAGCTTGAGAACCTATACACATCCTCCACTCTCCATCCTTCTTTGGTGCAAGTACTATAGGTATTGCACATGGACTCAGACTCTCTCAAATCAAGCCCTTTCTTAACAGCTCCTGAACCTGTCTATTTAGCTCCTCTATTTCATTAGGAGTCATCTTGTGAGCAGCCTTGTTAGGAAAACTAGCTCCTAGAATCAGATCTATCTGATGAATAATTTGCCTTATTGGTGCCAATCCATCAGGAACATTATCAAAGATAATATCTCCAAACTCCCCTAGTAAATCTAAAACTTCAAGTGGTATTTCACTACTACCTTCTTTATCTTTCCTAGGAATCAAAGCATAGCACATATGCTGATGTTTCATGCCATCTAAAAACTTCCTTCCATCAACAAGACAAATCCTAGCACTACTACATACCTTTTCACCTTCCTTTTTCATGGGCTTCAATTTGTGGTGAACTTCATCCTTTGTGAGAGAGTATGTGTTTGCATGTCCATCATGCACTGCATGTCTATCCAACTGCCATGGTCTACCCAACAATAGATGGCAAACATCCATCGAAATAACATCACAGAGAACTTCATCATGGTAACTCCCTATTTTGAATTTTACTAAACATTGTTCACTTACTAGGACCTTATGATCATCTTTTACCCAAGCAATCCGATAGCGTTGGGGATGTTTCTCCCTCTTGAGCTTCAACTTAGAGACCATCTCTTTTGATACCAAGTTATCAGTGCTACCACCATCAATGATCACATCACAACATTTATCCTCACACTTGCATTTGGCATGGAACAAACTTCTTCATTGTCCTAGTTCAATCTCAACACTTAGTAGGACTCTTTAATTTACCAAGGTCTCTCCTCTTTCTACATCCTCTGAATGTGATGATTGTGCATCCTCATCCACATGAGAAACCCTAGCTTGGCCCTTAGCTCTCCTATCTGTCCTTCCTTGTCATTGAGGGCATTCAAAGGCACGATGACCTTCTTCATTGCAATGGAAACAGGTACCACGAAAGCCTCCTCTTCCTTGGCCACATCCTCTACCTCTTCCTTTCTGATTTCCAAAGTCTTGGTCATGAGAGCAGTTGAAACCCTCATTCCTCTGGTTCTTGCTAGTACCCTCATCTTCATTTTTCTTTTGGGTTTCATTGTGGCCTCCAGATGATCTATCGCTTCCCCTTCCTCCTTGACTGTACCCTCTTTGTCTTCCCTCAAACCTTTTATTCAGCTTCTCTTCAACTCGTAGGGAAAACTGGTATGCCTCTTCAATGCTGGTAATTATTACCAGACTTAATTCCTCCTGGATGCTAGGTTGCAACCCATTGATATAACGAGCAACCTTCTCCTTATTTTCTTCTGCATGCCCTGCTCTAATCAAGAGTCAGTAAAACTCCTTTGTATATTCTTGGACTGATCTTCCTGCTTGCTTTAACCCATGCATCTTCTTAAATAGATCCAGCTTGTAGTCCACAGGAATGAACTGCTTCTTCAATTTGTCCACCATGTGATCCCATCTTGTGATCTTCTCCTTTCCTCTTCTATTTCTTTCCAATTGAACCTCTTGCCACCAGATTTTGGCATGGCCTTTAAGTTTGGCCTTTGCAAACTTAACCCTATCTGAGTCCCTGATATCCTCATACTCAAAGTATTCTTCCAGTTCATTGATCCAATCGATCAACTCATCTGGTTTCAGATTTCCTGAAAATACACCCACTTCAATTGTGGGTCTTTTCCCAAACTTAGTAATGGCCCTAAAAAGCCTTTTGTTTGCATGATTCAGAACTTCCCTGTCAAATTTCTCTTCTGGTCCCATTACTTCTTCTTCATTGTCATCCTCACTGTTGTCACCTGCAACAACATTTGCTCCTCTATGGAGCTCCTCTTGCAATGCTTGTACCTGCCTTTGGAGGGCTCTAACCTCCTCAGGATTAATAGCTCTGGCCCTTCTGCCACACTCTCTTCATGGAGGCATCTTCTTAACTCAAACTCACAACCAAACAATCCTGGTGCAAACTGCCTCACAGTCGGCACTCTGTCTACACACTCAGTAAAACCAGCTCTGATACCACTTGATGGGGACACAACCCAAGAACAAAATGGACACAACAGAAAAGGGAAATTATATTAACTAAGAAAATAAACTTCAAAACATGCCCTAAGGGCTTACAATAGCATAAATCTGGAGACAATTCCTCCTTTCAGTACCTCGTCTCAAACTCCACTCCGAACTACCTTTTACAATGCCAGAAATCTCCTTAAATAGACCCTGAAGGGTTAAGGACTAGGAGTACATTCTATAAAGTGCTAGTAGGCATCCACCAACCAAATAGAAGGTTCTGGAAGTTGTGGTAGAAGTTGGCGCAAATCTAGAAGAATCTAGAAATGGTAACCGAACTTCTGAGAGGCATAACTTTTGAACCATAGCTCCGATTGATGAACTGTTTACATTTTTGAAAAGCTCTCAAAGTGCTCTATAGACCTATGGAGGAGCTTTGCTAGTCCCCTAATTTTCGTCCCTTTTTGAGGTCATTTAATACCCCTAACCTAACTTTGAAGCATTCTTAGGAGGTCTCCAAAACCCAAAAAACTGTAATAACTTGCAAACTGTGGGGCCTTTTGACCTGATTCTTTTTCTGGAATTCTCTAAATCATGATTACATTCATCTGGCCAATTCACACTTTCTAGGTCACCAAAATGATGGGCAAATTGCATGCTCCTTTTTTTTTGGGATTTTTAAGCACACTGATAGTTGAACTGTGAGAGTTGGAACCTTTATTTGACCCAAATGGGTATCCAAAAATGTAAAGACATGAAACATAAACTAAGTCTAAGTACATTTTTTTGGGTGACACAGGATTGCCCTTATACCTCTGGATGCTCCTGCATCGGGTGTGAACCTAACTACACATTTCTTTACTGCCTTAGCAATTTGTGCCTTTGTCAACTCTAACATTAATTGGGCTAGTGTTGTCTCCCTAATTTGTCTTTCCAAACTTAGAAAATAATGCCATTTTTTCTCAACAATGTCATATAGGATTTTATGTACTAAGTTGGAAAATTCTAGTGGTGTTGTCTTGAACTTTGACATCATGGCATATAATTCCTCTTCTACTTGGTTTTTCTCCCTTTTACCCAATTTATCAAAATCAACATGACTAAAACCTGATAAATCAACATTTTTCTTGATATTTTCACATAGATTCTCAAGATCTAAGAGAGGATTGTGACTCACTACCTTGAATTGACTGTTTCATCTAATTCTATCTCCTATTCATTAGAATCTAGTTGACCCACATACTTCCTTCTTTGTCTTTTTTTCTCTTGTCCTCCTTGCTCTATTTATTTGGTCTTTTCCTTTTGATTTTGGGTAGTTTCACATTTAGTAGCCCTTGTAGTAGGTGTAGTAGGCTTTGGATAACATGGTTTTACAATTTTCTTTGCCCTTGCCATGAGTTGTTCTTTACCTTTCCTCTTCTACTTGGAAAGAGTAGGTGCTTCCTTGGCTTCTTCTCCCTTAACACCTTCAGTCGCATTCTCTTCTTCATCTTCTCTCATGCCTTGAGTTAAAGCTAGTGGTTCTTGAGCTTCTGTTTGTTCCTTCTCTTTATCCTCTTCTTCTTCTTCCTCTTCCTCCTTGGTACCCTCTCCAAATTTTTCTTTTAACATCTTTACCAACTTGTCCTTTTTCTTAATTATAGAGGTAGTCTTCAATTCCATGGAAATCTTTGATTTTACCATCTCATAATTTCTAAAAATATTTGTAGTCTTATCTACTTCTTCTTCAAGTGGAGTTTTTGTGGCTACTAAGGCTTCATCTATATTGACCTCATAGCCTAAGGGTCTTAACCATCTTACCCTTAGTGTGGCAGCTTGCACAAATGTGTAGTTAGCATTAACAAGAAAACATACATCATTATAATGTTTCTCAAATAAGGAAATTGGTATTCCAATTCTCTACTTCATTGACTTCTTGAAGTCTTAAAAGTAATTAGTCATTAAGGATTCAAAGTTTTCTCCAAGTTGTTCAATGCATTCATTAATCTCTACTGCAATTGATCTATTAGTTTTCCATCCTACTATTACAAGTGAGGGAAATGTTTTTTGTACATAAAAGGATATAAAAAGTAGTATAGAATGAAACTTTTACTGTGCACTCTTGGTTTTTCTTATTGCTCCAAGGTTCTCCATTAGTTTTTGTAATTGAAGTTCTACTAGATCATATGCATGATCCTTCTTAAGAATTTTATAACCAACATCCATAGCTATGCAGCATACACTATTCAATCTAGTGGATTAATAGAATTTATGTGAGATTACCCTTTCAACAAAATTGATGAGAGGATATGTGATTGTATCTATAGTCATACCTCTCTTATTCTAGAATACTCCAATATTCTTCTCAATCATTTCCTTGGAATCACTTCTAAGTGTCTTGGGATGATCTAGGGTTGGGTAGCCAATAACCCTATGAATTATTCTCTAAGTTATATTGATTGGTCCTCCTCCTAGCCACAAGAACCATCAGGAATTTCTCTTAGTAAAATCCACATACACTCTATTTTGAATAGATTTGGAAAATCTAGGGCTCGTGTTAAACCCTTTTTCTCAACAATTTTGTATACTTCCTTCAAAAAACAATTTTCACACAACTTGTTATATTAACCTCTAATTTCCATGTCACTAATACTTCCTATCTTGCAATTGTAGCATTTCATCACATCTTATACCATTATCACATTTGACAAGATTCATTGACAATGCACCAAAAGGGTCTTATTTATAAGAAATATTGGGAATGGCTTTAAACATAGGTTTCCTAAATTCATTACTAACTAGATGAACATTTAAAACTTCCTTTCCTTCAACATTTTTCAAATTTGATGCCATTGCGACAAGCTAAGTTTTTTGAAAATTTAAACTGCATAGCTTGGCTCTTGATAAATACCTTAGAAAATCTAACAAACTGGCAATGAATCACTGCACAAAACTTTTTCAATCACTTTTGACAAATTTCCAGCTCACCTCTATCTCTTCTCACTCTTTCTTGATTTCAAAATGATGAAAAATGAGCTCATATTGATCATATACACTTTTTAAAACCTTGCATTTAATTCTAACTGCTTACCCAATTGTAAGCTTGGCAATAACCAATTTTTGATTCACTCAGCATCCACTAGTATTTCCATCACTTTATAGCTACTACGAGCTTGACATCAACTAACATTCCACATGGCACATATAGGAAAAATTTTATTCTCGGTAATAACATGAAAAAATTATATATTAGTCTTGAATTTCTAATAACATCTTGCATCTTTATTCATGCTGATGCAGTCCTTTTAGTGCTATCTTCTTTTGGAACTGGTGCATGATATAACCTTTAAATATTAGTCCCAGATACTTCTTTTTTTCCTAGTTTGATGAGGTGTGATCACTTAACCCACTGGGTGAAGTGATCCCTTCTCCATTTGATGTGCTCCAAATATCTTTCTTTTTCCATTTCTTGTTCATCTCATCTCTAATGTGTTCAACATCTTCCTTGCCTTTACCTTTATCAAATTCATAGCTAGCTTCGTTTGACTTAGTTGGACAATACTTACTAATGTGACCAATCTTCCAATAGCTAAAATATGTAGTTTAACTTAGCCATCTTTCATAATTTCCATTGAAGTGCATCATAATACAATTCTCAAGAACATGTCCATATTCTTGATAGTAATGGCAGCTATATCTTGTATTATAATCCCAAGTATAAGAATTGTAATTGTTTCTTACCGTTTTTGGCTTATTTGATGACCACATGGATTTGTATCTATAGTCAAAAGCTCTATGTTGATACTTCTAATAATTATAGCAATATCCTTCAAATCTTTATGCATGCATGGTCCTAGTTCTACATTCATATTGATGATGACCTTGCTTGTTGCACTTATAACAATGAGTGATATTCTTAGGCTTGACATTCTAATTTGTAATCTTGCTCCTACCCATATTAGCAGTATGTCCTTTCTTACCACAATTATGACAAGTAGGTTTGGAGTTCTTACCTTTGGTGTTTGTTTCTTCTACATTAGTGGATGATTCTCCTTCTTCAGTGCTTGTGTAACCCATTCTTGACATATCATTCTTGAACCTAGGGGATCTCAATAGTTGCTCAAAATATTTGATGGCTTCATTTGGCTTGTTAAAACTTTCAAAAATTTCATTTTCTATCTTTAGATCACTCTACAATTATTTATTCTACAACTTCAATGTAGTTATCTCAATGTCTTTGACATTCAATTCATATTTGGCATTCCTCATTGGGCATAGAGTATCCAATTATATGTTTGAGATCTTGGTTAGCTCTATTGACTTCTCTTCCAATCTATTGGTTAGAATTATTTTGACTTCTTTAATCATGGCTTTTTATTCCATATATTTCTTCTTTTTTTCATTAAAGTCACATAGTAGTATAGCTTGTGATTCTTGTTCTATCTTGAGATTTTTGATTTCCCCAGCTTGGAATCTATTCTTTTTCATTAAATTTGTGGTTGCTACATCAAACTCATTAGAGTCACCATTTGCAAATAGCGTAGTGTTGTTTATCTCTTTGTATAGTGTGTCATTCTCCACAATGCCAATCTCTTTCCTTCTCTTCAATGATTTATTTAGTTCCTCTCTTACCTCTTTCAATTGATTTAGTATGAGATGTAGTTCAATCTCCTGGTTTCGAATAGTTTTTCCCAACATGTAGACTTCCATCTCAAGATCTTTCCTTAATGCTCCAAAGCCTTACTTTTAGAGGATAAGGCTTTGATACCAATTGTTGGAATTACAATAGGAAAGGTAAACTTTTGAGAGGGGGGAAATCATTAGTTTAAATTTGAACCCATAAAACTTTTACCATACATCTACCTTGTGCATTCAATGAGTAAACTCAATTAACATATAAACCATATATATCTAAATCATATAACCATGTAAGCATTCACACACATAACACCATATATTATTACCAAGAAACCCTCCAAGTTAGAAGGTAAAACTAGGATGGGGATGACACCTATAAATCTTCATCACTATAGTAATAAAGTGTATCTAATAAAGGTTACAATGTTTTGGCTATGAAACATGATCTACCTTGTGAAAGATCTGTCCTACTAAACACTTACGGAGATTGTTAGGTCTCACCTTGTTAGAAGGTTTCAATACCTTATTAGAAGTGTTCCTTGTTAGAGGAATTTAACTTACAACTAAGTAAGCACCCTATTAAAGGATTTCATATAGCTTGTTAGGAGTACTTTGTTAAGAGATTTAAGTGAAATCATGTATTAAAATGTCTCAGCATAGATTCTATGGTTGGCACTTTCTTTCTCGATAATAGATCACCTCCAAACAATCTCTTCTTAATCCTTCATGATTAGATGTCTCAATGCTATATCATTTTCTCTATCCTCTATTCTACTCTAAATAATTCTATAATTCACTCTTTCTTCATAACTTCTAAGTCATCATGAATGCTTTACGTGCAAACTATCTTTTCACACCTTCATTTCCTTGCACACTCAATTGATCATTTATGGTTTTTTTCCTTATTAAGAAGACTTAGGTGACTTTTTTGGATACGATTTTTAATTGTGTATTGTCTTTGATGTTACACAAATTTCATATCAGCCATCAGACAGATTCTACCAATCTCAGATGGTTAGCAAAGCAATTTATAGTGACTACCGAGCATTCTGAACATTACACAGTAAGTTAACTCTTACCGAGCTCACTCAGGCATCAAATGATTTTGTAGTAGAAAGCTAATGTTAATCGAGCTCCCAAGGTTAACAAAGGGAAAGTCAATGTCTACCAAGTTCACTCGATCATCGAAGAGAAAGTTAGCTTTTACCGAGCTCACTTGGTAAGAGAAGGAAGGTTAGTGTTTATCGAGTTAACTCGATCTCTGAAGGAAGTTGCAAGATTTGTAGTGTTTATCAAGCTTCACTTGGTTACCACTGGGGAAACCATTCTGGAGCAGTGGTCACTGAGCTGGGTCAGGCAGCGAAGAATTTTATTATTCTAAAGAATTAAGTTTAATTATCTTGTGCAATTTTTGCAGCTGACTAATTTAATGTTTTTCAGTTGTTGTAACTTGTAATTGAGCCAAATTGACAATCTGTAAGGTATATATGAAAGGTCAAGTTATGAATTCATGAATATGTAAGAGTGTGAATGCATAAAAGTGTGAATGTATGGATGTAAATGGAATGAGCAAATATTGAATATATGAGCGAATGTTGTGGAAGGATTAGATATCCTTATGGAGTTGCAAAGTTGTATTTGATAACTGAGGATCTAGTGAAGTAGAACAGAGATCTGTATTCAACAAAGATAAGTTGCATATATTTTAGATCACTTCATTGTTGCTTTCTAATCATTGTAATAGTGATTCAAAATCTCTTAACACAGTTGGTTTAACAACCATTTTGTAAATCCTCTAACAAGGTGGCAATTCAATTGAATTGTTCTTAAGACCTCCAACGAGGCCACTCCTCATGTTGGCGCTCAAAATTGCATGGTCAATTCTGAGCACTATTGAAAAATTCAGGCCTATAAATGCTTCGTGAAGCCTATGTACCTCGCAGTTGAGTTAATGCATAAATGGTGTTTAATGTTTCTAACACCTTCCATTCAGCTTATCTACCTATTCCATGAAGATAGATCATCATTCTGAGCTATTTGGCAGAGTCCTTTTCCGAGCATTTGTCAAATTTGCAATTCTGCCCTAGTGTCAAACAACTACAGGAGGCTGTGTTTGCACCTAAATATCTTGCACACAAAAATGCGTAATGACTTACCCCTTTGAGAGTGTCTATTTTCCATACATGATAACCTATATTTTAGATTTCGAGTCATTTGGAGTCCGTTTGACTAGTTTTTGAATCCCTCAAAGTTGGTAGTTTACTGTTTTCACACATTTGCAAAATATTCAAAATTCTGGGAAGCCCTGTTTGATGCGATATAACTTTTGACCAGTTGACCCAAATGTTGAAATTTGTTTTCGCATTGCACTATACACGTTAGAGACTTGTGATGTGTCAAGTTTCATCTTTTGAAGGATCCATTTGATATGTTTTCAAATGCGACTCCAAACGAGATTTCAAAAGTTTTACTAGTGTCAACACTTGCAGATTTGTCAGTACCCCTGTTCATGGCGTTATAACTTGAAATCCGTGATTGGAAAGATTGAATGGATTCTACCATTGTGTTTTCCACTTAAAATACTACAAGTGTGCCAGTTTTCAAATCTTGACTAATCCATTTGCACACTTTTCTAGGGTCATTCCATTTGTAAAAATTGTTATCTTGTCATTGTTTCCTGTCCTGCAAATCCAAGTAGCCAACTTCAGACGATTGCCATTTGCATCCTGTTATTCATCATGAGCCTAGATCATGGATCCATAATGTCCTCATGATAGAGTTTTAATGCCCCAATTTTTGTCTTTCCAAGTGTCTGTTTGCCCAGTTTTCCCACCCAAATCCAAACCTAGTTAATGGTTTTCTGACATGCTTATTTGTAGGTGAATTTAAGTTGGAAACTTTAGGGGTCGATATCTTTTGACCCTGATGTTGTCACACGATGAGATCTGACAAGGCTGTTGAATGTTTCAGAGGGATGATATACCTTGAGTTTCAAAGTTATGTCAGATGTTTGAATTAGTTTTTAAGACCAGCCTACCGACCCTATCATCAGAAAGTCACAGTTTTCAAAGAGCAAAATAAATGTGTTTTCAACGATCAATTTGTGATCAAATTTGACTCTAGTCAATTTGAGAGGGTTTGTGGATCAGTCTACAGATCAGCTATCTATAAAAAAAAAAAATTTAGCCAGACCCACTTTGGGGTCCGACTGATTTCATCAGAACTGATAAATGTGTGCAAGTCAAAGATCTTTAAAGAGGATATTTACTTTGATTACTTGATTAAAGTTGAGTTTATAGAATCTCAAGATCAAGGTAAGAGCTATTAATTAATTAAATGGTGAGTTTAAAGGTCTTGTGTATGAATTAATTGGGATGGAGATTCTCACTTTGGAAGCCCATTATGTTGATGCCAGTCAGTCTCACGGGCCTTCTCGAAACAACTTCATTTTGTTAGCTTTTGTCAAGACCAACCTGCTGAAATCTCTGGATGAAGCATGCATCTTGGAGAAAGCAAACATGTGTTGAAGAGCTTGAGGTGTGAGTAGAAGGTCGATCCATCCAGTGGATGGAATCACAAGTTTTATGATGGTCAAGTTTGTTTACAAGCATAAAACATATGAAATGGACCAAAAGTCGAGAAACTTTGAAATTAAATGGTGGTAATCAAGTAGAAGTTCAAGGAACTACAATCAAACAATTTAATAATAATCCTGATTTAAAGCTTCTTTTGACCTCCATCAAAGCATAAACAAGTAGAGCAACTGGCTAGCAAAGAGGGTCTCCCATGTTTTAAGAAAAGAACTCCGCATCCAAAGTCCCCAAGGAAAGGAAGTTGTTCACAAAGGAATAGCCCACGTTTTACAAGAAGAGAGAACCTGCGTGAGGACAGGGGAGGCGTGAAGAACAAGAAGATTAAACATTAGAAATGATGCTAGTTTAGAGAAAACAAGGAACCCCAAGTGTTTAAAGAAGAACCCCGCAGTCAAGCAGCCCATTCATGCACAACAGAAGAAAGCATCTATCAACGATGCAAAGGCACCATTTAAAGGAGGATAGGGTCAAAGGGAAGGCCATGCCCAGTGTAAAAGGGGGCAGTCAAAACATATTGATAAAGGATCGTGCAAATTCTAAGGAAAGCCATCCATGACAGAGCATCCATGTTTAAGTCATGTTGCCATGGGAGGAAGGCAGGGCCAAGCAGGTAAGTAAAAAATGCAATCAAAGAACTCCTACAAGGAATAAGGAAAGCCACCCACCACTTGCAAAAGGTCATTCACGCCAAGCAATGGAGAGAACTCATGGTAGATAAATGAGGTGCCAGAATAGCAATGAAGGGAAGATTCCATTCTAGGCAGTCAATGACATTAAAAGAAGCCATAGGCCTGCATGCAAAAACATAGAAAAGAGCCCCACACAATAAGAATGGAGGCTCAGCTTTAAAAAAAAATTGAAACTCCTTACGCCAGTATTGAAGAATCCATGCATATAGCTCACCCATTATTTGAAGTAAGCCATGGCTAGGAGAAATGATTTAGCTAAGAGCACAGGCAGTGGAAAACAGTCAATGGCATATATCTCACATTGCCTGTAGGTGAGACTTCTAAAGTCATTAAATAATATCTTCTGTGTAGCATGTAATGAATTGAGAAAGAGGCCTTTTGAAGGAAAAACTTGCACGGGACCCAACCTAGATGCTAGCTAGAGGTGACATCATTGTGTCACAACTTATTTTTTAAGCGAAAGTGTAGAAATGTTGATGTGGCACCAAAAATGGCGATTGAATGAGAAAGTGACACATGGATTGATCTGATGCATTCTGCATCCCCGTAATATGAAGTTGTGCCCGATTTAAATAATGCAGAAATGCGGGCTTGCACCATGTGGCAGCGAGGCCCAGGCCAGGGGTGAGGTAGGCAGGTGATGAAGCAATAGGCTGACCAATCAAGAGCTACAACGTGGCAGCCTGGGTGGCACCCAGTGGGCCCAGAAAAGCATAGTGAAAAACTAAAATGTAAAAAAGTAATAATTTTAAATTATTCTTTCCAAAAAGTGGTTTGCACGTCAGAAATTTTGAATTTCAAATGGGGATATTTGTTCTAAAGTTTTAACTTTAGATAAATTTAAAACTTTCAAATTTTAAATTTAAAAGTGCATACATGAGTGCCATGATAGAGGAGACTGTTTTCAAATGGACTTTCAGTGGGTTTCTGGAAGCTGAAATTGGTGATGTTATATACCGTCGAAATTGGGAAAAGATGAACTATCCAATTTTGGAGTTGGTTTTTGCACAAGTAGTAGCTGGTTCAAGCTGTAGGAGATTTTCTTTAAGAATTCTAGATTACAACCAAATTCAAGTGTCAATGTTCAATTTTGATTTTTGGCATGGTACTGAGCTAAGTATGGATAAAACACAGTAAAAATGTAGTTGGGGTTATTTCAATTCAGCTGAATATCATTTTCACCAGGATTTAGTGAGATGTTTAGATTTTAATGACTCAAAAGGGTTTTCATCATATGAACAGAGATATCTTTCAAAGCAGTTGCTATGTAATGATGAAACAGAAAATCAAATTAGATTGAAGAAAGAGGTTAGAGAGAGAGTGCTACAGTAGAAGAGCGGGAAATAGAATAAGAAATGTTTATGTTTTGTATTTTAAATTTAATGTTTTCAATAAATGTCCTACATGTGGTGGCATACCTAGAGTAGTAGTTCGGTAAGCTCTCCAAATATAGCCACCTAGGACCAGGTGTGTGGATCTTAAATTGGAATAGTTTTTTTTAGTTCGTAGGTGGAGTGTTTAATGATTTTTAGAATCCTATAATAGGTAGTAGGCAGTTTTTGGAATATTCCTGACTTAGAAAATGACTGTCTAATATTGGTAGAAAAAATGTTTCAGATTCTTATCTTTTTTTTGGATAGAAGACATTCTTCCTTTCTAAAATAAGAAGAAAACGTTTCACATCCTTTAATTAGGAAAAGAAAGTCAGTTTTAAAAGTAGAGCCAGTTGGCTATGTAGAAAATGAATCAAATTTGGAGAGATATGGAATGTTTTTTTCATTTTGTCTTTGTGCAAGTTTTCGATGGTCTGAGTTTTGAACAGATTTTTCTAATCTTCTCAGTGGAAACAAGAAGATATTTTGGGGGATTTTATTTTTAAAGTTTTGTTTTGAATCTAATTTTAGTGTGTGATCTTGAAGGTTGTAGATGCCCCTTGAAGCAACTCAGTTGAGTGACTAATTCCTCCTAAGTTTTCCAAGGTGTAGCTCTACATCATTTTTGGTATCAGAGCTCAGCAAAAGGTTTGGGAAAAAGTAGTTGTGTATATGTTTGTGTGATTGTGAAAGATTGAGAGAAATAGTCTGAGAAGAAGTCCACGAGACTAGATAAGAAAAAATAACCTAGCTAAGGAATGATGGGACACGAAGAAGTAGCTTTATTGTATCTTTTTAGAAGGTATCGACAGAGAAAGGATTCTGAACAGAAGGAGATAGAGGAAAAGAAGAAAAGAGAGAAAGAAGAAAGGAGAAAACAAAGAGAAGAGCTAAGCAAGATAGAAGAGGAGATAAACAATTTGAGAAGGAGACTTGAGGAGAATGACGCTAAGTTGAAAGAGAATAAAGCTAAGTTGAGAGAAAATAAAATGCAGAAAGAAGAAGTGCAGCAAGTAACTATTGGTGAGAGCAGTAATGAGACAAGTCCTATGGGATTTGAGTGTGAACAATTTGTGGTTGGAACAGTAACATGTCCTTTGAAAATAGAGAAGAGTACAATGTTGGAAGGTACTCCTATGGAAAAGATTTTGGAGGCAACTGATGAAGCCTTAAATATGCATAATGAAGAAAAATGTCAAGAGGAATGGCATGAAGATGAAGCTAAGGAATGTGTAACAGCAAGTTCTAAAGAAGAATCTAATTTATGGGAAAAATTTGCATCCATTGTGGGAGAATGGAAAAGGCATGGCGGTAGTACGAAAACTCGGCTTGAAGAAGAAAGGAAAGAGTGCAATACTGTTATTGTTCTTGAGCAAAGTTGTAATAAGAAAGAGATATTTGAAAGTGAGATTACTACAGAAGATCAAGATGATGATAAATGTTTAATAAAGGAAGAAGAGATAAATACGATTCTTAAGATTCATGATGTGAAACTGGTTGATAGTCAAGAAGCAGATAAGTTTATGGTTACTATTGATGAAGATAGATATGATGCACATTACATGATGTATAAGGAAGCTCATATTCAAAAAGAGAACTCAAATAATCTTAATGCTGATGATATGTTTTCTTCTAATAATGTTTATGCAGGGATGTAGATTTCATGTATAGTGAATTATGCTGGAGAATTTTCTATGACATTTACATCATTAAAGAATCAAAGCTACAATGTGGAGAAGTTGGATATTATTTTTGTTTTTCTTGTAGATATGCTCATCCTAGTTCAAAGAAATTGGAAATTTTGAAAGAAGAATGAGATTCATTTCTACAACACATCATCTCAAGAGGACTTGAGATTCTTTCTATAGGGGAGTATGCTGCAGTAGCAGAGCGGGAAATAGAATAAGAAAGGTTTATGTTTTTTATTTTAAATTTAATGTTTTCAATAAACGTCCTACATGTGCTGGCATACCTAGAGTAGCAGTTCGATAAGCTCTCTAGATATAGCCACCTAGGACCAGGTGTGTGGATCTTAAATTAGAATAGTTTTTTTTAGTTCATAGGTGGAGTGTTTAATGAATTTTAAAATCCAATAATAGGTAGTAGGCAGTTTTTGGAATATTCTTGACTTAGAAAATGACTGTCTAATATTGGTAGAAAAAACATTTCAGATTCTTATCCTTTTTTTGGATAGAAGACATTCTTCTTTTCTAAAATAAGTAGAAAATGTTTCACATCCTTTAATTAGAAAAAGAAAGTCAGTTTTAAAAGTAGAGCCAGTCGGCTATGTAGAAAACGAATCGAATTTGGAGAGATCTGGAATATTTTTTTCATTTTGTCTTTGTGCAAGTTTTCGATTGTCTGAGTTTTGAACGGATTTTTCTTATCTTCTCACTGGAAACAAGAAGATATTTTGGGGGATTTTATTTTTAAAGTTTTGTTTTGAATCTAATTTTAGTGTGTGATCCTGAAGGTTGTAGATGCCCCTTGAAGCAACTCAGTTGAGTGACTAATTCCTCCTGAGTTTTCCAAGGTGTGGCTCTGCATCAGAGAGTCTTTTTAGTTGCAAGAGATGAAATTCTAAGGGGACACATGTCGATTGTAGGTTCAATCCAGGATTTCATCTTCATTCTATATTATTCTTTCTTTCTTCCATTTGAGAGGTCCTAGTTTTTGGGTTCCAGTTTTGATATGTTCCCATACTGTGAGACGACACATTTTCTTTAGCAAAACTCTCATGTGAACAGCAGTTGTAAAGATAATACAGATAGTTTTGAGATATTAGGTTGTTTCATGTTTTAATTTTATGCATCTGAATGTATAGTTTCAAGGAAATGAATACATATGAGCAACAATTTTACTAGTTTTGTTCTGGTTCTTGTCTCTTTTCTCAGCAATCTGTAAGTCTTATGTGATTTTGGAACAAAGATTTGAGACCCATTTGCAACCCTTTCAGGTTGTATGTTTGATGTATTTTTCTATTGGACCAAAGGGCCAAGTAAATGCTCGATATGTTTAAACAAGGTTACTAGTTATTTGAGAAGGATATTTTGTGAGAATGAGACCTGAATGAACACTAATGTCTGAATCACAAGGTGGTTGGATAGATCTGATGTCTGGGTATATGAGATATGTCCTTATGCCACAGATGTATGTTTTGAATTCATGGAATTGCCCAATGGATTAGGCACTGATCAGTTATAGGATCACTGGTTATACTGTTGCATTTTTGAGGTTTTGTTGAATCAACATCTTTAATCAAATGAATTTCCCTGTCATGTTGAAGAGCTATAAATAGAATGCCCTCACTCAGCTTATGAATTTCATTGTTTTGCATCTAGCTACTGCAGATATATGTTAATTCATAAGTTATTAGGATAAATAAGGGTTTCTATCTGCTTTGTATTAGATTCAATGTATGCTTTTATAACTGGTACCATATAAGGAATCTATAGGTTCACCCCGCCTAGGTTTTGCAGAGCCTGAAGAAGAAGAAGGGTCATGGCTTATAGTTGGCCCTATGTCTGAAATGATATGGTTATAATGGGAGTTAGCTGCCCTTAGATGTGTCATATTCTCATGGGGATAATTGGAAATGGGTAACATTTTCAAACACCAAGAAAATGGCGACTCTGTTGGGGAACTATATTGAATCAGAGGTAAGACAAACCTTGAGAATTTAAGACAGGAGATTCAATACAGCAGAAGAACTGCATAAAAAAGTTACGGTAGTAGGTTATCTGATGTGTTTTGCAAGTCTCTTACTCAAATATCATGCACCCCAGTTGACCTTTATTCATAATCAGCAATATGTTATAAAACTAGATGAAAATTGTGTGCTATGACTGTTATAGGTCTATCTTCAATAAGTTCAATTTGCAAGTGTTGTTGAGAAAGTCCAGAGTCAAGAATTCATTTATAAAGTATATTTTCCTTCCAAGATAATAATGATCTACAAGTTTTTTCTACATTGAAGGTCTGGTTCATATTTTCAAGTGACAAATTATGTTTTATTTCTCACAAAGTGTGAGTGGCGACTCTCAAATCTCTATACCAGTTTGTTCCTAGTTGATTTCATTGCAAAATTTTAAAGGATTTTCAAATGTATGGGCAGATCTAAAATTGTTGATAGATCTTGTAAAAGAAGTTTTAAATTCTTGATAAGTTTTAAAGTGCTATTTGAAATCTGCTGTTATAAATAATTGAAATGTAAAGGTAGATCACAGTAGTGATTATTTCATTCCTCTTGCAAAGAGGTGGCAGCTCTACAAATTTTGATCAGTGGTGTGAAGAATTTCAATCTTACACCTATGCCAAATCAGCAGATCGAAGTTCTGCATCAGCACTTGAGGTATTTTGGTTTTCATGTTTTCTTTTAATGGAAATCAAATGTTAGAATCAATGCCTCTATCAAGTGATTTTCAGCACTAGAAGGAAGAGGTCAAAATTCTGTTCTATCATGGAGTCAAATCTCAGATCTAAGATTAGTCTGCCAAATTCTGAGAGTTTAGAAACTGTGAGTAATAACATTGCTATGTTGAATAGACTAGTCTACAAAAGGACCGTCAATCTTATAAGAATTGAGGTAGGAAATACTAAAGGTTTAAGTGCCAAACAATGTTATTTAAGGCTTAAATCAGTAATCAGTAAGATGCCTTTTCATTGTAGACCTGAGGAATCTTCCCTACCTGGTGTTTTCCTTGATGTTCTAGTACCTAATTTAGTCAATTGGCTAGCACCTATAAGGTTACAAAGGTTTTTACAAATTAAAAATTTCATTGAGGAGATGGAAAGTGGTGATTATAGATTTCATGAAATATCTCCTAATGATAATGAATGTGTTGAAAGCCAAGGTAGCAATGAATATAATGAATCCATAGATCAAGATAATGAGTCTTCCAATTGTGAAGAGGTGGATTCAAATGTTAATGAATCAGGTAATAGCAATCAGCATGAAAAAGATGGATATAAAAGAGAAAATAAATTAAGTTACAGTACATATGAAGTTGAAGAAAGCTGTAACAATAGTAGATCCAGTGATTGCCATGATAAGAAAGAATGTTGTAATAATTCTGATTTTCTAGATTGTTACACTAATGATCTTCCTATTGCAAGTTCTTCATGTTACCTAGATGACAATCATAGCTAGGAAAAGATTTGTGAGGCAGTCTTCTTGAGCTCTAGTGAAATCTCAGAATTGTTGGCTCATGAGTTTGAAAAGCACGTAAGTATCTCTAAGGATCTTCATATGTTCTCTCATAATACTTTCTCATTCAATCAAATCAATCCCCCAAAGTTTGATGTGGAAAAAGAGATAGAATCCAAACAATCCTTGTTAGACTCTGGAGGTGTACATAACAAAACCTCTAATGTTTTTGCACATAAAAATTTGTTGGATGTAGGGAATATTAATGAAGGGAAGGTTAATGCTATTTCAGGTTCTTTTTATGTTGATCTTGCTAAACATTGTTTTGATGTTTCATGTAGTGAAGTGGAAAATAGTGAGTATTGTCAATCCAATTATAAATTTTCTTCATGTGTTGATAAGTCATGTAAAGATAAGTTCAAGGTGTATTCTGACTTTCAATTTGATGAAGAAGATGATAGTGATCAGCATAGTTTGGATCAGCACTTTTAGAATGAGTTTTCATTTTTGGTGACTATTAGTTGTTTGAGTGTAAAGAGATTTCAATAAAAGATGAATTTGATTTAGTGAGTGATATGATTGCAAGTAGGCAACAATCAGATTCCAAAAACTCTTTGCATCTGGAGACACAAGGTGAGTTGCAAGTTTTTGGTGTTTGCAACTTGGTCAATGATATAGATTATGAAGTTTTTGTGTTTTCGATCCGCGTGCAAAAATCATTGTTGGATTTTGATTCTTATTTTAGTTTGTGTAGTCATGAGCATGCTGATGCTTTTTCCCATAGTGAGCATGAAGATGAAATGGTCTTTGAATTTTATATGCACTATGAGAATGAAGGAAGTTGTTTTGTTTTGCCAAGTTATTTGTTTCAGTATGCTGATCTGATTGGCGAAAAAAATGATAACAAGAATTTTAGTTTACCTTTGAAGGATGTAAATGAAAATCAGGTGTATGATAGAGGTAAGGAGTTCTAAAACTTTTCGGTTGCCCGACGCCATCACTTGTACATAGTAGTTGTAGATTTCCCTGCTTTCAATAAAGCTGTTTGAAAGTTTTGCTATCAAATGTATCGTCTGCTTCTCCCAAAGATCTAAAATATTTCCATGCCCACAAGGGGCATGCATCCCTAGATAGAGCCACTGTTGGTGCTCAAAATTGCATGGTCAATTCTGAGCACTATTGAAAAATTTGGGCCTATAAATGCTTCGTGAAGCCTATGTACCTCGCAGTTGAGTTAATGGGTAAATGGTGTTTAATGTTTCTAACACCTTCCATTTAGCCTGTCTACCTGTTCCATGAAGATAGATCATCATTCTGAGCTATTTGGCGGAGTCCTTTTTCAAGCATTTGTCAAATTTGCAATTCTGCCCTAGTGTCAAACAGCGACAGGAGGCTGTGTTTGCACCTAAATATCTTGCACCCAGAAATGCATCATGACTTACCCCTTTGAGAGTGTCTAGTATCCATACATGATAACCTATGTTTTAGATTTCAAGTCATTTGGAGTTTGTTTGACTAGGTTTTGAATCCCTCAAAGTTGGTAGTTTACTGTTTTCAGACATTTGCAAAATATTCAAAATTCTGGGAAGCCCTATTTTACGCGATATAACTTTTGACCAGTTGACCCAAATGTTGAAATTTCTTTTTGCATTGCATTGTACACGTCAGAGACTTGTTATGTGTTAGGTTTCATCTTTTGACGAGTCCGTTTTATATGACTTCAAACACGATTCCAAATGAGATTTCTAAAGTTTTACTGGTGTCAGCACTTGCAGATTTGTCAGTACCCCTATTCATGGCGTTATAACTTGAAATCTGTGATTGGCAAGATCGAATGGATTTTACCATTGTGTTGTCCACTAAAAATACTACAAGTTTGCTAGTTTTCAAATCTTGACGAGTCCGTTTGCACACTTTTCTAGGGTCATTCCATTTGTAAAAATTGTTATCTTGTCATTGTTTCTTGTCCTACAAATCCAGGTAACCAACTTTAGATGATTTCCATTTGCATCCTGTTATTCATCATGAGCCTAGATCAAGGATCCATAATGTCCTCATGATAGAGTTTTAACGCCCCAATTTTCATCTTTTCAAGTGTCTGTTTACCCAGTTTTCAAAGCCAAATCCAAACCCAGTTAATGGTTTTTTGACATGTTTATTTGTAGGTGAATTTAAGTTGGCAACTTCGGGGCTCGATATCTTTTGACCCCTATGTTGTCATATGATGAGATTTGACAGGGCTGTTGAATGTGTCAGAGGGATGATATACCTTGATTTTTAGAGTTATGTCAAATGTTTGAATTAGTTTTTAAGACCAGCCTATGGGCCTTGTCATCAAAAAAGTCACAGTTTTCAAAGAGCAGAATAAATGTGTTTTCAATGATCAATTTGTGATCAAATTTGACTCCAGTCAATTTGAGAGGGTCCGTGGATCAGTTTGCAGATCAGCTGTCCATAAAACAATTTTTTTTTAGCCGGACCCACTTTGGGCTTCGACTGATTTCATTAGAACTGATAAATTTGTGCAAGTCAAAGATCTTTAAAGAGGATATTTACTTTGATTGCTTGATTAAAGTTGAGTTTATATAATCTCAAGGTCAAGGTAAGAGCTCTTAATTAATTAAATGGTGAGTTTGAAGGTCTTGTGTATGACTTAATTGGGATAGAGATTCTCACTTTGGAAGCCCAGTATGTTGATGCCAGTCAGTCTTACGAGCCTTCTCGAAACAACTTCATTTTTTTAGCTTTTATCAAGACCAAGCTGCTGAAATCTCTAGATGAAGCATGCATCTTGGAAAAAGAAACCATGTGCTGAAGAGCTGAAGGTGTGAGTAGAAGGTTGATTCATCTAGCAGATGGAATTACAAGTTTTATGATGGTCAAGTTTGTTTACAAGCATAAATCATATGAAGTGGACCAAAAGTCGAGAAACTTTGAAATTAAATGGTGGTAATCAAGTAGAAGTTCGAGGAAGTACAATTGAACAATTTAATAATAATCCTGATTTAAAGCTTCTTTTGACCTCCATCAAAGCATAAAGAAGTAGAGCAGCTAGCTAGTAAAGAGGGTCTCCCATGTTTTAAGAAAAGAACTCTGCATCCAAAGTCCCCAAGGAAAGGAAGTTGTTCACAAAGGAATAGCCCACATTTTGCAAGAAGAGAGAACTTGCGTGAGGATAGGGGAAGAGTGAAGAACAAGAAGATTAAACATTAGAAAAGATGCTAGTTTAGAGAAAACAAGGAACCCCAAGTGTTTAAAGAAGAACCCCCCAGTCAAGCAGCCCATTCACGCACAACGGAAGAAAGCATCTATCAATGATGCAAAGGCACCATTTAAAGGAGGACAGGGTCAAAGGGAAGGCCACGCCCAGTGTAAAAGGGGGTAGTTAGCACATATTGATAAAGGATCATGGAAATTCTAAGGAATGTTGTCCATGACAGAGCAACCATGTTTAAGTTATGTTGCCATGGGAGGAAGGCAGCGCCAAGTATTTAAGTAAAAAATGCAATCAAAGAACTCTTGCCACAAATAAGGAAAGCCGCCCACCACTTGCAAAAGGTCATTCATGCCTAGAAATGGAGAGAACTTATAGTAGATAAATGAGGTGCCAGAACAGCAGTGAAGGGAAGATGCCTTTCCAGGCAGTCAACAACATTTAAAGAAGTCATAGGCCTACATGCAAAGACATAGAAAAGAGCCCCACGCAATAAGAATGGAGGCTCAGCTTTAAAAGAAAATTGAAACTCCTTACGCCAGTATTGAAGACTCCATGCACAGAGCTCACGCATTGTTTGAAGTAAGCCATGGCTAGGAGAAACAATTCAACTAAGAGCACAGGCAGTGGAAAACGGTCAATGGCATATATCCCACATTGCCTGTGGGTGAGACTTCTAACGTCATTAAATAATATCTTGTGTGTAGCATGTAATGAATTGAGAAAGAGGCCTTTTGAAGGAAAAACTCACATGGGACCCGACCTAGATGCTAGCTGGAGGTGACATCATTGTGTCACAACTTATTTTTTAAGCAAAAGTGCAAAAATGCTGATGTGGCACCAAAAATGGTGATTAAACGAGAAACTGACATGTGGATTGATCTGACGCATTCCACATCCCCGCAATATGAAGTTGCACCCGATTTAAATAATGTGGGAATGTGGGCTTGCGCCATGTGGTGACGGGGCCTGGGCTAGGGGTGAGGTAGACAAGTGATGAAGCAATAGGCTGGCCAATCAGGAGCTGCCAGGTGGCAGCCAGGGTGTAACCCAGTGGACCCAGAAAAGCATAGTGAAAATTTGAAATGCAAAAAAGTAATAATTTCAAATTATTATTTCCAAAAAGTGGTTTGCACGTCAAAAATTTTGAATTTCAAATGGGGATATTTGTTCTAAAGTTTTAACTTTAGATAAATTTAAAACTTTCAAATTTTAAATTTAAAAGTGCAGACATGAGCACCATGACAGAGGATACTGTTTTCAAATGGACTTTCAGTGGGTTTTTGGAAGCTAAAATCGGCGATGTTATATACTGCTAAAATTGGGAAAAGACGAGCTATCTGATTTTGGAGTCAATTTTTGCATAGTAGTAGCTGGTTCAAGCTGCAGGAGGTTTTCTTTCAGAATTCCATATTGCAAGCAAATTCAGGTGTCAATGTTCAATTTTGATTTCTAGCATGGTACTGAGCTAAATATGGATAAAACACAGTAAAAATGTAGTTGGGGTTATTTCAATTCATTTGAATATCATTTTCACCATGATTTCATGAGATGTTCAGATTTTAATGACTCAAAAGGGTTTTCATCATTTGAACGAAGATATTTTTCAAAGCAGTTGCTATGTAATGATGAAATAGAAAATCAAATTAGATGGAAGAAAGAGGTTAGAGAGAGAGTCTTTTTAGTTGCAAGAGATGAAATTCTAAGGGTACACATGTTGATTGTAGGTTCAATCTGGGATTTCATCTTCATCCTATATTATTCTTTCTTTCTTCCATTTGAGAGGTCCTAGTTTTTGGGTTCCAGTTTTTGGATCCAGTTTTGATATGTTCCCATACCGTGATACCACACATTTTCTTCAAGAAAACTCTCATGTGAACAACAGTTGTAAAGATAATACAGATAGTTTAGAGATATTAGGTTGTTTCATGTTTTAATTTTATGCATCTGAATGTATAGTTTCAAGGAAATGAATACATATGAGCAACAATTTCACTAGTTTTGTTCTGGTTCTTATCTCCAATCTTATCAATCTATAAGTCTTATGTGGTTTTGGAATAAAGATTTGAGACCCATTTGCAACCCTTTCAGGTTGTATGTTTGATGTATTTTTCTATTGGACCAAAGGGCCAACTAAATGCTCGATATGTTTAAACAAGGTTACTGGTTATTTGAGAAGGATATTTTGTGAGAATGAGACCTGAATAAACACTGATGTCTGAATCACAAGGTGGTTGGATAGATCTGATGTCTGGGTATATGATATACATCCTGATTGCACAGATGTATGTTTTGAATTCATGGAATTGCCTAATGGATTAGGCACTGATCAGTTATAGGATCACTAGTTATACTGTTGCATTTTTTAGGTTTTGTTGAATCAACATCTTTAATCAAATGAATTTCCCTTTCATGTTAAAGAGCTATAAATAGAATGCCCTCACTCAGCTTATGAATTTCATTGTTTTGTATCTAGCTACTGCAGATATATGTTATTTCATAAGTTATTAGGAGAAATAAGGGTTTCTATATGCTTTGTATTAGATTCAATGTATGCTTTGTTAACTGGTACCATATATGGAATCTATAGGTTCACCCACCTAGGTTTTGCAAAGCCTGAAGAAGAAGAAGGGTCATGCCTTATAGTTGGCCCTATGTCTGAAATGATATGTTGATAATGGGAGTTAGCTGCCCCTAGATGTGTCATATTCTCATGGGGATAATTGAAAATGGGTAATGTTTTCAAACACCAACACCTTACAGGGTGATTTAATTCTCTAATAGGGTGACACCTAACAGTTTATTTTGTAACCTTTAATAGGGTTGGCTCCTAACAGGGTTCACTTCAGAAGAGTGAAAATTGGTGACTAGTTACTTGGTGGTTTTTCCCATATTGGGTTTCCATGTTAAATCTGGTTTCTCTTGTGTTCATGTTACTTCCTTTATGCATGCATGTTAATCACTTTAAATGCTTAATAAGTTAACAAAACATCTATCAAGTTTCAACATTTATTTGTGTGGTTACTGAGTGTCAACAACAACTATATTTTAAGACATCTCAGGATCTGTGGATTTATTTTTGTGGTAACTGATTCACCCCTCCCCTCTCAGTTACTCCATCTCTATTTTCAATAGACTTAGGTTTAGGTATGAATCTATGGTTGAGATTCATCCTTTTCGTCACTTAATCCTTCCCATTTTCTAATTGGTTGCATGTAATTCCATAGGGAATCCAAATAGAAATTCATCCTTATCTTCAAAATATTAAAATACAATCTTAACTTGGCTAAAATGCTTTATATAGTTTTTTGTGTCATTACAAACAAATATGTCAAAACTGTATCACTTAGAATATGAAGTCTCTGATGCTCGACATGCACTATTTTTTATACTATGTCTTGGCATCCACTAATTATTTAGCTCCTTAATCACTCAGCACATGAGTGACTTAGCACGAGTGATTCAATACTCATTGCAACTTAGCATGGTCTATTATTTACATGTTGTGCTCAACATGTATTACTAGTTTGACATGAACAAAGTAAATGGCTTAAGTGTGTTAACAATTACTTCTCAAAACAAATTTGAGATCAACAAGAAGAACCTTATGTAATAAGTGAAGCGATGAGGAACCTATCCTAAAAATAAGTCTTTTCAAGACCAAATGTAAGATGGCTAAAAAATGTTACAAGGTGATCATTGATAGTGAAAGTTCTATGAATTTGGCATCAAAAAAATTTGTTACAAAGTTGTAGTACAAAAGTTGAAGCATCCTAAACCCTATCAGGTTTCATGGATCAAAGATGAGCATAAGATATTAGTAAGTGAGGAATGCATTATGAAGTTTAGGATTAGGCATTAGTTTGATGAAGTTCCTTGTGCTATTATGCCTATGGATTTTTGTCATATTTTCTTGAGTAGGCCTTGGAAATATGATAGATATGATGTACATGAAGGAAGATTGAATCAATATACTCTTTGGGTAAATGGGAAGAAACAAATATTTTTTCCTTTGATTGAAAGTCCAAATGAGGTTAAGTGTACTACTATGACAATTTGAGTGGTAGCAATAATTCACGGAGCACTGAGTGTTTGTAGCAATGATTGAGCAATAGAAGTTGGTAATGACTGAGTACAAGTATATATTATAGAACTACTGAATGAGTATAAAGAGATTGTTGCTAAGGATATTCGTAGTGGTTTACTACCATTAAGAAGTATAAGTTATTGTACGGATCTGATTCTTGGAGTTAGTTTTTTTAACAAAGCACCACTTAAATGAACCCCTATAGAGAATGAAGAACTTAAAAGACAAGTGCATGGATTGATACAAAAGGTTTTCATCAGAGAAAGTTTGAGTCAATATGTTGTACCTATTGTATTAGCATCTAAAAAGAATAGATAATGGAGAATGTATTCGATTCTAAAGCTATTAACAAGATCATAGTAAAATATAGGTTGCCTCAAAATTTTGTAATTGATAAGACATTGAGTTTTATAAAAGATGATTATCGTTGGCCACAAATGTATAAGGATGTTCAGAAATTTGTGAAGAGTTTTGGAATTTGTCAAATCACAAAAGGAGTGAGTCAGAATACTAGATTCTATACACCTACTTTTATTCCTGAGAAACCTTGAAGTGACATCAGTATGGATTCTATTCTTGGATTGCATAGGGCAACAAAGGGGTATGATTCTATATTTTTTGTTGTCAGTATATTTTTTTAAATGACTCATTTTATACTGTCTAAGAAGACATCAAATGCTGAGAATGTTGCTGAAATTTTCTTTAAAGATATTGTGAGATTGCATGGATTACCAAGAACTATTATTTCTAATAGAGACAACAAGTTTGTAGGTTATTTTTGGAGAATTTTGTGGAAGAAGATGGGTATCAAGTTGAATTTTAGTTCTACATTCCATCCATAGACTGATGGACAAATAGAGGTTGTGAATAGAAGCTTGGTTAATTTGCTAAAATGCTTAGTTGGAGATGAACCACATAATTAAGAGATGGTATTAGCACAAGTTGAGTTTTCTTTTAATAATCTATGAATTGAAGTATAGGGAAGACACCTTTTGAGATTGTTACTATAATGAAGACTAGAGGAGTACCAGATTTAAGTGATCTTGCTGGTAAAGAGAAGAGAACTTTTGTAGGAGAAGAATTTTCTAATTTTATGGAGTCTTTGCACAAGGAAGTGAAGTTAAACTTGGAACAAAGTAATTAGAAGTTCAAGGAGAATTCTGATAAGTCTAGAAGAGATCATGTTTTTGTAGTTGGTGATGAGGTGATGTTACATTTGAAGAAAGGAATCTTTTTTGTTGGAACATATAGTAAGCTAAAGATAAAGAAGTTTGGACCTTGTAAGATCTTGAAGAAGTTTGATAGTGGAAATAATTATGAAGTTGAGTTATCAGATGACATGTATATATCTCCTATATTCAATGTTGTTAATCTATATAAGTATCATGAGTTAGATGATGAAGTTGTTGTACCTCATGATTACCCTAAGAAGTAGATTAAAGAGGTTGAATACATATTGGATCAAAGAGTTGGTAAAAGCACAAGAGGAAAAGAGTGCTATGAATATTTGCTAAAGTGGAAGAATAGAGGTTAGTTGAAGATGCACATAGATTTCTCTATATATGTTGGATTCAACTTAGCTTATGAGATCTCAATAATTTGGGAAAATCATTTCTTTCCACCCTAGTAGTTTGATGCATGAGCATCCTAGGTTGATATTTTATCCTACTCATTTGTATTCATTCTATCAATTGTTGCTGAGTTACAATCATTTCCAAGTTGTGGAAATTACCAAGTAATAGTAATTTTGTAGTATCTTCTGAGTTGAAGTTACCCCATGTCATATTAACACTCAAGTTAGCATGTTATCACATCTCACTCCATAATCTGTGTTGATTTCCATAATATGTGTTAAGATATCCTTCATGTGTCAAGTGATTCTTCATGTTTTGAGTGTTCCTCTTGATGCCGAGTGTTAGTATTTTGGATGAGTTTTCTATGTTTCTTGATGGAAGCCAACTTGTTGGATTGTTTATGATCATGATGTTTATGATAAGATCTTGTTTTGGAATGTTTGTAGACCATTTTAAGGTTGGCCTTTATGTTTTTGTAATGTTCTAGAATCTTCTAGAAGCCATTTTTGCAAGCATAAATAGGGTGTTTAGGCTTAGAGTTAGGCAAGGCTTTTTTAGAGTAGAACTTAGAGATTTTGAAGGATTGAAAAGTTTTTTGCATATGTGTCTTGAAGTGTGAATGTGAAGATGAAATGTATTTTGTATTTGGACATAACCTTGAAGGCCTTACAACTAGGCATGTATGTTGATCACTTGATGAATCAATAAAAGACTCTCTCTCTCTCTCTCTCTCTGGTGCTATTCTCTATGTGCATCTGATTCTATTGTGTCAAGTCTACAAGGTTAGTTTGTATTGTTGTGTATTCTCTTGGCCCTAGTTCTTCTTGCCCTCCTTGTGTCATTCTTTAGTGATTCTCATACAACTAGCAAAGGTACATCCAAGAATTTCCTCATCACCTTGTCCATTAAATGAATCCAATATTACAAAATGACTGCTAAGAAATAAAATTTTAAGAGACATAAATATATGAAAAATGAGAGAGAAAAATAGAAATATACTTACCAATAGGAGTTACCATTGCATCTATATCCATGCTACATCTTAAGTGAGTTTTGTTTTTTTTCTATTGTGTCAAGATCTCTTTGTTTATATACATACATATAAAAATATCACAAGATAATGATAATGAGATGGAGAGATCATAAATGTAGGGCAATGAAATACAATGATCACAAGGGCATGAGAAAAAAATCTTAGCTCTCCACTGATCTTCACAAACCACAAGATCTCTCTATATACATACATACATATACACATTCATACATACATCCTTTTCATGGCTTAGAGGTAATTTCATTGTGGCAAATGCTTCTACAAGGGAATGAGCCTTGTGATTATGACATTTACATAGAAACAAAACTTGTTCTTCAATTCCTTACACTCAACTCTTCACAAAATTTATTCTTCCTATAGTGATAATAGTTGCTACAAATTCTTGGGAGTCAATGGACCTTCAACCTATGCTATGTTTTCTAGAGACATGGGATAAAGTACTAGCAACTTCAATTCTTCATAATATTATGAATCATATGGTGATACCCAAATTAACAACAGTAGTAGATATTTGGCATTCTTTTAGGGAGAGTGTGCTAATACATGCACGGTTACATCCTTGGTGTCCATTGTTGGACCAATGTATGGAGCCTTTATATATAATCATTCATTATGAATTAGGGAATGCACTTCTTTCCTGGCATTCAAGTGATGCATCTATATATGGAATTGTATTACCTTAATAAAATGTATTTGATCTTGCTAGCTAGGAACAACTAATTGTTCATTTTATTGTACCTAATGTGATGAAACTTCTATAAGAACATGTAAACAACTCAACTAATCATCAACTAGACCAATTTAACTAGGTTATGGCTTGTTTCTTTCTAAAAATATTTTCTATGATATATATTTTTTAAAATTTCTTATGAACTCTACCCATTTTTCTTGGTCTTCATTATTTTTGTGCAAGACCTTGACATAAGTTTCTTAGCACAGGTTGAGTGATTTTTATTGTTCTACTATTTGAATTCTAGAATATGTATGTAGTTGAATCAATTTTTCTATTGTGCCAAGATCTCTTTGTATATATACATACATAGGAACACACACACATGTGTGTATGTATATATATACATATACATATATATATATATATATATATATATATATATATATATATATATATATATATATATATGTATGTATGTATGTAGGTATGTATGTATGTACATACATACATACATACATATATATATATATATATATATATACACATACATACATACATACATACATACATATATATATATACATATGTATACATGTATATACATACATACATACATACATGGGTAAAATCACAAATTCGTGTCACCCTTTTATAAAGGAAAAAGCTAACAAAAGTATAATCGTTTACCTTCATGGTAGTATTATTAATTTTATGGTTATACTTTTTAATAGTTATTTGAAGTAAGAATTGATATATTTTCCTTTTTTTTTTAAATAATTTTTTAGCAACTAAAAAATACTGAAACTTAGGATTCTAGTTCCCACCACAAAACTATATGAAAATAAACTTATTTTCCTTTGATCTTAGACTATATTATACATAACATATATACCTAGAAAAATAAAAATATATAAATGAGCTTTAGACCTATATTTTCTTTTTTATAATGATTCAAATTCTAACTCACCTAAAATCAATAGTTTTCACTTTTCACCACATTTTTCAAAACAAATCTATCAAAACTAGGAGAAAAATTATACATTCTAGAAGAGGACTCTCTCCTTTAGAATGTCATATAATTTTAAAAATTTTATTTATATTATTTAATATTTCTTTCTTTCTCAAAACTGACATCTTTTTGAGTGTTGAAATATGTGAGTATAGAATTTTTTAATTACAATATTGTACATTTAATTAAAACACTATAAACTCTATCTAAGAATATTCTTGACTCTAAGCTCTATAAAATGGTGTTTATATGTTATTAAAAAAAATCATAAAAAATAGTAAGAGTTATTAAAACACCACTTTTTAATTTTTATTTCATTTCTTTAGTAATTGTATACAGACTAGTATAAAACATGCATTTAATAGAAATTTCTAATTACTAAAGTGTGAGACCATATACAACTTGGCTAGAATAAATTTATCTAGATCATATGTTTGAACAAAATTGATTTTACATAGAAATATTCAAATTTAGACATTTTGATAAGTTTTCCTAAAAGGTGACATAACTTTTTACTTCTACCCACATACATGCATACATATATAAATACATATGCATATAAATATAGATCTATATACATACATACATACATACATATACATAAATAATAGTAATATATGTATTGCATTTGCATTTTCTTCTCGATTGCTTATAAGAGTGTTTCAAGGTTGAGAATGACTTCAACATTCTTTGCATGGTTTATCTAGGTAATGTCATTTTGGTAGAGGTTTTTGTGAGGTAATGAGCCTCTTAAGTTAACATATTTAAATTTTTAAAATGGTTAAGTTCTACCTAACCATATCGAAGGTCTTTGCACACTAGAGATATACTCTACCTACTAGGCTGCCTACATACCATTTCCATGGGATCAAGACCCTTGAACTACTTACTATAATCAATATGACATTTTGGTTTCTAATTTTTTTGATGTAGTTGTATTCCTATAACCACTAGTGATCTTTATTCACCTAATATATCTCTTCGCCATCATACACCCACTCGAGCAAATCAAGTGGTTTTCTTTATGTACAATATTATAATACCCTAGTACAAAAATTTTGTTGTATTTTAGAGTTAAGATAAGGTTAACCTGTATATGTCCTAACTCACTCCTCATATAATTATGTTTAAAAGCTCATGACAATAATCAATGGTTCTAAATAGACTAGTCAAGTTAATGTTGAAACTCAAAGTTTAGGCTTCTATTTTCATAAGCTAAATAGAGTAGTTTGCATTTCCTAAAATATAAAACCGGTTATGTATACAGATTCTTTTGTTTAATGTAAAGTTGGTTTTAAAGCACATATACCTTTTATTAAATGTAAGGTTGATTACCTAAATACCCATACATGTATAAGTATGGTAAGTTACCAAGAATATCATGAGATCAATCATTAAATTACTAGGAATGTTCTCATCACCTAATGCTACTCCTAGGGGAAGTCTATCTTCATTGCTCACAAGAAAATCATCACACAGGTACATCCAGGAATATCATCATCGTATCCTACATAAAATGTATCCAATATTACAAAATGCCCCAAAAGAAATAATAGTTCAAGTGAGATAAACACATGAGAAATGAGAGAGAAAAAGAAGAATATACTTATCAATAGGTGTTGCCATCACATCTATGGCATTGCTAACTAGTGAGTGAGTTTTGTTGTTCTTTTGTTGTGCCAAGATCTCTCTATTTATATAAATACATACATAAATAGACACACACATATGTGTTTATGTATGTGTATATATGTGCATACATACATACATACATACATACATACATATATATACACATATATATATACATATACATATACATATATATACATACATATATATATATATATATATATATATATATATATATATATATATATATATATATATATACATATACACATACATACATACATACATATACAAAGATCACAAGGGTATGAAAATGAAATCATAGATCTCCACAATCCACAAGATCTCTCTCTATATACATACATACATCTTCATATGCTATTTTATCACCTTGGAAAATTATATTTGATCCTCCTCACTAGGAACAACTGATTGTTCATTTTACTATACCTAATTTGATGATTGTTCTATAGGAATTTTTAATAAACCAACCTAGTTAGAAAATTGATCAATTTAACTAGGTTATGGTTTGTTTCTTTCTAAAAATGTCTGCTATGATATGTTTTAAAAAAATTTCTTGCAAATTCTACCCATTTTTCCCGATCTACATTTTTGTTATGTAGGATCTTTAGGTAAGTTACTTAGTATAGGTTGAGTTAGTTTTATTGTTTTATTATTTGGATTCTCGAATATGTATGCATATGGATCAATTTTTCTATTGTTTTAATAGGTAGTAAGCACCTTTAAAAAGATCTCTCTCTATATATAAAGACTACAATTTGTGTAATTTGTCATGTATTACATCTACATTTCCTTTGTCATTTCTTGTAAGACTATTTCAAGCATGGGAACCACTTCAATATAATTTGCATGGTTGAGAGGTAAGGCCACTATGGTAGTGAGAATAACTTCAGTGAAGAGTTGAGTGTATCGAGTTGCTACCCTAAACCTATGCTACAAATTCCTAGGAGCCAAGGGACCCTAAACCTATGCTATATTTTCTTAAGACATGGGAGAAGTTATTACTATATTTAGTACTTCATAATATTTTGGATCATGTAGTGATGCCCAAATTAACAATAGCAATAGATACATGGGATCCTCATAGGATGAATGGTTACATTCTTGGCTTCCATTGTTGGGCCAACATATGAAGTCTCTACATCAAACCACTTGTTTAAATTGGGCAAGGTGCTTTATGCCTAACATGCAAGTGATGCATCTACATATGAAATTTTATCACCTTGTAAATTTGTATTTGATCCTACCAGTTGGGAACAACTAATTATTCATTTTATTTTATATGATTGCAATGTTGGAGGCAATATTTTTCCCAAAGTGACAATAGGTTTTGTATCATTGGATTTCTTCAAGTACTAATTTTAATGAGGTAACAAAGTAGTTTTGAGGGTGTAAAGGACCATTTCTCCTCAAGATTCTTCCTAATGAAAGGATAAGAGGTCAGCTACATATAGCCCTTCAATTGATAAATCAAGCTTTAGAGGGTATGACTATAGAACAATGTACTAATAGAGAGAATGTAAGCTATCTTAGGGTGACAAAGCAACACGAATTTGAGGCAGCTCAACAACAATAAGTAGTAGTAGCATATGTGGTGCATGAGCATCCTGCGTTGGCATGTTATCCTACACATTTGTATTCATTTTGCTAGTTGTTATTAAGTTATAGTCACTGCCAAGTTGTAGCAATTTTCAAGTGCCAACAACTTTACAATTTAGGCTAATTTGAGGTTATCCCACATTATGTTAACACTTGGGTTCACATGTTATCCCATCTCACTTTATAGTGTGTATCAAGTTACATAGTGTATGCCAAGCTATTCTTCATGTGCCAAGTTATCTAGTGTGTGCCAAGTAATCCTTCATGTGCTAAGTTATCCTATTGATTTTGAGCATTAGTATTTTGGATTTTTTTTCTATATTTTTGGTGCGAGCCAACTTTTAAGATTTATTTTGATCTTGACTTTTATGATAAGATATTTTCTTGGGATGTGTCCAAACCATTGTTTGGTTGGCCTTCCTATTATGTAATGATCTAGAATGTTCTATAAGCCATTTTGTCAAGTACAAATAAAGTCTTTAAGCTTAAAGTTATGGAGTGTGAGTAGCAATTAGAGATTTTGGTAAGTTAGTGGCATATGTGTCTAGAAGTGTGAATTTGAAGTTAGATATTAGATCATGATTCTATTTTGTATCTAGCCATAGACTAGAAGGCCTTTTAGCTAGGTGTGTATGCTGATATTGTGATGAATCAATAAATAATATTGTTCTCTCTTTATATGGTTTTGTTCTTTTTGTGTGTTTACTTTCATTTTTTTAACTCTGCATGGATGGTTTGGATTGCTAGGTGTGCCCTTGGCTGAGATTATTATATGCCCTCCTTGCATTAGGTAGTATCAGAGTGTGGTTGTTCTTGAGTGTGCAAGAAGATCACCCAAGTGTGAGGTAGTTTGTACCAATACCTTGGATTGTGTAGAAACCTATTTCAGATTTGGTTGTTGGATTGTAGATCTGTGGATTTGAATAATAACTTGTGAAGGGTTATGATCTGGCAGGATCCTGATTTGTAGAGATGGTTTGTGCAACAGGAAATACCAATAATTTTGTGTTAGATGCATTGAGACAAAATATAGGTAGATTGGATGTTGTGGAGATAGCCAAGAGGAGAGGAGTGCATCTTGAGGATTTGAGTGATGATGAAGCAATAGCACCAAACCCTAATCCAAAACTAAAGGAAGATCAAGATGAGAAAATATTGTTGAGAGTATTGTCTAGGGTACATTTGAAGCTTTTTGTAGAAGCAATTCCTTATGATAGAAAGTTGGACATTAATGTTGTGTTGGATTAGATCTCTACTATGGAGTAGTTCTTTGAGTATGAAAACACTCCTAGTAATACGAAGGTGAAGATTGCAGTCAAAAGGCTAAAAGGTCATGCTTCACTATGGTGGGAGCATTTGCAAACTAATAAACAAAGGAGAGGAAAGGAGAAGATTAGAACTTGGCTGAAAATGGTGAACAAGGTAAAGAACAAACTCCTTCTTGCTGGTTACCAAGTTATCTTATTGAGAAAGATGCAAAATTTCAGACAAAAAGACATGACTATGAAAGAGTATACTAAGGATTTTTATAGATTGGACATGAAATCTAGACACGTGGATGATGATTTTGAGAAAATTACAAGGTACATAAATGGCTTGAGATCTGAAATTTAGGATGAAATAAGTTTTGTGAAATTGGAAAGTGTAGAAGAAGCATATTGATACACCTTGAAATTGGATGAGATTTTGACAAAGAAGCATGAACAAAGACAAAGAGGTAGAGGTAGATCTTATGGTGAAGGTAGAAAATCTAATAGTGTTGTGTAGGATAAAGACTAATATAAATGGAAGAATGATGAAAAGGAAAATACCGAGTGGAAAGCTAGTAGCTCATACCGAGGAGGTATTGGTTCTTATCGAGGAAGAGGCGATTCTTGTCTTAGAGGTGGTTTTCATGGTAATTGTTTCAGATGTGGTAAAGGCCATATATATTTTGAATGTAGATCCTTTGAAAGTTGGAAAGGTAATAGAAATATTTTAATTCAAGGAGACATTGAGAGTTTGGAAACTGGACCTGAGGCTGGAGAAAATTTTATGGTGAGAAGAACCTTATGTAATAAGGGAAGCGATGAGGAACCTATTCTTAGAAGAAGTCTTTTCAAGACCAGACACAAAATGGCTAGAATATGTTGCAAGGTGATCATTGATAGTGGAAATTCTACAAATTGGTGTTAGAAGAGGTGGTTACAAAGTTGTAGTTGTAGAGGTTGAAACATCCTAAACCCTATCATGTTTCATGGATCAAAGATGAGCATAAGATATTGTTAAGTGAGCGATGTGTTGTGAAGTTCAAGATTGGACATTACTTTGATGAAGTGTTGTGTGATTTTATGCCTATAGATTGTTGTCATATTTTGTTGGGTAGACCTTGGAAATATGATAGATATCTTGTACATGATGGAAGATTGAATCAATATACTCTTTAGGTCAGTGGGAAGAAACAAATTTTGTTGCCTTTTATTGGAAGTCCAGATGAGGTTAATTATACTACAATAAAAAATTTCATGGTTACTGGAAATCAATTCAAGAAATAGAAGTAAAGAAGAATCAACTTTTTTATGCTATAATTCCTAGAGGACCAAGTTTGGGTAGTAATGGCCAAGTGACAATACAAGCTAGGAATGACCGAGTGAGAAAAGATAGTGGTAGATGAATACCAAAAAAAATTATATAATTTTTGAATGAGTATAAATATATTATTGATAAGGATATTCCTGATGGTTTGCCAATAGTAAGAAGTATGGATCATTCTATGGATCAGATTCCTAGAGCTAGTTTACTAAACAAAGCACCATATAGATTGAACCCTATAGAGAATGAAGAACTTAATAGACAAGTGCATGAGTTCCTATAGAAGGGATTAATCAAAACAAAATTGAGCCCATGTGCTATACCTATTGTATTAGCACCTAAGAAGAATGGAGAATGGAGAATGTGTATTGATTCTAGAGCTATTAACAAGATCACAGTGAAATATAGGTTTACTATGCCAAGGATGGATAACATAGTGGATTGTTTGAGTGAAGAAAAGTATTTTACCAAGACTAATTTGAATAGTGGCTATGATCAAATTAGACTTAGAGAAGGTGATAACTGGAAGACTACTTTGAAGACAAAATGTGGCTTTTATGAATGGTTGGTTACATCTTTTTGTTTGAGTAATACACCTAGTACTTTCATGAAGTTGATGAATGAAGTTCTAAGAAAAAAATTGGGTTAGTTTGTGACTATTTGTTGGGATGATATTTTGATATTCTGTAAGACTAAAGAAGAACATCTTGACCATGTTAGAAAAGTATTGCAAAGATTGAAAGAAGAAAAGTTGATGATTAATTTAAGAAAGTGTTCTTTTGTGCAAGAGGAATTTGTGTATTTGGGACTTGATATTATAGCTGATGGTTTGAGAATGGATCCGTAGAAGGTTAAAGAAATTTTGGAATGGCTTGTACCTAAGAATATGGGTGATGTAACATCATATCATGGTTTGCCTAATTTTTATTGAAAGTTTATAAAGAATTTTTGTGTTGCTTGTAATGCTATGACTGAGACAATGAGAGAAGACAAAATGGAATTCACATGGACACATGGAGCTGATAAGAGTTTTGGACTTTAAAACAAAAGGTTGTTGAGTTACCCATATTAACTTTGTCTGATCTATATAAGGTATTTCAAGTTAAATGTGATGCAAGTGGTAGTGCAATAGGAGTTGTATTGAGTCAAGAAGGTAAGCTCGTTGCTTTCTTTATTAAGAAGTTGAATGATGCTAATAAGAAGTATTCTATGCATGACCAAGATTTTTAGGCTATTATTCAAGCTTTGAAGAAGTGGAGATATTATTTCATTCCTAAGGAGTTTGTGTTGTATACTGATCATAAAGCTTTACAATACTTAAGAAGTTAACATAAATTGAATTAGGGACATATGAAGTGGGTTCAACATTTGCAAAGTTTTACATTTGTGATTAAAAATAAAACTAGAGTTAGTATCAGATTTTCTGATGCATTGAGTAGAATATGTTCTTTATTGACTGAAATGAAGATTGAAGTTCTTGGTTTTGATGAAATGAAAGAGTTGTATGATAGTTATCCTAATTTTTCTAAGGCATGGAAAGAGTATAGAACACCAAATCTATTAGATCACGTCAGTAAGTATGATGAAAATTTAATTCAATAAGGTGTGTTTTTCAAAGCTATTAGGTTGTATATCCTTGGAAGTTCTATGAGGTTGAATTTGATTAAGGAAAAGAATAGTGGTAAATTGGCTGGACATTTTGGAATTGATAAGACATTGAGTTTTTTGAAAGAGAAGCTGTTGGAAATGATTGAAAAGATCATGAGGACAATTGTTGGAATGATCATATAGAATTGGTAATGATCATATAGAACTGGTAAATAATGTTCTCAATCTTTATTTTGTCATTGATGTCAAACTTGCTACTTGCAGGAATGACAATTTCTTTAGTGATCCAAATACTATCAATTAGTTGATTGACAAGGAGGAGGCAATCAATAAGATGTAACTAGAACACCTAGAGAAAGGTTGAAGTTATGATGTTGTAATGAAGTACAAGGATCAGCTAAGGCATTGATAAAACAATGTATTTGATGACATACTATAAGACACAGAGAATAGGCACACTAAAACATATCAAAATATAAAGATTTAGCTAAGTCTTTTGTAAATCCCAACTAAGTTCATTAGAGAGAGGGAGCCAAGCAAGCTAGTAGGAGCCAAACAGATTCCTAATTGAAGCCAAGCAAGTAAACTTCAGATGTTGAGTAAACTTCAGGTGCTGAGTGATATCATAAACTTTAGATGCCTTGTGATATAGAGTTTATCAAGTGCCGAGAAAATACAAGTGTCGAGTAGATATGGTTGCCGAGTAACAGAGAGGTGCCGAGCACTAGTAAACCAATAGTGCCAAGTAACACAGAGGTACTAAGTGGCAGTAAACTAATAATGCCGAGTTGCTGCATTATTTTAAAAATTGAAGATTTTCCATATCTAAGCCAACAAGGTTGCTATCTAGAAGTTTATGAAATAAATGGAAGATAAGAATGATGAGCTGGTGGCACAGAACACCATATAGAACATTTTTTAAAGATACAACTTGCAAAGTTTCTAGATAAGAAAAAGATATGGGGTAGATACATTGTATCCTACCTAGTCCATTTGAAACCCTAAAATTGGAGATGAAGAATTGAGTGGCAAAGGAAAATTAGATCTCTATTTAAGGAGTCATAAGGTCATGAAAAAGAGAGAGAGAGGCGGTCAAGCATGAAAACACAAAATGTTGAAGGAGGTGCTAAGAAGAAAGACAACATAGTTACCCTATTTCAATAAGAAGACCCCATATATGGATGCATTGGTATGATGAGTAAGAAGACTCAAGGAGACAAAGCTTGAGAGGAAGACAAGCAGTTAGAGCTGAAAGTGATTGAAGCCAAGCTTAAGGATTGAACTGAAAGTGTGATCTGAAATATGCAAAGTATGTTGTAAGTTATATCAAATCAAAAGGTCATTATCGTTACTTTCTAGAAATTGTAATAGTTAGTTTAAATCCTATGGACTTAGGTTGGTTTAATAGCCATGAGATAAATCCTTTAATAGGGTGACATTCCAAGTGAATATTCTAAAGTACTTTAACCAGGCCCATTCCTAAAAATTTGCTAAAATCCTCTAACATGTCACATTTAATAGTGTGTTGTAAGCCTTTAACAGGGCAGGCTTTTAATACGGCATCACTTTAGAAGAGTGAGAATCAAGTAGCATGTTACTGGTGGTTTTTCCCAAATTGGATTTTCATGTAAATCATTATGTCATGTGTTGATCTTGCATGTTTTGTCTCTGAATGTTGATTTACTATAACTTGCTAATATGGTTGATTTAAGTTTGGATGGATGAAAAGTGTATGGATTCATTAAAAGTAGTGAAAAGGTATTATTAGGGAATTTAGACCTTGGATAACTTATTCACACCCCCCCCCCCAACTCTCAGTTATTCTAAAGAATTGCAACAATTAGTATCAGAGCAAGACTGTTGATTCAGTTTAAAGGGACTATAAGCAAAAAAGATCAAAATGACTAAGAGAGAAGTTCCCAAGCTCAACAAAGACAACTTTGTTGCATGGAAAAACTTGATGAAGCTACATCTTGGATCCATAGGAGATTATGCCCAAAATTCAATTCTCACTGAACATGTAGATCCAACTGGTACTCTTGCTACAAAAGACATGAAAAAAAAATAGGAACACAATCAAACAATGTTGGAAATTGCCTCTGCACTCAACTATGTTGAATTTGATGATATTAAAGGATGTGACACTGCATTCAAAATGTGGAAAGCCCTATTAGACATCTATGGAGGAGATCAGAATGTACAAATACCAAAAAGAGAAAGTCTCAGAGGAAAGTTTGATGATATGAAAATGGAGGAAAATGAGAATGTTGCTAAATATGGCACAAGAATAAAGGAAGTGGTAAGTGCAATAACATGCTTGAGTGGTCAATTGCATGAAGATACTATTAATAGTAAGTTCTTAAGAACCTTGCTCCCTATCTATGCTATTAGAGTATTAGCAATACAAGAGCTAAGATGTGTACTAGGAAACAATCTAATTTTTGAGGGTATAATAGGTAGACTCATTGCATTTGAGTTATCTAATTTTGACAACTATAGACCAGAGAATGTTGAATCTTCTTTTAAAGCCAAGTTATCACTGAAGGATGTTGAACAGGTGAAATCAAAGAAAGGAAGAAAAATGAAATATGTATCCAATGATAGTAGCACTGATGAGGAAGATGTGGAACAATTGGAAGCATTGCTTGCTAAAAGATTTCACAGAGGTAAAAGAAAATTCAAAGGTAAGATTCCTATCATTTGTTTCAATTGCAATGAAGTAGGTCATATTGCTGCCAGGTGTACACAGAAAAAGGATTACCAGGAAGGCAAAAAAAACAAATTTAGAAGAGATGATGACAAGAGAGATTACAAAGAAAAAGGCAAGAAGTGTTATATTGTTGAAGAAAATTCTGATGATAATGATGATGAAGTTGTTTATGTAGCCATGAAGGATCAATCTGATGAAGAAGAGCCTACAACACTGGTAACATGTATGAACAAGAATGAAAGGTAGATCATAGACAGTGGATGCTCACATCACATGACAGGAGACAAAAGTAAGTTTGTTAACTTTACTAAGTATGATGGAAATAGTGTTAGATTTGGTAATGATGCTCCATGTCAAATCAAAGGAAAAGGTTCCATTAAGCTCGTAGAGAAAATTTTATGTGATAATGCATACTATGTTGAAGGATTAAATTACAATTTGCTGAGTGTCTCACAGTTAGGCAATATAGGATGCAAAGTAGAATTTGGAAACAAAACAGCAAAAATCTATGATATTGATGGTAAACAGATAGGAAAAGGAGATCAAACAAGGATTAATCTATTTTACCTTGATATGGATGATGTTTCTTGTTTTATTGCAAAATTTGATGATGAATAGTTCTGGCATAGAAGATTATGTCATGTCAACTTTGATAATCTGGTCAACATTAGTAAAATGAAGAAAGTTAGAAGTTTACCAAAATTCAAGAAGCCTGATAATATCATGTGCAAACAATGTTAGCTAGGAAAGATGACAAAGTCAAGTTTCAAAAGAAAAAACTATATATCTAAAGAAGTACTTGAGTTAGTTCATACTGACTTATGTGGTCCAATGGAAGTACAAAGCTATAGAAGAGATAAATACATAATGTTGTTTGTTGATGACTATTTTAGGATGATGATTGTTATGTTCTTAAAACAAAAATCTGATGCTTTTCAAATGTTTAAGTGGTATGTGGCTAGAGTTGAAAAGGAAACACAAAAAAGCTTGAAATGCCTAAGATCAGACAAAGGTGGTGAATTCACATCAAATGAATTTGAGATATTTTGTAATGATAAAGGAATCAAAAGACAAATGTCAGCTCCTAGAACTCCCCCATAGAATGGAATTGCTGAAAGAAGAAATAGATATGTGATTGACTGTGCCAGAACATTAATGATGGAAAAGACTATTGCTCTAAAATAATAGAGAGAAGCTATAAGTGTAGTTGTTCATACACTTGACCAAGTACAAGTCAAGAAAGGTACAAATGCAAGACCTTTTGAATTATGGTATGGTCACTCACCCAATGTAAAACATTTCAAAGTGTTTGGTTGCAAATGCTTTATCCTTAAAGATGCTAGAAATGGAAAATTTGATGCAAAAAGTGATGAAGGCATATTTCTTGGTTACTCCACTAGAAGTAAGACATACAAGTGATTGAATACTAACACTAAAAAAATTGTGGAAAGTGCAAATGAATACTTTGATGAGCACACAAAAGTCCAAATTGAAGAACCAAATAAAATGGAAGAGTACAGAACCTTTGTGTATTCTTATGAAGGAATGCCTATTGATGAGGATAATGTCAATCAAATTGATACTCAACAACAAATTTTAGTCTCAACCGAGTCACAACCAGTGAATGCCCAGTTACATTTAGAAGCTGAGTTGCAGAATGAAGAAAATGCACAATCTAATTCTGAAGACAATAAACATGAAATAAATGAAGAACAATTTGATAATGAAGTGCATAGTGATCTTGAATTTGAAAGATCAAACGTGGAAACAAGGACAAAGCCAAGATTATCCAAATATGTAAAAAGACATCACCCTGTTGAATAGATAATTGGTGACAAAGATGCAAGACCAATGACAAGGAACAGAATGAGACATGAATAATGTCTGATCAGAAATCTAAACTCAAGACAATATATGGTGCATTACAAGATGCTGACTGGCATAAAGCTACAGAAGAAGAGATTGATCAAATAAAGATAAACAAAACTTGGAGTTTGGTTCCTAGAATAGTTGACAAGAATGTGATTGGCACCAAGTGGGTATTCAGAAACAAGCTAAATGAGAATGGTGAGATTACCAAAAACAAAGCTAAACTAGTATGCAAGGGTTATGCTTGAGAAGAAGGACTAGACTATGGGGAAACATTCACCCCTATTGCTAGAATGGAAGGAGTAAGAACTTTACTTGCATATGCTTCATATAAAGATTTTAAAGTTTATTAGATGGATGTAAAGTTTTCTTTTTAAAATGGTATACTAGAAGAAGAAGTCTACATTGAACAACCAGAAGGATTTTTTGATGAGAATAACAGGGATATGGTTTTTAAGCTACATAAAGCACTCTATGGTTTGAAACAAGCACTTAGAGCATGGTATGAGAGACTTCACAAGTATCTAATGCAAATAGGATTTGAAAGAACTGATGATAACAACAACATGTACATCAAAGGAGAAGAAGAAAAGGATATTATAGTATCTAAAATCTTTGTGGATGACATAGTGTTTCATGGAAAGGAAGAGCTTTCCAAAGGCTTTGCTGACAAAATGAAACATGAATTTGAGATGTCTATGTTTGGAGAAATCAATTTTTTTGTTGGACTAAAAGTACATCAACTCAAACATGGTATATTTGTGACACAATCAAAGTACATCAAAGAGATTCTTAAAATGTTTGGATTGGAGGAGTCCAAACTAGTTAGCACACCAATGGCAATAGGAAATAAGCTATCCAAAAATGATGAATCGGTTGAAGTCAATCAAACAATGTACAAATCTATGATTGGAAAACTACAATGTGTTGTACATAGTAGACCAGACATAGCATTAGCAGTTGGAATAGTTGCTAGATTCTCTGCTAATCCTAAAGAAAATCTAAAAAGAATAATGAGATATCTTAAAAGAACTGGTAACTTTGGTCTATACTACAAAAAGAATGGAAAATTTGTGCTCAATGCATACACAGATGCAGATTGGGGAGACAACATTGATGATAGAAAAAGCACAAGTGGAGGTGCATTATTTTTAGGCAAAGGGCTTGTTACCTGGACTAGCAAGAAATAAACATGCATATCCCAATCCACTACAGAATCAGAATATGTGGCAGTAGTAGTTAATTGCACAAACATTGTGTGGCTCACACATCTATTGAGAGGAATGAAAGAAGAGGGAAAAAAAACCTATGATATTGTATTGTGATACCACAAGTGCTATAAATATATCCAAAAATCTAGTAATGCATGGAAAAACCAAGAATATCGCAATCAAGTATCATTATGTCAGAGAATTGGTAGAAGAAAAACAAGTGAAGTTGGAATACATTCACACAAAGGAACAAACTATAGATATCTTCACCAAACCATTGCCTAAGGATGCTTATGAATATCTTAGAGGCAAGTTGGGGGTAATACCCCTAACTCAAGCAGTTTAAAGCAACAAGGAAGCTTCCCTGCATGAATAGAAACAAATCATTGAAATATCAATAGATTGATGTAGAGGATAACAGTAGGAGCAGAAACTCCAAATCAGTCACAAGCATAGTGACAAAGGGAGAAAACATCAAGAGACCAAAGCTTATATTTTGCATGATAAAGATGCTACATCTTTGGAATTGATGTCAAAGAGGGAGAAATGTGCAGAAACCTGATCAATACAAAGCAAGAGGGAGATATATGAGATCGGTAGTAAAGATCCAATAGCGAGGAAAAGTAGCAGACAATGTATACAATCTTGGTGGTAACTAAGTTGATTAATTGATCAGTTTGGTTTGCCATCAAAGCCAAAGAGGGAGATTGTTGGAAATGATTGAAAAAATCAGAAGGAAAGTTGTTGGAATGATCATATAGAACTAGTAATGATCATATAGAAATGGTAAAGAATTTTCTCAATCATTTTTTTGTCATTGATGTCAAACTTGCTACTTGAAGGAATGACAATTGCTTTAGTGATCCAAATACTATCAATTAGTTGGTTGACAAGCAGGATGAGATCAATAAGATGTAACTAGAACACCTAGAGAAAGGTTGAAGTTATGATGTTGTAATGAAGTACAAGGATCAGCTAAGACATTGATGAAAAAGTGTATTTGATGACATACTATAAGACATAGAGAATGGGCACACTAAAACATATCAAAATGTAAAGTTTTAGCTGTCTTTTGTAAATCCCAACTGAGTTCATTGGAGAGAGAGAGCCAAGCAAGCTAGTAGGTGCCGAACAGATTCCTAGTTGAAGTCGAGCAAGTAAACTTTAGATGCTGAGTAAACTTCAAGTGCCGAGTGATATCGTAACCTTCAGATGCTGAGTGATACAAAGTTTATCAAGTGCCGAGCAAATACAAGTGCTGAGAAAATATAAGTGCTGAGAAAATATAAGTGTCGAGCAGATATAGGTGCCGAGTAACACAGAGGTGCTAAGCACCAGTAAACCAATAGTGCCAAGTAACACAAAGGTGCCAAGTGACAGTAAACCAATAATGCCAAGTTGCTGCATTATTTTGAAAATCAAAGATTTGCCAGATCTAAGTGAACAAGGTTGTTATCTAGAAGTTTGTGAAATAAATGGAAGATAAGAATGATGAGCTGGTGGCATAGAACACCATATAGAATGTTTTTTAAAGATATAACTGATGAAGTTTCTAGTTAAGAGAAAGATATGGAGTAGATACATTGTATCCTACCTAATACATTTGAAACCCTAAAATTAGAGAGGAAGAATTGAGTGGCAAAGGCAAATTAGATGTCTATTTAAGGAGTCATAAGGTCATGAAAAAGAGAGAGAGAGGAAGTCAAGCATGAAAGCATAAAATGTTGAAGGAGGTGCTAAGAAGAAAGAGAGCATAGTTACCATATTTCAATAAGAAGACCCAAAATATGGATGCATTGGTATGATGAGTAAGAAAACTCAAGGAGACAAAGCTTGAGAGGAAGAAAAGCAATCAAAGCTAGATGTGATTGAAGCCAAGCATAAGGATTGAACTAAAAGTGTGATCTAAAATCTGCAAAGTATGTTGTAAGTTATATTAGATCAAGAGGCCATTATCGTTACTTTCTAGCAATTGTAATAGTTAGTTTAAATTCTATGGACTTAGGTTGGTCTAATAGCCATGAGATAAATCCTTTAACAGGGTGACATTCCAAGTGAATATTCTAAAGTGCTTTAACCAGACCCATTCCTAACAGTTTGTTAAAATCCTCTAACAAGGTCACATTTGACAGTGTGTTGTAAGCCTTTAACAGGGTAGGTTTTTAATAGGGTATCACTTTAGGAGAGTGAGAATCAAGTAGCATGTTACTGGTGGTTTTTCCCAAATTGGGTTTCCACGTAAATCATTGTGTCATGTGTTGATCTTGCATGTTTTATCTCTGCATATTGATTTACTATAACTTGCTAATATGGTTGATTTAAGTTTGAATGGATGAAAAGTGTATGCATTCATTAAAAGTAGTGAAAAAGTATTATTAGGGTATTTGGACCTTGGATAACTGATTTTGAAGTTGGTGATGAGGTGATGATTCATTTAAAGAAAGGAAGATTTTTTATTGGAGCATATAGTAAGCTAAAGATGAAAAAGTTTGGACCTTGTAAGACCTTGAAGAAGTTTTGACAGTGGAAATGCTTATGAAGTTGAGTTACCTAATGACATGGATATATCTCCTATATTTAGTGTTGCTAATCTATATAAGTATCATGAGTTAGATGATGAAATTTTTGTGCCTAAGGATTATCCTAAGTAGAAAATTGAAGAGGTTTAACAGATATTGGATCAAAGAAATGGTAAAAGCACAAGAGGAAAGGACTACTACAAGTATTTGGTAAACTTAAAAAAACAAAATTAGTTGAAGATGCTACATGGATTTATCAAATTGATTTGGATTCCACTTAGGTTATGACACTTACATGATTCAAGAGAATCATTTCTTTCTACCTTGGTTGTCTAATGGAGGAGCATCTTGGGTTGATGTGTTATCCTACTCATTTGTGTTCAATCTATCAATTATTGTAGAGTTATTGTCATTTCCAAGTTGTAACAATTTCTAAGTGCCAATAATTTTGCAGTTAAAGTTGAGGTGAGGTTATCGCACATCATTTTAACACTGGAGTTTGTGTGCTATCCCATCTTGCTCTATAGTGTGTTCTGAGTTCTATAATGTGTGCTAAGCTATTCTTTATGTGCTAATTTATTGAGTTTTTGCTAAGTGATCCTTCATGTGTTCACTTATCTTGCTAATGTCAAGCATGTGTATTTTGGATGTGTTTTCTACATTTTTTATGTGATCCAACTTGAGGGATTTATTTTGATCATGACATTTATGATAAGATATTTTCCTGGGATGTGTGTAGACCATTGTTGGGTCTACCTTCCTATTTTGTAATGATCTGTAGAATGTTTTGTAAGCTATTTTGGCAAGTATAAATATAGTGTTTAGGGAGTGTAGGCAGTGATGAGAGATTTTGGAAAGTCAATGGCATATATGTCTAGAAGTACAAATCTAAAGTTGGATCTTAGATTTGGAAAGTATTTTGTATTTGTCTATAACATAGAAGGTCTTATAGCTATGCATGCATGCTAATATTGTGATGAATCAATAAAGAATATCGTTCTATCTATGGTGTTGTTCTCCTTGTGTGTTTGCTTCCATTATGTTAATTGTATAAGGTAAGTTTGGATTGATGGGTGTGCCTTTGGCCCTAGTTATTATATGTCATTCTTGCATCAATATGCTCAATAGAAAGCCTCAACCTCCATGGGGAGTGGGTTTCACTTGAATAATTCCATAGGTGCACCTTAGTTTAGTTTGAAGTGAGTGATTGTAATATATGCACAAGAACATGACATCCATTTTTTTCCTAAAGTGGGATGCACACATGATTGTCTTCATGTTTATGGCTATAAAACACTCAATATGTATCTAGATTCTATAAAATAACAAGTGCTTGCATAATTTGGAGATATGTATGGGTGATTTCATTACTGGAACAACTAGTTGAAATACACTATATTCAAACTAGAAAAAATAATTCATAAAAAAAACATATAATGCAGAGGAAACTTGAAAATCTAGATGCTAAAATATTTATACAAAGTTATCAAGGATCAAACACCTATGCCAAAGTTACAATGCAATGTGAAGTTAATTTTAGATATATAGAAAAAAACATTACAGAAATCATTCCCCATTTGTTTTGAGTGTGGAGAGTTGCACATGAGAGAGGGTAGAGAGCTTTAAATATTGGTGGACAACTTTAAACTTTCAACATTGGTGGAGATGTCATTATTGTTCCCTTATAATCACTATATTTGATTTTTGTTCTCCCACGATCTTTGCATTTCATTTCTGTGTGCTTGGTGGAGATTAGTGGAGATCTACGATTTCATTGTCATGCCTTTATGATCATTACATTTTATTGTAGTAGTCTTGTAATCTCTTCATTTTTTTTTCATGCCCTTATGATCTTTCTTCCCTTTCTCTATCATTTTGTTGTCACACTATGCCCTTGTGATCTCTGTGCCCTTTTCACTACAACATTTGGAGTCAAATTGTGATGGTAGTGTAATTTGTGGTGTAATTTGAGCCTAAATGTAGTAGTTCTTGCTCTACAATTTTCTTCTAGGGGAGAAGAGGTACCTATGTAAATATTCTCTTATTTTCCTTCTAAACATGTATCTCATTATATTTCCCCTAGTAGGTGACTAGAGAAGCTTCTCTTTATGTGTATGTATGTATGTCCATATATACATACATAGACACACATATATGTATGTCTATGTATGTATGAAGCTTCTCTTTATGCACATGTTTGTGTATATATACATACATACAAACTTATGTGTATGTCTATGTATGTATATATATATATATATATATCTTTTTGTTTATATACATACATAGATACATAGACACATATATGTGTGTGTGTGTATGTATATATATATATATATATATACATATGTATATACATATGTATATACATACATGCATATATATACAAAGTTCAGAAGGGAACAACAATGAGATGTGGAGATCATAAGGGAACAACAATGAAATGTAGAGATGTAGAGATACATATATACATACATACTTACATCTACATATACAATTTTATCACCTTGGAATTGATCTTTACTCAATCACCAAGAGATAATATAATATGTAAGTACAAATTTCTACATACTTAGTTTGGTATGAATAGTTTTGATTGAATTCATCTAAATATTGTGAGTCTACTAATGATGGTAATAGCTTCATGTATTGGGTATTTAGAGGAGAGAGATTTATATATGATTAGATGTTGTTTCTAGCTCAAATTTTCCCAATTTCATATTTACAACTCAAATGCTCTCCCATGGCCTGAGCTAAAACCCTCATTACTACATCCAAAATTAAGGAATAATATACAATTATGTCCCCAATAGAGAATGAATAAATATGAATTATGATTGATTATACTATTTGCATTTATTTTTCAAAGACCTAAATCATGATTGATTAGAATTTCCTTCATTTTTTTGTAGATATTACCCTTTATCATTTCCATTTATGGTGATATTGGGTTTCATTTCTATCAAGTAAGAGCATGTTGATGTTGAATAGGATTGCATTGAATATGTATTGGGAGAATGTGGCATTGCCTTTGGATTTAACATGTTCTTATTGTGCCATCACCTGATATCCCTAAAGACTTCTTGTCATGAGCTCTTTGTGATCTTCTTAGTGTTGGAAATAATCTAAACTAACAAGCTTACTAAGAGGGGAGGGGTGAATCAGTAACTCTAAAATTTTAATTCAATTCTGTATAATAATATTTTTACCATTCATCCATCTAATCTATTGTATGCATGAAAAGATAAACATTTGTAACACATGAACACATAGATTTGGTGACCCATAAACCTTCCAATTAGAAAGTAAAACTAGGGTGGGGATGATGCCCACAAAACTTCAATACTGTAGTGTAAAGTTGGCTAATTAAGGCTTACAATGATCACTTCTGATGATCTTCCCTGTTAGGAGCAAGTAGGATTGCTAGATCCACCTTGTTAAAGGATTTACAAACATACAATGAAGTATGCACTATGTTAGGAGATTTACAAAAGACTGTCAAGTCTACCTTGTTAAAGGATTTAGCAAACTGATTCACCTATTATGATGAAGCAGTGGATCTGATTGCAATTGATTGCTGATAAGATCCTTTGTGCTCTAATCACCTGATGTGATGGATATATCTTTTCTATATCAATGTTGACCTTGCTGTATTCCTCTTTTCTTGCTAGTGAATCACTTTCCTTCTTCTCAAATTATTGCAACATAGTACAACCAATGATATTCAACATCTCATCATTTTAAATGATATATACCATTCCAATATTTACATTGGCAAGGTCGGCCAAACACAAGTGAACAAGCATTACTGAGTCGGCCAGGTGGTAGAAAACTCGGGTTCCACAAACTGACTTGGTGACCTTCTGATACACGACATCCACTACAATACACTACATCATCATGCAGTCAGTAAGAGTAGAGTCACGGTCCATACTAATTATTCTAAGTAGCTTGGAACTTGATAACCATTGGTGACTCGGTGAATATTGTGTCACTCGGTAAAAATTGAATCCATTGATAACCTTCTTCACTTGGTAAACATTGATTCCTTCTTTTACCTTGGTCACTTGATAAACACTAAGTTCTTTGTTTACCTTGATCACTCAGTAAACACTAAGTTCTTTGTTTACCTTGATCACTCAGTAAACACTAAGTTCTTTGTTTACCTTGATCACACCGTAAACACTAAGTTCTTCTAATGACTCGGTGAGCACTGACTACTTGGGGAACACTGTTCTGCTCAGTAACTACTAACTACTTGGAGAACACTATTCTTCTCAGTAACCACTGTTCTGCATGGTAACCACTGTGAACTTGGTAAATATTGCTAAACTGCCCATATGCTCAGTTTCCAAAGGAATGCTCGGTATCAACTATTTACCTACAGAATTTATAAGGTAACCGTTGAATGCTCGGTGTGAATTGTAGACTAGGTGATGAGCTTGGTATTTAGAATTGAATAAGTGTTGTGACTAATGACAAATATATCATAATTCCAACACTCAGGCCCTATAAATTCCTTCCACATTGCATGAGAAATGTAACTACTTGTAATGAATCTAAACTCAATGTTATGACCAATCTCAAAGGGATCCATTGACTCCCCATTTGTGGCTATTTTGGTAAACATCATTGATGATGTCAATCTTCAAATGATGTTAAGACTTATCTAGATGAACACTCCTATCTTCAATGCATGTTTCATGAACATTCCATTAAATGGCTCCACCCATCTTCACTAAAAAGTCAAACCTAGAAACTTGATCATTACATACATTACATATATATCAATGCATGTGTATCTTAGAAGGGTCAATAGCCATATGAAGCCAACTCTTTATGTTGGATATGGAATGATTCATTTGTGATGCCAATATATCTTCCTCTATATTGAATTTATATATGTTCAAATTGCTAGATATAAATCACTAGAATTCATCTTCTGAAATGGTATGGGCTACTCAAAATTGTCAAACTTGAACCATTGAACTGTACATGTAGAATGATTAACAATCACTTTGAATCACTATTTTCATGTTCAGAACCTTTGGCCTTTGAAATGTAGACTTTGATTTGGATTTGTGGTTCTTGTACTATTATGAACCAAAATATTCTTGGAGACATATGAAATCATCTGCACAAATTGTTATGAACTATTCAATCTAAATTATAGAGTCTTTGAATATAGTAGTTTGATGTAAGCCAAGAGCCTTCTGAACATAGAAGCCACTAAACTACCTAGGACACTAAACTTATTAAATATATGAACCTCTTTGAACCAATTGAACCATTGTGAAATAGGTTCAATGATGTTCAATACCCAAGACGGACTAAGATATAAACCTCAAACAAGGGTTACATGCTATGGTGGGGTAGGAGGAAGATGTTTGTGTGAATGGTTGATTAGGCAAGTTGTAGAAAATCTGGGTGTCAGTTGCAAGTAGTTTCATTATTTTGATAAGGGAATCAACTTTGAAAGAGGGATGATCAAAATTGGCATGTTTGTCTTTATTATAGATGTCTATATCTTAGAATAGAAAATTACCTCAAATGACAAGAGACAAATTATTAAATATATGGAAAATTAGAAGAAAATTCACCTGTAATATTTTTGAAGGACAAAAATATAATAAAAATATAATTTGGTGGAAAAATCCATGACCTATGTGGCTCCACATTGTGGTTATTCCATTGCCAAGTAGTGGAAACTCTTCATGATAAATATGAAGATCTTCAAATTAAAAAATAACCATCAGAGATCTATATTTCAGTTTTAATGATTAAAAATATAGAATATAATTTTAAATAATAATCTCAAATGTATATGACTAAATTAAATAAAGAAGAGTACTAGCTGTAGCTATTTAATTCTAGTATTATTGATTAGGTTAAACAAAATGTTGAATAAAACAAGTGTGAAAATTAACATCAATGAATCATGTGCTCAATCCTATTATGACTTAATGTGAATGCATCTGATCATTACCTAGATGATATTATGCACAACATCTTTACTCAATCACCAAGAGATAATATAATCTCTAAGTATAGATTTTTGCATACTTAGTTTGGTATGAATATTTTTTATCAAATGCAAGGATAATTGCATGTATGAATTCAATACATGAATGATTAATTTAATTTAGCACAAGTACTATGCACGTGTCTATGTATGCATGTAAATTAGTTGACATAGTGATCTAATAGACATACATACATGCTAATATGCATACAATTATCATAATCAATTATCCTTGAATCTGACCAAAACTATTATATATGAAGAAGATATACATGTTTAGAAGGAAACAAAAAAAAAAGAAACATTTACATAGGTAGCTCTTCTCCCCTTGAAGAAAATTGTAGAGCAAGGGCACAACAATCACAATGGCATGAGATGAAAAAAAAAATCAGCAATCATAAGGAAACGAAAAACAAAATCCTAGATCTCCACTAATCTCCACCAAAATTTAGAGCTCTCCACCCTCTTTCATGTGTAGCTCTTTACAATAAATCAAAAAAATGAGAAATGATTAATATTGTCTTTTTTTTATAATAATCCATAATTCCTAATCCACAAGATCTATCTGTATATATACATACATATAGACATAGATACACATCTATGCATGTATATGTATGTATACACACACAAATATATACATATGTATAAATATGTATATACATATATGCATATACATACATACATACATACATATACATACATACATACATACATGAAAAAGAAGAAGCACTTTCTAAGAGTTTACAATCATTCAAAAAAATTAATATTTTACAAGAAAATTCACCTAAGGGACTATTATTTCATAAGAAAGAACATGGTGTTGAAACAATACAAAAATTTCTTGACACATGAGATGGCTACAAGTGATGGTGTTGATCAATCTTGAAAACTTGAATGCTGAAATAAAATTTATCAATAAAAAAACACCTACGCTAGAGTCACAAAAAAGTGTGAATATTATTATAGATAAGGTAGATGTAGATATTCAAAAGTTTGATAACAAAAATTTAAGGCACAAGGGAAAGGAGAAGGAGTTGCTTTAGAAAGAGATTGCATGCCATAAACAACTGTTAGAAAACATAGAGGATATTATGGGAGCCACTAGATAGAATCAAAGAAAGTGTTATGGTAGGTACTATGACATTGGAATCACTTGTAAGTATCTTTCATAATTTACCACTTGCAAGTGCCTTTGATAATTTATAGTCCAAACATCAAATGCTTATATGAGTGTTTCAAGTATTGGCATAGTCCCCTTGAGATGATCTCAAGTATCAAATTCTTATAAGAGTGTTTCAAGGTTGGGAACCACTTCAACATCCTTTGCATGGTTTAGAGGTAATGTAATTATGGTAGAGGCTTCTATAAGGGAATGAGCCTTATGATTATGGTATTTACTTACAAGAACTTTCTTCTTCAACTCATTATGCTCAATTCTTCACTGAAATTATTCTTCAATTCCTTGCATATGCAATTTTATTACCTTAAGAAACTATATTTGATTGTGCTAGCTGGGAACAACTAATTGTTATTTTATTTTACCTAATCTAATGAAAGTTCTATAGGAATTTTTAATCAACCTAAATAATCATCAACTAGACCAATTTAACTCGGTTATGAATAGTTTCTTTCTAAAAATATCTTCTATGATAAGTTTTTGTAAAATTTCTTGTGACCTCTACCCATTTTTCTTTGTCTAAATTATTTTTGTGTAGGATTTTGAGGTAAGCCACTTAGAATAGGTTGAGTGAGTTTATTGTTTTATTGTTTGGATTGTCAATTATATATGTAGGTGGATCAATTTTTCTATTGTTCTAAGATGTTATAAGAACATTGAAAAAGATCTCTAAATATACATGTTTAGAAGGTAATATAAAGAGGTACTATTTAGAAGGAAAAGAAATGAACATTTGCATAGCTCCTGAAGAAAACCATAGAGCAAGGGCTATTGACATTATGGTCAATTTTTCTATTAGTGACTCAAAACTTAGTCAATTAGTTACATTTCTATCAAGATCTATAGTTTCTAATGAGCTTATCCTTCACTCTATAGTCTTAACCAAGTGTTTTAGATGTTCCTAAGCCAAGTATTCAGAATGCAATGTCTACTAAGATTCAAAGACTATATAAATTGTAAACCCAACCTAGCAAAGACTACCAAGCTATTCAATGCAAATGAAGAATAATGTAGTGTTAACTGATCTCTAGTATGCTAACCAAATTCTACAATATCTATCAAGCTCACATTGGTAACAATGTGAATCTAGTGTAGACAAAATCATGTAGTATCAACTAAGTGATTCGGCATCTACCGAATTTATTAGTGTTCACCGAGTCACAAATTGCTAACCAAGTTTGAGTTTACTTAGAAGTGATTAGTATGGATGGATCTTCAAGTTCAAGCAAGTGCTAAAGTTTTTCAAGTGTTGACAATGTTTGACACCTATGAGAACATCACTGAGTTTGTCTTAAGAACCCAACTTACATCAATTGGGTAGACTTTGTGAATTATGATGAAATTGGTATTGTAGCTAACTCCAATAAATTGTGATTTGGATTTTTATATAGGTAATGTACTATATCATATACAAATATGTAATTAAATAATATTATGAAATGCATAAGTGTGAATTGAAGAAGGCTACAAGTAGTATAAGGGACAATAAATATTTATCTATAATGTCCAAGTGATCATTGTAATATAAGGAATCTCAACTAGTAAATTAGAGTTGAAGATTAGAGATCAGACATTGGTTCATCCTAGTATGTGCATTAATCAACATCCTTTAGTAGGACAGACCTAAAAATCTTTTTCTAAATCTCCTAATTGAGTGCATACATGATTTTATGCTTGTAATGTACATCACTATCCTTATTCCTCCTAATAGGGCAGCTTGGTAGAAATGGTCATTTGTAAGTCTTAATAGGTTATCTTTATACTGCACTACTAAATCTTGTAGGTATCATTCCCACCCCAATTTTACTTTCTAATTATAATGTTTTCGGGTTACCATATCTTGTGTTAAAAGTGTTATGAATGTTTATTTCTTTCATTCATTCATGCATGCAATTAGATCAAAATATCATATGAAGGATTAATTGGTGAAGTAAGATAAAGTTTTACTAGTTCCTAGGTCACCCCTCCCCTCTTTGTAACTTAGCTTACCTTATATTTCTAGAAATTGGTATAAGAGAATTTGTTTCACACTTTATAAATTTAATAACTTGAGAATAGATCAGAGGCAATAAAGGTATACAAGCTAGATAAGGCTACTAAGTTGGATCTAGAGTTGGCCATTGGACAACTAAATAATGCAAAGGAGTAAGTCTTTTAATCATTGAAAGGAAGGAAAGATCTTGTAGTACAAATGGATGACAATCTCTATAGTGAAAGTACAATTAAAGAGTTATGTCCTAAAATAAATTTAGATGAAGTTGATGCAGTAATTAAAGACCTATTGGAGAAAAATTTCAATCTTCAAGAAGAGGTTAGAAAGAAGAAAATAGAGAAATAAATCCAATCAGTTAGACTATGTGAAGTCATTGAAGAAAAAGACAAAGATAAAGAAGTGATAGAAGAGAAGGATAATGAAATTCAATAACTATCTCTTCAAAAAATAGACTTTATTGATCAAATCACTAGTGCAAATGAAGAACTCATGAATCTAAGATTAGAAAATAAAAAACTATAGAATGATCTTAGCATTGTAAAGAAAACCAATCAAATATCTGAAGAAAGCATGAATCAATTGAATGAAAAAAGTAAGTGTAGACACAAAGGAAAAGTTGGATTATGATATACAAAAGAAGGTGAATAATCTCAACAAGGAGCTCAAAAAAAGAAGAGGGCTACCTATAATCATTGTGGTAAGATAGGTCATACATCAAATGAGTGCTAGAGAAATGGTAATGAAAAATTCAATGGAATGTGTTAGAGTTGCAACAAGCATGCTCATAGAGAAACCTAAGTTTGAGGAAAGTATCATGATTATAAGAAACAAGGACATAGTTGATGAAGGATGGTCCCCTTAATACCATAAACAATAAGTAAAAACAAAGAAGCAACAATAAATGCAAGAACAAAAAATGGACTTCTTATTTGTGATGCACATGTAGAATTACAAAATTCACAAGTACAATATGCTAACCCACACAAGAGCCTTCATTATAGTAGTCTACAAGACAAATTGTAAACTATCACCCAAAGCTATCCTAGACAATGTTTGGGCCTTCCTTAAATAGGCAATTTTATGCTACTCGAGAAGGTTCTAAGTGTTCAAACTTAATACCTAAGGCCAACGGACCCTAATAATACATATAGAGTTGGCTAAATACATCTTCAAAAAAATTATTTTAGAAATTTTGGTGGCCCAAATTCAAAAGGCCATAACTCTCAAACCATTGCTCCAATTGGCTATTATAAAAAATTTTTAGAAATGGTAGCTCCAATACGACTACCTACTATCTCCTCAATTTCCTTTGTAGCTAAACTAGCAATTGGGATTCTCCACTACTCTTCTATGAATTCATCTCCATCACCTCCTTTATAATACTCTGTCAAATCAAAAAATTTAAATACTAGTGAACTATTTAAGTTAGTAGACAACTCCACTTCATCAATGTTGGAGTTGAGGAAAGCCAACTCCGAAGACGCCGAAGATCACCTGCATGCGAGAACCTATCAAAGAGAAGCCAAGAAGAGGAAGAGCATGGAGAAAGGGAAAAACCCTAAATGGGCATGAGAGACCACATATGCAAACACAAGAAGAATATGTATTTACAATGAGAAGTGATGTGTTATGAAAATACAAAGAGGGAGCTCATTTATAAAGAGCTCATGGAAGCTTGTAGAACAAGCTAGAAGGTGGTAGAAGATAAGGATGACAACTCAGCACATATCCATAAAAGGTGGAACATGCTAGAAGGGAACAAACTTCCGTGTTGTCAACAGCTAACCACAACATGCATTAAATACTAAGTATTAAATAAATGCATTAACCTAAGTAAGCTTAAGTAAATAGAATAAATAATTAACAATTAATTATTTACTCTAACACCCCCGCTTAAGTGCAACTTAGGGAAATGCCTTAAGCTCACAAAACTAAGATGAATGTATAATGGGTCTCGACAACGAGGCCATGTTAGGTACCCAAGTACAATGCAATAAGAGATGCAACCTCTGAAAATGGGGAAAGAGAGAAAACCACATAAGAGGTAAGAACCTAGTCAAGAACTGAAGAAGTCTCCAACTAGGGAAATTGTCCCCTAAAATAGGAACAAGAAGTGATCATGAAGAAGCAGCATCAATGAAGCATGAAGAAGTCGCAAATCTGCCAAGCTGCTGATCTGGAGAACCTCCGTGGAAGAAGAAGGCATGAACCGAGCATGTCTATATGGTAGATGATCCATCTCACCAAAATGGATAGGTAGCCAGCCACTACAATCGCCTTGTATATAGGATCAACCACTAAATACATAGTTCACACTATCGAACCATCAAACCATAGATGCATTAGAACAACAGCATAACCCCCCCTTAATGCAGACGGGGTGTGATGATAGGCAACTGAGAAGGTGGGCCAATGTCTCTTGCAAAAGAACCAAGAATGAGGAGAGAGGAAAAGAGGTACAGACACCTATAAAGACATGGTCTAATTGACTCTGCATGGGGCTAATGTCGTGGAAGGGACACTCACTTGACAAAGGGAGAATGCCTAAAATAGCAAAAAATAATCCCCCCCATGGTGCTTTATGAAAATAGTGCATGTACAACTAACTCAAAACAATGTTCATGACCCCCAGAATGCAAAAGTGGCACTTTATCTCAGTGTGATACAAAAAAGTGCTTCAAAATGATAGCTTACAATGATCAAAATTAAAAACAAGCTACAACAAAAGAAAGTATAGCTAAAAACAAGAGAGTCCATGCCAAGAAAATGATCCTCGGGCCTAAAATACTCAAAATATCCACCATATAGAAAAAATGCCAAAACTATGATAGAAAGAGAAAAGGCCAAAAGCTAAAGAAAATGAATACATTTATGAAAAGATGACAAAACTAGCTTTCCAAAAATATAAAGTTTTCAAAAAATAGGCATGGGATGCAAAAGATATGCTTGTCGGAGTCAAAAATAAGACTTTGGACTTCAAATAAAAAAACAAATTGTAAAAATGCATCAAAATCAAAAAAACCTCCACCAATGTCTTTGTCTGTGAAATAGCTTTCCGACACTTCTTTCGGATCAGAAAAATACCTCCGTATGCAAAAGTTATGGCCAAAAAACCAAAGGTAGGTCCAAAAGTGAATCAGGCGAGGTGCAAAGGGCATGATGCAGATGATGTCATGCTGATGTCAGTAGGAGATAGCATTAAAATTGATGGCTAGATAGCCATCACCACAAAAAAGGGTGCCACATGGGCATGTACGGATGATGATGTGGCAAGGGTGACATGCCAGAATCCATGTGGCAAGTGCCACATGGCACCCAAGCCATGTGTCACCCCCACAACTGCTGACAGTGCAGAAAAAGCTAAGTTTTTGCTAACTTAGGTGCTGACTGGGCACAACGCTGTCACCTATTGAGCGGAGCAGACCGGCGGAGCGCTGGAAAAAATAGTGGAGCAACACTGGCTCATTAACCGACGGAGCGGAAAACAGATGTTCACTTCGGGCGAAACCAGGACTGAGCGCGGGCGGAGGTTGCTGGCGCCAGTGGAGCAGCACAAAAATATGGAAGAGGGCGGCGGGGGAGACTGGCCAAGCAAGTGGAGCGTAGGTAGTCGTCGGGTGGCACGGTGGTGGCCGCTCGGCGGTGCGAGTGACAAATTAATTTTTTTAATTTTTTTAAATGTCGAATCATCCGTACATCCATACAGAAGTGCCTGCAACCAAAAAATTTTTTGCCTCCCGGAGCTCTGTCTCCAAAAATGACAAGTTTTATATGAATCCTGACTGCAAATAGCCTTTCGTATCCAATGGTGATGTTCATTTGGTCCCAATGTGCTCCAAAACATTGCTGATCCCTTGATTTGAAAAAAAAATCCACAAACAAACTACGGTTTGTGACTTCAAATCATGGCTTCAAAATTCTTCAACCAAGAAACAGTAGGAAGGCTCTGATACCATGTTGGAGTTGAGAAAAGCCAACTCCAAAAACGCCCAAGATCACCTGCATGCGAGAACCTGTCAAAGAGAAGCCAAGAAAAGGAAGAGCATGGAGCAAGGGAAAAACCCTAAACGGACATGAGAGACCACATATGCAAACACAAGAAGAATATGTATTTACAATGAGAAGTGATGTGTTATGAAAATACAAAGAGGGAGCCTATTTATAAAGAGCTCATGGAAGCTTGTAGAACAAGCTAGAAGGTGGTAGAAGATAAGGATGACAACTCAGTACATATCCACAAAAGCTGGAACATGCTAGAAGGGAACAAACTTCCATGTTGTCATCAGCTAAGCACAACATGCATTAAATACTAAGTATTAAATAAATGCATTAACCTAAGTAAGCTTAAGTAAATAGAATAAATAATTAACAATTAATTATTTACTCTAACAATAAACATTTCTAGAATCATGCCTTTTCATGATCTTTCATGGTTCAAACTTCTTCATCTTGAACTTATTATATGTACCCACTAGAAAACACTCCTTTCTCAAATGAACCATGACTTCATCTCAAACCTAAAATTTCTTATACCTCCTTTTCACATCTTCCTTAGCCTTTTATTTTGTATTCATCTTTATGATGTGTTTCCTCACCTACTCATGGATGTTCTTTAAATGTTTAGCAAATTCTTCTAGTTCAGCACTACTTATCTCTCTTTTATCCAACTACCTCAATTCAGAAGCATTTTTACAACTACTCCCATATATAATCTAGAATGGTGATTTACTAATAATCCTATTGATAGAATAATTATATGCATCTTTTTCCTATGGTAAAATCATATCCCATCCTTTTGGCTTGTCTCCAATAAAACTTCTAAGCAAGTTTCCTAAACTATGATTCACAAATTTTGTCTGTCCATCAGTCTATGGATGATGTGATGAAGTAAACTTCAAATCCATCTTCAACTTCTTCCACAATGTACACCAAAAATTCCCAAAAAATTTGGTATCTCAATTTGAAACTATACTCTTTGGCAAACCATGTAGTCTCACCACTTCTATGAGAAATAACTTTGCCATGTGAGCAACATTACTAGTCTTCTTGAAAGGAATAAAAAGTGACATTTTTGAAAATGTCTCAACCACCACAAAAATAGAATCATGCCTATGTTTTTCCTTCAGTAATCAAAGAACAAAATCGATGTTGACATCCTCCAACAACTTCTCTTGTATAGGTAATGACTGATAGAATCCTATATTTTGCTTCATACCTTTTGCCATCTGACATACTCTACAAATCTATACAAACTTCTTCACATCTTTCCACAACTATGGCTAGTAATAATTCTTAGCAACCAAAGCTATGCCTTTATCCCTTCCAAAATGTCCAGCCAACCCTCCACTATGTTTATCTTTAATGATATTCTCTCTCATTGAACTTTTGGGAATGCACAACTAGCATCCTTTGAAAAACATACTATTTAGATAATAAAATTGAACCACTTTTTCCTATCAAGTGTAACTGATTTTGTACAAGCCTTCTACGCTTCACTAAAATCAAGATCATCTATATACAAAGTAATGAGTTCCTTGAACCCAACCACCTCTATCTACATTTTTGTCAGCAAAATTTGTCTTCTACTAAGAGAATTTGCAACTCTTTTAGACTTCCCACTCTTGTGTCTCAAAAAAATGTATAACTCTGCAAACACTCAACCCACTTCAAGTGCCTTTAGTTTAATTTTCCTTCACTATTCAAATATTACAATGCTTGATGATTAGCATAAAAAATAAGCTCCTTAGGAAGAAGATAGTGTCTTGACTTCTTCAATGCTTGAAGTATAGCATAAAATTATTAATCATAAACATAATATTTTCTTTTTGCATAATTCGATTTCTCACTAAAATAAGCAATAGATCTATCTTCTTGGGTTAAAATGGCTCCTATTGCAATACCACTAGCATCATGATATACTAAATAACACCTTGTTAAAATCTAGAAGTGCTAAAATAGGCTGCTTAGTAGATTTATGTTTTAACAAATTAAAACTCTTATTTGCTCCTATTGTCCACTTAAATTCTTTCCTATCCCCTCTCATTATTTTAGTTATGGGTCCACAGATACTACTAAAACCTACTATGAACTTTCTATAAAAACTAGGTCATCCATGAAAAGATCTTATCTTAGTCACACTCCTTAGAGTAGGTCATTCAAGGATATCCTTCACTTTCTTTGGATCCATTCTCAAACCTTTTTCTAAGACTACAAATCCTAGGCACACCAACTCGTTCTTTACAAAAATATACTTCTTTAGGTTTATCAACAACTTTTCTTCCCTCAACTTATCAAACACCTCGCAAATATGAATAGAATGGTCTTTTGATGTCTTAATAAAGATCAATATATCATCTAGGTAAACAATGACAAACTTACCTAGACATTCCTTTAGTCCCTCATTCATGAACCTCATGAAAGTGCTCTATTCATTGGTTACCACAAAAGGCATGACTAACCACTCATATGGTCCTTCCCTTTTCTTGAAAGGAATCTTCCATTCATCAACTTCTCTAATATGAATATGATGGTACCTACTCTTTAGATCTATCTTTATGAAATACTCAGCTCTGCTCAAATAGTCCATAATATCATCCATCCTTGGCAAAGGAAATCTACACTTGATTGTGATCTTGTTGGTAGTGTGAGAATATGTGCACATCTTCGATTCTCCATTATTATTTGGTGCTAGTACACCTGGTATAGCACATGGACTCAAAATCTCTTGAATCAACCCCTTCTACAAAAATGCATGAACATGCCTATTCAACTCTTCATTTTCTATTGGTATCATTCTATGCATTTCCTTATTTGGAAAACTAGCTCTTGGAACCAAATCCATTTGGTGACTAATCTTCCTCATTAGAGGCAATCCATTAAGTACATTATCTAACACAATATCAAAAAAATCTCCCAACATATCTAAAACTTTTCTAGGTACCACCTCTACTTATTCTTTATTATCTTTAGAAATTATAGCAAAACATATACACTCATGCTTCATAACTTTAAGAAACTATTTTACATCAAAAAAACTTATTCTAACAACACTACATAAATTTTCTTCTTTATCCTTCAATGGCTTCAACCTATGTTTCACTCCATCCTTTGTTAGAGTGTATGTATTTTCTTTCCCATCATGTACAACATGTCTATCAAACTACCATGGTGTACCCAATGACATATCAAATATGTCCATAGGTATGATATCACATAGTATGTCATCTTGGTAGCTCCCAATCTTCAACATCACTAGGCACTACTTATTGACCATGACCTTGTGGTACTTGCACCCAATCAATATAGTATGGATGTACGTGCTTTTGTCTCCTTAGCTTCAACTGGGTGACCATCATTTTTGACACTAGGTTTTAATTAATCAACCATCAATGATCACATCACAACACTTATCTTCACATCTACACCTTGTGTGAAACAAACTCATTTGATCAAGTTCATTCTCACCACTCAGCAGGACTCTTCTATTAACTAGGAATTCTCCTCTTTCAATATCTTTAGAAGGTGAGGATCTAGCATCTTCATCAACATGTGAAGCTTTGGCTTGGCCTTCTATTCTTTAGTCTATCCTTCCTTAGCACTAGGTATATTCAAATCCTTTATGCCCTTCTTCTTTGTAGTGAAAACATTTCCCACATAAGCCTCCTCTTCCAGATCCTTGTCCTTTGGCTCTTTCTCTCTAATCTCTATTATTTTGATCATGAAAAATATTGGAATTGCTTCCTCTTTGGTTTTGACTATTACTCCTAGCCTCATCATTATTCTTTTGATCACCGTTGTTGCCTCCATAAGAGCATCCAACAAATCTTCCACTGCAACCTCTTCTACTATTCTTGTTGTCAAACTTCTTGCTCAATTTCTCCTCAACTTTTAGAAAAAATTGACATGCCTCCACAATATTATTCATTCAAACTATACTCCACTCATCTTGAATGCTTGGCTTTAACCCATTAAGATAATGGGCCACTTTCTCCTTGTCAACTTCTATATGGTCAGTTCTAATGAGAACTCAGTAGAATTCTTCCGTATACTCTTGAATAAATTTTCCATCTTCTTTAGTAAATCAAGATCATAATCCACAAGAATGAATTTTTCCTTTAGTTTAGCTATCACCTGATCCCATCAAGTGATTTTTTCATTTCCATTTCTATTTCACTCCAACTGAACCTCCTACAACCAGATCTTCACATGACCCTTTGATTTTGACTTTGCAAACTTGACCGTATCAGGATCATCAATATCTTCATACTCAAAGTACTCCTCTTGTTCATTGATCTAATTGATAAACTCCTCTGGATTAAGGTTTTCTAAAAATGTGGGAACCTCAAGCTTAGGTCTTTTTCCAATCTTGGAGATGGCCCTAAAAAGCGTCTCTTCATTTGGATTTAGAACTTCTGATGCTATAGCATTTTCTTCTACTTCATCCTCATCCGCACTTTCATCTCTTACAAGAAGATTCATTCCTCTATGTATTTTTTCTTCCAATGCTTGCATTTTTTTTGGAGGGCTCAAAAACCCTCAAGTGTAACACCTATGGCTCTTCCACCATGCTCTCTTTGTGGAGGCATTTTCACACTTCTACTGAAACCATAGTGCAAACTACCTCACAATTGGTGATCTATCTACATGCTTAGCCCAAACCATAGTCATGGTGTAAGCTACCTCATAGTTGGTGATCTTTCCACACACTCAAGAACTCTAGCTTTTATACTACTTGATACAGGGTGCTCCCTTTAATACCATAAACCACAATAGAAAGAAAATAAATTATAGAAAATGTGAGAAAAAAATGCACTTCTTATTTGCACTAAAAGATAAGAAATAACCCACATTGGCACCTTCATTACAATAATTTGCAAGATAAGCTATGACCTATCACCCAGAGTTGTCCTAGACAATGTTTGGGCTTTTCTTAAATAGGCAATTTTATGCCACCTATGAAGATTCTAGATGCTCAAACTTAATACATAGGGCCAATAGACCCTAATAATACATATAGAGTCAGCTAAATACATCTTTGAAAAATTATTTTAGAAATTTTAGTAGCCCAACTTTAGAATGCCATAACTCTTGAACCATTGCTCTCATTGGCTATTATAAACACTTTTCATAAATGCCAACTCCTAATCTATAGTCTTGGAATCAAACAGGTTCCATTCTACTGAGTCAATCAAAAAAAAAAATTTGATCAATCAAAACTATAAGTCAAAACTTCATTTTCCATCATTCTATATCTTCAACTTAGTTTTCAATTTCATCTATTATAGCTTAGTAACATACTTTAATTTTGTGATTTTTCAAATTTTCTTTTGTAAAAGGTATTTTCTTCTTATTCACACTACACTATATTTTGCCCCCATACATATATCTCCCTTATATACATACAAGTGGAGTACAATATATTTATTCTCCTTTACATATTACTCTTCCCCCACTTTGATTGATATATAATATACACTTCTCCCCTTTTTTGACATAAATTCCAAAGGTGTATAATAACTATATGTTAATACCAAAATGTAACTAGAATTCAAAATGCACCTTTAGAATAAGTACCATTGTCTTGTCCCAATTTTCTTGTAGCACCTTGTTTGCATGTAATCCAATCTCAAATTTTGCTAAAAATTCCATCACGTGATCAGCTATTGAGAAGTTGTTATCATGGATGGGTGTCTTTTAGTTTGTAATATGTTTCTACAATGCATCCATGTTTACAATAATCATGCCTTGGATTTCTACAAGTGTGACCCTGATCTTGCCTACTTCTTTTAATAATTTTTCCTTCAAGATTGTCAAATATTTGATCTTTCAATAATGTGCATAATTATGGCTTCGGTTAAGTGACAATTGGTGCACACTTTCCTTCTTTTCTTCATCTATTTTGAACAATTTCTCCTTGATATATGTGGTAAAAATATATGTGTCACTTAACAAATAATTATACACCATTGTTAACAAATGTTCTAGTGTACCAAGAATAGTAGCTGCATTACTTGGTCTGTTGCTATTCTTTGTGCAACTTGTTCCAACACTCTATTTTCAAACTTCCTTTCTACTCTCTGAAGTAGCTTCTCCTATCCATTCAAGTCCTCGTTGAAATTGTGGATAATATTTGCTCATTGATCCAAAATAGGTTGAGTACCACCAGCCTCAATACTGAGAGCATTAACAAATATGCAATTTATGTCTTCAAAATTTTGATTCTCTTTCTTCTTCTATTTTGTAAGATTTTGATGGTTAGCTCTCTTCTTTATTAATTCACCAATGGTGTTCATTTTATTAGGAGTGAGAGTAGAGATATCAAAATTTGGTGTAACTATATCCTCATCTAGATCAGTTATTTCTACATCTTTATCCTTTTCCTTTAGAATTGTGGAAACAATTTGTTCCCCCTTGTCTAGGAATTTAGTACTTGGTTGAGATTGGTTCTCAATTTTCATTGTACTAGATATAGATATATGTAGAATAGAAGTAAATGTGGAAAATAATGGACTATCAAAAGAAGTTGAAAAAACACTAACAACATGAGTACCTTGTTGTTGCTCAGTCAAGCTTGATGATGGAGGAGCTTGCTTCTTAATAGATGACATGTTAGCCACTTCTATCATTGTTACATTCAGTTGAACAAATTTGGATCTTGTCTTGGGTGCTAGGTGTAGTAGTTGTAACCACAATCAACTTAGTAGAAGCTATCTCTGAGATAGATTGCACTAAGCCTATGCTTAAAGAGTGAGGAATTGAGGCCATGGCTATTGGTACAATTTTCTTTACATCAGTCTCCTCAATAACTTGTATCTTAGGAAGATTTACTCTAGTAGCTTCTTTTTATTCCTCCTCATCATCGAAAATGATATTATCAATTTCATCATCTTTTATTTCTATGACCTCTTCCTCATCTTGATCATCATCTTTTTCATCAATATGTACAACAAAGTTGCTAGGTTGATGTAGTTTATAAATGTTTTTCCATATAGTTGTTGTAGCCTTCACTAAATATTCAATTTCTTTTATCAATATCATACATGTGTTCATTTTGAGAGTGAACTTCTTCTCATTTTTCTTCAAGGATTCTTTTCCCTCCTTCTCAGTGAGATTAGGCATGAGTTGTATCAAGGTTTTCTCAAAGATGTCCTTGATAGTCTTCTTTGCATGCTACCATCCAGGGTTAATTTGTTGTATAAGCTCATTAGGAATATGATGTGTAAGCTCATTAGGTGAGTACTTCCATTTACCTATCTTGGTTATACCAAAATCCTCAATGTACCTTTTCTCATCATCATTCCTCATCTCATATTTGAAAAATTTCAAGTTTTTCATGCTAGCTCCTTCTTCAATTTTCTTCAATATTTCATGAAGTATAGGTGGAGATCTCTTAAAGATTATTTTCTTGGTTTCATCTTTACCTAGCTTCAATTTCTTCCTTGACTTGGCTTCCCTTCTAGTGAATACATTAGGGGATGATTTGGTAGGTTTGGTTATGATAACCTTTCCTTTCTTTATTAGAAACTCTTCTTCCTCAGACTTTTCTTTTTCTTCTTCATCCTCCACATCATCATCTTCAATATTATCATCTTTTCCCTTGGTGAACATAAGAGTTGAACCACTTTCTTAGTGTCTTTTAGTAACTTGTGTACTCTTTTATTTCCTTTATCGATTGCTTAAGGTAACTTAATTTCAACCTCTATTCTTTCATTAGCTTCATCATAGGTTCTAAAGTATGTAGCTTTGGAATCCACAGGTTCATTCAACAAAGCCTCTATGATATCCTTGGTGTCATCAATGTTAACCTCATACTCTAAAGGCTTAATCCATGAAACGCTAAGTCTCACTACTTGAATGTATACTTTTTCATAGTTCAATGTGAAACATATATCTTCCATGTAATATTATATAATCTTCTTAGGAATCCTAAATCTAGTATGCATCTTTTCTTTGAATGTTTCAAAGTAGTTATCCATGATACTTTCAAAATTTTTACCCATCTTTTCTATATACTCATTGATCTAATACAAAATAGGAACATCTTTCCTCCATAATATTGTTCCTTTGTAAGTGAAGAATTTCTGAACAAAGAAAAATAAACATGTTAAAAGGGATCTAAACTTACATATATTATTCTTTGATCTATTTATGCTCTCCATATTCTTGTTGAACTAATTCAACAGTAACTCAACAACACCAAATGATAGGTTATTCTTCACAACTTTATATACGAGATCAATAACTTCACATGACACATTGTTTAATCTACTAGAACTATAAATCTTATGTGTAATGATATGAATGTCAAACTTTAGTTACATGTCAATTAAACTACTAATCTTCATTTCTCTTCTGTCCCACTCAGCAAGATTTTGCTTTTCTAGTCTGACCTGACCTAGGGTTTTAGTTGTCTTGGATTTATTAAGCATTAGGAGCCCAATGATTGTATGAATCATTTTCTTTGTTATCTAAATAGCTAGCTCCAACCATAATTGTGCATTATATACATATATCATAATATATCTCATCTATTTGACCTAGAAGTCTATTGGCATACATGATATATGTACGAAGCCCTTGGTTTCTAGATGTTGATGTTCAAGTTTTAATGCACCATCCACACATAATTCTTTGAATGCTTCATTCATTTCTATGGTTTTGAGTTCTTGTATTGAGTAGTACTAAAAATAATGGATGTCTTTAACGAGTAATACCTTACATATAATTTTTTATTGTGCACTAGCTGGGTCAAGTGCTTCTACAATTACCAAATTCAACATGAAGGTTGGTGCCTTGTAGTCAATTCCTTGAACCAACATTTTGGACCCTTGCTTGTTTTTTTTCTATTGTAAGATGTCATTACTCAGAAGGGTTTATGAAAACTTTAAAAAACTTCAACAAAAACTACATAAATTTCTCAAGGGCTATCTCTTCTCAATTGGCTCTAAAAATTTGTAGTAAAAAAATTCCTTCAATTTCTTCCTTCTAAAAATTTCCATTTTTCAATCCCCATTAATACTTTTTACTTCATACTCACTCGGTGATAGGCTATCCTCCACTTGGTTTAGTCTTTAATTCTTGGAAGACATCTATAATCACCATCACTTGGTAGGAATTACGAACTTGAGTCTATAGCAATATGTAACCCAACCTTGCTTGATAAGGTCTTGTGACCTGACCTTACTCGATAAGGTCTCCTATATTTAATTATACTTAATGATCTCTATGTATCTTGAATACTGATTGGATCATTTTTCTTGTTGTTTAGAACTGGTGTTAGATTTCTTCTTCAAAATCATATCTATGATGATCTCCATAGGGAACTAAGTTGAAGTGTTTGAACCACCCAACTCATTGACTTGGGTGTCATTCACTTCATGATCTTGGTTTGCATTTTGTAGAGATTTTGGTACACATTGCTACCTCATTTTCTTTTTGATGTTGTTAGCTTTGCCTTTGTTTTCATCTTCAATTTTACCTATATTTATATAGTTCTTAGCAAGATGTCAATGTTTTATACAAATAAAGCATCTTTTTGTAGTGTCTCTTTACCTCATATGATGTTTTATATAGTTTTCTGCAATGTGCCCAAATTCACCACAATAGTGACATCTATATCATGTATTGTAATCACATCCAAATTTTTCTTTCACAATTTGTCTTGTTGGGTTTCATTTCTTTGTTTTGCACCCTAAAGATTTGTGTCCTTGTTTCTTGTAATTGTGACATTTACCTTCAAACCTAGGTTTCTTTGTGCATTCACTTGCTCTATGACCATGCTTATTGCAACTGTAAAAATTTCCATTCAATTTTTCTTTTCCATTACTCCAACATTTGTTTGAGGTATTACCTATCTTACCGTAATGAATGCAAGTAGGTATTTGATTCTTTTGAGCTCCTTGTTGAGATGATTCACATTCTTCTATGTATCCTATTCTAGCTTTTCCTTTGTGTCTATACTAACTTTTTTCATTCAATTGATTCTTTCCTAAGATTTCATCATTCTTTCATAGATTTTATTTTAAGTGTTCAGATCATTTTATATTCTTTCATTTTCTGATCTTAGATTCATAAGTTCTTCATCTACATTAGTGAGTTGATCAATGAAGTCTTCATCTTGAAGGGATAATTACTTGATTTCATTGTTCTTTTCTTCTATTTGTTCTTTAGCTTTATCATTTTCTTCCATGACTTCACATAATCTAAAAGATTGAATTTCTTGTTCTTGTTTTAGCTTTCTAATTTCTTCTTGAAGATTGGAATTCTTTTCTAATAGATTTTGATTTCTTCATCATCTTCATCTGAATTTATTTTGGGATATATATATATATTCAATTCTTTCTTTAGTGTAGATATTTTCATTCATTCGTACTACAAGATCTTTCCTTATTTTCATTGATTGAGAGAGTTTCTCCTTTTCTTTCTTCAATTACCCAATGGCCAATTCAAGATCCAGGTTTTGATTGTTAATAGCCTTATCTAGCATGTATACCTCCATTGTATTTGATATTTTCTTATGGTGTTAGACTTCTGATGTGAGTGCCTCAATAGTTCTAATACTAATTTTTGAAAATATAAGGTAGGCAACATTACTAAGAGGAGAGGGGTGAATCAAGAACTAATAAAAATTTACCTTACTTCACCAATTAATCCTTCATATAATATTTTGATCTAATTGCACCCATGAAAGAAAATAGACATTCATAACAATTTAACACAAGATATGGTGACCTAGAAACCTTCCAATTAGAAAGTAAAATTGGGGTGGGGATTATACCCACAAGCTATAGTACTATAGTATAAATTTAACCTATTAAGTCTTACAATTGACCACTTCTAGTGATCTTCACTATTAGGACCAATAAGGACTATAAGGTCCACCTTGTAAAAGGATTTACAAACATAGAATGAAGTATTCACTTGGCTAAGAGATTTAGCAAAAACTATTAAGTCTGCCCTATGAAAAGATTTGACTAATGCACTTTTCAAGATAAACCAATGGCTAATCTCTTATCTAAAACTCTAATTTTTGGTTGAGACTCCTTGTATTACAATGATCATGTGGTTGTGATAGATAATACTTTGTTGTCCCTTATACTACTTGTAGGCTTATTCAATTCACACTTCTTGTCATATACTCTTCACATACATATTTGGATATGATATAATACATTAAATATATACCAATTCAAATTATAATTCATTGGAGTTAGCTACACTACCAATTACATAAAAAATCCACAAAGTTGGCCCAACTAATATAAGCTAGGTTCTAAAGATAAACTCTGTGATGTTTTGATAAATGGCAAAAATTGTTAGTGCTTAACAATATTTAGCACTCGATTTAACTTGAATCATGGTCCATACATAACAAGTAGCTTGAACTTGGTTAGGATTATGTGACTCAATAAACACTAAGAAACTTAGTGCCAACTTGATTACTAGATTGACAATGTATGAGTCCGTCAACAGTAGATCCACTTTGTTAACTCTAAGAGCTCAGTAGATACTATTGGACTCGATTAACATTGAAGATCTTGGTTAACAATATGATCGAATTTAATTGAACTAACTATTTTGGCAACATCTTCTATGCTTGATTTAAATTGAACTTTATCTTTGAAGTTCAGTAAACAATATGTAGCTTGGTAGACACTACAAACTAAATACTTAGATCAGGAACAACTAAACTACTTGGTTAACAATGCCAATTGAATGATAAGCTTGGTAGAAAATCTAGAGCTTGGTAGAAATCTAAACAATTTGACTAATTCTTGAGTCACTAATAGAGAAATTGACCATTATATCAATAGTCTCTATTGGCACTCAAAATTGAGTTCTCATTTCGAGCATCTATTTGAAATTTTGAGTCAAATCAAGCCCCATAAATGAGATTGTACTTGGTTGTACTTTCAAGTCCCAAGAGGTTTTTAATGCTTCCAGGACCCTTCATTTAGTGTGTCTATGTGTTTCATGAAGACAAATTGTCATTCTAAGCTAATTTGTGAAGTCCTATTTTGAGCATCAAAATATGCATTTTCACTCGTGTCAAATAGTGGTAGGAGGTTGTGTTTGCATGTGAATATCTCGTACCCAGAAATGTTTCAAGATTTGCCACTTTGGTAGTGTCTTGTGTCCATACCTGAGAAACTATGTTTCAAATTTTGAGCCGTTTCAAATCCATTTGACTATGTTTTTATTCCCTCAAAGTTGGTAGGAAATACTCCAAGTGTGTTAGTTTTCACATCTTGATGAATACATTTGCACACTTTTCCAAGTCAATTCCATTTGCAAAAAATGATTTCCTACCAGTTTCCAGTTTGCAAAATTTGAGTAGCCCACTTTGGCTAATCGCCATTTGCACCCTATTTTTTGTCATGACCCCAAATCGTAGATCCACATTCTCCTTGTGACAGTGAACCAACGTCCCAATTTTCTTTCTTCCAAGTGTCCATTTACTCAATTTTCAAAGCCAAATCCAAATGAATTTTGTTGTTTTCTGACATGTTTACTTGCAGGTAATTCTTAGAAGGCAACTTTGACAGGGAATATCTTCTGACCTTGATGTCATCATGAGACAAGATTCAACAGTGTGCAACTATGTGGAAAAAACAATCGATGTGTCATATTTTAGAGCCTGATCAAGTGTTCTGGTTAGCTTTTAAATCCAGTCAAAGGATCTCCTGACATAAAATTGACAGTTTGCAGAAGAGTTAAAATGAGCTTTAATTGATGATTTAGTGATAGAATTTGATTCTAATTAGTTTGCTATGAGCAATGGATTAGTTTTGTAGTTCAATTGTTTAGAAACAAATTTTTTTTTGTCTGGACCCACTTTGGGGCCCGACTAATTTCATCAGGTTTATGGCACTTGAGAGAATTAATGATGTTTTAAAAGGACCGATTATAATGACATGGATTGTATAGTGTCTTGATGTATACTTATTGTCATAAAAATGATCAAATGGATGTGTGGGGGCTCTATATTCTAAATTATAATATAAGCAAAGTGAAGGGTTTAATGAAGAGCCAGAATCCAACACAACAAAGACACTTTGCAAGGAAAAAAATGCATGTTGTTTGATGAAGTTTATCAAGCGGACAATCACTTCCAAGCCAACTCAATTTGTCTTGAAGGAGCTTCAAAGTTTGATAAATATAATATGCCTCAAGATAATTTGAATGTTGCATCAGGTAATCCTCAGGAAGTGTCAAACATGAAGACTACAAAGGCCTTCCACAATACAACTAAAAATGGGGATTTGGATATCTCTAAACTTCTAGAGAAGCCAAGGTCAATTAATATTGAGTGCCAGAAGTCTATAGAGGAAAGATATACGAGTGAGTTATTTTCTAGAATGTCTCCTCATTTTTTTTAAATTACCAGGACTACAGATAGCCACTATGAGGAATTTCTCTCACTTGGCATAAGATCAGTTCAAGACACTCCTCGATCATTTCAACATTCTTTCAAACCATATCCTATGATTGTTGATGCTTGGGAGACTTTGATATATTGCTTCATAGTTCTGTTCATAGTGAAATGATACTAAGAGACATTTTCTTCATATATTGGTTCTCCTTTATAGCGATGTGCAAGCTTACAAGGATACCTTGATCTTCACCAAGATGAGAAAACCACAAGCCTATAAAGAATCAATCCATGTTTGATTGAAGAACATGCTTGGAATGGAAGAAGAAAGGGGCAATCCACTTTTATTTTTAAAAAGAGGAAAAGCACCAGAGAAGAAGCAAGTTTGGCGAAGGTTGATAAGGAATCCATAGGCAACTTACATAAGAGGGGAGACCCTAGCTCCATGGCATCATATAAAGAGAAAGCAGAACCCAAACAATTGAAATGGAGGTAGCAGACTCAAATAAGGAGATTGCCCACACAATAAACAAAATAGGGAGTAGCCACCTCAAATTAGATAGTAGCTAGAAACATAGCAAATTAAAAAAGGAGGAGTTCTAGCAATAAAAAGGCCTACGAACGAAAGGGTTGGGTCAACAAAACATGGCAAGTGAATGTTAGAGATAGAATGCCCATGTTTTAAAGAAGGCGACAAACATAAAAAGTTGTTCTCATTTAGACACCGATCTTAAAATGCCAAAGAATGAAGAAGAATTCTACAACAATATAAAAGAGCCATTGCCCCAATTTGGAAGCCTACATGCAAGAGGGATGCTTAAAGACAATAACACTATAAAAGATAAGAACAAACCATCCCATGTTGAGGAAGTTCAAGCCTTTTGAAATGTACTCAAAGCCGCCCACACCCAAGGTAAGCCACATGAAAATAAGGCAAAAGAAGAAGATGTTTTCATGACAGTCTATGCAAGGACAGAGCATGTCAAAGTAGCAATCTCACACCAAATGTAACGAAGTAGGAGCCAAGACCAAAGGTAATAAAAAAAACACCCATGCATGCAGAGGAAGCCAAAAAAACATTTAAAGTCTAATATCCCACATTGAGTGGGAAGTGAGTTTCTTAATAGTTTAAATACTATCACACCAACATTATATTATGCCCACAACTCTATGTGCAGGGTCTGCCTATCAATGACCAGTTATAGATCAATGCCAGGTGGAGATGATGTTAGCAAAATTTTAAATAAAAAAGAAAAAATGATGACATGGTGCCAAAAATCAAGATGTTTTCAGATGCACACACGTGGCCAAAATCTATGGTGGGTGCATGCCCACAAAACAAAGATGACTGGGAGATAAGTAATGCGAGCATGCGGGATATCACCATGTGTCAACCAGTCCCAATTTTCAATGAGGTGGTGCTATAGGTTCAGAACAATGTAGATTCATCAAATGTCACCACGTGTCATGATCTGACCAACAACACAATCTCACTTGATGAAGATGCACGCCAGTTAAAAAATGACTGCTTGTGGGTGGCTGACACATGTTAGTGGGCTAGGGCAGATGGTGACATGGTAGGTGATGCATGGGTTTGAGCCAATCAAAAAGTGCCATGTGGCACTTAGTCAACCTAGGTTGACCTTGAAATTTGAGGGATAGGGAGAAATTTAAAAAATAATAAAAAATATTATTTTATTGTTTCTCAAAATAAAATTGTGGATGTATGTGTAGGAATTTTAAATTCAAAAGGGGCATTTTCTCTAAAGTTTAAACTTTAGATTTACTTAAATTTTTGAAAATTTAAAATATCAAGGATACAGACCTAAGTTTTCTACCAAGGGTGTGTTTTTCAAATCAACATTCTGGGCATTTTTGAGAGACAAATATAGCAGTATTATATATTGCCAGAATTGGGAGAAGACAAATTCCCTAATTCTGAGGTTAGTTTTTCCACAAGAGGTAGCTGGTTCAAGCTATAGGAGGTTTTCCTCCATATTTCTATTGTACAACTATATTCAGTTGACAAGTTTAGAATTGATTTTTTGACATAGTAATGACTTGAATATGGTTAAAAGGCAGTGAAAATGCAGTTTGGGTTGAATTCTCATTAGATTCACTTAGTAAAAACTAAAATTTTAGCAGCATTTCATGAGGCATATCAGATATTTTGGTGACTCATGTAAGGAAACTCAGGTGTGGAAATAACTTCCTACACTAATCTCATAAGGAAAGTATGGTGCAAATCCTATTAAAATCTTCTACACTTACAGATTCAATATCATGTAAACAACAATATTGTAGCCAACCATGCATATAAAAAATAGACAGCGAAATAAACACATAAAAAAAAGATTTTTTGATGGGGAAAAACCTTTTGGTAAAACAACCCCACCCCTTCAGAACCTGCACAATGTATTATCTTCAACAAAAGGTTACAATACACTTGTAGTGCAAGCTCAACATCGACAATAGAAGACTCTAGTAGTAACTCGTAGTACCAACAATACACCTTTTTCACATCATTTCTCTTAACAACCCTAAAAATGCTTATAACATGCGCTTCACTTTAGGGCTACTCCCAAAGGTAAACCATATTAGGGTTTTACCATTCTTCGAGAAAATAGGAAGCCCAAAAAATTTTCCCACTATTGGAGTAGAGTGTATAGTACTCAAATATCTTAGTTGCCACATGTCTTCACCTGTCATTGAATCTTCCTAACATAGCTCTTACGTTTCATAGGAATCCGTCATAGCCGTTTTAGCCATGATCTCTTTACACACAATTCAAGATGTCGACACATCAACATTATTTGCAAGAAATGCATTTTACAAAACAAATAATAAGAATAGAAATTATACAAGGTTGAGGCAACTTATTCCTAACATTCTCCCACTTGTCGAACACCTTGTAAGAGTAGTAGGAACAAAACAAGAACTAACTGCTATAGGCCAAAAGTCCCATAGACTTTGAACACCATCTGAACTTCTCAGTGCCCACTGGTTTTGATAATGCATCTGCAACATTCTTCACAGTATCTACCTTTTCCAAATTTACCTTTCCATCTTCCACCATATCTCTCACAAAGTGATACTGCACATCAATGTGCTTCGTTCTGGAATGGACACTTGGATTCTTCGCAAGGCAAACGGCACTCTAACTGTCACACCAAATAGTAATCTGTTATGCATCAACAACAACATCAGAACATAATCTCTTAAGAAAAATGGCTTCCTTACAAGCATGAGTAGCAGCCATGTACTCAGCTTCTGTAGTGGACAAAGCAACCATAGGTTTTCACTTGCTCATCCAACTGATGGCACAATCAAACATAGTGAACACATAAGCATTGGTGGATCTCCTGCGGTCAATATCACCTACCCAATTTGAATCCACAAACCCAAGAATACAAACTGAATGCAGAGATCTAGAAGAGTTACCATGATAACATATGGTGTAATCTAATGTACCCCTCAAATATTTGAATACTCGCTTAACTACATCCCAATGTATCCATCCAGGATTAGCCATAAATTGACTCAAGACTCCCACTGCTTGGGCAATGTCTGGTCTAGTATAGACCATAGCATACATAAGATTTCCAACTACACTAGCTTAAGGTAATCTACTCATATCCTCCACCTCACTAGGAGATTTTGGACAATCATCTACAGATAACTTTGTTCCCACAGGAATAGGAACACATAGTGGTCTACAATCTTCCATGCTGAACTTGTCCAACACAGACTTCACATACTTACTCTGACTCAACTACATCCCAATGTATCCATCCAGGATTAGCCATAAATTGACTCAAGACTCCCACTGCTTGGGCAATGTCTGGTCTAGTATAGACCATAGCATACATAAGATTTCCAACTACACTAGCTTAAGGTAATCTACTCATATCCTCCACCTCACTAGGAGATTTTGGACAATCATCTACAGATAACTTTGTTCCCACAGGAATAGGAACACATAGTGGTCTACAATCTTCCATGCTGAACTTGTCCAACACAGACTTCACATACTTACTCTGACTCAACCAAAGTTTTATGTTAGACCTATCTCTACTAATTTCTATACCCAAGATGTACCTAGCTGCCCCAAGATCTTTCATCTCAAATTGTGCTGACAACTAAGATTTAAAATCTGAAATCATACCCTTACCCTTCCCAAACAGCAACATATTATCAACATATAATGCAACAAAAAGAAGGGAATCATTTTCAATTCTGAAATAAACACAATGATTTGATTTCAATCTTACAAATCCAAGTGACAACACAAAGGAATCAACCTTAAGGTACCACATCCTAGGAGATTGCTTCAAACCATAGAGATTTCTTTAATCTGCAAACTAAGGATTCTTTACCTTTAACAATGTAGTGCTTAGGTTGTGACATATAAATCTCTTCCTCCAAATCACCATGAAGGAAAGTTTTCTTCACATCCATCTATTCTATCTCTAAATCATATGATGCAGCAAGAGATACCATAAATCTAATGGATGTCAACTTTTCAACAGGAAATAATATTTCACCATAATCTATTCCCTTTACCTGTTAATACCCCTTTGCAACCAATCTAGCTTTGTACCTTTCAACACTGCCATCTGCATAGAATTTCTTCTTGAACACCCATTCACAGCCAACATATTTTCTCCCTTTAGAAAAATATACAAGGTCCCATGTTTTGTTTTTCTCTAATGAAGCCATCTCATCATCCATAGCCTCAATCCAGGAACCTGCATCTTCCATGCCCAAAGCCTCTTTCACAAATCTAGTCTCATCAGTGTTAGTAATCAAAGCAAAAGCACAACAAGAATCTAACATAGAATAACCAAACCTTTCTGGTTGCTTTCTTTCTCTTGTGGATCTCCTCAAGGGCTGAGGTTGAGGTTGTTCTTCCTCTTCTTCTGAACTATTAGGGCTGCTAGAGCTCTCCTCATCATTAGACCCAACATGGTCTCTCTGTTCAGTCTTCTCAGGGGTAGGAGGCAACTGAACAACATCTTTTTCCTTTTCTTTTTCATCTGGTTGTAGCACAATAGGAGAATATGTTAGCTCTCTAAAAATAACATTTCTTCTATACAACACCTTACTAGTCACATGATCTCAAAGCTTATATCCTTTCACACTAGCACTGTACCCAATGAAAATACATTTAACAGCTTTGTTTTCCAACTTAAATCTTTTCTCCTTTGGAACATGTGCATAAGCTTCACAACCAAAAACATGAAGATGTCTAATTGAAGGCTTCTTACCAGACCACACCTCCATGGGTGTCTTACCAACAAGGACTAGTGTAGGAGATCTATTAACCAGATAGCAAGTAGTGGCCACAACTTTGGCCCAAAACCTTTATTCCAAACTAGCTCCACTAAGCATACTCCTAGCCTTCTCCATCAATGTCCTGTTCATTCTCTTTGTAACTCCATTTTGCTATGGGGTATAAGTAGTTGTCTTATGCCTCTTGAAACCTTTTTCTTTATAGAATTGTTCAAACTCTGTTGAGAAAAACTCAGCACCATTATTAGTTCTCACACACTTAATCTTCTTACTAGTCTAATTCTCTACAAGGGCTTTAAATTCTTTGAATTGACTAAAGACATGTGTCTTACTTTTAAGTAAATAAATCCATGTCCTTCTACTATAATCATCTATGAAAGATACAAAAAATACAGACTTAGAGATTGAAGGAACTTTTACAGGACCAAATACATTAGAATGAATAAGATCCACAACATTAGAAGATTTGTGAGAACTAGAGTAAAACTGAACACAATTTTGTTTATCGTAGACACAATGTTCAAAGAAGTCAAACTTGAGATTGCAATCATTTAACCCCTCAACAAGATTTTTATTTTTCAGGGTTCTGAGACCCTTTTCACCAATGTGACCAAATCTCAAATGCCATAACATTGTCTTTTCTGTAGGAAGCTTACCTTCCAAAGTGTTTGCATTGCCATCAGAACCAATAACCATAGTATTCTTTAGTGCTCATTCAGATGGTGAGGATGAAGAACTATTACATAGAGGAATACATGCATCTAGCTGAAATAAGGTTTCTCTCCTAGTACCCCTTGCAAGCACTATCGATCCTCTCATCATCTTGCATCCTTCTTTTGAAAAAACAACTTGCACACCTACATCATTTAGCATACTTGCAGATAATAGGTTTTGTGCCAAACCTGGAATGTGCATAACTCCATTGATTCCCTTTACTCGTCCATCAGGAAATTTGATAGTGACCCTTTCGCATCCAACTATCTTCAGGTGAGAATCATCACCCAAGTACACCTTTCCACCATCGAACTATTCATATTTTGAGAACCAGTTTTGATGAGAGGTCATGTGAAAAGATGCACCTGAGTCAACCAACCACACATCATCAGATGCATGGGCTGCCAAAGCAACGATGAATGCATTGCCATCTTCTTTAGATTTTTCAGAACCAAAATCTAAGGGCTTTCTTCTTCTTCTTAGGCTCTTTACAGTCTTTATGGAAGTGCCCAGTCTTATCATAGTTCCAACATTTTGCCTTGGACTTATTGGAAGTCTTTGAATTCCCATGGGATTTGGATCTACCCTTATTGTTAGACTTATTGTCATTTTTCTTCCCTCTTTTCTTGGATCTCCCATGAACAACAAGGGCTTCTTTTTTTGAAATAGAAGCCTTTCTCCACATCTCCTCTGATAGCAGTGAAGACACCACATCATCCATTTTGAAGGTGACTAATGTGCTTCTGAGAGCCATCACAAGATGGTCCCATGAATCTGGTAAAGAAAAAAAAAGTGTGTAGCAATGATCCTCCTCCTCTAACTTGACACCAGTTGATGTCAACTATGTAGCTAACAGATTAAATGCATTTAAATGATCTATTAAGGATCCACCTTCCTCCATTCATAGAGAATACAACTTCTTCCTTAGGAAAAACTTGTTCACTAAATATTTGGCCCGATACATGGCCCCAAGTCTCTCCCACAAACTATATGTGATTTTCTCATCTAGAACATTCAAAAGAACTGCATTGGTTAAATAGAGTCTTATGAGACCCTTAGCTTTACGATCTTTGATATCCCAATTTGCTTGAGCTACAATTGCTGGTCTTGTAGAACTTGTTGTCACTTTCCATAGGTCACGATCTTCCAGCATGTCTTCCATCTTGAGTTTCCACAACTTGAAATTAGTGCCATTAAATTTCTCCACCTCTATTCTTCCATATGATGAACTTTCCATCTCGATCTACAAATAAGATTCACGATGCTCTACACAAGACTCCCACTCAACTTGAGATTAGCTCAAAAAACTCTACCCAACAACTAGGATCAAAAGTTGATCAAGCTCTGATACCACTTGTAAGGAAACTCAGGTGCGAAAACAGCTTCTTACACTAATCTCATAAGGAAAGTATGATGCAAATCCTATTAAAATCTTCTACACTTACAGATTCAATATCATGTAAACAACAATATTGTAGCCAACCATGCATACAAAAAATAGACAGAGAAAGAAACACATAACACAAAGATTTTTCGATGGGGGAAAACCTTTTGGTAAAACAACCCCACCCCTTCAGAACTTGCACAATGTATTATCTTCAACAAAAGGTTACAATACACTTGCAGTGCAAGCTCAACATTGACAACATAAGACTCCAGTAGCAACTTCCAATACCAACAAAAAATACACCTTTTTTGCATCATTTCTCTTCACAACCCTAAAAATGCTTATAACATGCACTTCACTTTAGGGCTACTCCCAAAGGTAAACCGTATTAGGGTTTTACCATTCTTCGAGAAAATAGGAACCCCAAAAAAATTTCCCACTATTGGGGTAGATTGTACAGTACTCAAATATCTTAGTTGCCACATGTCTTCACCTGTCATTGAATCTTCCTAACATAGCTCTTACGTGTCATAGGAATCCATCATAGCCGTTTAAGCGATGATCTCCTTACACACAATTAAAGATGTCGACACATCAACATTATTTGCAAGAAATACATTTTACAAAACAAATAATAAGAATAGGAATTATACAACGTTGAGACACCTTATTCCTAACAAGTCAGAAGTTTTCATCATTCAAAAAAAAGATATTTTCAAATTTGTTGCAAGTAATGATGAAAACAAAATCAGATCAAAGTGGTAGAAAGATGAAAGAGTTTTTCAGTTGTAGGAGATTGAATTTCAAGTGGAAAAATGCCAGCTGCATATCAAATTTGGGAATTCATCTTCTCCTATATCTTTTTATCTTTCATTTTTTGTCAAGGGTTAGCAATTTTCTCTGGGTAACAACAGCAGGATTCCAGTGTTTTACTATGAAACCATTTTCTTTCAGCACTTTCTCTCTTGTATGAACAGCAATAGGAAGGATAATATAGATACTCTAGATATGTTAGGTGTTTTCGATGTTTTCATTTCATGCACATGAATGTATAATTTCAAGGAAATTAATACAAAGAATACTAGATGGTTGAGTTTCATCATGAATCTTGTCTGTTTCATTAGTGATCTTCAATGTTGTATAATCTTTGACATAGAGCTTAGATTGTAGTTCTAGTCCCTTAAGGTTGTATGTTATTTCATTATTTCCTATGACTCAAAGGGTTAAGTAAATGCTTTAGGGAAATCAATAGGGTTGTAAGTTTACTGATGGGGATATCATGTAAGAATGAGGTTTAGATTGAGCATAGGTGTCTATTTACAAGTTAAATAGATAGATCAGATATCTAAAGATACAAATAGGTATTAGATATCCATATGTGTGTTTTTTATTCATAGATTTTCCTAATGTTTAAGGCACTGATCGGTTATAGGATTATTAGGTCTTACTGCTATATATCTAAGGTTTTGTTGAACTCAACATTATTAATCAAATGTTCTTTCCCTTTTATGTTGAAGAACCTAAATGTGATGCCCTCACTCAACTTGTGAATATCATAGGATTTGCAATTTTTCTACTATAGATCTATGTTATTACATGAGTTATTAGGAGATATAAGGGCTTTTATATACTTTGAATAGATTCAGGAATATGTTTTGCACTGGTACCATATTAATTGGATCTAAGGTTCACCCACCTAGGTTTTGCAGAGCTTGAAGTGAAGAAGGAGTTATGCCTTATAATTGGCCCAAGACTATAGTCAAGTATATCTAATATAGGAATTTTCTAGCCTTAGATGTATTTTTTTGGTTTCTTTACTGTTTGTAAAATTGTTAAATCAGGAGCCAATAGTCTGAACCAAGCACTAACGATTTTGAAGGTTAAAAAATTGTTTTGACCTTTATAAAAGAAAAGGGTAAAGATGAGGAAATTGATCTAGATGAGGACTTAGTTATTCCAAAGTGGGATATCTCTACCCTCACCCTTGATCAAATTAATACCTTGGGAGAACTATTATAGAAGAGAGCTAAGGAACAAAAGCTTAGAGAATGAAAGAAGAGGTAAAATCAAGTCCTTGAGGACATAAAGAGAATATTTTTTTATGCTTTAAGTATTGAGGTTGGTATTAATCAACCTATTCTTGATCAAGTATCAAAAATAAATTGATAGGAAATGATACTACAAAGAGCTAAAAGAAAATTTAAGAATAGAGTATTGGAGAAAGTTGGACATAAAATTGCAATAGATCATGTAGAGTTATCTACTATTGTTATTTCACTAGAAACATATGTATGTAATGTTATTTCATTATTTGTCAAGTTGAGTGACACATCTATCTTCACAAAGGAAATTAAGGAGAAACTGTATTTCCTTGCACAAAGATCCTTGGAACAAGGATTCAATTCAAGACAAGATTCTTTTTTTACAAGTATGAATGCAAATGACAACATCATATAGGGATCTCAAAGATTACAATAGAATATTTGACCAACAATATGAGCAACCATCAAATCTCCAAACACCATGACTAAACTGACACACACAAACTCAAGAATGAAAACCAAAGATGACATTAGAACACCAAAACCTCCAATCTATCAAAGTATGGAACCACTAGCAATCAAAAAGGGTACTCAAAAGTACAAATTGCATTCTCCAAAAGATAGTAGAGAGGCCTCCTATTTTTCATGTGAAAAAGTAACAACTGATAGTCTCATGCAAGGAAGTACCTCTTTATGCAAGAAGATACATTGAACCACATGAGGAAACACCATTTTATGCAAGGAATACTTGGTTCAACAACCAAAACACCCAAACTAGTATGGTGTTTCATGCAATGATTAACCAAGCTATATGAAGAAACCCAACACACCACATGAACAATTGCATTCTCATGTGAGAAAGCACAATTTTGTGTGATTATACAAATCAGTAAACCAGGAAACAAAAAAGGTTAAAAAGATATGAAATAGATTTCCTCCACACTAGGGAGTACCAAATCCAAATAGATTGAGGAAAAAATAGTTGAGTGCAAAAAACAAGATGACATGATACAAGAAAGAGGAACATCTATCCATCTAAGCCAAAGTAGTAAATTAATGTACTAAAAGCAATATCACAGTGAAAAAAAGAAACATCTCAATGGACATAAATAAAATCACAATAACTAAACAAAAAAATGAAGTACATGGTTCCTCCCAACTTTCAATAGCATCATAAGAACATTGTGGATCGTAGCCATCCCTTCCACATAACATCCCAAACTACCGACCAAATCATTGGTGTTATGTTATGAGGATGTCACTATTAAAATGTGCTAGAACATAAGATTAAGGAAATCTAACATGCTAAAAGTAAAGCATTACATAATCCAATAAATAAACCACATCATTTATCATATGCTAACATCATATGAATAGGAAATATAACATGCTAAACCAATCAGCAATAGATATACTAATGAAGCAATTCACATCATCTAATCATGTGCTAAACATTACAATATGGGAAAGCATCAAATCAACTAACATCATCTACACATGATATCCAAGCATTCCAATTAAAGCATAAGCCATAAGAAATCATACTCTGAAACCCAAATTATCATGTGAAAACATCCAGTAATGGTTACACTAGGACAAAAGATAGTCTTTATACATCGGTCCCTAGGACTGGTATGGGTAGCTATGCCTCCCAACCATGTGGCACCCATAGGTCTACTATTTCCATGTTTATGGCAATAATGATCCAACCACAAATACATGCAAAGGAAACATCCATGGCTAGCACTCATGCTAGGCAATATGATGGTCGTAACCAAGAACCTAAGACAATGAAAATAGTACAAGTCCTAGTCAGATACTCAAAATGCTAGTAAGGGCTAACATCATGGAGATTCACTTGGCATCCAAAAGTCTAAGCTTTAATCATGTGTGGCAATACTCTCAAGGGACTCACTTGGAACCATCACACAAATGCGATTTTTTTCATTATCTTAAGTTTTTTTTTACCACCTAGTGTTTTATTTAGTTATCACTTGTATAAAGCTTACTTTGCCAACCTTCAGTGCCATGATCATCGAGCTGTGAGATAGAAGCCCCATCCATATGCTACCCTACCCTACCCATTCTCATCCTATGACAAGTGCTAGTGGGCATGCATACTCCCAACCCAACCCTAGTGATCATAACTTCTAAAAGTACCACAAAAGATCAAGCCTCACAAGTCACTCGGCAAGTGCATGTGCACATACTCATGTCTTGCACCCCACCATCATGAAGATCATAACATAAGGATAGGATGAGAACATAATGCAAAACAACACTCAACCAAAAGCAACTCAAGAGGATGTATTTTACATGAATCCCAAGAACCAATAAAACCATACATCATGAAATCACTCAACTAGCTTCAATTTGGGAGAATGGATTTTGCACGAATCTTAATGATGCAACAAGACAAAATGTCATGCCCCTGACAGTTCTACATCTGTTACCTCAAACTCTAACAATATTTTAATTTACTAGTTGGTTTGGTACTTGTTTTGAAACTTTGATTTTGTAGAAACTATTTTGTTTCCGGCATCATTATGTTGTTTTTTTATGCACTATGAGAATTTAGATGTCTCTAAGATCTGATTCTCAGAATAAATGTTGACAATTCAGATTCAAGAATCTTGTAGTAAAGAAATGGTTTTTAGATAAGGCAATTCAATTTTGTTTTACAAGTTATAATTATATGTATATGTATATACATATTATAAATCTGTAATCTTAATATCAATTAGGATTAACATTGATATTAATATTTATATTAATATTAACATTAATATAAATATTAATGTTAACATTAATACCTAATACTATGTTAAACTAAGTTAGTACCTAAGTTAACCTAGTGCATTCGACTAAGACCTAACCTAAGCTTTTACTAGCATGACCACTATCCTAATTAAAATATAGCCTTGTTATGGACTTGGCTTATGGTGGCAATGTTATGGGAATTTATGGTGGGTAGTTTCATTGATTTTTGAATTGGTACTACATTCTCCATGTGTTGGAAGACTCAGAGAATAAGTTGTTAGAGATAAGCTCGTAGCAATGAGCATTGATTTCCATGGTTAGTCTATCATTTTGGCTTGGAGTTAGTTGGATTTTGAGTTCATTCTACCATTGATGAAATCCAGTTGGGGTTTCATGGAAACTCTTCTGAATGAGTTTCTCTGCGGTTATTATGGGGATTCTGGTGACCATGAGGATGATTTTCGATTCACACTCTAGCTCTATAAATCCTCACAAATTCATATTCCTTACTCTTCTTTCTTTTCGTGGTTGCATTTTCTCTATTTTCATGTTTGAAAGAGTTTCATTGGATCTCTGTGCCAAGGCTTAGAGAATTTGGAGGCTTGGGTTGTGAGTTTGAAGTTGAAATCTCTCCAAGAATCTTTTCCTTAAGTATCTTTCCACACTTGCACAGGTAGGGGGCTCTTCTTTTACTCAATCCTTTTTCTTTTGTATCATTTCATTTTTATATGGTGAATATTGAATATGTAGTGGTTTTGTGAAAAATTCAATGATGCAGAGCCACACCTTGGAAAACTCAGAAGGAATCAGTCACTCAACTGAGTTGCTTCAAGGGGCATCTACAACCCTCAGGATCACACACTAAAATCAGAGTCAAAACAAAACTTTGAAAATAAATCCTCCAAAATATCTTCTTGCTGCCTTTGAATAGACCCACACTCAGAAATGAATAAATTTTGAACTAGAAAATATTTACTCAATCTAACCATTGATATTTGGCATAACTAGGTTTCAAACAACATATAAAATTTTTAGAGAAATCCAACGGTTCAAACCTGAGATATTGACCACGCATCAGAGTACATTTTTCTGCAATTATTATTCCCTAAACTGATTGCCATGAGAAATATATGAAGCATAACAGTAGAACCATAATCTTGAAAAAAAAATGCAAGAGACCAAAGGAGACATAAAACTTCCCATTCTTCCCCAAGTTCGAATCCCTTTTTACATAAAAGATTGGCTTTTTAATAACCAAAGTCTAACTGGCCTTGTTGTCCAGTAGTAATAAAAACATTTTCTTTTTCCATCTAAGAATAAGAATCTGAAAGACATTTTACCATCAATACCATGCAACAATCATGGATATTCTTGTAACTGCTAAGAATAGGAATCATCAATACCATGCAGCAATCATGGATATTCTTGTAGCTACTAAGAATAGGAATCTGAAAGATGTTTTACCATCAATACCATGCAGCAATCATGGATATTCTTGTAACTGCTAAGAATAGGAATCAGAAAGACATTTTACCATGAATACCATGCAGCAATCATGGGTATTCTTGTAACTGCCTGTTATCTTTGAAATGATTTAGTAATGAGATGCACCTGCATCATACTCCCGGGGATAGAAAAATTCAAGTCCCATTGAATTGCTGCAATTTTTTTCAGGAGTTTCCAATTGTATGTAAGCAATAATGTCACCATAAGAATGATGGAATTGATGCTGCTTGCTAGAACATTCTGATTCCAAACTGTAGAATGAATACCTTCGATGGTAGCTGTGTCGAATTCTGGAACAAATATATTTAACAACCTCGTATCACCTACATAAAAATACCAAATTATCATACCAACATCTGCTTCTCGTTTGTATGTCTCTAGAGCATCATAATGATCAACAAATACTTCATTCTTGTCATCAATAGTCTTCTCTTCAGCATCTGATCTTTGCACTACATCTTTTCCTTTCTGATCATTTGTGTCAACATCTCCATCATCTGGGCAAATATTGTCTGCAACCACACTTGTCACCAACTCTTCTTCATCTGCAAGAATCTTTTCCTCGCAAGGTTCAACAATAACCTCCTGTTGTTCACTTTTAGTCTCTACACCAACATTCACCTGCGGTCTATGCCCTTCTAATGGATTGTTTTCCTCTTCTTGATCTAACTCTTCATCCTCTACCCGTGTGCTTTGAATCACTTCTTCCTTCTTATCCTCAGCCTCCAAAATATTTTTCATAGGAGTACCTTCCAGCATTGTACTCTTCTCTATTTTCAAAGGACATGTTACTGTTCCAACCACAGATTGTTTGCATTCAAATCCAATAGGGCTTGTCTTGTTACTGCTTGCGTCAAGAGATACTTGCTGCACTTCTTTTTGTTGCACTTTGTGTTCTTGTTGCACTTCTTTCAACTTAGCTTTATTCTCTTTCAACTTAGCGTCATTCTCCTCAAGTCTCCTTCTCAAATTGTTTATCTCCTCTTCTATCTTGCCTAGCTCTTCTCTTTGTTTTGTGCTTTCTTCTTTCTCTCTTTTCTTCTTTTCCTCTATCTCCTTCTATTTAGAATCTTTTCTCTGCTGATACTTTCTAAAAAGATGCAATAAAGTTGTTTCTTCTTGTCCCATCATTCCTCAGCTAGGTTATTTTCTTCTTATCTAGTCTCCTGGACTTCTTCTCAGACTATTTCTCTCAATCTTTCACAATCACACAAACATATACACAACTACTTTTTCCCAAACCTTTTGCTAGGCTCTGATACCAAAAATGATTCAGAGCCACACATTGAAAAACTCAGGAGGAATCAGTCACTCAACTAAGTTGCTTCAAGAGGCATCTACAACCCTCAGGATCACACACTAAAATCATATTCAAAACAAAACTTTGAAAATAAATCCCCCAAAATATCTTCTTGCTGCCTTTGGATAGACTTGCACTTAGACATGAATAACTTTTGAACTAGAAAATATTTACTCAATCTAACCGTTGATATTTGGAATAACTAGGTTTCAAACAACATATAAAAATTTGAGAGAAATCCAACGGTTCAAACCTAAGATATTGACCCCGCATCAGAGTACATTTTTTCTGAAAATAAATTCCCCAAAATATCTTCTTGCTGCCTTCGAATAGACCCACACTCATACATGAATAACTTTTGAACCAGAAAATATTTACTCAATCCAGCCATTGATATTTGACATAACTAGGTTTCAAACAACACATAAAAATTTGAAAGAAATCCAATGGTTCAAACCCGATATATTGACCTCGCATCAGAGTACATTTTCTGCAATTGTTATTCCCTAAACTGATTGTCATGAGAAATATATGAAGCATAATAGTAGAACCATAATCTTGAAAAAAAAATGTAGGAGACCAAAGGAGACATAAAACTTCCCATTCCTCCCCAAGTTCAAAGTCTGACTGGCCTTGCTGTCCAGTAGTAATAAAAAAAATTTCTTGTTCCATCTAAGAATAGGAATCTGAAAGACGTTTTACCATCAATACCATGCAGCAATCATGGATATTCTTGTAACTGCTAAGAATAAGAATCTGAAAGATGTTTTACCATCAATACCATGCAGCAATCATGGATATTCTTGTAACTGCTAAGAATAGGAATCTGAAAGACGTTTTACCATCAATACCATGCAGCAATCATGGGTATTCTTGTAACTTCCTGTTATCTTTGAAATGATTTAGTAGTGAGATAAGCCTGCATCATTCAACCACCAACACTGTGAGTGTGCCAAATTTGGTGCATTCATCGCCAAACTCAGTATAAACCCAAAATTGGGTGTGAATATAGGAATACCCTGTGTTTTGTGTTGTAATGAGTTTATAATTTTTATGTGGGTAATAGTGAAACTAAATACTATGCTAAATAGATTAAGGAAAAAGAGTTTTATGTTTCTCACAAAATGTAAATGTGGGTTTCGGTCTATCAAAATAGTCACTTTCTTTATGGTATCAATTTCTTAATTTAAAGAGCCATGTTGAATAGAGGATGATCGCTGAGTCGAACAGTGGACATTAAACGAGTTTCATTGTTAAAATTTTGTTTAGTATTGGAATTATATAGCTTTTAGAAAATAAAATTGATATGCATGATGGTTATCGATTTTATATACACCACAACTTAGTAAGATCCATGGCAACTATTAACTTACTGTTAGTCTTAAAACATCGATTTCAAACATGAATACTTTGTAGGCTGTTAAGATTGTAAGAGATATGGGAATTTTTTTAGACTCAACTATTTTATTGGCTACAATTAATGTTATCGATGGGAGATTTGTATTTCATTAATTTTGGTACAAGAATATTGGAATATGATAACAGTTAGCATTAGATTTCTTTGTCATCAACTTTCTGTCAAATAGTTACTATTAAGAGTAGTAAAATTTTTAGTTATCAGTAAGTTATTTGATTCATACAGTGAAAAGATTATATATGACTATTTTAATTTTAACTTTAAATTAATAAGGCATTATATGTGTGTGTGTGTGTGTGTGTGTATCAACATATATGTATTTCCTTATGAATATATCATTAGAATTAAATATATGTTTACAAATCATGAGGTAACTGTGATTACTTATTTCCAGAAATGGGAACTATATGATTCTATTATTTAGTTTTTAGTAAAATTCTTTCTTTATTAACAATTTAAATGTTAAAGAATATAGGATGTGTTTTTGAAATGTATGGTTACTTACGAAAAAAAAAGAAAAAAGGCAAAGCTATATTTGATACTTTGAAATATATTTTTCTTTTGGAAAATTACAATTATGGTTTTGTTTGGTAATTTGATAAGTGATTACATTGGGAAAAGTGAAAGTTTGGAGTTAAATGATATTTTATGGTTGCTGATTCAATTGTTATATTGAAGCAATAGAAATAATTTATTAGATGAAATTGTATAATTAAAACTTCAAATTTTATTCTGATTTGTAAAAACTAGAATTATGTGTATTAGATTATGCAAGTGTGATCCTTTAGATTGGGTGGCTGTCATAAAGTGAGTAACTTGTGGTGATAGAATTATTTTGCCAGATGCCCTCCGAAACTAGTCTAGATCCTTATGGGAAAGTTTATGATAGTTATTTAATCAAGTGGTAATATCTAAAACTCATGGGTTGGGTTACATATGACAAGATAAGAACTTTATGGATTCAGCTAACATATAGAATCTTGCGAATGGATGTACATAGATTCTTATGTTGACACCCATGAAACTACTGAATCATTACCTTGACATATTCTGTGTGAGTTTATTTCTGTATATCTGTTTGTAGGAAATTATGTACTTGCTATAAATCTAGTTGTGAAAAGAAAAATAGAACTTTCTGATAATCCTTTATTTGGATACGTGTATTTCATGTTGTTATATTATCTAACATGTAGGTTTACTGAAGAAATCATCAGCTTATTTAGTGTTACTAAGCCCTATTTGTGTGTTTCAGTTGTGTTTGTTTTGATCTCAAGTCCAATATGGGATTTTTTTATGGACTTGGAAGTAGGAACTACTACCTAATCATTGAAGGTTGATTGTAGTTTGATTAATGGCTACAAATAACTCAGGATCTGAATTATGATCAGTGTCAACCTAAAATTTTATATATTATTGATTGTATTTAAAATAAGGGTATATTTTATATACTCAGATGTAATGTTTAGAAATGATTTAATGTTGTTTTAGTTTTCTACAGTACCAGGTTGTCAAAACTATTTTGTTATGGTAATATGATATGAAGTTAGAAAAAAAATTGTATGGGTTTTGTCCTTGTATCTTTGTATGGTATTATTATTATTAGTGTGTCTTTTCTTTTGGTTATGATTAGGGTGTTACATTTGGTATACGAGCCCAATTTAAACACTTAGGACTCAATGTTTTGAAATAGGGTTTCATTATGCTTCCTAGGAAGATTTTAATTATTTCTTTTATTATAGGAATTATAGTATGCCTCTTGTTACATGAGGAACATGGGGATGAGGTATCTCTAATTATGAGGCCAATGTAGGCAGAGGTAGAGGAGGATGTAAAGGCTGCAGTCGTGGCTAAGGTAGAGGTCAGGCTCATCAAGAGATGCTTGATGACAAAATTCCTCATGTTGATGAGCAAGGGGGATTTCAAGCTGAAATTCTTCAGCAAATTCTTGAACGATTGGATGGGATTGAAGCTAGGAATAATATTCCTGGTGGGGGAGCAAATGCTCAAAATTTGTAGATTCCCAATGCTAATCAGGCTATAGTAGAAAATCCTATTATCAGGACTCAACTTAAAGACCTATCTAAGTTTAAAGGGCCATATTTTAATGGAATAGAAGTTGGTAATGAAGTAGAAGCTTGGCTTATAAACATCAAAAGATGTTTTATTCTGCATGATTATCACACTAATGTGAAAGTTTGCTAGACTACAATGTAGTTAAGGTCTTTTGCATCTATATGGTGGAAAATGGAATTAGAACACCTTGGAATTCATATTTCTCAAGTCACTTGGGAATTGTTCTTAAAGAGATTTTAGGAAAAGTTCATGTCTAAGTATTGGCAACAATCTAGGTCTAAGGAATTCTTTAACATTTTACAAGGTTATTCTTCAATGGAAATGTATGAAAGACAGTTCTTTCAGTTGAAGAAGTATTTTGGTTGGAATGAAGGTGATAGACCTTTGGTGCAACATTTCATCAGAGGATTAAATCCTAGGATTGGTGAGGAAGTGGGAACTTTCAAACCAAAAATTGTTAAAGAAGTTGTTGATCAGGCTAAACTTACTGAAATGAAATCTGGTTATTCTATCAAAAGCACTGCTAAACCACCAGTGCCTAGCAACTATGAGAGTCAAAAACCTTTCAAGGATGATTTTAAGGCAGCACCTAGTAGCTTTGTTAGTAAATCTTAGAAGAGAAAATTTACTAAATTTTCCAAATCAAACAAGAGCTTTAAGGTCCCTGATTTACCTAAATCTTTTAAGCTTGCTGAAAGCATGAAGTAGAGTTTTGCACTACCACAAGCAACTTCCTCATAGGATAAGAGAACCAAAAGAGGAGAAAAATATTAGCATTGTGGGCAGTTGGGTCATCTACAATGGAATAGTCCTCTTCGAGGCAATAATCAGGGTAGGTCTAAAGCATCGGGTTCTGAGGCTACTATTGGTGATTCAGGAAGGAACCACTATATATTTTCTACTATGGACCATAATCAAGTAGAACATCAAAACACGGTGATTGATACCAAAGGTAATTTTCAAGGTATGAAAATTTCCATTTAATTTGACCCAGGTGCCACTAATTCTTTCATTTCTGCCAATTTGGTTAATCTTTGTGATATTCCTATGAGAAAGGCTGAGTTGGTATGGCTAGTTGAGTTGGCTTATGGGTCTAAGGTAGAAGCTCGATTGTTTGTTGTAGGTTGTGAATTACAACTTAAGGCATTTACCATTATAGTTAACCTCAGAGTTATTCCCTTAGGAACCTATGACATTGGTTTAGGAATGGATTGGTTGGATTAGCATCAGGTTATTATTGACTATTATAAAAAGGTTATTAGATGCATTGACGATAATGGAGCAAAAAAATTCATAACAAGGGTTAAGAGGCCTATCTCTATTAGATCTTTATCTTCCAAACAACTCCATAAGTGTATGTAGAAAGGCTGCAAACTGTTTGCTATTTTGGTTAATGATTTTTTTGAACCCAGGGCAAATCAAACCAATTTAGAACATCCTTTGTTGAAGGAATTTTATGATGTTTTTGTAATGGAGATTCTAGGTATTCCTCCTAAGAGAGAAATAGACTGTAGGATTGATCTTGTTCCAGGAACTGAACCAATCTCTAAAACTCCTTACCGCATGATAGCACAAGAATTGGTGGAACTTAAGGTTCAACTTGAAGAACTTCTTGAGAAGGGGCTGATTAGACCTAGTGTCTCTCCTTGGGGTGTACCTATTATCTTCATTAAGAAAAAAGATGGATCACTTAGACTATATATTGATTATAGACAGTTAAATAAAGTTACTATCAATTATAGGTATCCATTGCCTAGAATTGATGATTTATTTGATCAAGTGAAAGGTGCTAAAGTATTTTCTAAAATTGATCTTAAATTTGGTTACCATTAGCTAAGAATACAAGAAGCTAATATCCATAAAACAACATTTCATACTAGGTATGGGCATTACAAATTCATTGTTGTACCTTTTGGTTTAACAAATGTGCATCAATTTTTATGAGTCTAATGCAGGGAGTTTTTAGAACTTTCCTAGATAGATTTGTAGTTGTCTTTCTGGATGATATTTTCTAACTCCTTGGAGGAGCATGAACAACATCTGAAACAAGTTTTTGAATGTCTCCAAAAGAATAAGCTGCATGCTAATCCTGAAAAGTGTGAATTTTTTAAAACAAATATAAGTTATCTTGGACACATTATAACAAGTGATGGAATAGCTATTCATCAAGATAAAATAAGAGCAATTGTAGAGTGGCCTGCACCTACAAATGTGTCTGAAGTAAGAAGTTTTATGTGTTTAGCCAATTACTATAGAAGATTTGTAGCTAATTTCTCAAAAATAGCTCATCCTATTACCTCTCTTTAGAAAAAAGGAAAGAGGTTTATTTGGTCAGAAAAATGTGAAGAAGCTTTTCAACATCTTAAAGAATGTTTGACTAGTGCACCTGTGTTAGTTGTGACTAATTTTTATAAAAAAATTGTAGTTTGCACAGATGCTTCTTTAGATGGGCTGGGAGCAGTTTTAATGCAAGAAGGCAGGGTTATTGCTTATGAGTCTAGGAAACTCAAGGATCATGAGATTAATTATCCTACTCATGATTTAGAACTGGCAGTAGTAATGCATGCATTGACTAAATGGCGATATTTTCTCCTTGGTCAGCACTTTGATTTACATATTGATTACATAAGTCTTCAATATATATTTACACAACCCGATCTGAATGCACGACAATGTAGATGGATAGAATTCTTGTGTGAGTATAATTTTGAAGTAAAATATGTGCAGGGTAAAGAAAATAAGGTGGCTGATGCACTTAGCATATGACATCATGAACTCTCTTCTTTAACTCTCACAGTTGATTTGAAGGAAAGAATATTGCAAAATTTGATTGTTGACCCTTGGTTTTAGATGTCAATTTAGTAGTTAAAAGTGGTAGCACTTTGAAAGGTAGGTACGAAGGATACACTATCAACTCTAATGGATTATTAATCTTTAGAGATAGAACCTACATTCATGTAGTTGGAGAGATATGAAATTTGATTATGTTTGAAGCTCATAAAGTGCCCTATTCAGCACATCCTAGTGTTAAGAAAATGAATGTTGATCTTAAACAACATTATTATTGGCCAAGTATGAAGAGAGATATTGCAGATTTTGTGGCTAGATGTCTAGAGTGTCAAAGGGTGAAAGCTAAACATCAACATCCTACTAGTTTACTTCAGTAGCACAATGTACCTGAATGGAAATGGGATACCATCTCCATTGATTTCATAGTGGGATTACCATTATCAGCTAGATGACATGATTCAATCATGGTTGTTGTTGACAGGTTAACCAAAGTTGCACATTTTATACTTGTAAGATCTTCTTATAATGTTGCTTCTGTAGCATGAATTTTTATGGAACAGGTTGTAAGACTGCATGGGATTTCGAAAAAGATCATATCAGATAGGGACCCAATTTTCACATCTTCACTTTGGAGTTCTATGCAACATGAACTTCGTATTCAACTGAATTTCAGTTTTGCATATCATCCTGAGACTGACAGACAAACTGAGCATATAAATCAGATTCTTGTAGGCATGCTCAGGATGTACGTCATGGATAGATAGAACAAATGAGAAGAATTCTTGTACTTAGTTGAGTTTTCTTATAATAATGGTTATCACAGCTCTATAGGTATGTCTCCTTTTCAAGATTTATATGGAAGACCTTGTAAAAAACCCTTGAGTTGGGATAATCTAGAAGACAAAATTATTCTAGGGCCTGACATGCTCCAAGATCTAGAACAACAAGTGAAACGGATTAGGGAACATCTTACTACAACACAAGATAGACAGAAAAAGTATGCAGATTTGCATAGGATTGAGCATCAGTTTATGATTGCGGACAAAGTATTTCTAAGGGTCAGACCCCAAAAAATTCCTATTAGGTATGGTAAAGGTTCCAAATTGTCTCCACATTTTGTGGGGCCATTTGAAATCCTAGAATGAGTTGGTCCAGTTGCCTATAGACTTGCTTTGCCTCCCAGTCTATCTCAAATCCATGATGTCTTTCATTTGTTTGTACTAAGGAAATAAATACCTGATATCACTCATATTCTTAATTGGAATGCATTACAGGTAGAGGGTGGTCAATTGATGATAGAACCAGTGCAGATGGTCGCTACGTGGAGCAGGTAAAGGAATTATGGGATCATAATGATGATACCTCTACAACTTGGGAAGATGTAGGGGCAATGAAAGCTTCTCATCCTCATTTGGTTTTAGGCTTCTGGGAGTAAGCCTAAGCTGGTGGTAAAGGGTGTAATGCCCCTAACAGTTCTACATCTGTTACCTCAGACTCTAAGAATAGTTTAATTTACTGGTTGGTTTGGTACTTGTTTTAAAACTTTGATTTTGTAGAAATTATTTTGTTTGCAGCATCATTATGTTGTTTTTTTAATGTAGTATGAAAATTTAGATGTTTATAAGATTTGATTCTCAGAATAAATGTTGACAATTCAGACTCAGGAATCCTGCAGTAAAGAAATGGTTTTCAGATAAGGCAATTCAGTTTTGTTTTAAATTTCATTTGGATCGCTTTCAATTTCATAACTCATGGGCTTGTTTAGACTTATGATTAATGTGGTATTAAATTTTTAATAGTACTAAGAATCTTTTATTCTCTAGTTTGTTATATATATATAAATATATGTAATCTTAATATCAATTAGGATTAACATTGATATTAATATTTATATTAATATTAACATTAATATAAATATTAATGTTAACATTACTACGTAAACTATGGTAAACTAAGTTAGTACCTAAGCTTTTACTGGCATGACGACCACTATCCTAACTAAAATATAGCCTTGTTATGGACTTGGCTTATGGCGGCAATGTTATGGGAATTTATGGTGGGCAGTTTCATTTTGAATTGGTACTGCATTTGCCATGTGTTGGAAGACTAAGAGAATAAGTTGTTAGAGATAAGCTCACAGTAATGAGCATTGATTTCCATGGTTAGTTTGTCATTTTGGCTTGGAGTTAGTTGGATTTTGAGTTCAGTCTGCCATTGATGAACTCTAGTTGGGGTTTCATGAAAACTCTCTTGAACGAGTTTCTCTGCACTTATTATGGGGATTTTGGAGACCATGAGGATGATTTTTGATTCTCACTCCAGCTCTATAAATCCTCACGAATTTGTATTCCTCATTCTTCTGTCTTTTCATGGTTGTATTTTCTCTATTTTCATGTTTGAAAGAGTTTCATTGGATCTCTATGCCAAGGCTTAGAGAATTTGGAGGCTTGGGTTGCGATTTTGAAGTTGAAAGCTCTCCAAGTAGCTTTTCCTTAGGTATCTTTTCACACTTGCATAGGTAGGGGGCTCTTCTTTTACTTAATCCTTTTTCCTTTGTATCATTTCATTTTTATATGTTGAATATTGAATATGTAGCGGTTTTGTGGAAATTCAACACCCAACTTTGTAAGTATGCCGAATTTCGTGTGTTCATTGCCAAACTTGGTATAAACCCAAAATCGTGTGTGGATATAGGAATACCCTATGTTTTGTATTACTATGAGTTCATAATTTTTATGTGGGTAATAGCAAAACTAAATACTATGCTGAATAGATTAAGGAAAAAGGGTTTTATGTTTCTCACAAAACGTAAATGTGGGTTTCGGTCTATCAAAACAATCGCTTTCTTTATGGTATTGATTTATTTATTTAAAGAGCCATGTAGAACAGAGGATGATCACAGAGTTGAATAGTGGACATTAAATTAGTTTCATTCTTAAAAAAAAATTTAGTATTGGAATTATATAGCTCTTAGAAAATAAAATTGATATGCATGATGGTTATCGATTTTATATACACCACAACTTAGTAAGATCCTTGGCAGCTGTTAACTTATTGTTAGTCTTAAAACATCAATTTCAAACATGAATACTTTGTAGGCTATTAAGATTGTAGGAGATATGGGAATTTTTTTAGGCTCAACTATTTTATTGGCTACAGTTAATGTTATTGATGGGAGATCTGTATTTCATTAATTTTGGTAGAAGAATATTGGAAGATGGTAATAGTCAACATTAGATTTCTTTGTCATCGACTTTTTGTCAAACAGTTACTATTAAGAGTAGTAAATTTTTTAGTTATCAGTAAGTTATTTGATTCATATAGTGAAAAGATCATATATTACTATTTTAATTCTAACTTTAAATTAATAAGGCGTTATGTGTGTGTGTGTGTGTGTGTGTGTGTGTGTGTGTGTGTGTGTGTGTGTGTGTGTGTGTGTGATATATGTATTTCCTTATGAATATATCGTCAGAATTAAATATATGTTTACAAATCATGAGGTAATTGTGATTACTTATTTCCAGAAATGGGAATTGTATGATTCTATTATTCAGTTTTTAGTAAAATTTTTTCTTTATTAACAGTTTAAATGTTAAAGAATATAGAATGTATTTTTGAAAGGTATGGTTACTTATGAAAAATAAATATAAAAAGGCAAAGCTGTATTTGGTACTTTGAAATATATTTTTCTTTTGGAAAATTACAATTATAGTTTTGCTTGGTAATCTGATAAGTGATTACAATGGGAAAATTGGAAGTTTGGAGTTAAATGATATTTTTTGGTTGTTGATTCAATTGTTATATTAAAGCAATAGAAATAATTTATTAGTTGAATTTGTATAATTAAAACTTCAAATTTTATTTTGATTCATAAAAACTAGAATTATGTGTATTAGATTATGCAAGTGTGATCATTTAGATTGGGTGGCTGTCATAAAGTGAGTAACTGGTGGTGATAGACTTATTTTGCTAGATGCCCTCTGACACTAGTCTAGATCCTTATGGGAAAGTTTATGATATTTATTTAATCAAGTGGTAATATCTAAAACTCATGGGTTGGGTTACATATGACAAGATAAGAACTTTATGGATTCACTTGACATATAGAACCCTACGAATGGATGTACGTAGATTCTTATGTTGACACCCATGAAACTATTGGATCATTACCTTGACATATTCTGTGCGAGTTTAAATCTATATATCTATTTGTAAGAAATTATGTACTTGCTATAAATCTAGTTGTGAAAAGAAAAATAGAAATTTTTGATAATCCTTTATTTGGATACGTGTATTTCATGTTGTTATATTATCTAACATGCAGGTTTACTGAAGAACTCATCAGCTTATTTAGTGTTACTAAGCCCTGTTTGTGTTTTTTAGCTTTATTTGTTTTGATTTCAGGTCCAATATAGGATTTTTTTTATGGACTTGGAAGTAGGAACTACTGCCTAATCATTGAAGGCTTATTGTAGTTTAATTAATGGTTACAAATAACTAAGGATCTGAATTATGATCAGTGTCAACCTAAAAGTTTATGTATTATTGATTGTATTTAAAATAAGGGTATATTTTATATATTTAGATGTAATGTTCAGAAATGATTTAATGTTGTTGTAGTTCTTTTTAGTACCCAGTTGTCAAAGCTATTTTGTTATGTTAATATGATATGAAGTTAGAAAAAAAAATTGTATGGGTTTTATCCTTGTATCTTTGTATGGTAATTTTATTATTATGATGTCTTTTCTTTTGGTTATGATTAGGGTGTTACACCAAACATCATGAACTCGGTTAATTGGCATCAATTCAAGAGCATAGATTCTACACAAATCCTAGTGTCCACAAAACAATAACAAAGGTTGAAAAGAAACTATAACAAGTACAAAATCAATCAACTAAACAAAAAGGTAGGAGTCTAGATGTGACACCTATCCTAATGCAAACATAAAAGTGCAATAAAGGTCTAACTAACATCCAAATGGATGATCCAAGTCCATTACCAATCTCATGCCAAGGAAACCTAAGAATATAAGGTGGCACACAAAATGAGGGTAAAATGCCAAATTTTGAAAAATTCCAAAATTAAAATCCATTTGGCCTTTGGGTACAAGAACCTCAAAAATCCAAAAATAAATATGTTTGGACACCATATGCAAAAATAGCTAGCATAATAGTGCAAAACCCCAAACCCTCACTTTTAAAATAGGGAAAATACTCATACCTAACCAACCAAGTAGAACTAGCAATTAGAAATAGAGGGGAACACTAGTTCTTAGCCTCCTAACAAATGGCTACCGAAAGTAGAAGCTAAAATGGAGATAAAACAATAAAAAAGGAAAGCCCTACCTCACAACCAAAAGGGAAAATAGGAATCTAAGCCATAAAATAAAAATCCCATAGAAGTAGCTAAAAATTGTGGCATTCTAAGGTCTCTCTAAGCTAGATCTAATGAGACCAACCTCACGATGATCCCATGCCTGTAGCTCCTACAATGAACAAAATAGTAAATCCTCATGAAGAGGATTTTGGGTTGAACTCTCCAACTTTCAAATCCAAAATTGAGTGAAAAATTAAATTCCTTTTTTAAGTACTCACTTTTCAAGTGAATAATCAGTCAGGACAATTAACTAGCCTACCTAGTCAAACCCCAAATTGACCCAAAAAAAAAAGAAGCTATTCCTAGAAATAGGAATTCATCTATGGAAAAGCTACCAGAAATTAAATTCAATAAAATTTAAAATCCCAAAAACCCAAAAATACATAAATTTCCTTAACAACTTTCACAATCATGCAAACCTCTAAATGCACAAACACACTGATTGGTCTAATCACATAATGCAAATGAATTTAGATTTAATAATCACCTAAAGGTTTAATTAAATAATTAGAATAAGGATAATTTGACCATACAGGGATGACATTGGTAAAATATGAATGGCTAAATCACTAACTCCATGTGCCACTACTAGGGATATAAATTAGGCACACTAAACAACACAATCAAGTGAAATTGCATATACTAACATAGCCAAAGCAATAAATGCATTAAATCACCTAATTTAACCATTTATTTAATTATATCAAAACAATCTATTTACATCACTTATGTTCACATAAAGCATAACAACACAAGAATGAAGTAAATACCCATAACATTAAATCTATCACATAACATAATTACATATATGTCCAAATACTAGATAACTAGGTATCATCATAAAGCACACTGTCATCTCAAAATGGTATCATCATACAATATAATCAACTGAGCAAAATATTCATCTAACATCTATGATATTGAAATCAAGGTATAACATTTGAACCTTGGGTCCTCTCAAATATAAAACATAACATGAGTAACAAGTACCTCTCTATTAGAAATACAATAATGTAAATATCAAAAACACAAAACCAATGCATCCAACATGGATAGCCCATTTCTAATTATTTAAGCATTTAATAATGGTTGTTTAAACAACATAAAAAGGAACTTAAAAAACATAAGAGAACATAGTCATAAAAATGACTAACCACTGCTATAGGAACCTAGTCCAGCGTAGCATGGTAATAGTAGATATTGCAATCTCTACACACATCTTAGGGCAATCATAGAACAACATCATGATACCACATCAATCCTGATAACCACTAGAAAAAACCTTAGTAAACAATAAATCACATCATAATCTCATAAATCAACCATAAGCATAATTAAAGCACCTAATATAAAAATATAAATCCAATTACCTCAATAGTGTAGACCACTCATGGTCCCAAACACAATCCCATCACAAGGAGAGATCAACAAGGTTGCAACCATTGGGATGACTTATAGAAGTTAGATGGGAGATGCACTACATAAACTACCCAAGATAGATGGAGACATGAAGGAAAGTGCACACCAACTGCCACTTGATCCAAGTTATAGTTCTGCACATTTCTCAAAGAATAGATATCTGAAAAATTTGTAGGCAAAATTATTAAGGGAGGAAGATAGAATCAAATTTCATGAAACAAAGAAAGTAAGGTATTACAAGAGAATTGAGATAATTCAATGGCATTAATTCTAAAGCTACATTCTAAATTCTTGTCACATTTTGGTATTAACATATAGATATTATACACCTTTGGAATTTATGTCAAAAAGTGAGAACTAATATTTAAATAAAGAGTAGTATACTATACTAGAAATGGATGTACATAGGAAAGATATATGTATGGTAGAGTAGTATAAGCAAAATAATTGTATAGATAAGTAGAAAGTATCTTTACAGGTAAAAGTACAAACTTCTATCACCTTTTAGGCTGACTTATCAAAATGACTGAATTTGAGTATTTCTATCAAAAAATCAATTTTGTCCAAACATATGATCTAGATAAATTCATTCTAGCTTAGTTATATATGGTCTCACACTTTTGCAATTGGAAATGTTTATTAAATGCATGTTTTATACTAGCTTGTATCCAATTACTAAAGAAATACAATTATTTCAGAAAAGTGGTGTTTCAATAACTCCTACTATTTTTTATGATGTTTTTTGAGAACATATAAAAACCATTTTATAGAGCTCAGAGTAATGAATATCCCCATATAGAGTTTATAGTTTTTAAATTAGATATAGTATATTATAATTAAAAAATCTACAAGAACGTATTTTAACACTTAAAAATATGTCAATTTTGAGAAAGAAAAAATATTAAATCATATAAAAAAAAATTAAAAATTATATGGCATTCTAGAGGAGAGAGTCCTCTTTTAAAATGTATAATTTCTCTCCTAGTTAGAGTAGATTTGTTTTTAAAAATGTGGTGGCAGATGAAAACTATCGATATCATGTGAGTTGATAATTGAATCATTATAAAAGAGAAAATATAGGTCTAAAGCTAGTTTTTATTTTTGATTGTTCTAGCTATATATGTTATCTATAGCATAGTCTTAGATCAAAGGGTAATAAGTTTATTTACATCTAGTTTTGTGGTGGGAACTAGACCCCTAATTTTTATCATTTTTCAGTAGCAAAAAAACTATCTATAAAAAATTAGGAAAATAAATCAATTCTTATTCCAAATAATTATTAAAAATTATAATCCTAAACTTCATCCATTTCTACACATTTCATTAGTTTACTTCATTTTCAAATTCAAAATAATAATACCAATATTTTGCCATTGAAGGTGAATAGTTATACTTTTGTTAGCCTTTTCCTTTACAAAATGGTGACATAGGTTTGTGCTTTTACCCTTACAAAAGAAATTTTGAAAAATCAAAAAAATGGAGTATGCTGCCAAGCTACAACATCAAGAAGTCAAAAACAAGTCGATGACTCAAAATGATGATAAAGGAAGTTTTTTGACTTATAGTTTTGAATGTTTAATTTTTTTTTGTTTGATAAGTGTTTTTGTCACTAATGCCAAATGGGGAGATTGTTGACATTAAGTTCAATTTTTCTATCAGTGACTCAACACTTAGTTAATTGGTTACATTACTACTAAGCTCTATAGTTGCTAATGAGATTATCATTCACTCTATAGTGTTAACCAAGTGTTTTAGATGGACCCAAGAAGAGTATTCATAATGTAGTGTTTGTCAAACACCTAAGTTAGTTCATAGCATTTACTAAGCTTCAAAGACTATATATAGTGTAAATGGACCATAATAAAGGCTACCAAGCTATTCAATGGAAATGAAGAAGATCATAGTGTTAATTGAGCTATAGTATGTTAACAATGATAAGCAATTTTGAAAAATCAAAAAAATGGAGTATACTGCCAAGCTACAACATCAAGAAGTCAAAAACAAGTCGATGACTCAAAATGATGATAAAGGAAGTTTTTTGACTTATAGTTTTGAATGTTTAATTTTTTTTTGTTTGATAAGTGTTTTTGTCACTAATGCCAAATGGGGAGATTGTTGACATTAAGTTCAATTTTTCTATCAGTGACTCAACACTTAGTTAATTGGTTACATTACTACTGACCTCTATAGTTGCTAATGAGATTATCATTCACTCTATAGTGTTAACAAAGTGTTTTAGATGGACCCAAGAAGAGTATTCATAATGTAGTGTTTGTCAAACACCTAGGTTAGTTCATAGCATTTACTAAGCTTCAAAGACTATATATAGTGTAAATGGACCATAATAAAGGCTACCAAGCTATTCAATAGAAATGAAGAAGATCATAGTGTTAATTGAGCTATAGTATGTTAACAATGATAAGCAATTTTGAAAAATCAAAAAAATGGAGTATGCTGCCAAGCTACAACATCAAGAAGTCAAAAACAAGTCGATGACTCAAAATGATGATAAAGGAAGTTTTTTGACTTATAGTTTTGAATGTTTAATTTTTTTTTGTTTGATAAGTGTTTTTGTCACTAATGCCAAATGGGGAGATTATTGACATTAAGTTCAATTTTTCTATCAGTGACTCAACACTTAGTTAATTGGTTACATTACTACTAAGCTTTATAGTTGCTAATGAGATTATCATTCACTCTATAGTGTTAACCAAGTGTTTTAGATGGACCCAAGAAGATTATTCATAATTTAGTGTTTGTCAAACACCTAAGTTAGTTCATAGCATTTACTAAGCTTCAAAGACTATATATAGTGTAAATGGACCATAATAAAGGCTACCAAGCTATTCAATAGAAATGAAGAAGATCATAGTGTTAATTGAGCTATAGTATGTTAACAATGATAAGCAATTTTGAAAAATCAAAAAAATGGAGTATGCTGCCAACTACAACATCAAGAAGTCAAAAACAAGTCGATGACTCTAAATGATGATAAAGGAAGTTTTTTGACTTATAGTTTTGAATGTTTAATTTTTTTTTGTTTGATAAGTGTTTTTGTCACTAATGCCAAATGGGGAGATTGTTGACATTAAGTTCAATTTTTCTATCAGTGACTCAACACTTAGTTAATTGGTTACATTACTACTGAGCTCTATAGTTGCTAATGAGATTATCATTCACTCTATAGTGTTAACCAAGTGTTTTAGATGGACCCAAGAAGAGTATTCATAATGTAGTGTTTGTCAAACACCTAAGTTAGTTCATAGCATTTACTAAGCTTCAAAGACTATATATAGTGTAAATGGACCATAATAAAGGCTACCAAGCTATTCAATAGAAATGAAGAAGATCATAGTGTTAATTGAGCTATAGTATGTTAACAATGATGTCTTGTATCTACCAAGCTCACATTGTTAATGATGTGAATCTAGTGTTGAAAGATTCATGTAGTGTCAACTAAGTGATTAAGCACCTATCGAGTTTCTCAATGCTCGATGAGTCACATAGTGCTAACTAAGTTTGAGCTACTTGGAAATTATTAGCATGGACTAAGCTTTAATTTTAATTAAGTGCCAAAGTTTTCTAAGCATTGATAATAATAAAAAATCCTGTATGAAAACATCACTGAGTTTGTCTTCAAAACCCAAGTTACAATAGTTGGGCTAACTTTGTGAATTATGATGAAATTGGTATTGTATTTGACTCTAGTAACTTAGGATTTGTATTAGTATATATGTAATTTATTGTATCGTATACAAATTTTTAACTAAAAAATATTATAAAGTGTATAAGTGCAAATTGAAGAAGGCTAAAAGTAGTATAAGGGACAATAAAGATTTATACAAGGAATCTCAACCCAGAAATCAATGTTATAGATCAAATATCAACTACTAGTTCATCCTAACAGGTGCTTTAGTCAAAATCCATTAATAGGGTAGACTTGACAATCTTTTGCTAAATCTCCTAACTAAGTGCATACTTAATTGTATGTTTCTAAATCCTTTAACAAGGTGGACCTCACAATCCTTATTACTCCTAACAAGGAAGATCACTAGAAGGTGTCAATTGTAAGCCTTATCAGGTTAACTTTATATTGCAGTACTAAAGCTTGCGGGTATCATCCCCACCCTAGTTTTTCTTTCCAATTGGAATGTTTTTGCGTCACCATATCATGTTAAAAGTGTTATGAATCTTTACTAGTTTCATTCTTTGATGCATGCAATTAGATTAGAATATTATATAAAGGATTAGTTGTTGAAGTACAATAAAGTTTTATTGGTTCCTAATTTACCCCTCTCCTCTTAGTAACATAGGTTACATTATATTTCCAATAAGGGTATCTCAACAAAACTATAGAACAAGGGAATGCCATTTTAACATAATTATAGAGCAAGGGTGCAGAGATCATAGGGGCAAGACATGGCAACAAAATCATAGAGCAAGATCACGATGAAAAAATCATAGAGTACAGGCATGAAAATGAAATACAAGGATCACAAGTGATGCCAATGAAATTATAGAGTATGGGCACAATAATGAAATGCAAATATCATAGCAATGAAATTCTAGAGAAAGGGCATGACAAAAAAATAAAGAGATTAGAATAAAATTCAAATCTCTCCACCCTCTTTCACACACAAATCTCCATAATCAAAACAAATGGGTAATTATTCATGTCATGTTCTTTTTTATACTCATGTGGGCATCACAATTATAATGCAAACATTGATATTGCAATGATGTCGATAATTATAAAAAATAAACATGAAAATCACCTCAAATTACACTAAGGTCAGAAAAATTCATCACAATTTGACCCAAATGTTCTAGTGTCCTAACAAGTTGATTCAAATCCTTTAATAGAGCCACACCTAATAATATGTTTTGTAACCTTTAACATGGCTATCTCCTAATAGGGCTCACTTCAAGAGTGAAAAATTGTAACTACGTGCATTGGTGGGTTTCCCAAATTGAGTCTCCACATTAAATCTTGGTATTTCTTTTGGTCATGTTATTTTGTTATTGCTTTATCCTTTTGCAACAAGGTTACTAAAGGTTAACACACATGAGTATCTCAGGATTTCTTTGTTAACTGAGTTATAGTGAGTATCTAGTTCTAACTGAGCTATGAGTTATAAGGAAGTTTCCATTGACATCTAAGGGATTCAGAATTGTTTAAGTAGTAGTTGATTCACCCCTCCCATATCAGTTATACCTTTTATATTTCCAACAATTTGACCTTATTTTAGAGCCATTTAGATCTTCATCGGTTGACCTAAAGTTTGGATAGCCAATATTCATATAAAAAATCTTCAATTACTATACTAATACTTATGATATGGAAATGAAACTCATGTGGTAGTCCAATATATCTAAGATAAACCTCTACTAATGAGATTATAATAATCTAAGCTTGCACATAAGACCACCTTATGAAAATTAGAAAGCTTTTAGAAATAGAAACACTATATAGGAATAGCAATTATTAAAAATACAAAACTAAAAATAGAAATATTTGTGTGTGATGCAAGATTTTTCTTACATCCACAATGCTCCTATATCACTATTGATTGAAAAATAAAAGAAGATCATGACTACCTTAGATGAATAGTTAGAAGTTCTCAATAGGAAGGAAAGTTTAGAGTCATGCAATTGTTCCTAGAATCATTTGTGTTCTCTAATATAGAAAAATTAAGAACAACAAGGGGTTAAATAAAGGTATTAGTCAAATTGTATGAGAAATCATAAAACTCAAATAACATATTTCTTTAATTAAATCCTTATTTATTATGAAGATACTAGAATGCAGGTATGTTTGTGACCATTTGAATGAGCTTAACATAGTAGCTTATTAGCTAAGTTCTATGAAATTATATCTTGATCATGAAGATATCAATCTCATAATTTTATATTAATTTCTTAAAATCTAGATGTCTTTTTCATGGTTCTAAGTATGTTTTTCTCTAATCTAAAAACTTTAAAGATTAACAATATTGTTTTATTAAATGTTCCAGAGGAAATGTAATGAACATGCACAAGTAGGACATCATATAATGCTTTGACTATTGATAACAAGTGACAATAGAGGGAAAAAGGAAAAATCCCAAGTAATTATGGTAAATATAGAAAGGATGTATTCAAGTACAGGGTACATATAGAGTGTTATAATTTTGGAAAGGAATGAAATGTAATAAGGGATTGGTTCTCAAAAGGGAAAATAAGGAGATGGACAAAAATAAACTAAAAGGGAATAAAATGTAGAGATTGATTGCTACAAGATAATTTGATTACTATTTGGATTATATTACTAGATTTTCAATGTTTTATTTAAGCTCTATTTTTATATTGTACCCCATAGATTATTTATTTATTTATTTATTTAGGTGATGCTAAACCATCTATTTTTTTTGGAAAGGGAAACAAACAAATAGAATTGCCAAATGGAAATCATTGTCCATTGAAAGAAGTAAAAGATTTCTCAATTAAGTAGAAGTGTAATATTAGTAGGGCAAGTGGGAAGAAATTTTTTTACAGTGATTGAAAAATAATATGTGAAACATTACTAAAGTCTTTTGATAATAGAAAAAAAGTTTCGAAGGCGGGTACACTATACTTAAACGTTCATTGTAAAATCAATTAATTAACAATATAAAGTAATTGATTTGAGTGACCATTTAAATAATATAAATATAATTATTTGAAATGTTAAATAAAAGAACCTACTAACGAAAATAACATCTAACATATAATTAAATAAACTTTATTCTAAAAAACAATTTTGTTTAAAACTATAATCTATTTAAAATAAAACATTCCTAATAATGAAATTATAACTAAAATTAAATACAACTAAATAATAAAATAATTAAAACATAATAACTTTATCAACTAATCTAATCATACACTACAACTAACAACTTCTAGGTTTCAAACCATTATTAATCTAAACATACTTAAAATGAAATAATACTAACTACAATTTTAAGACAAAATGATTACAATTGTTAAATTTTTTTAAAAATATACTAATTAGCTAACATTAAATAAAACATATACATTAAACATAAAACTTAACTAACTACACTTTATTAAAACTAAATTCTAAATAAGCCATTACTAATAAAAAAATTAAACTTTATAATTTATAGCTAACACTAAACTACAATAATAAAACAAAACACAAACTAACCAACCAAAATAAAAATCTAAATTTAAAACTATCACAACTATCTTACCTTTTTACTAACTAAACCTCCAAACTTTATTAACAACTAAAAATACTCCCAACTCACCTAACCTCCATCATGCCTAAAATACGCCATGCTGACCTATGTCATATAAAGAAATGCAGCCCAATGGGTAAAGAAAAAGGTAAGTACAAGAAAGAGTTTGATTTTTGTTTAAAATAAAAAAATGAGACTTGGACCCCATTACACTCCCACTCATATCCAATTTCTAATGTCACCTGGGTCCATTGTATGGGGTAAAAGGGAATTAAAGTCCCATCCAAACATTTTTTTAAAAAAAACCAAACTTTCCCACCTTTGTTACACAATAGTAATAAAAGCATTCCAAGTCTAAATTCACCTAGGAACATGTAGGTGCAATAAATGTCTAAAGTTTAGTTGGTGATTTTTAAAAAAAAAAATTGATAGGATAGGAATGTATTCTTAGAAATAGATATTTACATTTGTAGTTATATTTTTATTTGTTATTCTACTTTTAATAAATTATATAATATAACAAAAATATCACAAGAGAATATTTAGAGGAATCTTTAGATTCTTTGTTGCCAAAAAAGGTAATTATTCTTTCTCCCATACAAAATCGAGTGAGCATTTTTGCTCTTGGAAGTGTATTTATTTTTTTCAAGTCCATATTTTTGCGAAGTATGGATTTTTCAAATAATTTAATTTTGTAACAAGGGGGTTTATATATATTTTTCCTTTCTAACTAATTTTGGTAAATACTTAGTTAAATCGAGGGATTGAGTAAATAATTTTAAAAACAATGTAAGATTATTTTGTCGCCCAATAATCATGAAAATGAATTGGTGTTCCCAAAATAACATAATTTTTTTCTTAACATATCTGAACTTGAAAATTGCATAATTGAACATCACCATTTTATCTAATTTTCAATACACATGTGCATATAACTGAAAATACGAGAATCTCATAAGAAATGATATTACTCGATCAATTTATTTTTATTGACCACCTAATTCAAAGGCTCCATCAAGAAAGAACCAATAAGAAAACCCAATATCGTTGCCAGTTCAACAATAAGTTTAAATATGTTTTATATAGGATTTCAATCCTGAGGAGAAATCTTCCAACATAACCAAAATCCATTAACCATTTCTAATTTCCTTCTTGGCTCCTAATAAGGGGTCCATTATGAATTATACAATACATCACGATGATCATGGAGAGAATGAAAACTAACCATGAGACAACCAATCATAATAGGAAGACAAAACCAAACATTCACTCCCATCCTAGGTTTACACAATAGGTTTGACATAGAACCAAACTTAGGAGAAGGTAGATTTTTCTAATAGGAGATGTTAGACACAACACAAGAATAAGTTCCCTTTTAGGGCTATAAACTCAAGAACTCTCATTCTTCTATTCTTACATTCCAAAAATCATATGTGGTTTGTGCTCAAGAGTAAGGGCCCATACCACCCTACCCTCCCTCCCTCTTGTCGTCTTGAGAAGGGACTCTACACTGTCAAAGTCCAATTAAAGACCTTCCCCTATACATGGCCACTTCTTCCCTATCTGAGGGTGAGTAATGCCAATACACCCGTAAAATCCATTCAAAATTCAAAGCAAACTAGAAAGGAAAGACATTTAAGTAAACTTGTTTCAATCCCTCCCAACATGGTCAATGCACATAGAAACATACATAAACAATAAAACTGAAACATGAAGCACAACATGAACAAAATGGGGTGAAGTATTCCTACCTTCAAAATCAAGTTGTGGAAATTGAACAAGTTTGAGATGAGAATTCACTTCCTTCTCCTTCTCCTTCAATTCTCATCTCCACTCTAAAACTAGAGGTTGAGTGAACACCCAAACCCTCTCAAATTTGCCTCTAAATAAGATCCTAAACTCAACCACATCTAAAATGATATAACTTCCCCACTAGATTCTTCTAACTCAACTAGACATAAAGCTAACCTCAAGGTGGAGTCAAGGTTATCCAACTCATGATGAAACACTCAATTTTCGCAATAAAGCAAAAATGGGGTTTTTGAGTGACCATAAAAGTCAACAAAAGGGGCTAGGGGGGTGGAAAATGCCCCCAACCCATACCCATACCCCTTGGGTACTTAGATTTCATGATTTTAGGCATTTAGGATTAATTAGGGAGTTATCAAAAGCTAGGAATTCTAAGAACTTTCTAACACCCTTAAAAATGTAGATTAAACACTAATTTGGATTAGGGGTAACTAATCTCAATTATAAACTGATTAGCAAAAGGGTTACTAACCTAGTCTAACTTAGATCTTTATGTTACTTGGTTAACCCTAACTATCATGTTGGAATGCATATAGAATTCACAACTGTGAAGCAACACTATAAAAAAAAATATTACGAACCATTAACATTTACTAATTACAAAATGATACATTCATTCAAACCATGATACAAATAAAATACGAACAATGGGGTTTGCATCTTTGATTAGATTCAACCCTAGTTTCTACAAATGGTACATAGGGTTCAATTTTGATTCCTCATTAGATTCTCTGGCTAATAAATCTTGCACACTCATTTCAAACATCAATAGCTTGAGAAAAATCACATACATATATTCAAAACTTATTTGGATAGTCACATCAATCAAAACACAAATCTTTCATATAATTAACTATTTAGCTCATTTCTGCTTGCATTTAATCATTAGAAATTACAAAATCAATATAACACAACTTATACACTAATTTAGATTAAAATACTAAAATAATCATCATTAGGAATGCATATACCTAACATCATAAACATCACTAATTAATGGATACTAAACTATCTAAATGCATATAATCTAATCATCGAGGTACCAAAATCAACACTCTTATCATCAAGTGAACATGCCTTGTACCATTGTTAGTGAAATTTTATTTTTTAAATAGTCAAGATAATGTAGTAGTTCTTAAATCATTGACTTTTAAAACATGGATGTATCAACTACTCTCATTTTCATTAGGACATTCACAATATAACACTACTTCATATCCATTCTAATCTCGTACAACTGATTTAACAAAGAAATTCATATTTAATAAGTATATGTGAGGAGGGACCTTACATCCTCCCCCACTAGCTCTTGACTTCCTCTTGGAAGTCACATAACTAAAATGTTTGTCTTATGCTAGACCTTGTCTAGATTTATACCAAAATTTACTCGTGTAAAAATAATGATCAACAATTCATATACCTACTCAGGGGCAATAACGTATTAGTCAAATGAAAACAACATTCTAATCTCATATAAAATACTTATAAGGTCTCTAATAATAATAACATCATAGATATCCCGTATTCCATACACCCACTCATAGAGGTAACATCTATACGAGACTCCCTCAAACGAGGTTTTCATAATAAGAAACTTGGCTCTTTATTAAGGTTAAACACTTTTACTTTAGAGTTTCCATGACTTGTTGATTTCTTGATAGGATACTAAACAACGCATCACTGCAGCTGCACCTTTTCATCTAGAAGTTCATTTGGTTAACTTGTAACCTTAACCAAATTTATGTTGGCATGTAGTTTCATTACTCATAACAACTAACAGATAACACTAGTCCTATTCTCAAAGTCCTAGGAGAGGGTGGGGCATGAATACTCTCACTAATAACCTCAAACCTTATTTTTAAACATCCACTTAATTGTCAGGAATCCCTTTTTAGCAGGCCAATCATATGTCACTTTGCCAACAAAATTTAAAGAAAAGTGCCTCACAATTTAAATCCAACATCAAGGATGAAACATCCAATGCAAAAGACCAAAATCAAAGAAATAAAGAGTGGCCACAATAGTAAAATTTTAATCAAGAGATATAGATATAACCAAGACATAAAAATAGAATCATCAATAGTATAGTTGGGTAAACAACCCCACATCATACTGTTGGCAAAAATGAGAAACATTAAGAGTACCAAAATTAGAAATTAGTCAAATAAGGACATAAATACAATTACTTACAAAATTTACATTACTGACATAATGCGGTCATACTGAGGTTTCTAGAGGAAAGGGAAAACTTAGGTCTTCTAATTACACTACAAGGATCTTGAATTGATTTTAGATGGTGGTCTAATGACCATGTTTCTCAAACTCTAATTAATCTAACCTACTAACTACATAGCTTGCTTTACCAACATCACCCTATAATTAGGGTTGATTGTACTAAGGGGTTTTTCCTAATCCAAACTCACTCAAAAGTGCAAATGCAAGGATACTAAAATGAGTTTCCATCAATCCTTTTATTTGGTATATTGGTTTATTTTTGAAGACTCTAACATGTGGGGACCTTAGTGACAATAGAGTTAAACTCTGAGTTGCAAATACAAAATAAAATCTCTTATCCTTAATTCACTATAATTACATATTAGGGCACATATCCATATTCTTTCTTAGGTCAAATTCACAACAATATATCAACTCAAGTTGTGTTATCAATCTCACCAAATTGGTATGATCCTATATACACATACATATATATCAATGTTATATTTAGTTCATTGTTTACACAGGTTCTAATTATCATCTGAGAATACATTGAATGCTACTGTTCTTATTAATAATTCCATATTTCACATTTTCCTAGTCATAAGTGACTTATGAATTCATCCTTAGGTTGTAGGTTTGCAACTACTTAGGTATAAACCATTATTAGGATGTTGCGATGTTTATTAATTCACTCTTACAACTATCTCCTTGCTATCAATATAGGTCATCATCATTGTTCTTTACATGCCTCATGGCTTATAATTTTCTTATTACTTAACTCTAATAACTAAACCTTTAGTTTGTATTAGGTTAGTGACCTCATCCTTACTTCACTTTCTCTAAATTGTAGGGTTATAATTGATCCAATAATTTCACTACTAGAGTTTATGATTTATTCACTTGATAGTTACAATTTAGTATTACTCATGCTTATATAATAATCCCACTAACATAATTAGACTCACATAACCCTAACTCAGAAGTTTGCATCTTCCCATCTTACTGATTCAATATTATATGTTACATACTTATCACCACTTAATTTCATTCTTAGCCCCATATATTTAGATAGATTAACTCCTTGATTAGGATTCTATTCCTCATAGTAGAATGAGATACTCCCTTTTTTTGTGTGTTCCTAGCTATCTTGCTTGTTGAATAGCTTCTTGCATTAGCAATCCAATCATTCAAGGTTCCCAAATGTTACTTGCAGATTCTAAATTAGTTCTTGTTTGCTTTATGAGGATTACTTTTAACAATATTTATTAAATTCTTAGTAGGTTAGAGGTATCTGAATAACTTTGTAACATGGTGTACTTTTCAAGTGTTACATTTCTTTTTACTTAGCATTCATTTATCTATTTAACATTTCAACCTAAAGGTATACAATTAAATTATGAAGATTGCAGTTTCCTTTACTTATGTCTATAATTTCTAAAACAATACTAGTCTATTTTATCACCTCCATACTAGATATAGACTACAATTCTTCTACAAGTGATTGGGTGAGACAAAATCTAACTTCTACTAAAAATGATGAGAAACACTTTCTCTTTGGTTTCTAGGTTATTTAATCATTTCTACTCACATGATTGAAAGATATCTTAGGATCCTTAACATAGTTTTACTTCAGGGTGATCATGTTTAATATAATTTCAAATTCTTAATGAGATCATAATATACTTTAATATAAATATAAAATCCTTGTGTCTAATTAGTTGTTTTCAGTAATTATGATGGGGTCATCTATATATGGTTGACCATTTACAATTATTAATACTAACTCCAAGTTTTGCTTATGTTTAGTCATCACTATCATTGTTTAGAAAGAATGCATTAGTTTCATAAGATTCCCTACTTCATATGGTAATACTTAAACATTCACACTTAACATGGACCCATTATTGCCCAAGTCTCATGAAACTGGGCTCTAATACCAAAATGTGTTGCCCAAAATACAAGGGCAAAAACACATGTAATTTTTCTTAAAAAATTAAACTAATAAGTTTGTTAAGGGGTTTTGATGAATTTTTCTTTGTTTGATTTACAAGCTAGAGTATAGGAACACTAGGTGATAGATAGAAAATCTCCTATCAATACTTTAAGATTAAAACTCAGCTTAAAAACACCATGTAAAAATAGGTTGTTAAACTTAAATGTTCATTGTTTTTGATAAGATAAATAGGTTTTAAGGGATCCTGAAACCCATAAATTTTACGAAAACAAGGCTGATAATAGGCAAAAGAAGCCCAGCCAAAATAGAGGTCCAATAGCTAAAAAAAAGCCTGAAGGTCCAGCCCAAAACAAAGGCCCACAAAAAGGCCAAAAAACAAACAAACTAAAACAGACTACAAAAAGCCTGTCCAAAAACCAAAAGCTAGGAAGACGAAAAGACAAAAGATAAGAAAACTAGTCTTTAGTTATCTTCTCCATTTCAAGCATAGTCTGAGTTGCCTCGACTATTTTTTGTTGCTCCTTTTCCATTTGATCCTCGACCTTCTCCATGCCCTGATCCATACTACTGAACGTACTGATTGTGGCCTTGTCATCATCTGGCCTGGCCTTATCCTTGTTCTGTCCTCCCTCCTCCACCACCAAGCCCCTGTCCTTAATTTTGCCAGCAAGGGATTGGATGTTGTCATTCATCAAACTCAGGAGAGAAATCATCTTACTTGCCAGGTTGTGGTTGTAGTTTTCAAGATTTCTTAATCTCCTTTCATTTAAGCTTTCTCTATTATCCTAATCCTCCTGGCTATCATTACCTTTCTTATTCTTAATACTTTCCATCTCGGATACCCTTTCTCTAACTTCCTCCAGGTCATGGAAGAGCCATTTGATTGATTTGAAGTTGTCAATCATACTACTACGGGCATTATTCAGAAGGTTCATTCCAGTCTCCCTTGCATTGTTTGAGATGGCCAGGATAGCTGGGTCTATAAGCTCATTAAGCCTAGGCTACTCCAGGTTTTCCACCAGGATCTGAGGGTTCATAACTTCCCTAAAAATCCCCATAGTAGCAGTCCTCACATTGAAATTTTTCCAAGCCTTTCTCCTATTTTTGACTTGCACTTCCCCCTCGTTCTCACTAGTGATGACATGAGCTTTTTCCTCCGAAGGAGGCTGAGACTAGACAGGGGAGAGGGGAAGAGGAATAGCATCTATCATCTGATTTCTATTCTCCTCAACTCTCACTACCTCCCTCTTCCATTTTTTCCTAGGTTTCTCCTCTTGCAACTCCTCCTCTGACACTTTGTCAAAATCTTCCATATCCATTTCCTCCTCCTCCTCAGCATAACCCTCTTTTTCTTGAGCTTGGCTATGATCGCTAGGGCTTTTCCTACTGGGAGTTGTAGCTGTGGATTATTTCTTGGCTTGACCTTTTTTCTTCTTTCCTCAGGAAACATTCTCCTCCTCCGAGCTAATGCTCTCAATGTCATCAAAGTCTGAAGAAAAGTTGGAGCTGCCTTTGTCAACATCCTCAACTTGAGGAGGGTTATTGCATATAGACTGAGCTTTGAAATGCTCATGGATGAGGAGTGATAATCCCTCATGCAGAGCAAGGTTAACAGTGGCTTTCTTCTTGAAACTAGAGATTTCCTTGTTCATAGAAGTGACAAGGTAAAAGGGAATGGAAATTCTTCTCTTATGGAAAAAATGATTTAAAATCACAAAATGTTGAGTTCTGACCTAATCAAACCTAGGGTCCAGGGTTACATAATCAATGAGGGCATATAAAACATACCTCCAGAACTTCTTTATAGTCTCCATCACATAGAAAGACTCTTTCTTTTCAAGCTTGTTCATCTCTATAGAATTTTTCACAAACTCCTTGACTGCATTGGACGAAAGTTTCTTGTCCTTGTAGAATTAGAAACCCTCCATAGGGATACCAGTGACCTCTGCAACCACCTCCTCTGTGATTTGGAAAGAAACCTTGTTCACTTGACCTTGCCATTGTTCCACGAGTTCACCATGCTGTTGGTGACCTCAGGGTCAAAACCATGGAGTTTCTCAAAAAAATTGCAACCCCACCCTTTTCCAATTTTTTCCAGACTCTGCCCATATTCTTCCACTTCTCCACTTCACCCGCTGGCTCCTTTCTACTCCATTCTCCAGTCATGACATCCATTTTTTCTTCAACAATTCTCATGAGCCCCAATCTCTGCAAATTTTTCCAGCCAAGATTTTGGCTATGTCTGTATTATTGGGTTCATGATCATTCACCTCTCTGATACAATAGCAAGTGAACATGATAACGATCCTCCAAATGTGTCGAAAAGATGGAGAAAATCCCTTGAGATTATGAAAACCAAGAAACTTATTATGGCTCATACCAACATCCATTCTTTCTTTATTAAACATGATTAAAGTTAGCTTGACCCATACTTCCGTGGATTTTCTCTAGCTCGATTAGTGACTTAGCCTCCATCAAAATATCTTTTCCAAAATGCCAGATCATCTCTTTGTCTACTCCTGCCCTTTTGTAAGCAAACTAGTTAGCAACTAGGTTTGCCTCTCTAAATGCATGAGTGACGTGGACCTTCTTAAATTTTGTGAGGGCAACACGTGTCTCATCAATTATATTTGCAATCGACCACGAGGGAGGGGAGATACCATTAATATTGTTAATTATGTTTTTGGAGTCCCCTTCAAGCCAAAGTTTGGAAACACCATCTTCAAAAGCCAGCTTTACCACACTGCACGTGGCTCTAGATTCGGCCAAATGGTTGGTTTGGGTTCTAAGCAGGAGACCAAAGGCTGCAATCCCCTCCCCAAAACTGTTTCTTATAATTCCACTGCTTCCAGAGGGGCCAGGGTTGCCCTTAGAAGTGCCATCGAAGTTGGCTTTTGACCAACATAAACGTTCATTGTTAAATGAATTAATTAAAGTAAATAAACTAAATTTAATTAATTAAAATAACTAAAACTTTATTATTTTAATTACCCTTAAAATATTACATCTTTAGAACAATAGTACTAAGCTTACTAATTAACTCATTTTACAATTAATTTAAATGCTATTAACATTAATCAATAAAATATCTATTAAGAAAAATATCAATTAACAATATAAAGTAATTGATTTGAATGACCATTTAAATAATATAAATCTAATTATTTGAAAAGTTAAATAAAAGAATTTACTAACTAAAATAACATCTAACATACAATTAAATAAACTTTATTCTAAAAATCAATTTTGTTTAAAACTATAATCTATTTTAAATAAAACATTCCTAATAATGACATTATAACTAAAATTAAATACAACTAAATAATAAAATAATTAAAACATAATAAATTTATCAACTAATCTAATCATACACTACAACTAACAACTTCTAGTTTTCAAACCATTATTAATCTAAACATACTTAAAATGAAATAATACTAACTACAATTTTAAGACAAAATAATTACAATTGTTAAAATTTAAAAAAAAAATAGTAATTAGCTAACATTAAATAAAACATATACATTAAACATAAAACTTAACTAACTACACTTTATTAAAACTAAATTCTAAATAAACCATTACTAATTATAAAAAATATTAAACTTTATAATTTATAGCTAATACTAAACTACTATAATAAAATAAAACACAAAGAAATTAACAAAAATAAAAATCTAAACTTAAAACTATCACAACTATCTTACCTTTCTACTAACTAAACCCGCAAACTTTATTAACAACTAAAAATACTTCCAACTCACCTAACCTGCCTCATGCCTAAAATAATCCATGCTGACGTATGTCATAAAAATAAATGTAGGTTAATGGGTAAAGAAAAATATAAGTACAAGAAAGAGTTTAATTTTTTGTTTAAATAAAAAAATCAGACTTTCCCACTCATATTCAATTTCTAATGTCATGTAGGTCCATTGTATGGGGTAAAAGGGAATTAAAGTCTTGTCCAATCAAAAAAAAAAATTTAACCAAACTTTTCGCCCCTTTCTTAGACAATAGTAATAAAAGCCTACTATGTCTAAATTCACCTACGAACATGTAGGTGCAATAAATGTCTAAAGTTTAGTTGGTAATTTTTTTTAAAAAATTGATAGGATAGGAATGTATTTTTAGAAATAGATATTTACATTTGTAGTTATATTTTTATTTATTATTCTACTTTTAATGAATTGTATAATATAAAAAAAATATCACAAGAGAATATTTAGAGGAATCTTTAGATTCTCTGTTGCAAAAATAAAGTAACTATTATTTCTCCCATACAAAATCCAGTGAGCATTTTTGCTCTTGGAAGTGTATTTATTTTTTTCAATTCTATATTTTTGCTAAGTATAAATTTTTCAAGCAAGTTATTATTATAAAAAGGGGGTTTATATATTTTCCCTTTCTAATTAAATTTGCTAAATACCTAGTTAAACCAAGGGATTGACTAATTCATTTTAATAACAATGTAAGATTATTTTGTCCCCCTATAATCACAAAAATGAATCAAAGTTCCCAACATAACATAATTTTTCCTTAACATATTTGAACTTGAAAATTGCATGATTGAACATCACAAGTTTATATACTTTTCAATACACATGTGCATATAATTGAAAATACGAGAATCTCATAAGCAATGATATTACTGTATAAATTTTTTTTTATTGACCACCTAATTCAAAGGCTCCACCGAGAAAGAACCAGTAAGAAAACTTGACATTATTTCCACTTCAACAATAAGTTTAAATACATTTTGCATAAGATTTCAATCCTGAGGAGAAATCTCCCAAGATAACTGAAATCTATTAACCATTTTGAATTTCCTTCTTGGCTCTTAACAAGGGATCCATTATGAATTCTGCAATACATCATGGTGATCATGGAGAGAATAAAAACTGATAGAGAGACAACCAATCATAACATGAAGAGAAAATCAAAAATTCACTCCCATCTCAGGTTTACACAACAAGTTCGACATAGAATCAGACTAGGGAGAAGGTGGATTTTTCCAAGAGGAGATGTCAGACACAACACCAAAACAAGTGCCCTTTCAAGGCTATAAAATTAAGAACTCATTTCTTCCATTCTTACATTCTTAAACCCATACATGGTTTGTGTTGATGAGTAGGGGCCCCTAACACCCTACACTCTCTACCTCATCTCATCCTAAGTAGAGACTCTACACTGTCGAAGTCAAATTGAAGACCTTCCCTTGTACATTTCCACTTCTGCCCTACCCGAGGGTGAGTAATGCTAATACACCCATAAAATCCCTTCAAAATTCAAAGAAAAACATAAAGGAAATACATTTAAGAAAAACTATTTCAATCCCTCCCTACATACTCAACACACACACAAATATACATAAGCAATAAAACTGAAACATGAAGCACAACATGAACAAAATGGGGTGAAGTATTTCTACCTTCAAAATTAGGTTATGAAAATTGAACAAGTTTGAGATGAGCATTCACTTCCTTCTCCTTCTCCTTCAATTCTGACCTCCACTCTAAAACTAGAGGTTGGGTCAACACCCAAACCCTCTCAAATTTACCTCTAATTAAGATTCTAAACTCAACCATCTCTAAAATGTGATAACTTCCCCACTTTCTCAAAAGTTCTAGAGTCTTCTAACTCAACTAGACATAAGGCTAACCTCAAGGTGGAGTTAAAGTTATCCAACTCATGATGAAACACTCAATTTTTGCAATAAAATGAAAATTAAGTTTATGAGTGACCACAAAAGTCAACAGAAGGGGCTAGGGGGTGGAAAATGCCCCCAACCCATACCCACACCCCTTGGGTACTTAGATTTCATGATTTTAGGCTATTAGGATTAATTAAGGTCCTATCAAAAGCTAGGAATTTTAAGGACTTTCTAACAACCTTAAAAATGTAGATTAAACACTAATTGAGATTAGGGGTAATTAATCTTGATTATAAATTGATTAGCAAAAGGGTCACTAACCTAGTCTAACTTAGATCTTTAGGTTACTTGGTTAACCCTAGCTATCATGTTGGAATGCATATACAATTCACGAGTGTCAAGCGACACTATATAAAAACACTATTATGAAATATTAACATTTACTAATTACAAAATGATACATTCATTGAAACTATGATACAAGTAAAATACGAACAACAGGGTTTGCATCTTTCATTAGATTCAACCCTAGTTTCCACAAATGGTACATAGGGTTCAGTTTTGATTCTCTAGCTAATAAATCTTGCACACTCTTTTCACACATTAGTAGCTTGAGAAAAATCACATACATATATTCAAAACTTATTTGGATAGTCACATCAATCAAAACACAAATCTTTCACATAATTAACTATTTAGTTCTTTTTTGCTTGATTTAATCATCAAAAATTAAAAAATAAATATAACATAACTTATACGTTAATTCAGATTAAAATACTAAAATAATCATTGTTAGGCATGCATATCCCTAACATCATAAACATCACCAATTAATTGATATTGAACTATCTAAATGCATATAATCTAATCATTGAGGTATAGAAATCAACACTCTTATCATTAGGCAAAAATGTCTCGTATCATTGTTAGTGAAATTTTATTGTTTAAATAGTGGAGATAATGAAGTAGTTCTTGAATCATTGAGTATTAAAATATGGATATATCAACTATTCTCACTTTCATTAGAACATTCACAACATAACACTACTTCATATCCATTATAATCTCGTACAATAGATTTACCAAAGAAATTCATATTTAATAAGTGCATGCAAGGAAGGACCTTACAGGGGGGTTGAGGGGTTGAATTAGTTACTCAAGGTCCTTATGTACCATTTAAACAATAAAATAAATACTCACTATTTCTCTAATCCTATTGTTACTCGATCTACACTAAAAATAAAGTTGTCTTAGACATAAATTTCTTTGTTTAATGAAAACAATATCAAATGTAAAAACACATAAAAAATTCAACATAGTTTGACACTAGGATTTTACGTAGAAAACCAAATTGAAAAAAACCATGAGCAACAAGTCACCACTTTTTCACTCTTTCAATGTGTTACATGTTATTATCAAACCCTATTAAAGGTTTACAAATTTAGACACCATTAAATGTGACCTTGTTAAAGGATTTAATCACACTATTAAGAGTGGTCGTATTAGAGGACTTTGATCATTCCATTTGTAAGGTCACCTAGTTAAAGGACTTACATAGTCTGTTAAGTCTTCAAATGACTTTTAGGTCAATCTTTATTAAAATTATTTTAATAAAAAAAATACAATGACTAGAAACAAAACATTAGCTTCAATTATGTGTGATTACAACTCACATTTGCAGGTTCAAATGTGTGTTTAGTCCTTGGGTTAATTTTCTAATAAGTTCTCCATTGTCATATTTGTTTCTCATTTTCTTGACAACCCTTCAAGAAATCAATCTTCTCACATCACTAGCTATTAATTCATTCACTAATCAATATCAATAGTATTAATGGAAGCATTTTTCTTGATCCTTGCATTCACTAACACATTCTTCTATTTAGTCTTGTGTTCCTTTCATCCACTTTTGTATCTATGTCTTCCTCATATGAATTACTCACACATGCATGCATACACAGAATCATTTATTTGGTTTTGTATCTCTTTAAATATGCAATTCTTTCTTTACCATTTTTCATGACCACCATAGATCTTAAGGTCTATGATCAAGATGAATATGATTCATTGTATATATTCATCTTCTTAATAATTCCTTATAAACATCTCTACAATCCATCCGTTAGGTCTTGACCTAATCCTCTTTTGAATTTAATGATCCATCTTATCAATCTTGTCTTCAACACAATTAACATCTCCTATGAAATCATGATTCCCTTGAATTCATTCTCATACTATTACTTGGAAATATCTAAATTCTAAAACTTGGTCATCACTGAATTACTCAATCATTATGTGATTACAATTCATGTTTGTAGGTTTAGATGTATGTTTAGTCCTTGTATTGATTTGCTAATAAGTTATTTATTACCATCTTTATTTATGATCCACTTGGTAACCCTTCAAGAAATAAACCTTCTCACATCACCAATTGTCAAGCCATTCACTAATCAATATCAATAATATTTATGCAATCTTATTTCTTGATCCTCACATTCACTAACACATTCTTCTATTTAGTCTTGTGTGCCTTTTATCCACTTTTGTCACTATGTCTTTCTCATATGAATCATACACACATGCATGCATACATATCATCATTTGTTTGGCTTTGTATATCTTTAAATAGGTAATTCTTTCTTTACCATTTTATACAATCACTATGGATCTTAAGATTTATGATCAATATCGATACAATTCATTGTATATATCCATATTCTTCATCATTCCTTAGAGAATTCTATAGACTGCATCTATTAGGTCCTTACCTAATGCTCTTTTGAATTTAATGATCCATCTCATCAATCTTGTCTTCAACACAGTTTACATATCCCAAGAAATCAATTGTGTCAGCTTGATCTCATTATTTATTTGAATTCATTCTCATACTATTAGTCGGAAATCTCTAAATTCTAACACTCAGTCATCACTAGATTACTCAATCATTGTAAATTTTTTAGGATCGATATCAACTATCTTTCTCAATCGGTGCTAATGATTGATCAACACTAGATTTTCTTGGCACTAACTATAGCTTAGTTGACATTAGTAGTACTCTACATTGCTTAGCCTTTCACTCAATTGCTCAACCTGGCTTAGCTTTCTTGATACTAATAATCACTTTTCTTTATAAAAGTCTATCTAATCAAATGTCCATTGTAACTTCCCTTTCATATGTCTACCTTTCCTCTAGGTGCTATTGTTATGAACAACTTATGAAATCCTCTTCATGAATTAAAATAGATATGGCATTTAGATTAGGTAGAAATATGTCTTATCAATATCTTTGACATCAATGACAAAAAAAAATTCCAATTATAAGTTTCTGACAATCTCCCTCTTTGGCATTGACTACAATATCTCAATCATCTCAATACCAAAAATATTTTGTTACTATCATTTTGATTCATCTTATCTACTCATTTTCCTCTAAAATGATAGTTATCTATTCAATCCTTGTGTTTATTTGCTGATAAGTTCTCCATTGTCATCTCTACTTTTGATTTTCTTGGAAACCCTTTATTAAACCAACCTTCTCACTTTACCAAATCTTAAGTTATTCACTCATCAATATCATCATTTATGCAGTCTTTCTTCTTGATCTTCCCATTGACTAACATATTCTTATGTGTCTCTTATCGACTTATGTTTGTATGTCTTACTTATACACATAAATTACACATGTACATAGACACAACACCATTTGTTTAGTTGTATATCTCTTTAAATAGGTATTTCTTCCTTTATCTTCTCCTTGAATTTAATAATCTAGCTCATCAATATTGTCTTCAACATAGATTACATCTCCCAAGAAATCAACTATGTCAGCTTCATCTCATGATTTCCTTGAATTCATTCTTATACTATTACTCAAAAGTCTCTAAATTTTGACACTTTGTCATCACTAAATTACTTGGTTATTGTGAAGCTTTATGGCTTTCCATGAACTATCTTTCTTAGTTGATGCTAATTCTTCATCAACACTAGATTTTCTTGACACTAATTATAACTCGATTGACACTAGAATTACTCAACATCCCTTAGCCTTTTAGTCTATTGCTTGAATTGGCTTAGATTTCTTGATATAAACAATCACTTTTCTTTATCAAAGTCTATCTAATCAAATCTCCATTGTAACTCTCTTTTCATAACTCAACCTTTCCTCTAGGTGATATTATTGTGAGAAACTTGTCAAATCCTCATTCATTAATCAAAATAGATATGGCCTTTAGATTAGGTAGAAATATGTATTATCAATAGATTTTACATAAGTGACAAAAAAATAATTGTTCCAATTGTAAGTTTCTGACAATCTCCCACTTTAACATTGATGGCAACATCTTAAGCATCTCAATTCTAATAATATCTTAGTTACCATACAATCCAAAATATTTTTTTATTGTCATAATTATAATTCTTCTTCTATGATCAGCTCCCTCTAAAATGATAGATCTCATTTTTGTAGATCTTGTATAACTCTCCCTCAATCATAAATTCATTTAGTATCTCTCTCTTTTAAAATAATCGTGTCTCCCTCTTTTCAACATCTCTCTCTATAGTAATATCTCCCTCTTTAACAAGAATGCCAAAGACACTTACCTATCTAATCTTCAAACTCTTCATACATCTGAATTATGTATATTTTGCATGTCTAGCTAATTTCTATCATATGTCTATAACTGATCCGATATGTTGTTCTTTGACTATCTACCTCAGGGATTTCCTAGAGTAGAATTTTATTGTATTAATGTGCAAGATATTATGATTACCACAATTTATGTAATGTACCTCGTCTCCTTAAGTATCTTTTTTTAGGGGAATAACCCCTAGCTTACCTCTAGGATATTCAAGAGCATCTTTAAGTAAGGGTTTTGTGAATATGTTAGAAATTTGTTCCATGGTATTCACATATTCTAGCTTCACTTCTTTGTCTTGAACTGATTCCCTCAAGAAGTGATACTTGATTATAATGGGCTTTGTCTTGGTGTACATCACTAGATTCTTTGAAATGTTGCTAACACTTATGTTATCACAATAGATAACCATTAGATCTATAATTTCTTCTTTCATACCTTTTAGTAATTGCTTAATCCACTTTATATTTGAATAGTTCACTACAGCTCCCACATACTCAACTTTAGCTATTGATTGGGAAATATAACTCTTTTTCTTGCATGTCCATGAAACCAATCTCTTTCCTAGAAAGAATACACCTCCCCTAGTTCATTTTTTGTCATCAATATTTCTTTCATAATCTGAGTTAGTGAAAACTGCTAATTCAAATCTATCACTCTTCTTGTAATACAATCTATAGTCCTTTATACCATTCAGATATCTCATTATTCTTTTCACAACCATCATGTGATTCTCTTTAGGATTTTATACAAATCTAGCAACTATCCCAACTACTAAAGTAATATTTACATTGTTGTGAACAACATATTATACATTTCCAATCATGGATCTATATAAGGTCTAGTTCACTTTAGTAGAATCATTAGTCTTAGATAGCTTATGTCTTATAGACATAGATGTACTCACTAGCCTTTAGTTTTCCATACCAAAAGTCTTTAGTATCTCCTTGATGTATTTGGATTGAGTAATAAAAATTCCAAGCTTCATTTGACATACTTGCAACCCAACAAAGAATTTGATTTCATGAAACATAGACATTTCAAATTTCATCTTCACTTCATCGACAAATGATTTGCATAATTCTTTTCTTCCTCAAAATATAATATCATTAACAAATATTTTGACTAACAATACTTCATTCTTCTTACCATTCTTAAAATATTGATTACTATTACCATTTGTTCTTTCAAAACCAATCTTTACCAAATAGTTATGCAATCTTTCATACCATGCTCTATGGGGCTTAATTCAATCCATAAAGGGCTTATTTGAGCTTACATACCATGTTCTAGTTATTTGGATCCACAAATCCTTTAGGTTCTTCAATGTACACTTCTTCTTCAAGTATACCATTTTAAAATGTTGATTTGACATCCATTTGATATACCTTGAAATTCTTGCAGATTGCATATGCAAGAAGAGTTTTGAATCCTTCAAGTCTTTCCACATGAGAAATTTTTTCACCATAACCAACTCCTCCTTGTGCATAAGCCTTGCATACTAGTCTTGCTTTGTTCCTTTTTACTTCACCATTTTCATTGAGTTTGTTCCTTAAAACCCATTTTGTCTTAATAACATTTCTGTCTCTTGGTCTTGACATTAAAGTCCAAGTATCATTCTTCTCAGTTTGGTCAATTTCCTCATTCATTTCCTAGATCCAATATTCATTTTCTAAGGCATATATTTTTTTTAATTTGAGCTCAAAATCACAAAGTAAGCATATTCCATCTTTGAGACTTATTGTTGTTATAACACTTGATTTAGCATTACCAATGATTTGTTTAGGTTTGTGATGTCTTCTCGCATGTTTTTCTAGCATAGGTACTTTCCTTCTTTTTTCTTCTATAGGTTCATCTTGAAAATTAATTCAAGCTCATTTTCTCTTTCCTATTTAGTTTCTAGTTCATGTTATGGATGCTCAGCATTTTCTATCTAATGGTTGACATGTTTCATGTCTATGAATTGTCATATTCAGTCTATTGCTTGGCACCCACTCTCTACTGTTGAAAAATTTGTATTTTCATTCCATCATTTCATCTTTTTTGGGAATTTTCAACTTGATTTTCTCATTCATTTTGAGTGTTGGGAGCATGATCATCCACAGAGATGAATGTATTGTAGTCTTCAAGTTCTTCATTGCATGTAATGTTACTTCTTTCTACAAACTCATCATCTTTCAAAATTACTCTTTCAACAACTTTGTTAGTGTTAGAATATAAACCACTTGTAAGCTTTTTATTTGGTGGAACAACCTAAGAATATGGGTAATTTAGCACAAACTTGTGTCACCTTTCTACAAAGGAGAAGACTAACAAAAGTATAAGTGTTCACCTTCAATGACATAAAACTAGAAGTATTATTTAGAATTTGAAAATAAAGTAAACTAATGAAATGTGTAGAAATGTATGAATTTTAGGATTATAGTTTTTAATAATTATTTGGAAAAATAATTGATACATTTTCGTATTTTTTAAATACAAATTTTTAGTTGCTAAAAAATGCTAAAAAATTGGGGTTTAGTTTCCACCACAAATCTATATGGAAATAAAATTATTTCTATTTAATTTTAGATTTTTTTATAGATAACATATATAGCTAGAAAAATTAAAAATAAAAATTGAGTTTAGAGCTATATTTTCTCTTTTATATTGATTCAAATTTTAACTAACTTAATATCAATAGCTTTCATCTCCCACCAAATTTTAAAAAATAAATCTATTCTAACCAAAATAAAGATTATACATATGGGAAGAGGACTCCCTTCTCTAGAACATAATATGGTTTTTAAGAAAAATAATATGATTTAATAATTCTTAATTGGGTAAAAGTACAAAGTTGAGTCAGCTTTCAAGCTGACTTATTAGTAAAACTAAATTTGAATATTTCTATCTAAAAATCATTTTTTTCAAACTTTTAATCTAGATAAATTCATTATAGCTAAGTTATATATGGTCTTACACTTTTTCAATTGGAAAGGTTTAATAAATGCATGTTTAATACTAGTTTGTTTCCAATTACTAAACATATAAAATTATTTCATAAAACTAATGTTTCAATAACTCTATCTATTTTTTATAATATTTTTTAATAATGTATAAACAACATTTTATAGAGCTCAAAGTCAGTTTATAGTGTTTTAATGAAATATAGTATATTCTAATTCAAAAATTCTACCAGCACATATTTTAATAATCAAGAAGATGTCAATTTTGGGAAAGAAAAAATATTAAAATACATAAGAATTTTTTCTAGAATATGATTATCTGATTTTTAAGCATCAACATTTCGGATCACACACAGTGATCCATCATCAAGATGAAGGAGAGTGCAAGAGAATAGAAGAATCAACTAGCACACTAGAGAAAACACAAAGATGTAAATAGAGGAAGATAGAAAAAGGGGGTGGGGGGCATGAAGACTGAGAGGTGAAATCACGAAATAAAAAAAGGAAATGAGTTTAAACTTAAATCGAAGAAAATAAAATAAAAAAGAAGAGAAATTAAAAATAAATGAAAATGAAAACATAATCTAATAAATAAAATACATAAAGAGGTAAATAAGCTGAAATAAAAACAAAAAGTAACAAATAAAAACCAACATGTCATAATATATATCTATGTGTGTGTGTGTGTGTAAAAGAGGATATATATGATGAAGAGTGAAATAGAGTATGAAAGAAAATGTGAAAACAAGAAAGATGATAAGTAAAAATGAATAAATAATAATAATAAAATTATATATATATATTTATATATTTTTTAATTTTATTATTATTTGTATTAATAATAATTTATTTCTATATTTATCTTTTTCTTTTTAAACTTATCATCTTTCTTGTTTTCACATTTTCTTTCATGCTCTATTTAAGTTTCTCAAGGTCCTTATGTACCATTTGAACAATAAAAAAAACACTCATTGTTTTGCTAATCCTATTGTTGCCTGGTCTCTATAAAAATATATTGTTTTAAACATGACTTCTTTTGTAGTGCGTACTCTCGTTCACATCTTTTCTGGACATATTGTTGCTATTATTATCAGACTATGATGGACTAGTTTTATGTTGATGGATTAGTGGTATTGTTTTGAGACTATCAGACATTATGTTATGGATTCAGAGGTTATGTGATGAGATCATTTAGACTTTACATTTCATGCATACATGATGATCATTACATTGCTTTTAGTTATTGTTGATGATTAGTTGATGGTTATTATCTCATGTGTTTTATTATTGGATACTTACCCCATACTTGCATGTGTATGGTGTGCGTGTTTTCTTATTGTATGGTGTTTTTGATGTGGTTAAGGAAGAGAGTCGTACTCACCTACTTAGTCGGGATCTACACAGTGCACCACTTCTTGCCATTGTCTACTTAGCTTAGCATTATATATATTGTATGTACATGCATGGTTTTTCTACAAGTTGCAGGTACTGGGTATCAACTTCCCTAAATTGCCAGAATGAGCGTACCATATTATACTATCTCAATGATAAGAGAAGGGAGATAAATTCTCAAGTCCAAATCCAAAACCTTTAAGCCAATTGTCCTAGTGAGGTAGGACAAGTATCTAGATATTTTACCCACCGAATGTGTCGAATGACATGATTCATGATTTTTAACCCGTTAGACTGATTTTGTGTGATTTGCTCTATGATGGGTTTCCATATTTTATCTTGGAGGTCTATGGTGAATTTTCTATTAATTAAGTCTTAATAAATAGATTTAATTAATAAGTTAATTATTTGAGAAAATTAATATAAAATATCATGTTATTTGATATTTTGATTATAGTTAATTAAATGTGAATTATTTGTGGAAAAAGGTGTAAATAAAAGAAAATTAGAAATTAAACTTAATAATAATAAGAAAGTAGTAAATAAATAATAATAAAATTTATTAAAATTAAAATGAAAGTTATAAAGATTAAAATGAAAGTTATAAATATTTAATAGAAAATTATATTAAAAGTGAATTGGAGTTATAAGCTTGCATGGGAGTTAACACACTTTTCTATTTCTCAAGTGTCAACAACACGGGGGTTAGTGCATCAATTAAGCACATGGTTTCTACAACCCTATGGCTCATCTTGAAGGTTGGAAAAAGACCCATGCTTAGTTGGTGACACCTTCTAGCTATTTCTAGAAGCATTCTAGATGTTTCCTAAGAGCTCTTTATATTTAGGCATTCATAGAGGCTTAGAGAGAGCATTTGGAGTGCAATTTGGAGCATAGGAGGATTCGAGAATTCTAAAGAAGGGAGCTTGCTCTGTGGGTTTTCTGAGGAAGAGTGAATTAGCATCAGAATCTAGGTAGATTCTTGTGATTTTTCTTATGCTATTTTCACATCATGCTTTCCCTATCTTCTTCGTTTCTTCCATATGTCTTTTGAAAAATTTCATATTTTTATGCATTCTCTATATGGGTAGTCTAATTTATTTGAGAATTTTATATGCATAAATCTGAAAAGAACACGGGGCTAGGGTTTAAATTTGTAGCCAAAACCATTAGATGATTTAATGGATAAATTTTGAGACCAAATAGTTTATAGGAAAATTATGGAAATTGAGATTTTTAAATAAATTGTGTACATGTTCATTGTAAAATATACATGTTTATAATTTTTGCATCTACATACATACATACATATATATATATTTGCATATATATATATATATATATATGTTGCGATATTTGATTCTGCAAGTATATTTAAATACACATACATAGATACATACATATATATATATATATATATATATATATATATATATATATATATATATATATATATATATATATATATATATATATATATATATATATATATATATATATATATATATATATATATATATATATATATATATGCATATATATATATACATTGGATAATTGTACTTAATAATCATAGTGAGAAATATATATATATATAAATTGCATTGCGATTTGTATGGGATCAACGTTTGAAAATACATTTGTGGGTGGATGGATTTATTTTCCCCCAACCATTGCCAACTTTATTACAACTACGATATCGCAGGGTACTACGAGATCGGCAAAGTACCTGATATATATATATATATATATATATATATATATATATATATACATTGGATAATTGTACTTAATAATCGTAGTGAGAAATATATATATATATAAATTGCATTGCGATTTGTATGGGATCGACGTTTGAAAAAATGTTATTGAAAATACATTTGTGGGTGGATGGATTTATTTTCCCCCAACCATTGCCAACTTTATTACCACTACGGTATCGCAGTGTACCTGCGGTCGGCAAAGTACCTGCGACCCGTAGCATACCTACAATCCACAGGTCATACATGCGCCAGCGGTGTTAATAATTACGTGCGATTTGTTTTTTTTTTAATTGACATTATTAAACAATATTCCACATGTTATGAATTTCGGCTTTTCAATGTTGCATTGTTATTAAAAAATTAAATGTTATATATATATATATATATATATATATATATGTATATAAGTATATATATATATATATATATATGTATATACATTATCAATAATAAATAATCAATATATTATTTGATGTTTGGAATTTAAAGAGAAATTCTTTAATAACAAGATATTTTATAATGGTGAGCAATATAGATTCAATATAATCTTTAATTTAGAAAGATGAACATGGAATGATTTTCAAATATTATTTTTAAAAAATGATGGGGGTTTAAATGGAAATATAAGAGACATTTCGAACATTTAGAAAATTGAGTTTAATGGTAGAAACTTTTTTTAAAAACTTGGGCTAGGTTTAACGTGAAGTTTCTCCACTTGACAATCAAATTGGGAAACGTAAATGAGACTTTTGCATTTAAATTTAAGTTGTAAACTTAGCAAAATCAAACATGTGTTTGCATTATGTATTCTTTATGCTATTGTTTTTGGTTTTGGGTTGACTAATGTTGACCAGTTATAAGACGTCTACCAGAGGCTTGGGAGTTATGTGATTGTGATGTCATGATGATGTTTAATCTCGATCTTTATAAACCCAACCATGGTTATGTGATGGAATGCTCTATGTATTGGATGTGATTACTAATTGTTATAGTTGAGATTCTTATGTATGAGATACTTGACTAAACCATTATTTTTTGTCATCGATTAGTTATCCTTGGTTATTTTCTAGTCGCCATGATGGGACTGTGATGTGGATTTATTCTTGATGATGTCATGTTGTGACATGTTTGACTCAACCATTTTTGGAGTCTTCGATAAGTATGATTGAGATATATTTTGGTTATTGAGAACCATTGGATACTTTGATTATCAGCGATACTTCAGTTGCCAATAGAGAGTTGTTGTGTTCATGATTTTCTATGGATATTTGCTCATGGAGATTTGATGCTTTTATGCATATTTGATGATTTTATTATGGATTATCTTTTGTGATTTTGAGATTTATGGTTCCATGAGCTTAGGGTAGGATATCTACATGTAGTGACGGGAAGTGGCTTGCAATGGGGGTCGAGGCCCTAAGAGGCTGCCAGGGTAACTCATTGTAAGTTGGATTAATAAGTGATAACATTCACACCTAATACTAACTGAATGAACCTAAAAAGATAAGAGGTTTTTTCTCGCCCATGCCTTGAGTGCTTGTACAGGTTAGGATGGGAGTAGTGAGATGCATGGTTGCGACCTTGCATTCCGTAGTATGCCTCATCAGTATGAGAGGATACTAGTGACAGCATGAGATCAGTATGGACCCATGGAGTTTAGCTAGCTGTCAGGGTAACTTGTACGTGATAATTGCGATGACACTTTCTCGCTTGCATAGTAGGTTCCTACATGTCATTGTGTACCTTTGGGATTAGATGTCAGATTTTGTGTTTAGAACCTTTGAGTTAGTATACTTTTAGGATTCTTGGACTTATAGAGATTTGTTCTATGTGATTTTGTTAGCCTATTTGGGACTTGAGATTATCTCCTCAGCACGGTGAGAGTGGACCACTTAGGTACCACGCGGTCGGGTGGTAGTGTATTTTCCACTCTTATCATTTGAGATTCATTAAGACATCGTGGTTGATGTGTCCTTCATGATGGTGGATATGTATCCTTTTCATTAATGATTAGCATATGTTAGATGATGTTGTCTTATGCTTATATTTGCATGTTATATTACTTTCTACATATGATATAGTATATGTTAGGAGTGACATTCCTACTATGTTAATACCAATGATCTCTTTGGTGATTTGGAATGTTACACACGGAGGGATGGCTAGGGCCCACAATGGTCTAATGATCCTATTAACGGTTGGGAGGAACTGTGCACTTTGTTTATTATGTTTGATCTTCTATGATGATGTATCATGTGTATCATGTGATTATCTTTACTTTGGTGTATCATGGATTAGGATAGGATGATGTACCTTATTCTATGTATGTATATTCTTTTGAGCTTGTCATACCCTGTGACATGTATAGTAAATGATTGAGTATTTGAAATGTAATGTATAAACATTGGACTTATCATTATTATTTCATGTGGATTTTGTACTAGATGGATTCATATATGTTAGATGTTTGTAGATGTGATTCAACGTTAAGGGATCTTTAAAGAATGTAACCAGTTGTGTATGTTATGATTACTTTTAGATGGACATTGCTATTGCTTCCGTTATGGTGCATAAGTTATATGTGGTATTTACTTTCATGTTGAAAAAATAAATAAAAGATGCTACTAAACTTAGTGAAATTCTTGGTTAATTCTTTGGATCCCTTGGCAGGGCATTACATCTTTTCTTAATGAAAATATTATCAAATGTAAAAGCACATAAAATATTCAACATAGTTTGACAGTAGAAATTTACATAGAAACCCAATTTGGACAAAAGCCACTAGCAACATGTCACCACTTTTTCACTCTTTGGATGTGAGCCCTGTTAGGAGCCACCCATGTTAAAGGTTTACAAAAATAATTATTAAATGTGACATTGTTAAATAATTTGATCACCTTATTTAGAGTGGCCTTGTTCGAGGACTTTGTTCATTCCATTTAGAATGTCATATAGTTAAATAATTTACACAAATTATTAAGTCTTCAAATGATTGTTAGGTCGACCTCTATTAAAAGTGTTTCAATACAAACTATTTACAATGACTAGAAAGAAAATAATAGGTTTGATTTGTGTGATCACAAATCACTTTTGTAGGTTCAGATGTCTATTTGGTCCTTGTGCTAATTTGTTGATAAGTTCTCCATTCTCATCTCTATTTTTGATTCACTTGGCAACCCTTCAATAAATCAACCTTCTCACTTCACCAACTCTTAAGTCATTCACTCATCAATATAATTACCATTTACACAATCTTTCTTCTTGAGCTTCATATTTGCTAACACATTCTTGTGTTCACTCTTGTGGTCCTCTAATCTACCTATATCTCTATGTCTTGTTCATACACATCACTCATTCATGTACACACATACAACATTATTTATTTAGCTCTATATCTCTTTAAATAGGAAATTTTTCCTTTACTATTTTCTGTGATCACCGTAGATCTTAGGGTATACAATTAGGATCAATATGTTTCATTCTATCTATCCATATTCTTCATTGCCCTCTAGACACTTCTCTAAAATCTATCTATTAGGTCTTTACCTAATCCTCTCCTTGAAATTAATGGTCCAAATCAACAATCCTATCTTCAACATAGTTTACATCTCCCAAAAAATCAACTATGTCAGCTTGATTTAATGATTTTCTTGAATTCATTCACACACGGTTACTCATCAATCTCTAAATTTTGACGCTTGGTCAACATTGAACTACTCAATCACAATAATTTTTTTTTGTCTTGGCATCAAATACCTTTCTTGGTCGATGCTAATGCTTTGTCAACACTAGATATTCTCTACACTAACTATAGCTTGTTGACAATAGCATTACTCGGCATTCATTAGCCATATACTCTATTGTCCAACTTGGCTTACCTTTCTTGATATAAAGAATTGCTTTATTTTATCAAAGTCTATCTAATCAAATGTCCATTGTAACTCACTTTTCATAACTCAACCTTTTCTCTAGAAGCTATTGTTATGAGAAATTTTTCAATTCCTCTTCATGATTCAAAATTGATATGACATTTAGATTAGGTAGCCATATGTCCTATCACTAGATTTGACATCAATGTCAAAGCAACAATTGTTCCAATTGTAATTTTCTAACATGTTGTATTTCTAAATTGATGTATAGATTGATAGGCATAGATAATGGTAGGATTCTGTTGATATGTTGGTTTGTTTTTTCACCTTTATGTTTCTATAATTCTGAGACGATATAGTTTTTGTAGTTTTTGTCAATTATGAATATGTCATTGGATAATGTGTATCTTGTTTATTGTCTATTTATCTCTCTTCAATAGGAACACTTTTTGTTAAAGTATGTTTTCAGTACTATAATGCCCACCCATAGGTTGCTTTCTTGTTCAGATTCTCAATTTGTTTTAAACCTATTTTCATGCATGTGTTAATTTTAGAGATATATGGTATGATATTAATTCATGACTTGGATTACATATTTATGAGTGATGATTACTTAGTTTATTATATTCTATATTTTATTTGATGATTAATATTACTTTAATATCAAAGATACTTTAATTACTCTTAGTTAATAAATCTGATTTTTCTCATGATGATGTCCTATGATATGTCTCTAGATGATGATTATTTTATATACATAGTGAAGAATGGTTATATCTATATATTCAATGATTTGTACTCAAAATTTTATTATGGTACCTACCTCATACTTACATCTGTATGACCAGTGTGTCTAGTTTACTTTTTAAAATGACATGTCTGATATGGTTGAGAGAGGGAGTCATAGTCACCTACTAGTCAAAATCTACATGATGTACCACTCCTTGCCATTGCCTATTTATCTTAGAGATATATGCATATGTAGAGGGACATATTTTATGCAGGTTGTAGGTATCAAGGATTGACTTTCATGAATTGTTAGGATGAATGTGCCTTATCACAATAACTCAATGGTAAGAATGAGAAGTTGTTGATCAAAATCAATCCCAGCCATAGCCTAAATACTTGTTTAGCAAGGAGGACTTATTTCTGACTATCTATCCTTTTTTAAACCCATGTGTCTTTTTGTGCATATGTTGTTTGATTTCACTTTGGTTGGATTTCCTTCTATATTTTATGTGGCATTGACTCTCTGATTGCCTGGTAGAATTCTTATTCATGATTTTTGAGATTAATCATTGATATTTAAATTATTTAATATTATTTAATTTAAAAGAAAAAATACTAAACTAATATTATATTTAATCTGTTAGAATCATTTGAATATTTGGCTAATTTAGAAGATTTAATTTAAAGTCCTAATTTAGAAAATTAAATTAAAAGAATTAAATTATTAAATATTAAATATTAATTTAGTTTAAATATTTTAATAATATTAACTTCATTAGGATTTCATATAAATAGGACACTTTAATTATCCTTATTCATTCAAATAATAAATAATTTCTTTTAACCTGTCGTATCAAATAATAAAGTTGGAAAATAAAATAAAATAGTTTATTTATTTAAAAAGTGAGTTAAACATGCATGAATAGATTAAACAAATAAAATAATTATATTTTAAAGGGTTTTTAGAAAAAGAAACCCTAAAGGGAGTGGGGGTTATATATTAAAGGTCTTTGGGTCATTATTTGACTCATAGATTTTGAGGAGCAAAATTTGGAGTTGGAGCAACAAAATTGTTGAAACTTTTGAAGGGTTTAGATTTGCACGTATTACTAAATTATCTCAGATTTTAGTTATTATTTTGAGGTAGGGTTTGAAAACCCATTTTAGAATTTGATGAAAGGATTTTTCTATTTTGTGTCATGATGCTAGGTGCTTCCATAATGCTTATTAATTTATTCTATTGATTTTTGGATAAGGAATTATGTTATAGATTTTGAAAATGAAAAATTATTGATTAAGAAAAATTGATTAAGGAAAATTGTAGAAAAATTTAGAAAATTATTATGATTGTATTCTTTTAAACTCCTTTCTAATACAAAGAAAAAACAATTATAGAAAATTGAAAAAAAAAACAAAAATTTAAACTATTAGAGCTTCAACATTAAATTTTCCATTAGAATCATATAATTATAATGAATTTTCTAAATTATATATATATATATATATATATATATATATATATATATATATATATATGTATGTATATGTATATATATATATATATGTATATGTATATGTATATGTATATGTATATGTATATGTATACACACACACACACACACACACACACACACACACACACACTTCATATATTTAAAATAATAGTGTTGTAAAATTTATTGGAAAAGTAAAAGATTAATTAAGAGTAAACCATGTTATAACTAAGTTTATACATGTATGTGAAAGAAAAATTTACTAATGGTAGAAATTAAGTATATTATGCTTGTGTAATTTAAGAGATCAATGACATGTGAACATACTAATTGCATATTTATTTCTACTTTATATAAAATTATACTATATTTTTTTATTTATATTTTACAAAATAGAAAATTATACTAATTATTTATTTTAATTTTTTATAAATTGTAAAAAATATTTTTAAAAATTCAAAAAATATTATTTTAAGAGTAATATATATATATATATATATATATATATATATATATATGTATATATATATATATATATATATATATATATATGTATATATATATATATATGTATATATATATATATATTACTCTTTTATTTTAAAAATTAATTAAATCAATACTACATATTTTCTTATAAGTAGATTCTAATATTAATATTTTTATTTTTAACTATTATTGAGATATAAGATATTATATATTTATTAATCCATGTGGAGCTACAACTTAATAAATATATACTTGTGATTTAATTATGTGAAGGTGTCATGCCTGACCACGACTTCTATTCATCAACATTTTAGACCTTTCTGTTTAGAGTTCATTCCAGTAGATATGTTGTCTTTCATTATAGAACTTGGTTATATTATGTGTCATTTTGGATCTTCAGATATGCTGAATGATACTTAAGATTTCATGATTTGAAACTGGTACACTTTTATATATTTATTATTGCCTGCTTTTTGGTAACAATTATGATTATTAGGTTTCAAACATGATGTAAACTACATTTTGTGTTTGAATGTATTGAAAAGAAAGTTTTAAGTCTTAATGTGAACTTGTTATTGCAAATACTAATGTATGTTAAAATGTTCTGTCTGTTGGGAGATTGTCACTATATTTTTTTATATATGTGACTGAAAAGGTGTTGAAGTATCGATTTGGTATTGATTATCTAACTTATGATAACTTGTAATTATGGAGTACATTTGGCATTGCATCTAATGACTTATTTTTAAGGTCTTTGTACCTTAGTTATGATGGACATAGACATTTTCAATTTTCTTATAAAAAAAAAAAAAAAAACCTAAATATGTCTTATAATCTTGTTACGCTAAATGGGTCTCGAATGCTATGAAAGGTAATATATATCCTTTTTTTTCTAAGCCATATATGGTGGTGGGTTGTGACTGTCATTTGTACTCAAAATAGAGAAAGTGTTACAGTTGTATTAAATGCATATTTATGAGGATTTATGTCACTGAAGTTTGGTTGACCATTTCTGTATGTGAATTTGGATTTTCTTGTTGGATTGGGCTGAAAACTTGGCCACATTGCTCTGTTCTGTATGCATCTATTATGTTGGTTGCTAAGAAACGACATCATGGAGGAATTAGTCAGAAGAGCATTCATGCTTATGAAGCCGTGCATTGTTGGGTTCCACAGTATCAATCATTATCAATGTTTTTAGTTTGGAAGTGTGGTCTTATTTTGGTATTTGGGGCTTTGGCAGTGAGTTTTATCATAAAGCTCTGTATTGAGCATTTTGGGCACCTACTGCTATTGGAGGTAGGGGGCATTTCCTAACCTATTTCTTTACTATTTTTTCGATGTTGATTTTGTGTGAAGGTAATAATAGATGTTGTAGTTTTTTTATATCAAAACCCAAGTATGGGTGTATGCAAGATTGGGAAAAATGGTGTTGGGTTCTGTGTATATCTATGTTTGGATTATGGGTATTATGTGTTTGCATGCAATGTGTTGCATTTGGATTTTGATGATTGATTTGAATTGAGTTTTTCCTCTTTCAGATATATAAATCCAAGAATTATTTGTGTGTTTCATATTTTTGTGAGATAATGGCATTTTGTCATATGGTTGACATACGACATAGGTCATAGTTTCAATAAAATGGTTATGATTTGAACTCAGTTTTTATAGTTAGTATGGAACATTAAGAATGTTGTAATGGAAATTTTTGGTAGAGTAGTATATATCATCGATAGGCTATCAAACAGTCGATACTCTGTGTAAACAGGCATTATATTCAATTACAATTTGGAGATTTGTATGCTGTCGGGTATTAGTTATCTTATGTTATTAAGGAATTCGGAAACTAGGCAGTATCATTTTATCAAATAGTTAGAGAAAACTTGAGAATAGGTAGATACTTCATTTTAACAGTATAAAATTTCTCAATATTTATCTAAATATTATTTTCTTTAAGAAGTTTTGAATATTTATATGTTTAGCTGTGATTATGTTGTGGATGACATGACATCTATTTTGAATTTGGCTTATTGAGGGCAGCATTAAATAATTCTTTTATATGGAACTCAAAATTAATAGAGATAACATAGAGATAGCTTAATTTGTTCAATATTACATGATGGAAATTGAGTCGTAATTAGTTGGTGTTTGTGAAATAGTTTGCAACTGAATACGATAGTTTTTGATAAACACATTGGTAGATTTTGTCATTTCATTATCAAGATAGTCATCATATGAACAGCTAGTATGTACATTATAGATTAGGAATTTTATATCCTAAATCATTTTTGGATGTTGGAATGCTAAAAGTCATATTGCATTTTGTGAATCATATTCTAAATTGATTTTAGATATTATGTCTTTATATGCTGTTGTAGTTATATTGGGTGGTGGCTTATTGTCAAACAGAGTTGTTACTTCTATAAACACTTATTTATATTAATAACATTGTTTAAACACTTGTTTATTTTAATAACATTGTTAACGGTCACTTAATAAGTTTTGGTTGTACTAAGATTCTATTATGATTATGAAGTCTCTTATTAGCATTGTTGGATTTTTTTGAGATAAGATCTTTAATACAAAATTCTTTTATTATAAAGATGTTTTCAGTTCATAATTGAAATAAAAGTAGTTGTAAGTATTGAGGCAGATTATGATATATATTTGATGATATGTCATTTAAAACAAGAATATCATGTTCTTTTGATTTGTTATCTTGGTCAGTTCGAATTTAAGTGTAGATAGTTAGGTCAGCAAGGAATTGAATGTATAATATGAAGATTCTGTAAGTATTGTTGAGCTAGGAGAATAGTTAAATTGTATTTGACAGATCTTGATATTATAGGTTTTATTTCTATTGTTATAATTACCTATATTTACCTTTGAACTTGGCAGAATAAGATGTGTTATAGATGAATTGAAGGATGTAGCATCATGTTGTATACTGATTTTATACCTGTTGCATGTACATTCTTTTGTAAATCTGTTGATGTGTATTTTAAGAATAGCTGTGATGAACATATATCCGGGTGGCTGAATTTGGTTTATCCTATTCAGTTAGTTAATTCAATGATAACTTTAAAATGAATTGGGTGGGTTAATTACATATTAAAAGATAATTGGCCTTACCTATGACTTAAACCTATATGGTTAAGTACGGAGACCAAGGCATATCTCTATTCTATCTTTGACAAGTATAATAGAGAATATCATTATGTGTTGACTATGAGCATACCATACATGGATGCAGGATCTTAGTGCCATAACAATGAAACCTTAGTATATATATGATTCATTTACGGGTTATTCTTAGTGTGAGTTTAATTTTGCATTGTTAAGTAAATATTTTCTTCTTGCATATTAATTATGGAATTGCACTATGTTAAAGTGAATTAGATATCTGCATTATGGTTATGTATATGTTTGTTCTAACATGTATGCAGTTGGATTACACTTTTCAATTCAGTGTGTACTAAACCCTCTTTTTGTGTTTTGTTGCATTTTTGTTTGTTTTCCAGGTGCTCCAAGTCATTTAGCAAGTAGCTAAAGATGATTGTTGCAGTTACTTCTTGAAAACAATAGTTAGGGTCAATATGTTGGACATAGGTGTTTAGAAATGTTTTTGTACTTCATTATTGTACTGAACTCTATATGTATTCACATTATAATGGATATGTAATTTGATGATATCATCTTTCATTTTGAGGTTTTCAGATTGAGAGTGATTAAATCTGTGTATTTGTACTTGTAATAAGTTGATTTAATTAAAAAAAATTTTACGTTTATGGTTCTTGTTCTTTGTTTCAAATCTATCAGTTTATGCTTAGTGTAGCACTAGATTTGGTATCAGAGCCTAGTTAGAATAATTAGGACTCTTGGGTTATAGGGTTTAACCAATTATCAATGTGTATTAACAGTTATTTATTTTAGGTAGCTATCATTCCTCTTGTCACTAGAGGAACTCAAGGATGTGGCATTCCTGAGGATAACCTTGTTGGCAGAGGAAGAGGTAGGGGTATGGGTCATGGTAGAGGTCCTAAGCACTAGAATGATGCTAGGGTTGGTCAGTTTGATCAGAATGCTGGGGTTGGAAACAACCAGGATAATCAGGCAGACCAAACTTTGGTACTTTAGAGGATACTAGAACATCTCGATAATATTGAGGCTAACAAACAAATTCTTGGTGGAGGAGTGAATGATAGGAGACCTCTTGTGTAGGGTAATAACCTTCCTGTAGAGGATGATCCAATGGCAAGAGCTCAACTCAAGGATCTTTCCAAGATGAAAGGGTCATTATTTTATGGTACAGAATACGGTACATCGGTAGAAGCTTGGCTGCTAAATATTGATTGATGCTTTGTCTTACATCGTTACTTAAGTAATGTAAAGGTAAGATAGACGGTTATGCATTTGAGGGGATTTGGTTCCTTGTGGTGGGAACAGGAGTTGGAGAAGTTTGGCATTGACATTTCACTTGTTACATGGAAACTCTTTGTAGAATGTTTCAAGGAGAGATTCATGTCTAAATATTGGCATCAGGCCCGTGTAGAGGAGTTCTTTCAGATTATGCAGTCTAGCTCTATAGTGGTAGCTTATGAATGTAGCTTCTACGAGCTTAAAGTTTTTTTTGGTTGGGCAAAAAATGATAAGGCCATGATACAAAACTTCATCAGAGGACTTATGCCCAAGATTGGGGAGGAAGTGAGAACTTTTTGACCTTTAACTATGTAGGAAGCTTCAGAGCGAGCAAAGCTGATTGAGGTGAAGTCTAGATATCATGGAGCTTCATAGAAAACCAGCATGAATCCACCTACTTCGAATGTCAGTAAGAGTCAAAAGCCTCCTTAGAGTAGTCTGAAGTTAGGATTTTTCAGGTGAAAAATTCAAGAAGACGAAGTTTGATAAGTATTCCAAGGGTTCAGAATAGCCTAAGCCATCTCAACCACCTCAAAGTATGCAGAGTAATAAACCATCTCCTAATCCCTTTGGTTAGAACATGGGATTCAGGAAATTTTTTGACTATTTTCATTGTGGACAGAAAGGTCATTACCAGTCTTAGTGCCCTAATTGGGATAAGCAGAAGGTTGGACCTAAGCCAGCTAGGTTTGAAGCGACAGTTGGTGATTCTGCCAGGAACCACCATATTTTTGCAACCCTGGATTAGAAGCAAGCTGAACACCAGAACGTGGTAATTGAAGCTTAGGGTAATACTCAAGGTATGAATGGATCTATTTTATTTGACTCTAGAGCTATAGACTCATTAATTTCTTTTGCTTTAGTTGAAAATAGTGGAATTCCTATGGTTAGGGCAAGGAACAAATGGCAAGTGGAGTTAGCATCAAGATCCAAGGTGAACATTGATATTATTGCTCCTGACTATAAGATTCGTATGAAATCTTTTACTACTTTCACAAACCTTAGAGTTATACATTTAGGATCGTATGATATAGTTTTGGGTATGGATTGGTTAGAACATCATCAAGCTATTATGGATTGCAAGGATAAGTCAATCAATTGTCTTGATGATTTTGGATCAGCTAGGGTTATTGTAGGAATCAAGAGACCCATCTCTTTGCAGACAATTTTTGCCAAGAAATTGGTAAGGTGTGCTCGAAAAGGCTATAGTTTGTTTGCCATTTTGGTAAATGACATAGAAGATTCTTTAGTTAAGGGTTATCCTCTTGATCATCTAGTCTTGCAGAGTTTTTTAGATGTTTCTATTGAGGAGATGCCTGGAATGCCTTTGAGAAGAGAAATTGATTTTCGAATCAGTTTAGTGATAGGAACGAAACCAATTTCCAAGACTCCTTACAGAATAACAGCTCAAGAGCTTGTCAAAGTTAAATTCTAGTTGGAGGAGCTTTTGGAGAAATGTTTGATTCATCCTAGTGTTTCACCATGGGGTGCTCCAGTAATCCTTGTCAAGAAGAAAGATGGTTCCTTAAGACTGTGCATAGATTATAGATAGTTAAACAAGGTCACTATTAAGAACATGTATCCTTTGCCTAAAATTGATGACTTGTTTGACCAAGTTAAGGGTGCCCAAGTCTTTTCAAAGATTGATCTGAAATCTGGGTATCATCAACTTAGAATCCAAGAAGCTGATATTTATAAGACAGCTTTTTGCACTAGATATGGGCACTACGAATTCATAGTGGTACCTTTTGGGTTAACAAATGCACCTTCTTTATTCATGAGCTTAATGAATGGTGTGTTTAGAACTTACCTAGAAAATTTCATAGTGGTATTTTTGGATGATATTTTAGTGTATTCTAACTCTGTTGAGGAGCACGAGAAACATTTAGAGAAAGTTTTGGAATGCCTTCGTAGGAACAGACTGTATGCCAATCCTGAGAAGTGCAAATTCTTTGAATCATAGATTTGTTACTCAGGACATATCATTTCGGGGGATGGAATTTCTATAGATCCATCCAAAATTTGGGCTATTGTTGATTGGCCAACGTGTCAGATGTTCAAAGTTTCATGGGCTTAGCAAGCTATTACCACAAATTTGTGTCAAATTTCTCCAAAATAGCACACTATCACATCTCTTTAGAAGAAAAGGAAGAAATTTGTGTGGACTGATGAATGTGAGGTAGCATTTTAGAGACTTAAGGAATGTTTGACTAGTGCACCAGTTCTAGCGGTACCTGATTCAGCTTAGGAGTTTTTGGTTTGAACTAATGCATCTTTGGATGGCATAGGGGCAGTGTTGATGCAAGATGGACGTGTTATTTCTTATGAGTCCAAAAAGCTAAAGATTCATGAGGTAAACTACACTACTCATTATCTCGAACTTGCTGTGATTATGCATGCTTTGACCAAGTGGTGGCATTTTCTTCTAGGACAACAATTTGAGTTACATTCTGATCACCGAAGCCTTCAGTATCTTTTCACACAACCAGATCTCAATGCTAGGTAGTGAAGATGGATGGAGTTCCTATGTGAATATGACTTCGAGATAAGGTATGTGCAAGGAAAAGAGAATGTGGTTGCTAATGCACTTAGTAGAAGGTGACATGAATTATCTTCTTTGATCCTAACAGTGGATCTTACGGATAATATTTTACATAACCTTTTCATAGATCATTGGTTTCAAGATGTTAAGGCTATTATGAATAGTGACAACATCTTGGAAGGGTATTTTGAGGGGTATTCAGTGAATCTTGAATGTTTATTGCCATATAGAGGGAGTGTGTACATTCCTCAGTTGGGTGATTTGAGGAATCTAATTATGTTTGAGGCACACAAAGCACCATATTTGGCACATCTGAATGTCAAGAAAATGCATGCTAACCTTAACCAGCATTACTATTGGCCTGAAATGAAGAGAGACATAATAGATTTTGTGGCTCGATGCTTAGAATGTCAGCGGGTTAAGGCTGAATATCAGCACCCTGCAGGATTATTGCAGCCACATAGTATTCTAGAATGGAAATGGGACACCATTTCTATAGATTCTATTACTAGACTGTCTATCACAACTCATAGTCATGATTCTATTATGGTGGTAGTGGACCATTTTTCCAAGGTTGCTCAGTTTATTCCTATTAGATCGTCCTATAATGCTGCAATGGTTGCCAAGATATATATGGAGCAGATAGTTAAGTTGCACAAAATTCCTAAAAAGGTTATTTCTGATAGGGATCTAGTGTTTACTTCTTCTCTTTGGATATCCATGCAGCGAGAGTTAGGTACTCAGCTAAATTTTAGTTCAGCTTATCACCCAGAGATAGACGGAAAAACTAAACGTGTCAACCAGATTCTGGAAGACATGCTTAGGATGTACGTAATGGATAGACAAAATAAATGGGAGGAGTATGTACACTTGGTAGAATTCACTTACAATAATGGATATCATAGTTCCATAGGTGTGGCACCCTTTCAAGCATTGTATGGTAGACCTTGTAGGATGCCTCTCAGTTGGGATAATTTGGAAGACATTACTCTTTTAGGACCTAATTTGTTGCAAGATTTGGAACAATAGGTTAAGAGGATCAGAGAGCACCTTATTACTGCTCAAGATAGACAAAATAAATATGCTAATAAGCATAGAATTGATTGTCAATTCTTGGTTGGTAAAGTGTTTCTCTGGGTAAGGCCACGTAAAAATCCAATTCGCTATGGAAAGGGATCCAAGTTAACACTTTGATTTGTAGGTCCATTTGAAATTTTGGAATAGATTAGACCTGTTGCCTACAAACTTGCCTTGCCACCGAGTCTTTCTCGCATTCATAATGTATTTCATGTTTTAGTTTTGTGTAACTATATACTCGATATTGCTCACGTGCTTGACTGGAAAAATTTGTAGATTTTGGATGCTCAAATCATGCTGGAACCAGTGCAGATCATGCAAAGCAGAACTATGAGTTTAAGAGAAAGAGAAATAAGACATGTAAAAGTCTTATGGGACCCCAATGATGAAACATCTGCTACCTAGGAGGACACTGAAATGATGAGAGCAGCTCATCCACACTTTTTTGCTAACTTCTAGGAGAAAGTTGAATCCTAGTGGGGGAGGGTGTCATGCCTAACCACTACTTCTATTCATCAACATTTTAGACCTTTCTGTTTAGAGTTCATTTCAGTAGATATGTTGTCTTTCATTGTAGAACTTGGTTATATTATGTGTCTTTTTGGATCTTGAGATATGCTGAATGATACTTAAGATTTCATGATTTGAAATTCGTACACTTTTATATATTTATTATTGCGTGTTGTCTAGTAACAATTATGATTATTAGGTTTCAAACATGATTTAAGCTACATTCTGTGTTTGAATGTATTGAAAAGAAATTTTTAAGTCTTAATGTGAACTTGTTATTGCAAATACTAATGTATGTTAAAATCTTCTCTGTGTTGGGAGATTGTCACTATATTTTTTTATATGTGTGACTGAAAAGATGTTGAAGTATCGATTTGCTTTTGAATATCTGACTTATGATAACTTGTAATTATGGAGTACATTTGGCATTGCATCTAATGACTTATTTTTAAGGTCTTTATACCTTAGTTATGATGGACATAAACATTTTCAATTTTCTTATAAAATAAAAATAAAAATAAATCAAAATATCTCTTATAACCTTGTTACCCTAAATGGGTCTCGAATGCTATGAAAGGTAATATATATATCTTTTCTTTTCTAAGCCATCTATGGCAGCAGGTTGTGACTGTCATTTGTACTCGGCATAGAGAAAGTGTTGCAGTTGTATTAAATGCATATTTATGAGGATTTATGTCACTGAAGTTTGGTCGACCATTTTTGTATGTGAATTTGGATTTTCTTGTTCGATTGGGCTGAAAACTTGGCCGCATTTCTCTATTTGGTATGCATCTAGTATGTTGGTTGCTAAGAAATGGCATCATGGAGGAATTAGTTGGAAGAGAATTCATGCTTATGAACCCATGCATAGTTGGGTTTGACAGTATCAATCATTATCAGTGTTTTTAGTTTGGAAGTGTGGTCTTATTTTGGTATTTGGGGCTTTGGCAGTGAGTTTTATCGTAGAGCTCTATATCGAGTATTTTTGGCACCTACTATTATTGGAGTTAGGGGGCATTTCCTAACCTATTTCTTTACTGTTGTTTGGGTGTTGATTTTGTGTGAAGGTAATAGTAGATGCTGTAGTTTTTTTTTACATCAAAACCCCAAGTATGGGTGTATGCAGGATTGGGAAAAATGGTGTTGGGTTCTGTGTATATCTATGTTTGGATTATAGGTATTATGTGTTTAAATGCAATGTGTTGCATTTGGATTTTGATGATTGATTTGAATTGAGTTTTTCCTCTTTCAGATATATAAATCTAAGGATTATTTGTGTGTTTCATATTTTTGTGAGATAATGACATTTTGTCATATGGTTGACATACGACATAGGTGTGAGGCCTAGCCCCAACCGTTTGTAGCCTTAGTTGTTACTTTATAATTTTGATACTCATGATTCGAGATGTTGAGACATTATTAGATACTTGAACATATCATATTATTTCATGTTGTGTGATGCTATTTTCAGATATCTAATGTCTGTCATTTAATGTTTTATGTATATGTATGTTGATGAATTAAGGAAAAGGTAGGATTAACATTTTGATTTAAGATATTTTATATTGTTAAGAATTAAGTAGGATGAAGAAACTTTTATTGATTTATGTTTCAATTTATGTGAATTTCTGATATGTATACATATGTGTACATGTGATTTTATGGGACTACTGATGTGTGTAATGAGTGTGTAGATATTTTAGCTGAGAAAATTGACGGAGGAACAGAACTGATATTTATGTGCTAATTTTGGAAACCTTGTTGTTCATAATTCACGTATTGTATTGTGACATGTATGTATGTATCTTTCGATGTTCAGTGAATGTTAGTGTTCGTAACTATGTTCTTTTAGTGTCACTTGACACTCATAAATTGTTCATGTTCTTCAGTGTGCTTTTTAAGGTTAGTTGTTTAACCTTTGGACCAAGTTGGTTTAGTCAGTGTTAGTTTTCCAATTTGGTTCTTAATCAAGTTTAGTCACCCTAATCTGGATTAGTACTTAGTATGCATTGTTAGAGTTGTTAGATGGTCCTATTTTATTCCTACCTTTTGTTTGGTTCTAAACCTATTCCTAAGGCTTAAAACATGAAATATTTATACCCAAGGGGTATGGGTATGGGTTAGGGGTCTTTTCCAACCCCTAACACCCTTTTTTTTTACTTTTGAGGCCACTCAAAATGTCTCTTTTTGCTTTTGTGCGAAAATTGACTATGGCTACCATGAGTTTCATTACCCCACCTCCACTTAGTGTTTAACCATAGTGTGGGTTGAGTTAGGAGCTTATAGATTTGTAGGTGGCTAGGAGTAGGTATTGTCTCTTTTGGTGGTTGATTTTGAGGCTTATTTAGAGGCCATTCTTGGAGTAGTTTAGGTTGTTACCCAATCTCTACATTCAGAGAGGAGCCTTGGAAGATTGAAGGAAGCAAGGGAAAAGCTCTAATAAAACTTGTTCATTGCCATTACCTCTTGGTGAAGGTAGGAATTCTCATCTCCCTTGTTCATATTTCATTCTTGTTTCATGCTTATGCTACCTTGTTATTGTTTGAATGTTTTTATGTTTGTGGGTATGTTGGGAAGATTTGAAAACCATGTTATTTTGGATTATTTCTTTTCATGTTTATGGTTGAAATTTTGAGATTTTCTTGCATGGGTGTTTTGGTATTACTCACCCTTGGATAGGGCAGAAGCAACCAATTTTGGGAAAGGTCTGTTTAGTTGGACTCCAACCAATGTAGAGTCTCTTCTTAGGATGAGAAGAGGGAGAAAGGGTAGGGTGTTATGGGCCCCTACCTATCAGCACAAACCTTGTATGATTATGGTATGTTGAAATGGAAGAACAGAAGTTCTTGGTTTATAGCCCAGATTTGACATCTATTGTTGTTGTGCTTGACTTCTCTTGGTTGGAAGAATCCACCTTTCCCTAGTGTTGATTCATTGTGAATCATATAGTGATAACCATGTGTGAATGTGCATGGTTGAATTGTTCTTGGTCATGCTTGTTGTCACCTGATCATAATTTTGTTCCCCCCATGGTTCTTGAATGTGTTGTAGAATTCATTTTGAATCCCTTGATGAGGGTCATGAAGAAAATTCAATTAAATTGTTGTAATTGGGATTGATATCCTATGTATTTTGTATTTTAAACTTTTTTGTAAATGGCAACGAAGCTGAGTTTTCTTCTCGGTTCTTTCCCAGCAGAGCCTTTGAATCAGGTTTGCCAATAAAATTGGTGTTTGAGTATAACTTGTTATTGTGTGAGTAATCATAATTTTTCAATTAGATGGAAATAATGATGATGTTCAATTTGACAAAATTTCAAGTTTTATTATATGTTGAAAATGAAAATTATGATCATGCATGTAGATTCAGTTTTTATGATTATTAGAATCAAATGATAAATTAAATTATTGAATTGAAAGGATAATTCAAATCCTTGGTATGTTAAGGTTATTACAAGTCCTTATAGATTTTCTTTAAAAGGAAATTTATGACAAAGGTCAAATTATTTCAATCCAAGTTTTATAGGAGAACAAATGATTATGGTTGATGATTCAATTTATGTTGTTTGAGATATCAATAAATTGTGTATGAATGTGTCACAATGAATAAATCTATGTTTTAAATCCTTCAAAAAAAAATACGTTGCTTTAAAATCCATACTTAAAAACAATAAAGCTTCAAAAAAAAAATTCCCCCAAGAGCAAAATGCTCTCTGGATTTTGCATGGAGGAAGGAAATTAACTTTTTTTGTGGAACAGAGAATATTCCCTCTTGATTCCTTGTTTCAAATTTAATTTCAAAATAAATAATCAATAAAAATGAATATGAATAATTAAAGAAACATAATACAAATATCTAATGTTCTAAATATCCTAGATTTACCTATTAAACATTATTGTCTTTATTGCATTAAATCCACCCCCTTGCATGTCAATCTTGGAATGTATTTTAAAAAGGTTTTAGTTTAAAAAGTTTTTTTTGCAAGTCAAAAAAATCAACATGGAGGGGGTGACGTCACCCTACCCCCATGTCCCATCCCCATCTTCATTTGAAAATGGACGCATGTTTGGGGAAAAGCATTTAAGTTTATTTGATTAAAACATGATACCAAGGAGTTTACTTGCTTTTTCTTCTGCCTTGTATCTTCCATGAGCACATGCTTTGGGAAGGGTGGGGGGGGGCTTGCTATCAGGCTGTACCCCGTTGGCAGGACGTTGTCCCAAACCCAATGCTTGGGAAGCACGTGGGTTAGTGGGGGTTGGTCGTAGGGTGTAGGGGGGGGTTAGGTTAGGTGTGTAGGGGTTAATTTAGGTTAGTTTAGGTGTTAGTTAGATTTTTTATTAATTTAAGTTTATTAAAATTGTTTTTAGTTGATAGTTTTTAGAATGTAATTAAGTTAAACTTGTTTAAAATTATGAAATTTAGTTTTATTAGTTTGTTAAGTTTCTTTTTTGTTGTTTGTTAAAATTTTTAATTAGTTAGTTTAAAATGTTATTAATTTTGTTAGTATAGCATTGTTAGAAGGGTTAGTTTATATTAGTACTTAGTTTAACTTATTTAAGTTTTAAATTAGTTATTAATTTTGTTATTGTTAATAATTTAGTTAGTTCATTTTTAAAGTTTAGTTTAGTAAGATTAGTTTGGTAAGTAGATTTTAAAATAAAGTTTTCTTTATAATTTAATTGAAATTAATGCTTAGTAATTAAATGGTTACATAGTTAAACGTTAATTGCTTAAGTTTTAAATTGATTAGATAAAGTTCTAGTATTTACTTTTCCTTTTAAAATTTAGCTAGTTTTACATTAAGATAGTTATCAAATTATGTTTGATTAATGCTATTTGTTTTGAGTTATTTGTTTAAATTCTAATTTATATTTAGTATTATTAGTTTACTTGCATGCTTTAGTTAGTCAGTCTTAATTTTATTTAATTTTTAAAGTTAAGTTTTATTTAAAATTTAGTCACTTATTCTGCTTATGATTAGATCAAATTTAGATTTAGTTAGTCATTAATTGATTTTTAGTAGGATTTTGATAGTTAATTATTGTGTTAAAGTAGTCAAAATTTTTTAAATTTAATAAATTATATATATATATATATATATATATTGTCATGCCACAAATTTTTAACATAAAATTTTAATGCGAGAACACAACCAACTTTTTTTTTTTTGTAGAATACATTAGCGTTTTCCTAACTAGATGAATGGTTTCGTGTGCATTGTGAAGGGGGATTATACTCCTATCAAGTGGCAGTTATATTTGATTGTTACTTTGTATGATTAAAAGTGTGAGTTGCATGCTAAGTTTAGAGTTTACAATGAAGCTTCGATAATTACCTAACTGGAGTTGTTGATAAGATTAAAGGATACACTATCCGTATTTAAACTTGGAGTTGTTAAGGTTCGTTAATGGATTAAAAGGCTCTACTAGGGAAATGAAGTTATGAGCCATTAGTTTTCGCACTCAAACCAAGACACTCTGATGGGTAGATGTGATTTATCTTATGTGAATGTGGTGATGATAACATAGAAGATGGCAACAAGAGGATGAGTTATTACTCAGTGTGTCTCCATCAGTATTCGGGTTACCATTAATTATATGTTCTATTATGAGTTTACTACTATTATAGTTATACCTTACCAGTGCCTATACTTTCTTAGTTTGCATCTTTTCACGAACAGGTTACATTATTATTTTAAATTATCAACTACGAAGCTTGGAGCTATTGTGCAATTATTATCTTGATCAGATCAGTGTTCAATCTCGTATCTCTTTATGTTGACATCAAAACATTGTTAATTCATATTTAAAATTAAGTGCCCATCTTGGTCATCTTGACTATACTACACTCGACCTAAATAACCACTAATTAATATAAGATAGATCAAAATGATATAATATAATTTTAAATAGTATATACCTAAATAATCTAAACTTATATATATATATATATATATATATATATATATATATATATATATATATATATATATATATATATATATATATATATATATATATATATATATATATATATATATATCTACTCACATAATAAGAGAAATATAAGACATATCCCTAGTTACCCATTCTATCCTTATACTAGAATTAAATGTATTAAATTCAATAACATCTCCCTATAACTATTTAAACAATCAATAACTATATCCTATTTATATATATTAATTCCCACTATAACATGACTTTATTAACTTATGCATCACATTTAAATCATATAATATTAAACTAAGCCCAAACCCACATAACTAATTTCTTTTAAATCAACTTATTAGTCCTATTATGTTGTCACTTCCTACTAAACACCTAGGCTAGGGGTTTTTTCCTTCATCATTACATCCCTATAGGCTGTCTTATCACACTTCCTTATGCAATTTAAGTCTATCCTCTTTTTCAAATGCATTTTTTTGAGTTAGTTTGAATTGGGGCAGATTTTTTTTTTTTAACTTGACACAATAAAGTTGATTAGCTTCCCTCCTTGCCACATGGGTGCCTAGGTGGGGGATAGTGGTAGGTGGGGAGAAAATGGTAAAGAATGTGTGCTCCCCAAGGTTTCCTAAAGTCTTTCCTTCCTTAAATGCATAAAAGAGGGTGTTGCCCAAGGAGGTAAGGGTAATCATGACATGGTCTGCACAAATAAAGTTTTTCAAGTACTTTTTCCCTTGCTCCAAAATGCTAGCGTCCAGGTTTGAATAATGTGCATTTGTTATTTCAACTTGCAACTTTTCATATCTATTGTATTTTATAAGAAAGATGTGTTTATTGTTTTGGATGAAAAAGGTGGCGCTTTGGAATTCAAAGCTAGCCCAAAAGTCAAGTAACATTTATGTGTTGCATTAGTAGGTATATTTTAGTTTCTTCATAGATAGTGATTAGACATTTTAATTTTATAGTTATTGTTTATTCTCAAATTCTTTCTAGCTAGGGATGTCTTATTCCTTTAGGGACCTAGGTAGACTCTTAGCCAATAAAATATTACTCTGTAATAGAAGAAGTGAATTTAGTTACCTTTCCATATAAATTCCAAAGAGATAAATGGGCACCTTTAGCTAGTTAATTTTTATGTTCTTTACACTTATATGTATTATTATGATTTTCTTTTCCCTTAATAGGACTCATCCTTCATGGATTATTATAATGATATATTATGAATTATTAAACTTGTTCTTACCATTTCAATTAATAAACTCATTAGATCTTTTAGACAAGAGATTCCATTTAAAACAACATATGTAGAGAATTCAAATTAAAAACAATAGAACTCAGGAAGTGTTGAGCTAATCTTTCATACAACCAATATTTTCATTATCTTCCATATCATTCAATACCAAGACTTAAAACTTTCTACCATTCTTACTATCAATTGCATACCTTACTTCTTTATCAATTCCAATACCAAACATCAAACTTTTAATTATTCCTTATGCAATAGAAAAATAAGATATCAAGGTGGCAAAGTCTAGTTACATTCCTATTGTAATCTCAAGATACTCAAATTCTCCTTCCTGCATATTCCTATTCAATATAAATGGAACAACATCTAAGCAGCATACCCTCTCTACTATTATCCTTGTGAATTTCTTTCAATACAATATCAAGCATGAATTCTATCAACTTGAGCACAATAGAAAGATCATATATAATACTGATACATCAACTTCTCTTCTTCAGAACATATGAAATAGAAACAACACCACACTCTACAATACAATTTCTTTCACATAACCAAGGAGAATTTCTCTCCCCTTAACACAATAATAATGCATCCGCTCCTAAGCAAGAAATGGACTCCATAACATCAGGTTACCAATACTCTTCAAAAGAATACCTACACAAAAGAGGAACAACTCGGGAACCATGGAGGCTCACCTCCCAACCTAGGCCTCAAAGAGACCACCCCCATGCTAGGGGAAATAAGGCTCAATGGGGATACATTCAAACATCATCATAATAACAAGAATCCAACATGAAAATCATAGTTTAACAACACATTTACAATTCCCAACCAAGGCTTGCACAATGATTCACAAATGGAATCATAAACATTGGGTGAAGGTGGAAACCCAAGGAGGTTTACCATTTCATATCATATCTGCCATAAAAATCATGCCCTTTCAGGGCTAAATCAACAAAATACAAGGCCCTTTTGGGGCTTCATAATATCATGCCCTTTCAGGGCTTCATAAACATCTTCCACCACACACACTACCAACACAACATCCTCCACCACACACAACCAACAGCTTTAGCTTCCTACAAACCCATACTTTAGTTACTTCCTTCCTCACCATTTCTCCTTTTCTTTTTCTTTTTTTCTTTTTCCCAAGGCAAAATATGAATATGACAATGGCATACAATGGAGCCCATACTCAAGGGTCCTCAACTATGCAATCCAACTACTGCCCATTCACCTTAGACTCCTCTTCCCTTCCCACAAGGGTGAGTGCAAGTCCCACACCCATAACAATGCTCAAGAACAAAGAAGAAAACAAAACCAAGTAGAAATAAAACAAGAAATTTTCAAGAGTACATCACATTATCACAACACAAGAATTTCAAGAACAATCCTACCAAAGGCACTCTTACAATTTCCAATGAAGAAGCATGGCATGAAGCACTAACCTGATTACAAGCTATGGCAATGGAGTAAAGACCTCTTCCTTCTTGGCTTTCAAGCTTCTCCTTCCCCACCCCTGGTTGTCTCTAAAATTAGAGAGTGGGTGAATGAATCCCCAAGATTGGCACAACTTCCCTATAAAGACCTTCACTTTCATCCTCACCTACCTCTTTTACTTTTTTTGTTTTTCCACCAATGAGGACTTAACCAAGTGGTGTCATGAGGAAAGAAGTTAGGTCACAATATGATTTTCGAATTGGCTTGGAAATGACTCTTTTTGAGGGTCCCCTAGGTCCCCTAGACTCACCTATGCTAATATTTAACCCCCCAACCCATACTATTACCATGTGGGTGACTTGTTTTCACAAAATTAGCACTTAAGAATCACTTAGACTCTATAAAATTCCTATCACTTGTAGCTTGCATTCCATCAAAAAGGTGATCCTTCCTAACACTCTCCAAGGTGGTTTAATTGATTTTGCAATGAGGATTAGGCTTAGGTTAAGTGACTTCATGCCAAAGTATCCAATTGGACATGTCATTTACACATAGACAATACAAGTGTCAAATGACACACACATGCATAGAAAAACACTTCACACATTACGATGACATGTCACTAATCAACCATGCTCTCTGATTGTAACACTCATGCACAATCACATTACGAAGGAAACACAATACAACGAGGTTTAGAATCTTCAAAATATTCACCTTGGCTTAACCATGTTCACATAAGGTTGAACCTTGTTTCCCCATTAATCTCCATGGTTCCACTTTCCTGCACACTCAACTTAAACATCAGTAACGCAATAAAATAGTATAGAGTACATGCAACACATAGAACATAAATCCACTATCTCATACTTCTCATTAATGTATACAAGTAAGTATCATCTAATCATGTCTATTCTAAGTACTATCAATAAAACATTGCAATATCATATTCCATTTAATTTTTATCTGAGTGTGTATTCACAATATTACATTCTCATAAAGTATTTAAAGCATTGAAATATCAAACATTTTTAACTAAAATAGTCTTTCTTAACATAAATCATTTTCAATTAGAGTATCATCACAACACTTCCTCAGATAATAATGAAACTCTGAGTTATCTTTAGTAAATCGTAAAAACAATATAAAATGGATATGTGCAGACTAGTTAACAAGTAACTTTGATTAAGTTTAACATAAAGGTCAAACATAGTGACGTTTCTAGCAATATCCCCTTATAACATTATAATTTAGAACCAAGTTTCAAACATATCCATGTATCTGATTATCATCATAACCTATAGTCATAGTTGTTCTTAGTAGGCAGAATGTTATTTTATCCTTCTTAACTGCCTAGTAAATCGTCCATAGTGTCTCATGGTCAGGTTCTTGTCTTAGACATTTTAAATCTCATGTCCATGTGGTCTTATTTTATCGACCTAATGTTACTAGAGAGAATATCAAAATCCACATTAATCTCCTATAGGAACCCTTAAATCATGATTTGCAATAAAACAAAATATAAAGCATAACTCAATTATCTCCTAACCAATTTTATTTCATCAAGATCTAGACACGGGTACTAGTGTGGGCCTTACACACACACACACACACACACACACACACACACACATATATAATATGTTTTAATTCTAGTTAATTGTTTTTTCGTAGTAAGTTTTCAATATTGATTAAATTGACAATCGATAATTGTCTAAGAGATTTATAATTGAACTTGATCTAGTTGAACTTGATTAAAAATTCTTTTAATCTAATATGAGACGAAAGATGCTTTGTAATAAATGTCAAATCTATCTTTAATTATAATGTTATAGAGGAAATTTAAATCTATTGTTTTAAGATTACTATGAAATGAAATAAACGCTGATATTATTTTAATAGCGGAAGTATTAATTTAACAGTGTAGAGAACCTATACTTAAACTACGATCACAAACTTATCCACTTGAGCATTTTAATAATCTTTATAAAAAAAATTCATGTGTTTTTCCTTCGATTTTTGGGCATGACAATAGGTCACAGTTTCAATAAAATGGTTATGATTTGAACTCAGTTTTTATAGCTAGTATGGAACATTAAGAATGTTGTAATAGCAATTTATGGTATAGTAGTATATATCATCGATCAGTTGATACTCTATGTGAACGGGCATTAATTCAATTACAATTTGGAAATTCGTATGCTGTCAGGTATTAGTTATCTTATGTTATTAAGGAATTTGGAAACTCGGCAGTGTCATTTTATCAAATAGTTAGAGAAAACTTGAGAACAGGTAGATACTTCATTTCGACAGTATAAAATTTCTCAATATTTATCTGAATATTGTTTTCTTTAAGAAGTTATAAATATGTGTGTGTGTGTGTGTGTGTGTGTGTGTGTGTGTGTGTGTGTGTGTGTGTGTGTGTATGTGTTTAGCTGTGATTATGTTGTGGATGACATGACATCTGTTGTGAATTTGGGTTATTGAGGGCAGCATTAAGTAATTCTTTTATATGGAACTCAAAATTAATAGAGGTAACATAGAGATAGCTTAATTTGTTCATTATTACATGATGGAAATTGAGTCATAATTAGTTAGTGTTTTTGAAATAGTTCGCAACTGAATATGACAATTTTCGATAAACAAAACACATTGGTAGATTTTTTCGTTTCATTATCAAGATAGTCATTATATGAACAGCTAGTATGTACGTTATAGATTAGGAATTTTATATCCTAAATCATTTTCGGATGTTGGAATGTTGAAATTCATATTGCATTTTGTGAATCATATTCTAAATTGATTTCAGATATTATGTCTTTATATGCTATTGTAGTTATATTGGGTGGTGGCTTATTTTCAAACAGAGATGTTACTTCTATAAACACTTTTTTATTTTAATAACATTGTCAATGGCCACTTAATAAGTTTTGGATGTACTTAGATTCTATTATGATTATGAAGTGTCTTATTAGAATTGTTGGATTGTTTTGAGATAAGATGTTTAATACAAAATTCTTTTATTATAAAGATGTTTTCAGTTCATAATTGAAATGAAAGTAGTTGTAAGTATTGAGGCAGATTATGATATATGTTTGACGATATGTCATTTAAAACAAGAATATCACGTGCTTTTGATTTTTTATCTTGGTTAGTTCAAAGTTAAGTGTAGATGGTTAGGTCAGTGGGGAATTGAATGTATAATATGAAGATTCTATAAATATCGTTGAGTTGGGACAAGAGTTCAATTGTATTTGAGAGATCTTGATCTTATAGGTTTTATTTATGTTGTTATAATTACCTATATTTACCTTTGAACTTGGCAGAATAAGCTGTGTTACAGACGGATTAAAGGATGTAGTATCATGTTGTATACTAATTTCATACCTATTGCATGTACATTCTTTTGTAAATCTATTGATGTGTATTTTAAGAATAGCTGTGATGAACATATATCGGGGTGGCTGAATTTGGTTTATCCTATTCAGTTAATTAATTTAGTGATAACTTTAAGATGAATTGGGTGGGTTAATTACATATTAAAAGATTATTGGCCTTATGTATAACTTAAACCTATATGGTTAGGTACGGAGAACAAGGCATATGTCTATTCTGTCTTCGACAAGTATAATAGAGAATATCGTTATGTGTTGATTATAAGCATACCATTCATGGATGCAAGATCTTAGTGCCATAATGATGAAACCTCAGTATATATATGATTCATTTATGGGTTATTCTTAGTGAGAGTTTAATTTTGCATTTTCAAGTAAATATTTACTTCTTGCATATTAATTATGGAACTGCACTATGTTTGGTCTAACGTGTATGCAGTTGGATTACACTTTTCAACTCAGTGTGTATTGAGCCCTCTTTTTGTGTTGTGTTGCATTTATGTGTGTTTTCCAAGTGCTCCAAGTCATTTAGCAATTAGATATAGATGATTGTTGCAGTTACTTATTGAAAACAGGATTTAGGATCCCTATGTTGGACATAGGTGTTTAGAAATGTTTTTGTACTTCATTATTGTACTGAACTCTATATGTATTCACATTATAATGGATATGTACTTTGATGATATCATCTTTCATTTTGAGGTTTTCAGATTGAGAGTGATTAAATCTGTGTAGTTGTACTTGTAATAAGTTGATTTAATAAAAAAAATTGTTACATTTATTGTTCTTGTTCTTTGTTTCAAATCTATCGATTTATGCTTAGTGTAGCACTACAGAAGTTAACTATATAATAATCTAGTTATGAATACTTAATATTATGAGAGAAATTATAAATAATTTAATTATAAGTATAATTTCAAGTTTGAGTTTTCTCTATTAGTATTATGAATTTTTAAAAAATGTAAATATTAATATTGGACTTAAAATAGAAGTCACAGTTTAATATTTTATTAATAGAATTGATATTAATATTTAAATCTAATAATATACATATATATTATTAATTAAGTCATTTGTGATTTAAGATTATTCAAATTAATAACATGATAATATTTCAAAAGTGATATTCATAATTTATTTATAAACACATCTTTATGGCACAATGTGAACATATAAAATGATACAATTAAACCATATGTCTTAAAAGCTATGTGTTTTCTTTTTTTCTCTTGATAGTTTTGTGATTTTTTTTAATGCTTTTATTTGTGGACTATTTAGTTGGCCAAGTTATGATGTGCATCCGAGACATCTTTGAGTTCTTTTTTATGATGATATTTGAATTTATTCCATGATATATTTTATGATTAAAATTGAGATTTATTTTATGAGTTTTATTTTGATGAGCATCTAGAAGAACTTGAGTTTTGAGAAGCAATGCCATTTTTTGGTTTCGTTTCATGAAATTGGATTTGGTCTTTATTTATTTTTTGGCATGGGACACAATTGTGGTTTGTGAGTTTTTGGGAAAGTGGTCTAGGTGCATTCTATGTGAGTGTCTTACAATAGGGGCTAGTGCCCAAAGTGGCTCTTAGGGTAACTCATTGCAAGTAGTGTACCCAATGATAACATAGTAATTAAAAATCTTTCCTAGCCCTTTCCTTGAGATAAATTAAAAAGATAAGTTAGATATTTTGCCTCACCCATTCCTTGAGTGCTTTTATAGGCTAAGGATAGGAATGGGATGATAGCTTGAGAGGTATGACTAGTTTTCCTCATCTTCATAAGAGGTTGTTCTAGTTTTGCATAGAGTCACTAGGGGGTCAGGGTCCTAAGAGACTACTAGGGTAACCTTAGACATGGCTAATGTGATGACACTCCCTAGTATGTAGCCTAAATCTCCTTTGTATATTGTATTTTTCTCTGGTTGAATATTTATTATTGGTGTATTTATTGTTGATGTTTTATTTTCATTAATGGTTGTTGGTGTTCTGTTGGTTATTGAACTTTTTACATGTGGCTTTTGCATTATAGTGGATATCTTCATTGATGTTATCTCTTGATTTTTGATACTTATTTTATACTTGGTATTGATATATTTACTTTGGTATGTGTTATTGGTATTGGAATAAGTGTCTTTTTTATTCTTACTATCTTTTCTTCTTTAGCAGTCTGTGTGCCCTTGAAATATATTTGGCTATTTAGATTCAAGTTTTATAAGATTGTTTTATGGTTTAATTATTGGTATGTGGATCATTCATTATGGTCCATTCATAGTGGGAGTGGGAAATAGTGGGAGGTAGAATTGGGAGGTAGTGACTTTTTACCAATTGAGTCCCCTTTAGACTGATAGTTGTTGGATATTTGTTGCAACAATTGCACTACTACCACTCTTATTCCTATCTTGTATTTGATGTACTTATATCAATTATCACATACCTTGCAACATGTAAGTAGATGTTATTCATTAGGCACATTTCATTGTATCAATTATAGTTATGTATTTTCTTTTGACTTGTTGTATCTATTATATCTTAATGGTCATGAATATTATACTTGTGATTCATTTAAATTACTATAAACTTTTTAAACAATACTTTATGTGATGGTGCCCTTAAGGAATAATTTTTTATGGTGTTTTCTTATGTGTCATTTATTTGTATGTGTGTATTGCTTTTACATTGTTACTTTGATATTTTTTAAACTAAAAAAAATAGTTGAGTAAATATTGTAATGTGTGTAGATTTTTTTTTCTTCAATTCCCAAACAAGGGGTTGGAAGTATTACATTTAATTATTATCTCTTACCTAGAAACATTCATGCTATCTATGACTTTTGTATTTAATTTAATTTTTTTTAAAAAAATCTATTATCATTTTTTGACCTATTTATGAGTTTGTCTAGTGGCTTTTGGCATAGGACACTACTAAATTTTTCTATTATCTTGGCCAACTTGTTACTTTAATCTTAATATCTCTTTATCATGTTTGACCTTAATCTCAAATGAATTATACTTAACCTAAATAGAAATTTTAACTTGGAAAAATAAAAGTAGCCAAGTAAGTGAATTTTGTCCACATTATTTTAGTGCTACCATTAGTAGAGAAGAGTTTGGTGATAATGGCAATGAAGAGAATGAAATAGAAATGCACTACTAAGTTTTAGAGTATTATTTAGATCTATGACATTACTATTATAATAGTTATTTATTCTTATAAAGAGTTTTATTTTCATAAGATAGTTAATCTTATGTCCACAAGTATTATTTTGTATCTAGCTATTTTGGCAGCGAGCCTTTGTTTGTAATTCCAAACAAGTGAGATATTGTCTGGATTTATTGTTGTACTGGTAGTTATCATTTATTTGTAAATTTTGAGTAGTGAGATCTTGTCATATTTTATAATGAGATCTATACGTCAATGATTATTATTTGTTGAAAAGTGCTCACCATGGTTTCCCCTTTTTTGAATTTTTTGTGCATGAAATTTGGGTTTTCTTCTATTGTTGGTTATATATTTTCTTTTGTTAATGTTTAATGCGGTAACTACACAAACTAATTAGTAGTATTTTGGTTTATGCTGGTTCACCACTTTTCTCAACAACTATAGTATGTTCAACACTCCTTCAGAAGTTTTTTGCAAGATGAGGTTTGATTACAACTATCACTCATTTCATTAGCACAAAAAATGCATAAAGATCCATCTATGGCTCACACGTGTCTTAGAGAACATATAATATGTATATAAAATGACTCCTCTCATTGGTCTTTGATTTCTAAATAAAATATAAATAAATTACCTTACATTTAACCGACTTACAATAATAAAATTTGAACTCATTTCCTTGCTAAATAGATGAAGAAACAATTCTTTATTTGGAACTTTTATTTTCTTTTATGAATTGACATTTATGTTGTAGATTTTTTTTTAGTGGTGATGTGTGTTTTTTTATAACATTTTCCAAGAAATAGTTTATTTTAGTCATTTATACATATTATTAATGAAAAAGTTTGAAGTAATATTTGAAATATTGAAATGAACTTCTAGTGGGTTGAATATTTCTTGGAGGTAATATATTACAATTGTAAATTATATAGAAATCTCATCATAATTTATTACCCAAACTATTAATTCTTTGGATAAATTGATAATTCTTGCATATAAATAAAATGCATCATGTAACACTACCACAAGCAAAAACAAATAAATATGAAAACCAAAAACAAGCACAAAGGACACAATATTTTTTTTAAAAATCAATTCCACTTAATACAAGAACAAATACACAGATTGAAACACTTCCAATCTAAAAACCTCAAATTACAAGTAAATATCATCCAAATATGATTCCATAAAGATTCTAATACATATTGAGTTCAGTACAATAATGAAGTAAAATCTCATCCTTAAATGCCTATGTCCAAAATATGGACCCTACAAGAAAATGAATAATGATTCAAGAATAACTTCAATAAGCATCTTTAGCTACTTGTAAACTCAAAGCACTTGGAAAAATATATAATAATGCAACACAACACAGCAAGGGGGCTCAGTACACAATGATATAAAAAATGTAATCCATCTGCATGTATGTTAGTATAAACATATACATAAATATAATGCAAATATCTGATTACTTCAACATAGTGTAGTTTCATAAATAATATGCAAGAAGTAAACATTTACTCATCATTGCAAAATTAAACTTGCACTAAGAATAACCCATAAATGAATCATATATATACTGAGGTGTCATCATTATGGCACTAAGATTCTGCATCCATGTATGGTATGCCCATAGTCAACACATAATGGAATTCTCTATTATACTTGTCAATGACGAAATAGAGATAAGCCTTGTTCTCCGTACTTAATCATATAGGTTTAAGTTATAGGTAAGGCCAATTATCTTTTACATGTAATTAACCCACCCAATTTATATTAAAGTTATCGGATAAACTAAATTCAGCCACCTCGATATACATTCATCACAGCTATTCTTAAAATACACCTCAATCAGATAACAAAGAATGTACATGCAACAGATATAAAATCAATATACAACATGATACTACATTCTTAAACCTGTTTGTAACACATCTTATTCTGCCAAGTTCAAAGAGAAATATAGATAGTTTATTCATCAGAAATAAAACCTATAATATCAAGATCATGCAAATACAATTGAACTAGCCTCAGCTCAACAATACTCACAGAATCTTCATACTATACATCAATTTCCAGCTAACCAAACCATCTACATTTATCCTTGAATTGATGAAGATACAGATTAAAATGCCTATGATATTCTCATTTTAAAGGACATACCATCAACACAAATCATAATCTGTCTCATGCTTGAAACAACTTCATTACAATAATGAACTAAAACTCCTCTTTATAATAAAAGATTATTAATTCATAAAATTTAATTTTCTAAACATCATATAAATGTTCATCAGAATGTGAAGAACCTCCTTATAGCAATATCGTGAGAATGCTCGAAATAACATAATACAAAGTGATAGCAGAACTCAGAATGAATCTACTGATCGCAGGCCACTTCGAGGGGGTAACCTCCTTTGAGCAAGCTCAATACAATAAATTCGTCCGTGCCCATCAAGGGCCTCAACCTATTCTTATATACTGAGTACGATCTAGAAAAGTAATACTACCTATGCATGTGGGATAATAAAATATACTCACGGGACGACTTACAAAGCATATGTGTCCAACAACACTATTCTAACAAAATAAACAGAAGGAACACACAGGTTCCTAACATCCCCTCTCCCTTAGAAAAAAGCTTTGTCCTCAAAGCTTAAGGTGTGGAAATTGTTGTTGAATCTGAAGAAGGGGTTCCTAGGTAGCATCCTCTGGTTGCATGCCATGCCACTGAATCAAGACCTCAGAGATGGAGCGAGAGCGAAGCTGGCGAGTGCGCTGGTCAATGATTGCCACCGGCTCCAGGATAATGGATCCTTCTGTATCCATTTCAGGGAGAGTAGTTTGTGCTCTGACAGTGGTACCCAGAACTTTCTTTAGACAAGAAACATGAAAGACTGGATGAATGCGGGAAGAAGGAGGAAGTTCCAGTTTATAAGCAACTGAACCAATCTTCTGCAGAACCTTATAAGGCCCATAAAATTTTGGGGCCAGCTTATGACGCCCTTTCAGCTTTAGGGAGGATTGTTTGTATGGTTGTAGACGAAGAAAAACCATATCCCCAACTTGAAATGAGCGCTCAGAACAGTGTTGATCTGCTTGTTGTTTCATCCGATTACGGGCCATGTGAAGATTATCCTCTAAGGTACGAAGAATCTGATCCCTGCTGCGGAGAACTATGTCAACTGCCTGGACTGGTGAGCTGTTGGGAGTGTAGGGAAGGAGCACTGGAGGTGCCTGACCATAGACTGCTTCATATGGAGTCATTTTAGAGGCAGTGTGGTAAGAGGTATTGTACCACCATTCAGCTAAAGGGAGCCACTTGGCCCACTGATGTTGCTGTTCGGAAGTGAAGCAACGAAGATAAGTTTCCAAGCATTTATTGACAATTTTAGTTTGACCATCAGTTTGTGGGTGATAGCCCGAACTCATCTTCAGTTTGGTGCCAGTTTTCTGAAATAGTTCAGTCCAAAAATGACTGGTAAAAGTTGCATCACGATCAAAGACAATGGAAGAAGGGAGTCCATGAAGACGAAATATCTGGTCCATGAAGATTTGTGCAACAGAGGAGGCAGTATAGGGGTGGCTGAGGGCACAAAAATGACTATATTTCGAGAGACGATCAACCACAACCAAGATCACTGTCTTGCCACCGGATTTAGGAAGCCCTTCAATGAAATCCATAGAAATATCAGTCCAAATCCGTGTAGGGATGGGCAATGGTTCGAGCAAGCCAGGAAGGAGGGTCGTTTCACCCTTGTGGCGTTGGCAAGTATCACATTTAGCCACCATCTGTTGAATCGTCTGTTTCATCCCTTTCCAAAAGAAGTTTCTCCTTGCGCGCTCATAAGTTTTGAGGAAGCCTGAGTGCCCTGCTGAAGGAGAAGCATGGAGTTCATAAAAAATAGCCTGATGTAGAGCTGGGTTCTGAGGAAGCACTAGCCGACCCTTGTATCGAAGAGAAGCACCATCCCAAGAGTAATGTGGTATAGCAGAAGGATTATTGGCTAGCTGGTGAATGATTTGAGATAAAGAAGAGTCACTGTCATAGCCCTGCTGAACAGACGCTAACCAATTGGGAATGGGCATAGAAATAGCGGAAAGGGAAGCTTGATTATCAAATGTGCGAGAAAGAGCATCTGCCACAATATTCTCCTTACCCTTCTTGTAGGTGACCTCATAATCATACCCCATGAGTTTGCTGACCCATTTCTGTTGTGTAGGAGAGGATACCCGTTGTTCCAGGAAGTATTTCAGACTTTGGTGATCGGTTCTGATGCAAAAATGACTCCCTAAGAGGTATGGCCACCACTTCTGTACAGCATGCAAAATAGCCATCATTTCTTTTTCATAAGTAGAGAGGGCTAGATTCTTACCAGAGAGGGCTTTGCTAGTGAACGCAATAGGATGGTCATCTTGCAGGAGAACAACACCCAATCCATTGCCGCAAGCATCACTCTCAATAGTGAAGGGTTTGGAAAAATCTAGCATCGCGAGAATAGGTGTACTGCACATAGCCTGTTTCAGTTGTTCAAATGCAGTCTCAGCAACAGGGGTCCAGGAGAAGGCATCCTTTTTTAACAGAGCTGTCAATGGTGCTGCAATTTTCCCGTAATCTTTGACAAACTTGCGGTAGTAGCCAGTCAACCCCAAAAAACCCCGAAGGCTCTTGAGAGTTTTAGGATGCGGCCAAGTTTTCATGGCATCTATTTTTGTAGGATCCACCCGCACTCCATGGTGTGCAACAATATGCCCGAGATACTCCACTTCCTCCTGGCAAAACACACATTTAGATAGTTTTGCACAGAGTTGATGATCAGAGAGAAGTTGCAAGACAAGCTCCAGATGATGGAGATGGTCAGCCCAAGTTTTGCTATATATGAGGATATCATCAAAGAAGACCAGAATGAATTTTCGGAGGTATGGTCGAAATATGTTATTCATCACTGCCTGAAATGTTGAAGGAGCATTCGTGAGGCCAAAGGGCATGACTAAAAATTCATAGTGACCATCATGTGTGCGGAAGGCAGTTTTAGGTATATCGTCCTCATTAACCCGAATTTGATGATACCCAGAACGAAGATCTAACTTGGAGAAAAAATGAGCCCCATGAAGTTCATCAAGAAGTTCATCAACAACTGGAATGGGAAACTTGTCCTTTATAGTGAGATGATTAAGTGCTCGGAAATTAATGCAGAGTCGCCGTGACCCATCTTTTTTGCGAACAAGCAGAACTGGAGAAGAAAAAGAACTGGTACTAGGGCGAATAATACCTTGCTTCAGTAAGTCACGAACAAGTATCTTGATTTCGGTCTTCTGATGAAATGGGTAGCGGTAGGGCCTGATGTTGGGCGAAACACTGCCAGGAAGGAGCTGAATACGGTGGTCCTCTGGACGAGAAGGAGGTAATCCCACAGGTTCAGCAAATACACCAGAATACTTGTCCAAAATGTGTTGGAGATCGGCAGGAGTGCTAGAGACTGCTGATGGCTACATCTGAATGGAATGGAGCTGAGCGATGACACCATGTGAATTCTTCTTAAGAATTTTTTCCATACGGTGTGAACTGATGATGCTGAGAGACCCTGGTTGTAAGCCTTTCAAAGTGTGTTGGTGCCCCTCGGCTGAAAACTGCATCCAAAGTTCAGCAAAATCCCAGAGAATGGGGCCAAGAGTGCGTAACCATTGGGCACCCAAAACCACATCACAGCCACCTAAGGGTAAGGCAAACATGTCAGAGCACATGTTATAATCTCCAATAGAGAGACGCACATTGCGACATTTCCCTTTACAAGGTAAAGTGCCCCCATTGGCAATCATGACTTCAAAGCTAGAGCAGGGATGGATAAAGCAATCAGCCTGTTTGGCTATTCGTGGATCAATGAAGTTATGAGTGCTACCAGAATCAATGAGTATAGTAAGAGGGATCTTTTTGAAAAAACCCTGGACCCGCATGGTTTGTGGAGTAGTGACTCCTGCCAAAGCATGGACAGATATCTCTGGTGGAGCTTCTTGTGAAGGAGGTTCAGGCTGGTGAGGCTCAACCTCAACATCCACTGTTTCCTGAGCATCTACATATTCTTCCAGTTCCGGTGGAGAATCCACATCCAAGAGATAGAGCTTTTGCTGAACACATCTATGGCCTCGAGACCATTTCTCATCACAATTATAACAAAGCCCTTTGTCTCGCCTGACTCGCATCTCTGTTTCAGACAAGTGCTTGATCGGAGTAGTTCTGGGAGCTGGTATGACTGGAGGGTTGTGAGAACCTGTATTTCTGAATGGAACAAAATTAGATCTGGAGCGTTGTAGAGCACTAATCTTGTCTTCCGCTAACTTAGCCAACCCAAGGGCTTCCATCATTGTAGTAGGTCGAAACATTTTGACTTCTGAGCGAAGTGCATCCTTCAGACCACTGACAAAACAACTACGGAAGAATTCATCAGACAAGCCCTCTGTGTAATTAGCTAATTTTTCAAACTCTGTCTGGTATTCTCTTACAGTGCCTGTTTGACGCAGTTTAGTGAGTGCTCCTGTGAAATCATCAAAGGAACTAGGGCCAAAGCGCTCCAAAATGAGGGTGCACAATTCGCTCCACGTTGGGCCTACATTAGCCTTGATGTACCAATGGAACCATTGAAGAGCTTCATGTTCCAAATGAAAAGATGCAAGGGGGACTTTGTGGTTATCCAAAGTATTATGCAAGCTGAAATACTGCTCTGCCCTATAGATCCATCCAGTCAGATCAGAACCATCGAAGCGTGGAAAATCAAGCTTTGGTCCACGGAAATTGCCAGAAGAGGACCCAGTATCTCCTGAATGGTTTCGGCTCATGGCTGACTGCTGAAAGTTAAGACCCAGAATTTTGTCATCCATATCTTGAAGTTTGGTTTTGAGGGATGCAATTTCCTCTTCCATGATTTTTGCTCTTGTACGCGTAACAACCATAAAGCAAGGTTTTTTTTTTTTTTTTTTTTTTTTTAAAATTTTGGAATGGGTAGAAGATGAGAAACAAAAACTTTTTTAGTTACGGCAAACTTGGATTTGGGTAAAACTCATATAGGAAATGGGTGTTCGACGGGTGGTGGGAGACTATCTGGGGACAAGGGAAAAAGAAAAATGAGGGTTTCAAGGGTAGGGAGGCGAAATGAGGCGAACAGTCCAAGAGGGATAAGGGAGCAAAATGAGGAATTGAATCTTGTGGCTCAATTTGGTGGCGATTGGATGAGAGGTGAAAAAGATAGGGCAAACCCTAAAATTAGATAAATGAGGGATTTAGGGCTTTGATATGTAAAATTTGGGGTTGGGTCGCCAAGGAAGGAAGTATGCGAAATGATATTGCAGACGTTCTGCGGAAGTATGAGCAGAAACAGAAAGCAAACAAGGAAGCTACGAATAAAAAACAGAAAAATTTTTACTCTTTTTTTTTTTTTTTTTTTTTGAATGAACAGTCGACTTAGAAAAATTCACTCACAGACAGAACAACTGAAAAGAGTTATTGCAATAACAAGAGATATTAGAAGTGAGAGGAACCTGAAGGCCACGACAGGAAAAAAATTTGATGTAATTTCCACCAAGCGAGCCGAAGAGAGTGCTCTGATACCAGATGTGAAGAACCTCCTTATAGCAATATCGTGAGAATGCTCGAAATAACAGAATACAAAGTGATAGCAGAACTCAGAATGAATCTACTGATCGCAGGCCACTTCGAGGGGGTAACCTCCTTTGAGCAAGCTCAATACAATAAATTCGTCCGTGCCCATCAAGGGCCTCAACCTATTCTTATATACTGAGTACGATCTAGAAAAGTAATACTACCTATGCATGTGGGATAATAAAATATACTCACGGGACGACTTACAAAGCATATGCGTCCAACAACACTATTCTAACAAAATAAACAAAAGGAACACACAGGTTCCTAACACAGAATGCTTCAAAACATATTCAAACTAATTTAATCATGCCTGGCAGACTTCTCCAAGTAATGTTATATATATATATATATATATATATATATATAATTAAAACATCAATAATGATACCATGTATTCCAAATAAATTCCAATATCCAAATGCAAATTCTACTTATGGTCAATTCATAAGCTAACACCAATTTTTGAATTACACCAACTAATTAACAATATGTTACCACCCATAACCAGAATCTTAATAACATACGAAACTGTGAATCTGAATATAATTAAATGCACAATTCAATAAGCAACAATTACTTTAACTCAATACCTTTCTACAATCTTTCTTAACTTACTGAGAAATTATGTTGTCACAGTGATATATATATATATATATATATATATATATATATATATCTCGACCTGTTCTCCAATTTCCTATTTACTATTTCAACAAGATATCATGACTAGTGTTGATAAAAATAATATGACCAAGTTCCCAATTATCATAAGGCACCTATTGCCGATGATAAGTAAGTCAACACAACAATTCTCCACGGCATCGACTGCCAACAACACACAAAATAATATGCTGACAAATGCTACTACAACACTTTTATAAATTTTGAGCTAACCATTTGAAAAAATGCCCTCCCATAGTTTCATGAAAATGCTCAAAGGTTTATCTATGTTTTAGTTTCTTACAACTCGCATATCACAAAAGACTTTTAAAATACTGATGTTTACTTACAATCACTGTGGGTCAGACTGAGTCTCTTACCCGTATGTATTTATATAATTGATAAGACAAGCTTGGATTTAAAACCCCAATCCTTACAAACAAAATAGAGAAACATTCACTCTAATTCTCATAAAGATGAAAAAGTATAGCGAATACAAAAAAAAAAAGAACATTCCAAATTAAATTTATACCTTAACTTCGTGCGAACTGTATGACAAAATGCCTCAGCTATAACTATACATTGCTACATTATTCTGTTTTAGCTAACAGTCGAGAGCATGAAAATCAAACACAATATGACTTGATGGAAGATATAAGTAGATTAATAACTACACTCCTATTTTTCCCAATACCCATGCCAACTAAAACCCCAAACAAAAAAAAAACACTTCCTCAAAATTCTATAATTAATTTTTCCATGAGCATATGTAAATTGTTTACAAAATACCAAATAACAATATGCATCAAAACTTGAAAAACACAAAGCTTGCCTCAATGGAACCCGTAATCATCAAATTATTACTCATATAACATACAGCAATAATGCTACAGCATGCTATGTTACCATGGCAATTTTTTTTCCATACCCACATCCAAATCTAGAAATACACAAAGTTGAACAAGATTATTTCCAACCCTACATACTCCCACCCTTGGGTGTCGATATGCAAAACTATAAATATATAACCTTTTAACAATCTTGTTTGCAATTACAAATGAAACACACACGAAAAAAGAGTATAGGGCTTAAGAAAAGCCCCCTACCTCCAAAATACGAGAAGGTGAAAAAATGCTCAACCCACTATGCTGAGATTCAGCTCACCTCCAAAGCCCTAAAAATTGAATCAATAGCCTTGAGAGCAACCTCAAAAGGAATAATTATAGCTGAGAGCAATACAACAAACTGAGTCTCATAAAATAGAGCTCCATTCCAACCATGTTGCCTATTCAACAATAACACCACACAGGTGGTTTACCTCACAAAGCAAGCGGCCCTAAATCCCAGCCAAAAACTTGCAATCTTCAACACCAAGATGGAATGGCCAACTCAAACCCTGCAATCTTCAACACCAAGATGGAATGGCTGACTCATTCCTAAGTGCCATTACTTCCCACCCCCACACCCCCACCCAGGGTTTAATGAAAATTAAAATCCCTATACCCAATATAACAAAAAGGGGTAAAACAATAACTTCCATGTTATAGCTACGGTGATCAAACTTAGAAACTTTAATATAATGACTTCACACTTTAAATTTGTGTGAATTTTAAAAGATATAAAATTATTATATATGAGTATTTACATGAACTAACATTAAATCTTAAGTTTATAGATTTCACCAGTAAAATACATATATATATAGGTGAGAAAACATCAATATACATGAGAGTTTCCCAATCTGAGTAACACGAGAATGAATTTTCCATATTCATAACAATGTGTTTAATTTTCTAAAATTCTGTAAAACATCCATGCTTATCTTAAAAGAATATAGTTAATTCTTAACATGAATCAAATTATAAATGAAATGCCTAACATATTACTTCAATGCTAAAGTCATGCAATCTATTATTTAATTAAATTCACTACCATCCAACTCAAAATTAGTATCTATTCTGAGTTCAAACATGCATTAAGAATCAACGTAATCCTTTTCACAATTAAACTGACATAAACAAATAATGATCACTATAACTGTATCAACATGGACTAAATTTAACTAATTAAATTTAACAAATTAACAAACAGAGTTTGATAATATCAAAGCAATGAACTTGAATTACAACAACAACTGAGGCAAACAAAGAGAAATAGGAAAGAGTAAGGTTAGGCATGACATCCCCCCCCACTAGTTTTTGACTTTCTCCTAGAAGTCGGCAAATAAGTACGGATGAGCTGCTCTCATGATTTTAGTGTCTTCCTAGGTAGCAGATGCTTCATCATTGGGGTCCCATAGGACCTTTACTTGCTTTATTTCTCTTCCTCTTAAACTCAAGGTTCTTCTTTGCATGATCTGTACTGGTTCCAACATGATTTGACCATCCAAAATTTGCAAATTTTTCTAGTTAAGCATGTGAGAAATATGAAGAATATACTTATGCAAAATTGAAACACGAAATACATTATGAATGCATGAAAGACTCGGTGGCAAGGCAAGTTTGTAGGCAACAGGTCCAATCTGCTCCAGAATTTCAAATGGACCTACAAATTGTGGTGCTAACTTGAATCCCTTTCCATATCGAATTGGACTCTTACGCGACCTTACCTAGAGAAACACTTTATCACCAACCAAGAATTGGCAGTCAATTCTATGCTTATCAGCATATTTCTTTTGTCTATCTTGAGCAATAATAAGATGTTGTCTGATCCTTTTAACCTGCTGCTCCAAATCTCGCAACATATCAGGCACTAAAAGAGTCATGTCTTCCATATTACCCCAGCTGAGAGGTGTCCTACAAGGTCTACCATACAATTCTTGAAATGGTGCCATACCTATGGAACTGTGATATCCATTATTGTATGTGAACTCTACCAAATGTAGGTACTCCTCCCATTTATATTTTTTATCCATTATGTACATCCTAAGCATGTCTTCCAAAATCTGGTTGACACGTTCAGTTTGTCCATCTGTTTCTGGGTGATAAGTTGAACTGAAATTCAACTGAGTACCTAACTCTCGTTGCGAGGATTTCCAAAGAGATGAAGTAAACACTGGATCCCTATTAGAAATATCTTTTTAGGAATTTCGTGTAAGTTAACTATCTATTCCATATATACTTTGGCAACCATTTCTACATTAGAGGATGATTTAATCGGAATAAAATGAGCAACCTTTGAAAATTGGTCTACTACCATCATAATAGCATCATGCCTACAAGCTATAATAGGAAATCCAGTTATAAAATCTACAGAAATGGTGTCTCATTTCCATTCTAGAATACCATGTGGCTGTAATAGTCCCACAGGGTGTTGATGTTCAGCTTTAACTCGCTGACACTCCAAACGTCGAGCCACAAAATCTGCTATGTCTCTCTTCATTCTAGGCCAATAATAATTCTACTTAAGGTCATCAAGCATTTTCTTGACACCCGGATGAGCTGAATATGGTGCTTTGTGAGCCTCAAACAAAACTAGATTTCTCAAATCATCCAAGTTAGGAACGTACACACTCCCTCTATATAGCAACAAACCTTTATAATTCATTGAATACCCCTCAAAATGCCCTTCTAAGATGTTGCTACTATCAATAAAAACCTTAAAATCCTAAAACCAATGATCTACAGAAAGAGTCTACAAAATCTTATCCTTAAGATCCACCGTTAAGATGAGAGAAGATAATTCATGTCGCCTTCTGCTAAGAGCATCAGCCACCACATTTACCTTCCCTTGCACATACTTAATCTAGAAGTCATATTCACACAGGAACTCCATCCATATTTGCTACCTATTGTTGAGTTCTGGTTGTGTGAAAAGATACTAAAGGCTACGATGATCAGAATGTAACTCAAATTGTTGACCCAAAAGAAAATGCCACCACTTAGTCAAAGCATGCATTATTGCAACAAGTTCGAGATCATGAGTTCGGTAATTAACCTCATGACTCTTTAGCATTCTGGACTCATAAGCTATAACACATCCCTCTTGCATCAAAACTGACCCAATGCCATCTAAGGATGCATCAGTGCAAACCACAAACTCCTTAGCTAAATTAGGGACTGTCAAAACTAGTGCACTGGTCAAATATTCCTTAAGTTTTTGAAATGCTACCTCACACTCCTCTGTCCACACAAATTTCTTCCCTTTTCTCTGAAGAGATGTGATAGGATGCACTATTTTGGAGAATTTTGACACAAATCTATGGTAATAGCTTGCTAAACTGATGAAACTTTGAACTTTGGATACATTCGTAGGTGCTGGCCAATCAACAATAGCCTGAATCTTGGATAGATCTATAGAAATTCCATCACTTGAAATGATATCTCCTAAGTAGCAAATCTTTGATCTAAAGAATTCAAACTTCTCAGGATTGGCATACAGTCTATTCCTACGAAGGCATTGCAAAACTTGCCCTAAATGTTGCTCATGCTCCTCAACAAAATTAGAGTGCACTAATATGTCATCCAAAAATACCACTACAAACTTGTCGAGGTAAGTTCTAAACACACCATTCATTAGGGTCATGAAAATAGAAGGCGTATTTGTCAACCCAAAAGGTACTACTATGAATTCATAGTGTCCATACCTGGTGCGAAAGGTTGTCTTATGAATATTAGCTTCTTAGATTCTAAGTTGATGATACCCAGATTTCAGATCAATCTTCAAAAAAAATCGGGCACCCTTCTCCTGGTCAAACAAGTCATCAATTGTAGGCAAAGGATACCTATTCCTAACAGTCACCTTGTTCAACTGTCTATAATCTATGCAAAGTCTTAAGGAGTCATCTTTCTTCTTGACAAAGATTACCGGAGCACCCCAAGGTGAAACACTAGGAAAAATCAAACCCTTCTCCAAAAGCTATTCCAATTGAAATTTAAGTTCAACCAGCTCTTGAGCTGTCATTCTGTAAGGAGTCTTGGAAATTGGTTTTGTTCTTGGCACTAAATCCATCTGAAAATTAATTTCTCTTCTCGGAGGTATTCCCAGAATCTCTTCAACAAATACATTTGAAAACTCTGCAAGACCGGATGATCGTGAAAAAAACCTTTATCCATGGAATCATTTAAGTCATTTACCGATATGGAAAACAAACTATAGCCTTTTTGAGAACACCTTGCCAGTTGCTTGGTAGAAATTGTTTGCAAAGAGATGGGTCTCTTGATTCCCACAATAACTCTAGCTAATCCAAGATCATCTACACAACTGATTGACTTATTCTTGCAATCCAAAATAGCTTGATGTTTTTCTAACCAATCCATACCCAAAACTATGTCATACGATCCTAAAGGTATAACCCTAAGGTTCGCTGAAGTAATGAAAGTTTTCATATGAATCTTATAGTTAGGAGCAACAATATCAACGTTCACCTTGGATCCTGATGCTAACTCCACTTGCCATCTGTCCCTTGTCCTAACAACAAGAATTCCACTATTTACAACTAAAGTAGAAGAAATAAATGAGTCTATAGCTCCAGAGTCAAATAAAATAGATACTTTCATACCTTGAGTATTACCTTGAGCTTCAATAACTGTGTTTTGGTGTTCAGCTTGCTTATGATCTAGGGTTGCAAAGATACAATGGTTCCTGGAAAAATTACCAACTGTCACTTTAGACTCGGCTATCTTAGGTCCAACCTTTGGCTTGTCCCAGTTCAGGCACTAAAATTGGTAATGACCCAATTGACCACAATGAAAACACTCAACAAATTTCCTAAATCCCATGTTCTGACCTGAAGGATTAGGAAATGGTTTATTACTCTGCACACTCTGAGGTGGTTGAGAGGGTTTAGACTGTTCTAAACCCTTGGAGTTCTTACTGAACTTTCTCTTCTTGAATTTCCCACCAGAAAATCTTGATTTCAAACTGCCTTGTGGAGGTTTTTGATTCCTACTGACATCTAGAGTAGGTGGATTCATGCTAGTTTTGTATGAATTCCCATGATATCCAAACATCATCTCAATCATCTTATCTCACTCTAAATCTTCCTACATAGTCAAAGGTCAAAAAGTTCACACTTACTGCACTTTTATAAATTTTGAGCTAACTATTTGACCAAATGCCCTCCCACAATTTAATGAAAATGCTTGAAGGTTTATCTATGTTTTAGTTTCTTAAAACTTGTATATCACAAAAGACTTTTAAAATATTGATGTTTAATTACAATCACTATGGGTCGGACTGAGTCTCTTACCTGTATGTATTTATATAATTCGTAAGACAGGCTTGGTTTTAAAACCCCAATCTTTACCACGAAAATAGAGAAACATTCACTCTAATTCTCATAAAGCTGACAAAGTATAACAAATACAAAAAAAAGGAACATTCCAAATTAAATTTATATGTTAACTTCCTACGAACTGTATGACAAAATGCCTCAGCTATAACTATACATTGCTACATTATTCAGTTTTAGCTAACAGTCAAGAGCATGAAAATCAAACACAATATGACTTGATGGAAGATATAAGTAGATTAATATCTATACTATTGTTTTTCCTAGTACCCATGCCAACTAAAACCCCAAACAAAAAAAAAACACTTTCTTAGAATTCTATAATTAATTTTGCCACGAGCATATCTAAATTGTTTACAAAATATCAAAGAACGATAAGCATCAAAACTCGAAACACACAGAGCTTGCCTCAATGGAATCTATAATCATCAAATTATTTCTCATATAACATATAGCAATAATGCTACAGCATGCTATGTTACCATGGAAATTTTTTTTCCATACCCACATCCAAATCTGGAAATACACAGAGTTCAACAAGATTATTGCCAACCCTGCATACTCCTACCCTTGGGTGTCGATATGCAAAACTATAAACATATCACCTTTTAACAATCTTGTTTGCAATTGCAAATGAAACACACATGATAAAAGAGTATAGGGTTTAAGAAAAGCCCCCTACCTCCAAAATTGGAGAAGGTGAACAAATGCTCAACCCACTGCTCTGGGATTTAGCTCGCCTCCAAAGCCCTAAAAATTGAATTGATAGCCTTGAGAGAAACCTCAAAAGGAATAATTGTAGCTAAGAGCAATACAAAAAACTGAGTCTCATAAAATAGAGCTCCATTCCAACCATGTTGCCTATTCAATAGCAACACCACACAGGTGGTTTACTTCACAAAGCATGCAACCCAAATCTCGGCCAAAACCCTGCAATCTTCAACACCAAGATGGAATGGCTAACTCATTCCTAAGTGCCATTACTTCCCATCTTCGTGCATTAATTCAACTGGAAGACTGGGTAAAATAAAATAATTTACTTCCATGTATATAGCTGCGGTGATCAAACTTAGCAACTTTAATATAATGACTACACACTTTAAATTTGTGTGAATTTTAAAAGATATAAACTTATTATATATAAGTATCTACATGAACTAACATTCACTCTTAAGTTTATAGATTTCACCAGTAAAATACATATATATAGGTGAGAAAACATCAATATACATGATAGTTTCCCAATCTGAGTAACACCAGAATGAATTTTCCATATTCATAACAATGTGTTTAATTTTCTAAAATTCTATAAAACATCCACACTTATCTTAAAAGAATATAGTTAATTCTTAACATGAATCAAATTATAAATGAAATGTCTAACATATTAATTCAATGTTAAAGTCATGCAATCTATTATTTAATTAAATTCACTACCATCCAACTCAAAATTAGTATCTGTATTGAGTTCAAACATGCATTAAGAATCAACATTATCAGTCAGTTCGAAACAACTAAATCCTTTTCACAGTTAAAATGACATAAATAGATAATGATCACTATAACTGTATCAACATAGACCAAATTTAACTAATTAAATGTAACAAATTAACAAACAGAGTTTGATAATATCAAAGCAATGAACTTGAATCACAGTAACAACTGAGGCAAATGAAGAGAAATGGGAAAGAGTAAGGTCGGGCATGACACATCAAATGTTCATCAATATCTTTAATATTTGGTATTAGAGAAAAATGATGAACTGAATATGGAGAGAGGTCTATTGTACAAAGATATGCTAGAACTCAAGAAACATGGCATTGGGATAGTCATTTCCAAAATAATTCATTTACTAAATCAAATGATTTTCAATAAAGGAAAACATGATGCTCTTGTTTGGAGTTGTAGGAAGGAAGATTGACCTCTTTGATGTGAATGGATGCTATATGTTTTTATAATAATGTAAAGAAAGGCCTATAAGGAGGAATCTACTAGAAAAACTGACATTCAAGCCTTATCTCTGAAGCCATTTCTACATTGAACCATGTAATACTCTTCTAGTATTTTTGTGTACTTATTGAGAAACCCAAGAATGTGTGTTAGGGTTAAATAATAACATGTTTCATAAAGCCCATAATAGCTAGTGTAGACACCTAAATCTAATGACACAAATATGTAATCATATTTAGTTGTCTTCTAAGGAATTATTAATTAAATATTAAATATTTCATTAATTTATGTTATAAACTAATTAACTTATATGTTTAATTAATTGCATTCATATTGATGAATAAAAAAGGTTCCCATAGTCTAATTTATTAATTAAATCTTCATTCTTCTATTAAATTAAATAATTGTTACAACAAATTTAATTCCAAATTTTCCTCTTTCTATTTAATCAATTAATTTAATCAAACCCTTCAACCACAAACTAAACATCAACCCAACAAATAGCCTAAGCCCAACTCATGTGTTAGTAAATAACCTTTTTAATTAAATAATTCCTTTATTTAATTAATTGACACACATGCTCTTTTTCTAACAAATCCACTGACTAGCCACATCGATCCATCAACTAAACTTCTAATTACGATGAAAAAAATATGAAATTGAATCTAAACAACTACAATCCAAAGATAATAACATCAAATATGATAAGACAATAAGAATTCTAAATACAATAAATTGCATATCGTGTGAACCCTCATAACCTCCTTGCTACTTTACATACACTCCAATTATAGTGTATGTGGTCTTAGTGGTCACTTCAAGCTTTAAAAATTCATATTTGATAATAGATTGATACATATGAAAATCTAATTATAGCTATGACACTTTAAATGTGTTTATATCTCAAAATATCACAATTTTTCTCAAATGGTGCATGATATTATGAAGGATGAAGGATTTCATTTATAGGCCAAGGGTAATAGGAATTGATTTCCAAGATTTAAAATAGAAATAGCATGAGTGAGGGCTAGGAAGAAAGGATAATGGAGCACAAGGATTGTGCATTCTGAAATCCACAACCTTGTGGCAAGTGTCATTAGAAGAATTAGTGTGAGGAGATAGTTGTATGGCTAGAGAGTTAACTAAAGAAGACGTGAAAACAAATCTAATGCCTCCAGGTGTGAGACGGATATATGGAGTGTGAGTGGACTTGGAATTTCGAGTCACTAAGGTGTATCTCATACCTTGAATTGTGCAAGTAATCTTGATGAGGTAATTAGACTCAATTAAGGGTTAATATGGCTATGACAAGATAGGTTATGTAAATTAACAATAAGAATGCATCAAATGTCAATACCAAGAACAAGATAAGTATGCAAATGCTTATATCTATCAAACAAATTAATCACCTTTTTAGTAAAAGATACTTGAGGACCAATGTTATTTTAAATTTTTTGGACAAAAATAATTGGAACAATTATCAAAGAAATCCATAGAATAATGTGGAAAAGACTAGTTCTACTACATGGATTTGTCACAAAATGTAAGAATAGTCAACTTAGCTAAAATCCAATGATCATGAGTATAATCACTATAGAGAACCTTAAAATTTTCAAGAGGAATAAAAAGGTCACCTTTACCATTAGAAGTATCAACGAAATGAATATTTTCTTCTTAAGGGGAAACAATACAGATAATGACTAAGAAGAAAGTGCCACTGATATCACATGTAGGTGCATTGAAGTTGAATTGAGCTAATGAATCAAGTTGTTGTTGAAAGAAAGAAATAGTTAGAGAAACACTAATAATAGTAGACAAATCAAAGAAATAGTTGAAAATGACACAATCAAAATACTAGGAAGTGTTGTGATGTGGAGCCTAATGAAACTCAAAGGTTAATTTTTCTCAATTTTTCATCATGATTCCCTCTAAATTTACTATGCAGTTTTGGGGAAAACACCCCCATTCTATAGGGTCAAGGTTAAATGCCCCTTGTGGGGCCCTAAGGCAAAACCCAAGTTGAGGTCAAGGGGTAGTGCCCCTTGTAGGTATTTAGGGTTAGCAGCCCCAAATCTACTCCCTATCATGATACAAGGGTCGAGGGGTAGTGCCCTCCAAGTCAAAAATTTTACTATGTAAAAGGCATTGGACCAAGTTTATATTTTTGAACTATTTTTTAAGTTATTCTAGCCATAATTTGTAAGAGGAAAAAGTCTTGTATAAAATGTCTTATTGTTATGTATTTCATAGTGTATGATGAGATTATACCTTCTAGTAGTGGTATTGAGCTATAAGGGATTACAAATTGTAACCATGTTATTATAATTGGATAAAAATAATATTGGACTCATTTTTTGGTGGACATAATTGAGGGATTGGGTGAACCACATTAAATATTTGTACCCTGTATTCTCTTCTATACACTTTTTAAAAAATATTTTTATACTAGTTATGTTTTCATATAATTATTACTTTTGTCTTGTTAATCCTAACATGATTAGTGTATGAATTGGGCAGAAACAAAAGGTTTTATAGGTGGAACACTAGGAATCATGGTATAATAATATTGTATCAATATTTTTAGGTGGGAGAATAAGTAGGTGGACCATTGAGAGTTAGACAAGGAATAATAAGACTCCCAATAGGAGGATTGAATGATTTAATAGATGTAGTCATAATAGGAGAAAAAATTGTAATAATTCTATATATATCTATAGAGATAAGCAAGGAGGGTTCAACACTAGTACCAAGTGGAACCATTCCTATTTTAGATGTGGGTTGAGCCAAAGGCTTAAAATGAGAGTAGAAAAGGTGAGTGAGATGATTCAAAATAATATCACAACATTCACAAATACACATAACTTGCTTAAGAGAATCCAAAGAGTAAATATTATTAGTATAGTGATTCTCTTGAAGAAGTGAATTATGTATTTTTTTAATCTCAATAAAAAACTTATGAACTTGTTTAGGAGTACCTTTTAAAGTGCCATCTTAATCATGGTTTGAATGGAATATTTATACACCATGGAAGGATTAGGATCATGGGAAACCATAAGCTGACTAGTATTTCTAATGTGAGGATAACATAATTATGGGTCAAAGGAATCCATTAGTCTATAACTACTCTAAATGAAAATTCTATTGGTAGGGATTAAGGTAATAAAGTTCATATAATAAGAAAGGTAACATGAAGATTATACAAAGAAAAATATAACCATGAGGTATGAAGCAAACAAAAAAGCATATAATATAATGCAATGGAAGTAAATAGAAAATACATAAAAAATGCAAAGAGATGTCAGAAGAGATGAATTTAATAGGAAAATACAATTGAATTCTAAAAAAAACAGAGGAAATGTCTCTAGTTAGGTTGATAAAATATGTGTTGGGGAAAATGTGAAGAAAAGAAGTAAATCTAAATTCATCACATAACCTAAAATGTTAAATATGAATAAGTGAAATTGATTTTTCAATTCCAATTCTAAGGTAACTAGATCTAACAAGATTATTTTAATGAAGTGATGATGCAGGAGTATTCAAAGGTATAAGGGCAATCCTGTGTCAACCAAAAAAATGTACTTAGACTTAGTTTCTATTTTATGTGTTTTCATTTCTGGATACCCATTTGGGTCAAATAAAAGTTTCAACTCTCACAATTCCACTATCAGTGTTCTAGGATAGAATATTTGAACACCTTGGGAAATGTGTAAATGTTGAAAAAATAAGAGTATGTAATTGAGCCATCATTTTGGTGCAATAGAAGGTGTAAATTGGCCAGATGAATGTAATTGTAATTTAGAGCATTCCACAAAAAGAACTAGGTAAAAAGGCCACACAGTTTGAAAGTTATTGCAGTTTTTCAGTATCTGGAGACCTCCTAAGAATGCTTCAAAGTTAGGATAGGGGCATTAAATGACCTTTAATAGGCCCAAAAAAATTTTGAATGAGAAAAGATTTTCCATAGGCCTATACAGTGCTTCAAGAGCTTTCCAAAAATGTAAACGGTTTGTCAATTGGAGCTACGGTTCAAAAGTTATGCCTCTCGAAAGTTTGGTTACTATTTTTGGATTCTTCTAATTTTGTGCTGACTTCTAGAGCCTTCTATTTGGTCAGTGGATACCTACTAGAACTTTCTATAATGTATTCCTAATCCTTAACCCTTCAGGGTCTATTTAAGGACATTTTTGGCATTGTAAAAGGCAGTTCGGAGTGAAGTTTGAGAGGAGGTACTGAAAGGAGAAATTATCTCTAGATTTCTGCTATTCTAAGCCCATAGGGCATGTTTTGAAGTCTATTTTCTCTATATTAAATGTATTAGCTTATTTACAAGGTTAATAAAATTTCCCTTTCCTATTGTGTCCATTTTGTACTTGGGTTGTGTCCCCATCAAGTTGTATCAGAGCTAATTTTCCTGAGTGTGTAGACAGAGCGCCGACTGTGAGGCAGTTTGCACCAGGACTGTGTAGTTGTGGGTTTGAGTTAAGAAGATGCCTTCATGAAGAGAGTGTAGTGAAAGGGCCAGAGCTATTAATCTTGAGGAGTTTAGAGCCCTCCAAAGACAGGTCCAAGCATTGCAAGAGGAGCTCCATAGGGGAACAAATGTTTCTGCAGGTGACGAAAGTGAGGATGACAATGAAGAAGAAGAAATTGGACCAAAAGGGGAATTTGATGGGGAAGTTATGAATTAGGTAGAGGAAAGGATTTTTAGGGCCATTACTAAGTTTGGGAAAAGACCTACAATTGATGTGGGTGTATTTTCAGGAAATTTGAAACCTGATGAGTTGATCGATTGGATCAATGAATTGGAAGAATACTTTGAGTATGAGGATATCAGGGATCCAAATAGGGTTAAGTTTGCAAAGGCCAAACTAAAAGGCCATGCCAAAATTTGGTGGAAAAAGGTTCAATTGGAATGAAATAGAAGAGGAAAGGAGAAGATCACAAGGTTGGATCGTATGGTGGACAAATTGAAGAAGTAGTTCATTCCTATTGATTATGAGCTTGATTTGTTCAAGAAGATGCATGGGTTAAAGAAAGAAAGAAAATCAGTCCAGGAATGATTAGAGCAAGGCATGCAAAAGAAAATAAGGAGAAGGTTTCTCGTTATATCAGTGGGTTGAAACCTAGCATCCAGGAGGAATTAAGTCTAATAAGAATGACCAGAATTGAAGAGGCATACCAGTTTTCCCTATGAGTTGAAGAGAAGCTAAATAAGAGATTTGAAGGGAGACAAAGAGGACATGGTCAAGGAGGAAGGGGTAGTGGTAGGTGATCTGAAGGCCAAAATGAAACCCAAAAGAAGAATGAAGATGTGGGTACTAGCAGAAACCAGAGGAATGAGAGTTTTAACTGCTCCCATGATCAAGACTTTGGAAATTAGAGAGGAAGAGGTAGATCATGTGGACAAGGAAGAGGAGGCTTCCATGGTACTTGTTTCCATTGAAATGAAGAAGGTCATCGTGCCTTTGAATGCCCTCAATGACAAGGAAGGACAAATAGCAGAGTTGAGGATCAAGCTAGGGTTGCTCATGTGGATGAGAATGCACAATCATCACATTCAAAAGATGCAAAAAGAGGAGCAACTTTAGTAAATGAAAGGGTCCTACTAAGTGGTGAGATTGAACCTGAACAAAGGAGGAGTTTATTCCATACCAGGTGCAAGTGTTAGGATAAATGTTATGATGTGACCATTGATGGTGGTAGCACTGATAACTTAGTATTAGAGGAGATGGTCTCTAAGTTGAAGCTCAAAAGGAAGAAACATCCCTAGCCCTATCAGATTGCTTGGGTGAAAGATGATCATAAGGTCCTGGTAGGTGAACAATGTTTAGTGAAATTAAAAATTGGGAGTTACCATGACTAAGTTCTCTATGATTTTATTCCAATGGATTTTTTCCATCTATTGTTGGGAAGACTGTGGTAGTTTGATAGGAATGCAGTACATGATGGTCATGCAAACACATACTCTCTAACCAAGGATGGAGTTCGCCACAAATTGAAGCCCATGAAAAAGGAAGGTGAAAAGGTATGTACCTGTGCTAGGATTTTTCTTGTTGATGAAAGGAAGTTTTTAGATGGCATGAAACATCAGCATATGTGCTATGCTTTGATTCCTAGGAAAGATAAAGAAGGTAGTAGTGAGATACCACTTGAAGTTTTAGATTTACTAGGTGAGTTTGAAGATATCATCTCTGATAATGTTCCAAAAGGATTGCCACCGATAAGGCAAATCAGTCATTAGATAGATTTGATTCCAAGAGCTAGTTTTCCTAACAAGGCTGCTCACAGGATGACTACTACTAAAACGGAGGAGCTAAATAGATAGGTTCAGGAGCTATTGAGGAAGGGCTTGATTTGGGAGAGCCTGAGTCCATGTATAGTACCTACAGTACTAGCACCAAAGAAGGATGAAGAGTGGAGGATGTGTAAAGATCTTGAGCTATCAATAGGGTAATCATTAAGTATAAGTTTCCTTTGCCAAGGATGGATGATCTTATGGACTTCTTGAGTGGAGCTCATTACTTTACAAAAATAGATCTCAAGAGTAGCTATCATCAGATACAGATATGAAAAGGAGATGAGTGAAAGATAGCCTTCAAGACCAAGGAGGGTCTTTATGAGTGGTTAGTCATGCCCTTTGGATTGACGAACGCCCCAAGCAACTTCATGCGGCTTATGAATGAGGTACTTAAGAAGTTCTTGGGAAAAATTGTTATCGTTTATTTGGATGATATTTTAATTTTCAGCAAGACTTTCGAAGAAAATTTATTGCATATTCATAGTGTTCTTGAGAGGTTGAGGGAAGAGAAACTATTAATTAATCTAAAGAAGGGTATCTTTGCAAAAAGGGAGTTAGTCTACTTGTGTTTTTTTATATCATCTGAAGGTCTCAAAATGGATCCAGAGAAGGTAAAATCCATCTTGGAATGGCCTTCTCCAAGGTTTTTTACTGAGGTAAGATCATTTCATGGTCTGGTTAGTTTTTACAGGAAGGTCATTAAGAATTTCAGTGGCATATGTGCACCCCTGACTGACACAATAAGAGGGGATAGAAAATAGTTCAAATGGACTATGGTAGCTATGAGAAGTTTTGAAATGTTGAAGAATAAGGTAACAGAACAGCCTGTGTTGGCACTTCTAGATTTTAGAAACGTGTTCCAGGTGGATTATGATGCTAGTGGAAGTGCTATTGGAGCTGTATTGAGCCAAGAAGGTAAGCCTATTGCATATTTTAGTGAAAAATTGAATGATGGAAAAAAAAAGTATTCCATTTATGATCAAGAGGTCTATGCAATAGTTCAGGCCTTAAAGAAATGGAGGCATTATTTATTGCCAAAGGAATTTTTTATATACTGATCACCAGGCATTACAGTACCTACATAGCCAAGGTAAATTGAATCAGATGCATATGAAGTGGGTAGAGTTCTTACAGAGCTATACATTTGTGTTGAAGTATAGAAGTGGAAAATCTAACAGGGTTGCAGATGCACTAAGTAGGAGATAGTTGTTGCTTACAGTAATGCAGGTTGAAGTAGTTGTGTTTGATGAACTCAAGAATCTATACCCTGAGGATCCTAATTTTGCTAAAGCGTGGAAAGCTTGTAAAGATCTTTTTGGAAAGAACTAAGTGGTTAGACTATCTAATTCAAGATGGTATGTTATTCAAGGGCAGTCAATTATGCATTCCAAGGAGTTCCATGAGGGAAAATCTGATTAAAGAGAAACATAGTGGAGGGGTGGCAAGACATTTTTGTCAAGATAAGACCATTGCCATTCTCAAAGAACATTATTTTTGGCCTCAAATTTCACAAGATGTGAAGAAGTTTGTACAGAGTTGTCAGATTTGTCAAGTTGCCAAGGGATTTAGTCACAATACTGGAGTATATCAGCCATTGCCTATTCCATCAAAGCCATGGGAGGACATAAGTATGGATTTTGTTCTTGGATTTCCAAGGACACAAAGGGGTAATGACTCAGTATTTATGGTGGTTGATAGGTTGTCCAAAATGGCACATTTCATTTCATGCCACAAAACTCATGATGTTGTCCATATTGTAGGCTTGTTTTTCAGAGGTGGTGAGACTACATGGTCTCCCAAGGAGTATAGTTTCTGACAGAGATACTAATTTTTTGTGGGGTATTTCTGGAGAACATTGTAGAAGAAGTTGAGAATAGACTTGAAATTTAGTTCCACACATCACTCGCAGACTGACGGTGAAACAGAAGTGGTAAACAAAAGTTTGGGAAATTTGCTGAGATGTTTAGTTGGGGATAAGCCCAAGGGGTGGGATTTGATTCTACCACAACCCAAGTTTTCTTACAATAACTCTGTAAATAGGAGTACTAGAAAATCACCATTCCAAATTGTATATGGAAGTAGCCCAAGGACTGCACCAGAATTGAGGAAGATAGAGCAAGGGGAGAGGACAAGTGCTAAAGTTAAAGAATTTGCTAAACATATAAGGCATCTGCATGAGGAGGTTTAGGCACACATTACCAAGATGAATCAAGAATATAAAGCTAGGGCTGATCAAAGGAGAAGAAACAAGGAATTCAAAGTAGGGGATCTAGTCATGGTACACTTAAGAAAAGAAAGATTTCCAGCCAGTACTTACAACAAGCTGAAAATGAGGAAATTTGGCCTCTACAAAATTTTGAAGAAACATGAATTAGGAAATGCATATGAGGTGGAGTTACCAGATGGAATTCACATTTCTCCTATGAGTATCATGATGATGGTGCAGAAGAGGAGTTGATGTTAGAGCCATGTCCAATTCCTAATTCTAAGAAGGAGGAGATGGAAGACATTTTGGATCATCGTGTGGGTAGGAGTACCAGAAAAAGGTAGTATGAAGAGTATTTGGTCAAGTGGAAAGGACGATCGATAGAGGACTCAACTTGGATTTCAGCAGCTGAGGTTTCCCATTTGGGATTTCCTCTACCATTCATAAAGTGACAGGGTCACTTTTCAATCTACCCTGGGTGTCTGATGCAGGAGCATCCAGAGGTATAAGGGCAATCCTATGTCACCCAAAAAAATGTACTCAGACTTAGTTTCTATTTTATGTGTTTTCTTTTCTAGATACCCATTTGGGTCAAATAAAAGTTCCAACTCTCATAGTTGTACTATCAGTGTTCTAGGATAGAGTATTTGAACACCTTGGAAAACATGTAAATGCCAAAAAAATAGGAGTATTTAATTGAGCCATCATTTTGGTGCACTAGAAGGTGTAAATTGGTCAGATGAATGTAATTATAATTTAGAGCATTCCAAAAAAATAACCAGGTAAAAGGCCCCACGGTTTGAAAGTTATTGCAGTTTTTTAATTTTTGGAGACCTCCTAAGAATGCTTCAAAGTCAGGATAGGGGCATTAAATGACCTTGAATAGGGCCAAAAGATGGGGGAGGAGAAAATATGGTCCATAGGGCTATAGATCACTTCAAGAGCTTTCTAGAAATGTAAATGGTTTGTCAATCGGAGCTACGGTTCAAAAGTTATGCCTCTCAAAAGTTCGGTTACCATTTTTGGATTCTTCTAATTTTGTGCCGACTTCTAATGTGACTTCTAGAGCCTTCTATTTTTTCGGTGGATACCTACTAGCACTTTCTAGAATTTATTCCTAATCCTTAACCCTTCGGGGTTTATTTAAGGACATTTCTGGCATTGTAAAAGGTAGTTTGGAGTGGAGTTTGAGAGGAGATATTGAAAGGGGAAATTATCTCTAGATTTATACTATTGTAAGCCCATAGGGCATGTTTTGAAGTCTATTTTCTCTGTACTGAATGTATTAGGTTACTTAAAAATTTAATAAAATTTTCCTTTCTTGTTTTGTCCATTCTGTGCTTGGGTTGTGTCCCCATCAAGTGATGAAGGAACACTAAAGGTGTGGTTTCTTGAAACAGACATGCTTTCCTTTTAAGACCTCTTAGAACCCATTTAATAGAAACTTCCTAGACTATAGATGGATTTCCACTCATTGCATTTTTTATTCTATTGTGGACCATGTAATTCCCTTTCAACAATGAAACATTTTAGACCTTTGAGAGACCTTCTTTCTCTCTTCCCTAGACTAGGTTGACCTATTCTAGACTAGGTCAACCCATGTTAACCTTTTCCATATTGGTTTTGGAGCACAAGTACAAAGGTCTCTAAAACTTTATAAGTATTTTATATTACTTTTTACTCAAAATGTATTATTTTCCCAACTAAAAACTAGTATAATATGAGGCTTCGGTACTTCATTTTAACATCACACATTCTCAACTCGCTAGGCACTAAAGGAATTATAGGGCTCAATGTGTCCAAGCATCTAATGAAGATATTTTTATTCAAGTATTCAAGTCTTCAAAGATCCCATGTGAGCATATGTTCTTCAAGATCTAGCATTATTGTTGGCCATCAAGGGAGAATATCTATATTGTGTAATTCATCATCTTCTTCATTGATGGAGATTTACATCAAAGAATTGATGAGTTGACCATAGTAGATCCATTGATGTTATGGAAATATCTCACATCCATCATACCAAGTTCAACATCTACAAAATACTACAAGGTAAAATATATACTAACGAGGTTTCTTTAGTGAAAGGTTAATAGTTATATTTATTTTGTTTTATTCATTTATGTTTACATTTCTCAATTCAAGGTTGATTGTTAAATCTAGGGCTTGACCAAGGAAAGTCCTCACCCACCAAAAAATAAAAAATTATATTTTATGTTTGCAAGAGAAGTATAGAAAAAAGAATCTTATAGATCCAAAACAATCTTTTTGAAATTTTTTTGGAGAACTTGGGTCTACATCATTAGACTACCCTAGAAACATAGTGACCTCATGGGAATTATTATGGAAGAGTTACAACTAGTTTGGCCTATTCCTTTCATCTTGGTGAAAAAATAATTTTCTATGATTTTTCTATGTTTTTCATTTTGTTCAAGGATCCACTAATAGAATTTTAAGCTTCAACTCAAATCTACACTTTTAGAGAAAAAAATTCACCTTCCTCTACATATGTCGAAATGAGTACTCTATCTTTTTTTTCAATTTTGAGTTCTAGCATTGTTTGGTATCTTAATTGTGGTAATTCCATACATTTCGCATCTAGATCAAGACCATACTTAATCAATTAGTTCAATTTTTTATATACATTATTACATAGAGGTAAAATTTTACTTCTTTGTACTACATTCATTTCTATAGGTCATATTGATTACAGGCATCCCATCCTTCATTTGAGTCTTGCTATTGTAATTTGGATCCATAAAGGAATCATACATGGAAATTCCCTTTATCCTCATACACATATCTTTGAATGATGGCTACATCCTATTAAAGTGTTTTCCTCTTTCCCTCAATATTTTGGAGGACTCAAAATATCCCCCCTTCATTTGGATTTTGTATATAGATTTGTTAGTCTATCTTTCCTATCTTTTAAATTTGGGTTTTACCCTCTTTTCAGACAATCCAATACCTTACCCCCATTCTTGGAGTTAGATATATTATTCTTAGATATCTCTCTAATATTGCATTCTCTTTGTTTATCTTTGCTTTATCAATCTATATCTAGTCTTATTTACATTAATAGCTCTCTCTCTCTCTCTCTCTCTCTCTCTCTCTCTCTCTCTCTCTCTCTCTCTCTCTCTCTCTCTCTCTCTCTCTCTCTCCCTCCCTCCCTCTCTCTCTCTCTCTCTCTCTCTCTCTCTCTCTCTCTCATTTTGCAATGTTCAATATGTAGTTTATTCTTCTAATGTATTTATTGCATACATTTTCAAGACAATTATTATTGGGACCTAATCTATATGAACATATATTTTTCTTATATTACATAAGTATTTTAAAGAAATTTTCAAACATCATTCCCTTATATTTAATATAAATAATCACCATCCAATCAACTTAGATTTAGTATATAATATTCCTCTTTATTGGGATGTTTGGTACATTGATATTGTCTCTACTCCTAATGTATTCCTTTAATATGAGGATGTTTTGCTTGAGGGTAGTCCTACATATTCTTTCAATCCTTATCCTTTAATAGACCTAACTTTAATTTATGAAATTTCCTCTATAGTGTGCTTTATTGATAAAGAAGTTCCTTTCATTGATAATGTCACTATTTGGGATCAACTGCTGAATGGTGATGTTTACTATTCTCTTCGTCACCAAAAGCATAGCATGATGATTGATACCTTTTCTTTGCAACATGACAATCTTGATGATTGTTATTCATCTATTATATACATCCTGTGATATTTTATAGAAAGAGGAAGACATTATACATACTTTTATCAATTAAACCTTACCTTTATTTGACACTCCTATTTGAGAGAAACCATTAATGGAAATTTAAGATCCCCATTCTAAAGATTCCTTAGGAAAATAGGATAATAGAAATCTCTGTTATGCTCTCCCTCCTAGTGATGAGTCTATGGAGAGGAAATATCTTAATCAAGTTAATCAGTCACAACCTATTCTCACTCTAAAGGGTTTCCCTCCATAGATTTAACCTCTTGTCACTCTTAATTTTTTTCTTTCCATAACTCTTAAAGGAGAATCTAGTGATTCTAAGGATTGGCATTTGTTGTCTTACTCCTATCATGCATAGATTAATCCTCATCCTACCACTTCTCTTCCACCTTCTCAACTCATTATTCCTCCTCAACCTTGTCTTTCTTAAAATCTTGTAATGGACTATGACTTTGTACCATAATTATGTAGTACCCATGCCAATATTTTTCTTGGGGATATACTTCAAAGATCTTCTACATATCATGCAACCTTGAAGAATTATTTGTTCACTCTTCCAACTCAACCTCCTAAAAAATATAACATCAATGTCTTCTTACAATGTATGAGTGCTACTATAGTTCTACCTTGAATTATATTTACTCATGATGATTTTCCTTCTAGAGAGATTTAAGTTCATTATGATTCTCTTATAGCAGTTGGACTCATCAATGGCAAGCTCATTCAAAAAACCTTGATTGATAATGGGTCCAAGCTTAATATTTCTATAATGAATATGCTCAAATAAATTAAAAAGAATCTTTCCCGTATCAAACTCGACAATAGTACTATATTTACTTTGATAATGTTTCTAAGAAAAAAAATAGTCATCATCACCTTAACCACCAAGATAGGTCCATTTATTCATGATGTTACTAGACCTTTTATTTACAACCTCCTATTATGTTTAACCTTAGTTGCATGCTCTACATTCTATTTTTTGAACTCTTCATAAAAAGATCAAGTTTATCTACTATAATGTTATGTACACTCTTCATGCAAATACTAAACCAAATAGTTGTCTAAATGTTGAGGAGAAAAAATTCAAGGACCTAACAATGATCCATTATCTACAAGTTTACTTTTAGAACATGATTGAGGTACATTAGATTTAATCACACTTTTATTAGCAAGAGTAGGGTTAGTGCTATTTCATTCATTAAATATAAAATAACTCTTCTTTCTAATAAATTTTTTTTTGTTGGAATAATTATATGGGAAACAAGATACTAAGAGGTGGGGAAGGGTGGTGAATCAGGATCTTAAGCTTTTTACTTCAAATCCGCTTCCATTCATTTATATATAATTCAACTTCATAGGTCTACCATCAAAACTAAAATGTTGAAACATAAATGAAATACATCACATCGATAAAAGCTCAACACATAACACAATGATTTGGTTACTAAGGAATACTTCAAGATTAAGGTAAAATTGAGATGGGGATGAAACCCACAGATCTTCATTATTGCAAAAGCAAAGTAACATGTTAAGGTTATAATGTTTGACAATTAAATTTTAAGTAACCTATAAGGGTTCTACCTTGTTAAAATATTAAGAGACTATTACATCTCAACATTATAAAGGATTTTACACTCACAATCAAGAAAGGACTCTATTAGGAGGTTGGCATAAGTTTTATAGGACCACTCTATTAAGAGATTTACCTCATGTCAATTAAAAAAAACATGATTTAGTACCTCATCCTTGATTTTCTCTACAAGCTAATATTGGGTCTCCTCTTTAGTATATCACTAATATTATTCTCCTAATTTGATAACATTTTTCAATCCTTCACTGCATTAATTTCTCTTTGCTTGATCTCCTCTCAAACTTTGCTCTTGCTCCTTCACATGCACATAAGGATACTTGTTCTTACCTCTTCTTACTTCTTCATTGGATCATAATTTTATGATTCTAGGGTTAGAATCCTTCCTATATAAAATTATTATCAATATTTTAGATCTTGATCAATGACTAACACTTCATCATCTTTTTCTATTTATATCCCTTTTTTCTGATTGGTTGAATTGCATGCCTATGGATCATTACCTTCTACAATGGCACATGATCAAAAGTTTAGATAGCTCTAAAAATATTAAATATCATAGAAAAGCATCCCAAAATGGTTTACATATGAGTTTGTGCCATTACAAACTCCCATATCAAAACTAAACTATTGAACACTTGAGTGTTCTGACACTCAGTCTTGTAAGCATCTTCATGTTATTACTTGTCTTCTATATATGTATTTACTCAATACTTTCTAACCTATCAATATGCTTGAACTTCATTGTATTATTCTACTTTGACCTTTTCTTGGTGTGCTCATCGTCTTGGTCTCTACTAAATACTTAGCAACCAATAACTTTCATGGTATAAGCTTTGTATGCTCAACCTTTACTAGATAAATTGGTCATAGTGATGACCTTGTAATTTTGCCTACTAAATGATTAAGTTCTTAGAAACTAATACATAACTTAGGCTTATAGATGATAAATCTCCCCCTTTAACTTTAATGGAAAAAACACTCTTTCATGAGAAATTTATTCTTCATTGAGACCAAAGTTTGATGTTCTACAATCTCAAATTTGCTCTTTGATCTGCACATTTGTTCAATACCTTATTCTTCTTCTTTATTTATTATATCCCTCTTTAATATTGATGCAAACCTCTCCCTTTTAAAGGAAAATAGGTTTTATTTTTTCCTTCAATTGCATCATGTATCACAAAATGGATTCAAGAGAGGGATCTACACCTTCAGAATAAAGTTGCTCACAAACATGGCCTAGGAACCCTAGAGAGCACAACTAGTCTATAACCATAAAACCATTAAATAATAAGCTTATAAATGAAATGGGAACCTATATGCTCAAAGTGGAATGGAAAGGTCCATGGGCATCCAAAAAACTCAAATTGATTGGTTAGAATAGCCTGTTGGTGTTTGAAAACGTTACCCATTTCCAATTACCCTAATGAGAACAAGATGCATCTAGGGGCAGCTAACTCCCATTATCAACACATCCATTCAGACACCAGGCCAACTATAAGGCATGACCCTTCTTCTACTTCAGGCTCTGCAAAACCTAGGCGGGTAGATCTGTAGATTCTTTAAATGGTACCAGTTGTCAAAGCATACACTGAATCTAATATGAAGCAGATAAAACCCTTATTTATTCTATACTCAACCAAGAATCATAAGCATGAAATAGCTAAGAACATAACTCATGAAACTGGCAAGCTAAGTGTGGGTTAGCATTGAGTAGCTTTCAACATAAAAGGGAAAATTGATTTAATATGTTGATAACAACAAGACCCAAGTATGAACAACAGAACTTAATGATCCTATCTCTGACCAGTGCCTTATCTATTGGGAAATTAAATGAATCATAACCATACATCTCTTGGGATCCTCAGACATATCTCTACATCAAGATCCCTGATCTATCTTTCACCTTGTGAATAGACATCTGCTACAGAATGAATCTCATACTCAGAAAATCCTATCATGAAATCTGCAAACCCTGTGACAAATATCAAGCAATTACATGGTTCTTTGTTCCATAAGCAAGACATTTTAACCACATACATTTCAAAATTTAATGCAACCTAATTCATGCTCTTTGATCACAAATTAGAAGAAATAATAGAGCATTAATCAGGAGACAAGATTCAAACTGAACTTCAAACTTTTGCTGCACTTTATTTGTTTTCCTTGAAATCAAATACATGAAATATATAGAAAAAAAAAACTCATAGATCACCTAACAGAAAAGAACTATCTGCATAAAACTTAAAATGTTGTTCAATACAAGAAGAAATGCTAAAGAATGGTTTCTCAGTGCAAAAATTGGAACCCTTACAAATGAAGAAAGAAAGAAAGATATAGCAAGAAAGGAATTCCCGGATTGGATATGCAATTGCCAGGTGTCCACTTGAAATCCAATCCTCTGTAACTGAAAAACCTCTTTCTTCTTTCATCCCTTCTGATATGATTTTGTTTCATCATTAATCTATAACAAACTTGCAAAATATCCTTGCCTAATGATGAAAACCCTTTACTTGCCAAAATATCTGATTGCCCCATGAAAAAGCCAGTGAAAATGAGTTTTTACTGAGTAAATTAGAACAAATTTGACCCTAACTGCATTTCCATTGCTTTCTACTGATATCCAGGTCATTATCTTGACAAAAAACAAATCTGAACTTCCTGGTATGAATATGGTTGCACTTTAGGTACTTGATAGAAAACCTCATGTAGCTCAAACTGACTAATACCTGTGCAAAATCTAACTCCAGAATTAGAAAATTCATCTTCTCATGATTCCGACGATATATGATAAGGCATATCTAGCCTCTCGAAAATGTCTGAAATCTTCATTTGAAAAACAGTCCTCTCGTAGAGACATCAAGTCTGCACATAAATTTTTTTTTATAATCTAATGTCTTAACATTAGAATTAAAACCTTGTTTGATTTTAAAAACTGACGTGCATTCCTTTTTAGAAAATAATTAAAAACTATTTTTTACATTCTTCAAATTTTCTCCTATCCCTTGAATCCGGGGTCAAACCTGTTGACCAAGCTGATGACACGTGGCACTTTCTGATTTGCTCCTTCAACATACAGTCATTGCCCAGTCACTCACACCACGTCATCGTCGCTACCTCACTATATTAAACCTCGTGCATCTTCTACTTGGCGAGTAAGCGAGGACCGCTAGATGTGCCACGTGGCACAATCTCATTGCAACCGATCTGATCACGCATATCAGCTCCTACTCGCTCAACCATCTGCCACTTGTCACGATTTGATTCGCTGATAGCAGTGCAATGGAACCCACATAACATTTTGGATCTTGCCAGGTTTTTATGGTTTTTCGGCGACCTCGCTACTTCGCTAGCCGGAGTTACCAAGATTTTCCGGCTAGCGAGATAGCGACTAGCCGAATTTTGTGCTTTTCCGACGCCTATCCCTTGCTGACATCAGCAAGTCTAGACTACATATTTATTCAAAATTTATGCATTTTTGTGCATCTGACATCATGAGCCGACCCCACTGCGTGCTTGATTGGCTTTCCAAAACCCTACGGCTTTCAAGACACTTATAATGCGTGTGAGATTGTATTTAAAAAGCTGAATATACTTTCGCGCTGCCAATGTGGGATAAGAGTTTCTAACAGTTTCAGCTTTGTTCTCCATTCTCATGTCATCTCAAATTGCTTTGTGCATGTATGTGGTGAGCTTGGTGCCTCTGCCCTCTCTCTTGACTGTGTGGAGCTCTTTGTATGGAGCATACTTCAAAGCGCGGGTTCTTTTATCATTTTTCATACGTTGAGCCTCTTCTCATTGCTGCCTCTGCGTGAGGCATCTTTTTAAGTGCGTGGATGTTCTTCATTTACCATGGTGGGCGTTGCCTTGAAATAGCTTCAGACTCTTATACATATTAAATGTGCCCCTGCTATTCACGTCTTTTACCAAAAATTTTTAAAAACTGCGGTTTTCTTAACCATAGCTGAAAAGGAGGGAGACTATAATACTTGCTCCCGCCTCCTACTTTCATTCGTGTGTTCTTATGCCTTTCATTCACATGTTTTCCTCTTAATCTGGGCTCTTTGATCAGCGCAGGGTTATGGGCCTTCTCAAGCATGCCAATATGGACACCTTTATCATGTTCAGATCTTTAAACCCCACTTCTTGTAGCAATTGCTGATACTACATTTAGAAAGCAGCCTTGGCCTAGTAAATATACCTTCGTAATCTTGTTGATCATATTGGGGGGTACTACTGGGTATGTTGCAACCGTTGACTACCTTTCTTGCATAGACTGTAGATTCTTCTTTTACTGGTGCTCTGGCAGCGACTTAGTTTTTTTATCTTTTCTCCTGTTTTGCTCACACTACTCTCTCTGTGTGAGGTCTTTTACATTGGCATTAACTTGTTATTAATGTTTTCCAAGCTCCTCACACTTCTTACTTGCTGGTGCATTCCTCTTTCGATGCTTTTTTGGCAACGTATTCCATTTAACACAAATAGTGCATCAATACCTTTGCTCGTGCTACAGAGCATTGCCCAATTACCTGAATATGTAGACAGTTCCCTTTCCAATGTAACTACGCGGTGAAAAATGAAGAGCCATTTACCCATGCAAGTCTTGAAAATTTAGAACAATAGATCATATTATTGTAACTCACACATCATGACTTGTGCTTATTGTTAGATTTGTCTTTTCTAAATAAGGATGGGAAAGCAACACTTCAGATGGTCATATATCTTTATCTTTCCCTTTCCCTCTCACATAAATCTTTATCTCTTTGTACACTACCCCATCTTCCAGCTTCTGAAACCTTTGGCACAAGCAAACCTGGAAGAGCGCTTTTAATGTCATCACCAAAATTGCCTCTTTTTTGCAAACTATGAATTTGGTGCCAGGGGTCTTTTGACTGGCCTTAAAAACTGATCCAAACACTTGAATGAGCTCTGAAGGTTGGCACACTGATTCTCTGTTCTGCGTACTTTTACCCTGCCAAATCTCGTCTCATGACGAGTTCAGGGTCAAAAGATATTGACCATCAAAGTCGCCCTTTTAGAATTACCTGCACCAAAACATGTCAGAAAACTATAAACTGGGTTTGGATTTGGTTCGAAAAACTAGGTAAATGAGCACATGGGGAAAAGAAAACTGGGGCACTCATTCTCTGTCATGAGGACATTATGGATCTACGATTTAGGCTCATGACGAATAACTAGACGCATTTGGCGTGCATCTAAAATTGGCTACCCTTATTTGCAGGACAGGAAATGATGACAACATAACAATTTTTTCAAACGGAATGACCCTAGAAAAGTGTGCAACCAGATTCGTCAAGATGTGAAAATTGAAACATAACAATTCTTTGAAATCTACAATGTAACGCAAAAGGAATTTTAGTATTTTCGTCAACTGGGTCAAAATTATGATTTGTCGAACAGGGCTTCCCAGAATTGTGAACAACTAGTTAAATTCACAAAACAGTAAATGACTAACTTTGGGGGGTGCAAAACCTAGTCAAACGGATTTGAAATGACTTGAAAATTGAAACATAGGTTCTTTGTTATACATACTAAACATCCCCAAAGTGGCTAGTCATGACACATTCCTAGGTAAAAAATATTCAGTTGCAAACTGGGCCTCTGATCGCTATTTGACACTTGGGCAGAATTGCAAATTTTGACACTAGCTCAAAATGGGACTTCGTAGAATGGCTCAGAAACTCAATTTAACTTCACGAAACACTTAGGAATGCTGAATGAAAAGTGCTAGAAGCATAAAACACCTCATAGGTTCAAAGGTATAGCCAGGTACAATCTCATTTAAAAGCATTTATAGGGCTAATTTTTCTCAACAGGGCTCAAAATTGACCATGCAATTTTTAGTGCCAACAGTGGCTCTGTCTGGGGATGCATGCCCCTTGCGGGCATGGAAAGGATTCAGATCTCTGGAGGAAGCAGACCATTCCCAAAAACTTCAAAACTCTTCTCGAACAGCTTATTGAAAGCAAGGAAACAACTACAACTACCAAGACTGTGTACACACGATGGCCCCGGGCCACCGAACTTCAGCAAAATTGTTTACCTCTATCATAAACATGGTTCTCATTTGAAATTTCATGAGGTAAACTAAATTTTCTTCTCCTATTAGTTTCACCAATCATATTATCATCATGTAACAAATCACTTGGCAAAACAAAATCAGCACTCTTACTTCCATAATGCATATAAAAACTTGCTTCATTCTCTTGCTCACTATGAAAGTTCTGATCAGCATGCTTGAACATATCAAACTGTAATTGAAAACCTTCTCTAACAAATGACTCATGCATGCTATCAATTTCGAATATGAATGCATCATATTCAACTTGGGGAAAAGAATCACTCATACCTTGAAAATATGTTTCCTTATGCATAACCGAATGATATTCAAATGAACATTCTGACTTGTACTCACACATGTCATCAACATCAAAATCTGAAACTAATCCACAATATTCCATTGGTTCTTCACAATCAGCAAACAGATTAGTCTTCACATTAAAATATTCATCATAAAACTTAGTACAAGATGCATGTTGATTTTCAAGAATAACTTTGTCAAACATCTTTTCATCTATCTCATTAGATGCAACATCATAATCATTTTCTCTGTCAAACTCAGAAGAAGAACATTCTGATCTCTTATAGCAGTAAGATAAAGTATCATCATCAAACTTATTCTCTGCTAAATCTGAAACTTCCATGTGTTCTTCAAAAAGAGGATTGATAACTCCATGCAAAGCGTCTTTGTAGACATTAGGACAAGTAATGTGCTGATCAACATCAAAGTCCTCACCATATAATGGATTAGTGAAAACTTTAAAATCATTTCTAACATCACTGTCATGGACACTTGTAGCATATGAAGAAGAAAAATCAGAATCATATGAAGACTCAACATCCACTCCATCAACGAACCATGTAGAAAATAGATCAAAGTTACTTTCATTGTCTCCATATAGGTGATTCAAATGTCTTGTAAGAAAATCATCATTTATCTTACCAAAAGGTGCTGATGCATTAATCTCAGAGTCAATCACGTATTGATCATCATTACACTCATCCTCAAGACACTCTTCTACACAATTAGGCAATACGTCTTTATGGATAACCTCTTTGTCTTCATATTGTGTAGACACATTTTCTTCATAACTTTCAATCTCAAACTGGTTTACACAATTCTGATATGGAAACTCACTTTCAAATTTAGAAACAGTATTCATACCTTTATTAGCAAGAGAACACTCACTTCCATCATTGCTCTCTTCTTCCCAATCAGCATCTGATTCACATGAAGACGGACACATACTAGCACTGTCCTCTTCTTGACTTGAGTAATAACTCTCATCATCAGCTTCATATGACACCTCTTGATAAAATATTGGATCAGCAACATAATTATCACTTGGAAAATGACTCTCAGCTTTATCATACTCACATTGATATGATTGTCTTTCAACATCAGATTTAATAACGTTCTCAACATGATGCAATCTCTCAATGAGATAATTCATTTCTTGCCTATCCTGTTGGTCAAGAGAATGCATCTCTACTGCTGAAATATTATCAACATATGAGCTTAGTTCTTCTGACTGTGACTGAGATACATATGATTTACATTCTTGATATTGTGTCATCTTGCCATGACATGTCGGATCAGCAATTTCACCTTTATCACTTGATAGATAACTTCTGGTTTGCTCCACCTCATACTGAGATGAATACCTTTCCTCTTCCTGATTCATTACGTTTTCAACATAATGCAAATTATCAATGGGAAAATGAATGGCCGGATTTATATCTTGCATGGATGACTCATCAAGTGAATTGATTCTATTATTCGCTATTGTAATACCATAAACATGTGCATTCACTTCAGCATGAATGGAATCATTTCTTTTTTGCAACAGAAAGATTTCATGTTCACATGTTTTTATTTCTGAGGCTTCAACAATAGTATTTACAACAGTAGGAGTGCTTATTTGCTGATCTGAAATCAAACTCTCCTTATGACATTGACTTGTGCTTTGCACCTCATATTTCCAACCAATATTTCTAGAGAAGTGACTCCGAGTTAAGCCATATTTCATGTTATTCTCAATCTCTATAGCTGTCATGAATGCCTGATGCAAAGTCTTGGGTCTTTTATCTCTCAACAGATAGTTCATCTTCCTATCAAATGCACCGAGATAAACCACTAAACACATTTGATCATCCATCTTGTAACTTTCAGGAAATTCACTCAAAATCTTTGCAAATCTGATATTAAATTTAGGAACTAACTCACCATTCCTGATTTGAATTTTCAAAAACTTATCAAAATATTCAGAGATGCTTATTCTTTCCCCGAACTGTATCATGAAAGCTGACATTAATTCATCACAAGATGAAATTGAACATGCTGGTAAAAATGAAAACCAGTCCCTAGCATCATCCTCTAAAGTTTGAACAAACAATTTCATCTGAATGTCTTCATGAGAAATTTCAAAATCACCAACCAAGTCACTAAACAGCTGAACATGATGACTGGCTAAGTTTTCATGGTTTCCACCAAACTTAGGCAAATATTGTCTAAGGTTACAAGGCATAGTATTCGGGAAACCATGGATACCATTAAAATTCAATGGCATATACCGCTTGGTAGAGATGGATCTAGGAACTTCACTAACCGGTTGCATTTTAAGTGAAATGAATCTTAACAGTCTTCAAATTCAAGACACACTCACCATTAAACATTTTCAGAATTCATAACTTGCAGCAGATTTTCACAACTCTCTACCAAATGAATGTTTTAAATACACTTCACAATTTTAAAACAACAATTGAAACCAAATCCAATGAAATGTATAAAAGACAAAACTAATATCCTCTTCTTAGTGCTCGAACTTCACTTGGTGGAGAATAAAAATGTAGAACTAACTTTCATGGGAAAGAAAATTGCATGAAAGCATAAAATACCTCAAGTGTTGCTGCATGAAACCACTGATCTGCTGATTTGCCTGGTGCTAATCTAAATTCTTTACACCACTAATCAAACCTTACAGAGTCGCCACCTCCTTAAGGAGAATTAAATGACATCACTGCTGTGATTCATCTTTATCATTACAAATTCTTATAACAGCAAATCAAACAACACTTCACAACTTACTAGTCAGAAACTTAAAATAGATCTCTCTTCTTGCTTGCAAATTCACCTAGTTTTCAGATTTTCTTGATTCCACTGAAAACTCTTGAAAACAATTTATACATCACTGATCTACAATGATTTAGAGATCCTTTAAGTAGAGTCACCACTCACTATTGTGAGAAAGATTTGAAACAATGATTTATAACATGGCAGATCTGAACTGACAATTCAACTTGAAAATTTTGAAAGTCACCAAACACCTTGAAGAGAGACACACTTTTGATCACAATTCTGACTTTGTAATTACAACAACACTTTTGAAAACAAGATCCGGTTGAATTGATTGAAAATAAAACTTGAGGAGAGCACAATCTGAACTCAACCAATAAGTCATTGTTGCAAGTGGATAAAACATACTGGGGTACATGATTTGGAGTAAGAAAACTGGAAAGAACATCAGAGAACTTACTGCTGAAAATTTTTAATGCACTTCTCCTGCTGTATTGAATCTCTTCTTTTCAAATTCTCAAGGTTTGTCTTGAATCTAATTTAATACAGTTCCCCAGCAGAGTCGCCATTTTGTTGGTGTTTGAAAACGTTACCCATTTCCAATTACCCTAATGAGAACAAGATGCATCTAGGGGTAGCTAACTCCCATTATCAACACATCCATTCAGACACCAGGCCAACTATAAGGCATGATCCTTCTTCTACTTCAGGCTCTGTAAAACCTAGGCGGGTAGACCTGTAGATTCTTTATATGGTACCAGTTGTCAAAGCATACACTGAATCTAATATGAAGCAGATAAAACCCTTATTTATTCTATACTCAACCAAGAATCATAAGCATGAAATAGCTAAGAACATAACTCATGAAACTGGCAAGCTAAGTGTGGGTTAACATTGAGTAGCTTTCAACATAAAAGGGAAAATTGATTTAATATGTTGATAACAGCAAGACCCAAGTATGAACAATAGAACTTAATGATCCTATCTCTGACCAGTGCCTTATCTATTGGGAAATTAAATGAATCATAACCATACATCTTCTAGGATCCTTAGACGTATCTCTACATCAAGATCCCTGATCTATCTTTCACCTTGTGAACAGACATCTGCTACAAAATAAATCTCATACTCAGAAAATCCTATCATGAAATCTGCAAACCCTATGACAAATATCAAGCAATTACATGGTTCTTTGTTCCATAAGCAAGACATTTTAACCATATACATTTCAAAATGTAATGCAACCTAATTCATGCTCTTTGATCACAAGTTAGAAGAAATAACAGAGCCATAATCAGGAGACAAGATTCAAACTGAACTTCAAACTTTTGCTACACTTTATTTGTTTTCCTTGAAATCAAATACATGAAATGTACAGAAAAAAAAACTCATAGATCACCTAATAGAAAAGAACTATCTGCATAAAACTTAAAATGCTGTTCAATACAAGAAGAAATGCTGAAGAATGGTTTCTCAATGCAAAAACTGGAACCCTTACAAATGAAGAAAGAAAGAAAGATATAGCAAGAAAGGAATTCTTGGATCTGATATGCAATTGCCAGGTGTCCACTTGAAATCCAATCCTCTGTAACTGAAAAACCTCTTTCTTCTTTCATCCCTTCTGATATGATTTTGTTTCATCATTAATCTATAAAAAACTTGCAAAATATCCTTGCCTAATGATGAAAACCCTTTACTTGCCAAAATATTTGATTGCCCCATGAAAAAGCCAGTGAAAATGAGTTTTTATTGAGTAAATCAGAACAAATTTGACCCTAACTGCATTTCCATTGCTTTCTACTGATATCCAGGTCATTATCTTGACAAAAAACAAATCTGAACTTCCTGGTATGAATATGGTTGCACTTTAGGTACTTGATAGAAAACCTCATGTAGCTCAAACTAACTGATACCTATGCAAAAGCTAACTCCAGAATCGGAAAATTCATCTTCTCACAATTTCGGCGGTATATGATAAGGCATATCTAGCCTCTCGAAAATGTCTGAAATCTTCGTTTGAAAAATAGTCCTCTCGTAGAGACATCAAGTCTGCACATAAATTTTTTTTATAATCTAATGTCTTAACATTAGAATTAAAACCTTGTTTGATTTTAAAAACTGACGTGCATTCCTTTTTAGAAAATAATTAAGAACTATTTTTTACATTCTTCAAATTTTCTCCTATCCCTTGAATCTGGGGTCAAACTTGTTGACCAAGCTGATGACACGTGGCACTTTCTAATTTTCTCCTTCAACATAGAGTCATTGCCAAATCACTCATGCCACGTCATCATCGCTACCTCGCTATATTAAACCTCGTGCATCTTCTACTTGGTGAGTAAGTGAGGACCGCTAGATGTGCCACGTGGCACAATCTCATTGCAACCGATCTGATCACGCATATCACCTCCTGCTCGCTCAACCATTTGCCACTTGTCACGATCTGATTTGCTGACAGCACTACAATGGGACCCATGTAACATTTTGGATCTTGCTAGATTTTTATGGTTTTTCAGCAACCTCGCTACTTCACTAGCCGGAGTTACCAAGATTTTTCGGCTAGCGAGATAGCGACTAGCCAGATTTTGTGCTTTTCCGACGCCTATCCCTTGCTGACATCAGCAAGTCTAGACTACATATTTATTCAAAATTTATGCATTTTCAAGATCTGACATCATGAGTCGACCCCACTGCATGCTTGAGCGGCTTTCCAAAACCCTACGGCTTTCAAGACACTTATAATGCATGTGAGATTGTATTTAAAAAGCTGAATATACTTTCGCGCTGCCAATATGGGATAAGAGTTTCTAATAGTTTCAGCTTTGTTCTCCATTCTCATGTCATCTCAAATTGCTTTGTGCATGTATGTGGTGAGCTTGGTGCCTCTGCCCTCTCTCTTGACTGTGTGGAGCTCTTTGTATGGAGCATACTTCAAAGCGCGGGTTCTTTTATCATTTTTCATACGTTGAGCCTCTTCTCATTACTGCCTCTGTGTGAGGCATCTTTTTAAGTGCGTGGATGTTCTTCATTTACCGTGGTGGGTGTTGCGTTGAAACAGCTTCAGACTCTTATACGTATTAAATGTGCCCCTATTATTCACGTCTTTTACCAAAACTTTTTAAAAACTGCAGTTTTCTTAACCACAGCTGAAAAGGAGGGAGACTGTAATACTTGTTGCCGCCTCCTACTTTCATTGGTGTGTTCTTATGCCTTTCATTCACATGTTTTCCTCTTAATCTAGGCTCTTTGATCAGCGTAGGGTTATGGGCCTTCTCAAGTATGCCTATATGGACACCTTTATCGTGTTCAGATCTTTAAACCCCACTTCTTGTAGCAATTGCTAATACTAAATTTAGAAAGCAGCCTTGGCCTAGTAAATATACCTTCATAAGCTTGTTGATCATATTGGGGGGTGTTGCTGGGTATGTTGCAACTGCTGACTGCCTTTCTTGCATAGACTGTAGATTCTTCTTTTACTGGTGCTCTGGCAGCGACTTAGTTTTTTTATCTTTTCTCCTGTTCTGCTCACACTACTCTCTCTATGTGAGGTCTTTTACATTGGCATTAACTTGTTATTAATGTTTTCCAAGCTCCTCACACTTCTTACTTGCTGGTGCATTCCTCTTTCGAAGCTTTTTTGGCAACGTATTCCATTTGACACAAATAGTGCATCAATACCTTTGCTCGTGCTACAGAGCACTGCCCAATTACCTGAATATGTAGACAGTTCCCTTTCCAATGTAACTACGTGGTGAAAAATGAAGAGCCATTTACCCATGCAAGTCTTGAAAATTTAGAACAATAGATCATATTATTGTAACTCACACATCAAGACTTGTGCTTATTGTTAGATTTGTCTTTTCTAAATAAGGATGGGAAAGCAACACTTCAGATGGTCATATATCTTTATCTTTCCCTTTCCCTCTCACATAAATCTTTATCTCTTTGAACACTACCCCATCTTCCAGCTTTTGAAACCTTTGGCACAAGCAAACCTGAAAGAGGGCTTTTAATGTCATCACCAAAATTGCCTCTTTTTTGCAAACTATGAATTTGGTGCCAGGGGTCTTTTGACTGGCCTTAAAAACTGATCCAAACACCTGAACGAGCTCTGAAGGTTGGCACACTGATTATCTGTTCTGCGTACTTTTACCCCGCCAAATCTCGTCTCATGACGAATTCAGGGTCAAAATATATTGACCATCAAAGTCGCCCTTTTAGAATTACCTGCACCAAAACATGTCAGAAAACTATAAACTGGGTTTGGATTTGGTTTGGAAAACTAGGCAAATGAGCACATGGGGAAAAGAAAACTGGGGCACTCATTCTCTGTCATGAGGACATTATGGATCTATGATTTAGGCTCATGATGAATAACTGGACGCATTTGGCACGCGTCTAAAATTGGCTACCCTAATTTGCAGGACAGGAAACGATGACAACATAACAATTTTTTCAAACGGGATGACCCTAGAAAAGTGTGCAAACGGATTCGTCAAGATGTGAAAATTGAAACATAATAATTCTCTGACGTCTACAATGTAATGCAAAAGGAATTTTAGCATTTTCGTCAACTGGGTCAAAATTATGATTTTTCGAACAGGGCTTCCCAGAATTGTGAACAACTAGTTAAATTCACAAAACAGTAAATGACTAACTTTGGGGGGTGCAAAACCTAGTCAAACGGATTTGAAATGACTTGAAAATTAAAACATAGGTTCTTTGTTATACATACTAAACATCCCCAAAGTGGCTAGTCATGACACATTCCTAGGTAAAAAATATTTAGTTGCAAACTGCGCCTCTGATCGCTATTTGACACTTGGGCAGAATTGCATATTTTGACATTAGCTCAAAATGGGACTTCATAGAATGGCTCAGAAACTCAATTTAACTTCACGAAACACTTAGGAATGCTGAATGAAAATTTCTAGAAGCATAAAACACCTCATAGGTTCAAAGGTACAGCCGGGTACAATCTCATTTAAAAGCATTTATAGGGCTAATTTTTCTCAACAGGGCTCAAAATTGACCATGCAATTTTTAGCACCAACATAGCCTATCTTATGTTAGTGTAAATAATTATTATTTACACTTTACTTAAGTTTACTTAGAATAAATGCATTTTTTTATTATTTCTTATGTTAGACACCTAGGAGTTTTAATACTCATATGAGTTTTCCTTTTGACAACATAGGAGTGAGAAACTCTAATTTAGCACATGGTGTTTACATCATTGGAGTTTGCATAATCCACTAAGTTGTCATGTTGACAACACAGTTGTTCACATTGTCAATTTAGCACATGGTGTCTACAACATAAATTTATGTGACACACCTTTGTAGGCTTAACCTCTCATCATGTTACTAACTCATATGCTTAATGGAGGATAACCCATTCCTTGTGTACATGTGCTTAGTTGCGAGGTTTATCATATTGCTAACTCCTAAACATTGTAGATCCATCCTAGAGGCCTTTATATTCAGGCTCCCCTAGTGTACTATACAATAAATTGAATATAATATTGTGATTTTGATCATACTCTATTGGTTTATTTTATGCTAGTTATTCCACTTCTTAAGCTTGGGTAATTTTTCCCTAAGGAAATTCTTACATCTTATTCCCAAAGGTTATAAATGGAAAAAGTGATTTTAGACCTAGGAGCCCCAATTAGCCCTATAAATAAGGAATTTAGGGTTTAATTTGAAAATTTTCCAAATGAAAAAGAAAAAAATTTCATATATGGATATACTTTTGGAAGAAGCTTCTGATTCCAAATTTTCAGACTCCCAAGTAATCAAATGCCCCCCTTACCTAACAACTTGTAAGCCCTAATTGGTAGGGTTTGTGAAATAAGTATAGATTTGTTCATTGACTAGGTTAAGACACCAACTATGAAACATATATGGATGTTATTCCACCCTAAAATAGGTTTCATCTATCCCCCAAGGGCTTGTAACATTTCAACACCTATTGTCTTGCACCAAACACATAGAGATATTTGGCCTAAGGATGGCTTGTAAAATTATATGCCTTACTTTCCATTTTCCATTCTTATGGATTCTTATATTATAAATTCCTAACTTTCATTTTATCAAGTGGTATAAATTTTCTGTGGTGGAAATGCATGTTAGGGTATTTTTGCCAAAATTGGTCACTGAATTAAGAGTTTTGGTGCACTTGAGAAAGAAATTTGGATATCTTTTGATGCAAATCACTTCAAAAAATTAAAAAAATTGCATTCTTATACTAAGATAATTAAGATTCAAAATAAAACATTAATTTTCCTTTGTCAATTTGTACCTATCCATACACTTACATTTTATAGTGAATTACAAGTACAAATGAGATCTTTTATTGATTCAAATTGCAAAATTACATATTTTGTCTTCCACCCACCTAAAAGGGCTATTTTAAAACTCTCCCCAACTATTCCAACCAATTTTTAAAGGTTGTGACCATTGGGGAGAAATTTGGAAAAAGTTGTCAACTTTTTGCGAAAGCTTGTAAAGCAACTTTTCTTCCAAAGTGTAACTTTATGCAATTTTTTCAAATTGCACAATCTAACCTAAATAGGAACTTCCTCTTGTGCCATAGGGGAATTAAAAATATTAGGAAACCAATATACACAACTAACCTATCCTAAGTCATATATGTGACCTTTGAACATAGTCAAATCCCATGGTTTATAGAATACCAAATGGGGACTAGTTCTTACAAATAGGCTTATTTCAAACAAGAAACTACTTTTAACTATTAAAAATTTCTCTTAAGAACAAATTCCCTTGATCAAAAATATGAAGAGTTAGATATGATGGACTCTCTATAGAGTGGATGGATAGGTTCTCCTACACCATACTCCATTGGTTGAAAAACTCAAGTCCAACTTGAGGATAGTTGTTGAGTAGAAGTGCCATGCTCGGTAGTGCATTCTTCAACAATCCATGTAGCATCTATTTATAGAATACCATTCCATTTGATGAAGTATTTTGTGTAGCTTTTCTTTCTTGTCTTCTTGACCATCTTTAAATCCAAAATCTTCTCAAATAGAATTGGTTGGCTAGGTAGTAGATCCTTGACCTATTCTTCTTGGTCATCACCATCTTGCATTACATCATTAGTGCATGCATCACCTTTGATATTTGAAACAAGAAACTACTTTTAATTATTAAAAATGTCTCTTAGGAAAAAATTCCCTTGATTATAAATATGAAGAGTTAGATATGATGGATTCTCTATAGAGTGGAGGGATAGGTTCTCCTAGACACCATACTCCATTGCTTGAAAAACTCATGTCCAACTTGAGGATAGTTGTTGAGTAGAAGTGCCATGCTTGGAAATGCATTCTTCAACAATCTATGTAGCATCTATTTGTAGAAGACCCTTCCATTTGACCAAGTAGTCTATGTAGATTTTCTTTCTTGTCTTCTTGAACATCTTGGGATCCAAAATCTTCTCAAATAGAATTGGTTGGCTAGGTAGTAGATCCTTGATCCATTCTTCTTGGTCATCACCATCTTGAATTACATCATTAATTCATGCATCACCTTTGAAAAGGGTGAGATCAAAAGCATTAAAGGTAAGATAAATTTATATGGTTGGTGAAAATGAAATTTCATATTCATTTTCCCCAAATTTGTGCAATATCTAATAGGGTCAAATCTTTATCATCTACAATTGTGTATGTCCCCTTGGTAGTCTTGCTTTGTTTAGATAAGCCATACTTGATTTTTTTCTTTGAAATAAATATGTCTCTTTTTATTGTCTATCTATTTTTTTAATTTTGTAGCATTCTGATTTAGAGTGCCTCTAACCTAATCATGAATGCTTTTGATCCATGTTTAGAATTCTTCACCTTGTGCACTAGTTATGAAATCACTTGGCAAGTCTCTCAGTTCCATAACTCCTCTAGGATGGAGTCCATAGTCCACTTGAAATGGTTTCTTCCCTGTTGACCTATTCACTTAGTCATTGAAAGAAAATTCTTCTAGAGGGATGATTGCATCCCATGTATGCTCATATTTCTTTGTTAGACCCTTAGAAGGTTACCTAATGATTTTTTGACTACTTTAGTTTGCCCATCTATTTGTGGATGGTAGGTAGAACTAAAAGATAGATTTGTGCCAAACTTTTTCCATTATGTCCTCCAAAAATGACCTTGGAATATCACATCTCTATCTTATATAATAGATGTCGGTAATTTATGAATCTTGACAAGTTCCTTATAAAATTGGTTAGCAATATGTTAAACATCATTAGAGCCCTTGCAGGCAAATAAATGAACCATTTTACTAAATCTCTTTACAATAACCAAAATGGTATCAAAATCTTGTTTTGTCCATAGAAGACCTAAGAAAAAATCCATGCTCACACTTTCCCATGGATTTTTTAGAATAGTTAAGGGTTGATAAAGTCCTTGGTTTTTGCTTACTTCCTTGGCTCTTTAACATATTGTGCAAGTTTCAACAAACTTTCTAACATCGGTAGGTAAATTTTGCCAATGATAATTTCTCCTTAGGAGTTCTAGAGTTTTTTCAGTCCCAAAGTGACCTCCTAATGTGCTACAGTGTTTATCTTTGATTAGATTTTTTCTAATCGAGCATATTGGAATGGAAAGTTGTCCTCCTTTGAATAGGAGACCATTTTTTAACAAATATTAATAGTAGGTATTGTTATAATCATTAGATAATGTAGAGAAAAGCTTATGGATTTTCCCAAAGTATGGATCATCTTTGTATAAATTTTTAAGGGCATCAGTCACCACACTTTTAACTTGAACTTCTTCCACCAAGGTGACTCTCCTACTAAGAGCATCTACTACCTTTTTTGCACTTCATTTTTTGTAATTAATTAATAATGTGAAGGCATAGAGTTTTTGAACCCACTTCATGTGTTTGTAACATTAATTTCCTTGCTTATATAGAAAGCTCAGTGCATGATTTTCTATGTATATAATGGATACCTTAGGAAGCAAGTAGTACCTTCATTTATTAAGAGCATGTATAATAGCATGTAGTTCTAGGTCATATATATTGCATTTCTTCTTGGATTCATTGAGTTTTTCAAAGAAGAAAGCCATTGATCTTCCTTCCTAAGGAATGACTACACCTATAGCAAGGTTGTTAGCATTAGTCTCCACTTTGAATAATTTGTTGAAGGTAGGCAATGACAAGATTGTATATTGTGCTACTCTACCTTTCAAGTATTCAAATAAGTCATTTTCTTGAGTTGTCCATTGAAACTTGTTGGTGTAAATAAGTAATTTGTATTTACACTTACTTAAGTTTACTTAGGTTAATGCATTATTTAATTATTTTGCATTATTTTATTATTTATTTTGGTGAGGCACTTAGGAGTTTTTGTACTCTCACAGAAGTGTGCAACATTAATTATGCACATGGTGTCTACAACACTAGCGGTTGCATCATTCACTAAGTTGTCATGTTGACAACACAATTATTCGCACTCCTCATTTAGCACATGTTGTCTACACCACTAATTTGCATGATACACCACTGTAGGCTTATCCTCATATTAATGAACTTAATTATGTTCTTAAAGGAGGATAATCCATAACTGGTGGGCATGTGTCTAATTGTATGACTTATCATGATGCTCACTTCTATGCATTCTAGAAGCTCTTTAAAGGCCTTTATATATAGGCACTCCTAGTGTACTTGGACATGGAAAAGATAGCATATTGAATGAATATCATCATTCTGATCATACTCTTTCCATTTGGTCTAATGTTGTGCTTTTGTTTGAGTTCTTTGGTCTTGGGTGAATTTTGGCCTAAGCTAAATTATCACATGGTATCAGAGCTGAGGGAGATTCTCTACACATATCCATTTGAGCCTATTCATGCTTTAGCAACTCGACTTGAATCTGTAGGATATATAGAAATTGGGACTGTCTAGAGACAAATTTGACCTCACTATTACATCTGGAGCATTGATTCAGTGACGATTGACTATAAATTTGCCTATGCTGGGCTAAATTTGATCGTGAGGGAATTCTTTTTAGAAATTATAACTCAGAGGCCCCAATTTGCAATTCAAGGATATCATTTTAAATCATGCAAGTGGGCTCATTATTCTTCTATGTACATTTTACTATGAATATTTTTTGGCCAAGCACATATACTTTCTAGGCAGATCCATCGATTATCTAGTGGGCACGTCCCACACCCACTGGCTTTTTATTTAGTGTTCAATGGTGTGCCTTTTTTAAATAGAAAATAACAAACTCCTCCCATGAATTTAGGACAAAAACTAAAGCTCTGACAAGAATTTGAAGTTTTAGCCATTGTTAAACAAATCCAAATCGATGGATAAAGATTTCCTAGCATGATCATGTTAGTTTCACACCCGCTCACAAAAATGTTTTCTAGTGACTGTTGAAAAGTTTGACGGCTACATTCTACAAATTTTCTAATAGCCGATAATGAATCATGGCGTATAAGGTTCCCAGTGCCCTGAAAAACTTTTGGCACTACATCCCACTACCATGTGGCAATACACACCTACCTAGAGATGGACAGTTGTCAACCACATGGCATTCCTCCAAAATAGACATGCGTCAACTAGCTATACATGTAGAGGTCTACATAGTCACCTACAATAGGTCATCATCCCAATCAACAACCCTATCCATGTCAGCATATGAATTTTTTACCACTCGCATCCGTACCATTTTATATATATGATGTCATGCTGACATCATCAAAGGTTTGCTAGTATGCTGATGTCATCATTTTAGTAGCTTAAAATTGATTTCCATCTAAGCATCATTCCAAGGCAAAATAAAACTACTATGACAATTGTATGACCATCAAATTTAACATAGTCATTCGCTGATGCAACCCCTCTCTAGATTGATTTTTGATTTTGTAGTTTGATTTTGGGAGGCCATAACTCAGACATCTAGACTCCAAATTAGGTTTATTTTTTTTGAAATTGGATAGAATTTCCTAAACTTTTTAGTGGTGTAGCTCTTTTCTGGTTCTGGTGCATGGATTTGTTAGAATTTGCATTTTTTTCAACTATGCCAAGATAATCCTACATTTTACAACTTCAAATGCTCCATACGGACACATTTCGAGTCAAAAATAGGTTCCATTTATTTTGAAAGTGCATTATTTTTTGTCTACTTTCTAGAACCTTAGTCAAATTCTAGGGTCATGTGGAAAAAAGTGTCACTTTTAGCAATAGGGCATTTCTTTGCTTTGTATTGCTTCAAAATTGTAGCACATTATAAAGTTCTAAATTTGTAATTCATTAAGAGGTTGTAATAAGAAAAATTAGAAGTCTACAAAGGCCAAAATTGGAAAGTGTCCCATTGTAATCACACTATTGATAAAGTGCCCAAAGCATCTATTTTGGGGGGGTTTCTTGATTTAGTAAAAAGTGGGGTTGTTCTTGGTATTATGTTCTCTCTTTTCTTCACTTCTTTTTCACTTTCTACATTATGGGAAACTTTAAGTTTCCTAAATTAACTCCTCGTAACTATGCTTCATGGTCCATCAAAATGTGGTATAACTTAATGCATAATGGAGCTTTACAATATGTCGATGGTGCTTTTCCTAAACTAGTAAGTGATAAAGTTTCAACAAGTGATATTTTAGCTTGGTAGCAATGGATAGAAAATCCCTAGGTGATATATGTTTGGGGGTTGATGATAAGATTTTGTATCAAATTAAGAAGTGTTCTACATTTAAGCAAGCTTGGGATACCCTCAAAAACCTTTATGGTAAAATGTCTGAAGAGGATTTTTCAAAATTGAAGATGAGCTTGTCTCCTTAGATCCTAAGTCATATGATTCAACATAGGATTTTATCATCAAGGTGAATGAACTAAGGACTAAGCTTACTGATTGTGGGAGTTATGTCAAAGATGATAGATTGATCTATCTCATATATAACAAGCTACCATCAAAGTATTCCACATTTGTATCTTCTTTTAACACATCTAAGACTACCTTAGGGTCTGCCTAAAAGAAAGTCACTTTTGATGAATATGTTAATCTATTGGATACTAAAGAAAAGAAGTTGAAATCAATGGAGATTCTCAAATCACCTAAGTCTAAAGCATTGGTGGCCAACAATGAGGGTTCTCAAAATTCAGCTGGACAATCTTCAAATAAAGGAAATGGTAAGAAGAAGTGGATGAAAGAAAAATTAGAGGATGCAGAAAAGACAACACCATAATCCATTCAACAGGGCAAGTAATCAAATTACAACAAGAAGGGGGACAATAATAAGGAGAAGAAGTGTGCTTATTGTAAGAAATCATGTTGTGAAGAGCATGAGTGTTATCTTAAAAAGATTGATGAGTTGACCAAGATCATGATGAAACATAATGTTCCATTGCTGAATGCTTACAAGAATAAAGGGTCTTCTTTAGATTCAAAGGGTAAAGGGCAAGCACTCATGGCTAATTTCAAACTCTTTAAAGGATTCAATATTTGACTTAGGTGCCTCTTATCACATGGGTTCTTCAAAGGAGTATTTTTCTTTAATAAAGTAGTCTAAGGTACTGCACATCTTCATGGGAGATGATAGAGAAATGGAAGTTGAAGGGAAAGGAAACATGGGGAAGGAAAATGGAGAGTTTCAAGATGTTCTCTATGTTCCAAACCTAAGCTCAAATCTCCTATTAATCTACCAAATCACTCACCTTGGAGATGGACAAAGAGTTGAATTCCTTCTAGACTTGTTAAAAGTGTGTAGTCTTAAAGATGATTCCCTAGTTGTAATAGGGAAAGTGAATCATTAAAAGAGGTTGTACTCTTTCTCCCATTTTGTGCCAATTCTCCTTCAAAGACGTTGTTAACACAATCAAATTCAACAATCCAATTATTGCATCAATAGTCTGGTCATCTTGGCTCCTATTATCTTTAGCAACTTTGCTGATATAGAATGGTCAAAGGTCTACCTCAAATCAACTTTTCTAAGGGTGAATGTTCAACAAATTCTGTGGATATGCATCTAGAGGGGAAGTTATAGAGAGGGAACTATTCAAGAGCACAAGGTGTTCTATAGATGGTTCACATGGTATTAGCAAGTCCTTTTGCATTCTAACGAGGTTGCTACATACTTACCTTAGTTGATGAATTTTCAAGATATACTTGGGTCTATTTTCTTCATAATAAGAATGAAGTGTTGGACAAGTTTCTATCCTTCAAGACTTGTGTAGAATAGAAACCTAGGAAAGCCATCAAAGTTCTTTGAATGGATAATGGAAGCATGTATGTGAACAAAAGACTTACAAACTTTTGTAGACTCAAGGGGATTGATCTTCAAATTTTGCTAACATTCAATCTGCATAAGACAAATGTAGCAACATTGAGGATCTAAACTCTTAAGTCTATGGCAAGTTGCATGATACAAGCCAAGTCTCTAGATCCATCATTAGAAGTCGAAGCAATTAGTAGTGTCACTCACATTCTTAACAAGTCCCCTCATCCAGCATTAGATGGAAAGACTCCTTTTGAGGCATGGTGTAGCTGAAAACCTATTGTGACACACTTCAGAGTCTTCGATTTTTTTGCATGGGAAAAGATATATTCCAAGGGTTGTAAGGAATAGTCACTCAAGCTTGTACCTTCATTGGTTATGAAGACAATGTTAAGGCATATAGACTATTAGATCTTTAGATACATTAGATTTTTGTGGAGAAACATGTATATTTTGAGGAAAGTTTACCTAGCTTTTCCTCTAATCCTCTCTACACATCATATCGTGTGGCAATTGATAGTGACACTAGTGATAATGCCTCAATAGATTCATACACGTGTGGTTCTATCTATAGTTGCAATGAGAGGTCTCTACATTAGTTCATTCTACATGCATATTTCACCACAATGATAGGTCCAACATAGTAGGGTACATCCAATTTTCCAGGTACAAGTTCAGTGACAGATTTGAGGGATAGTATTGATGATCTGCCTCTTCTTCTTGATGCAACAAAACCTTCTTCAGTTGTCACAAGGGCTCCATTCAAATCTCTTGTTCATTCTCTACATGATCAATCTTCACAGGTTGAAGTGACTGTGGATACTTATGATTAGCATTTATAAAAGTGTTCTTCATTAGTTGAGTAGATAGATAGTTCTTTGAGATAGGTTTTTTAGCCAGTTGAGAAGGTTTTAGAGACATCACTTATTTATGGGATTCTTTCCACACACAACAAAAGCATCTCATTTGTACCCTTGGCATTGTTTCTTCCTAAGGGGAGGAACACCATTCTACAGTCTTGGATCAGCTTCTTCATCAGAGTAGTCACTAGCAGGCATTCATCTTTTTGGGTGGGGACCCTATTTTGTCTCTCTTCCTTTTCTCATCATTCTCTTATGTATATACTAGTTGTATGTCGTAATGGGGGGGGGGGGGGGGGGGTGGGGGGGGGCTTGATTACTCCATTCATCCATGCATCATTTCATCTCTCTTTTTGGGAGGGTTTTTCCCATGAGGTTTTTCCTCTTTCTCTACTTTATGAGAGATTTCATATCATTATGTACATGGGTACCTAACATGGCCTAGTAGTTAGGACCCATCATGCACTTCATCCTAGATTTCGTAAGCTTAAGGGTATTCCTCTAAGTTGCACTTAAGGGGGGGTGTTGGTGTAAATAAGTAATTTACATTTACACTTACTTAAGTTTACTTAGGTTAATGCATTATTTAATTATTTTGTATTATTTTATTATTTATTTAGGTGAGACACTTAAGAGTTTGTGTACTTTCATAGAAGTGTGCAACTCTAATTATGCACATAGTGTCTACAACACTGGAGTTTGCATCATTTACTAAGTTGTCATGTTGACAACACAGTTATTTGCACTCCTTATTTAGCACATGTTGTCTACACCATTTATTTGTGTGACACGCCACTATAGGCTTATCGTCACATCAACACACTAAATTTTGTGCTTAAAGGAGGATAATCCATAACTAGTGGACATGTGCTTTGTTGTATGACTTATCATGATGCTAACTTCTATGCATTTTAGAAGCTCTCCAAATGCCTTTATATATAGGCACTCCTAGTGTACTCTAACATGGAAAAGATGGCATATTGAATGAATATCATCATTCTAATCATACTCTTTCCATTTGGTCTACTATTGTGCTTGTGTTTTAGTTCCTTGGTCTTGGGTGAATTGTGGCCTAAGCTAAATTCTTCCAAAACTTTGTCTTCTGACCTCCTTTGATAGTATCTAATAGAGGTGTAGAGATGTGAATGAAATTATTGACAAATTTCCAAAAGAATGTTTTCAATCCGTGGTTGCTCCTCATTTCCTCTACTCTCTTAGGTGTTGCCTAGTTGATGATGGCCTCTACCTTTTCAAGATCCATCTTCAAGGTGAACTTTGAGATGAAAAATCACCAAGAATGTGAATTCTATGTTCATAAATGCACACTTTTAAAGGTTGATTACCTACTTATTTTCATGTAGTGTTTGAAGAACTTGTTCTAAATACTTCATTTCCCTTATTTGGCTTTATTGAATATTAATGTCATTAAGATAGACCATTAAAAAGATACCTATGAAATTATGAAGCACTTCATTCATTAGCCTTATGGAGGTGCTATATGCATTGCTTAGACCTAATGGCATGGCAAGCCATTCATATAATCCTTCAATGGGTTTAAATATTGTTTTCCACTCAACTCTAGGCCTAATCCTTATATGATGATAGCCCAATTTAATATCTATTTAAGAAAAGTATAATTCTCCCATTTGTCTAGTAGATTTTCATTCGTAGGTATACATAACCTATACCTTATACTTATTTTGTTGATTTTCCTAGATTGAGTGTAAAGACTTCATTTTCCATCTTTTTTAGGGGAAATACACTACATACTACACAATGGTTTATAATCATTTGAATGAGTTCTTTAGCCAACAAATCATTGATCTATCTAAATACATCTATATTTTGATCAAGGGTGAGTTTATATGAAGCCTTGTTGGGAAGAGAAGCACTTGGTATGAAGTCAATCTAGTGTGAGATGTCCCTCAATGGTGGGAGTTCATTTGGAGTATCTCCTATAAGCATCCCTTTATAGTTCTATAGTAGATGGCTTACTTCTTTAGGTACTTCTTGACTGACGACTTTTTTATTAATTTTAAGGACTAGGGAATACCGTATTTGAGAGTCTTAGATGGTATTCATCATCTCTTGTTCACCTACCATGATAACTAATAGTTCTTTAGGTTTATCCTAGTGACGGTCAGTGTTGCAAAGAAGATTATGTTTGTGACCATCTTTAGTAATTTTCTATTTTTTTGTGACACCATCATGTTTGGCCTTAAGGTCATACTACCGTGGATGACCTAGAAAAAGGTGACAAATGTCCATGTCTATAATATCACAAATGACTCTAAACTTATAATACTTTATAGAAAACTCTACCTAGGCCTATTCATTTATCAATGCTTGCTTCCCTTTTGTCAACCAAGATACATGGGATGGATTTGGGTGGGGTATTTTCTCTAGATTCAACTTATCTACCTAGCATCAACCATAATCAATAGCTACATTACATACTTTTCTATGGATTTTGTTGTTGGTCCTGAAGAGTATTTCTTCGTGGAGGTCCACTAGCATGGGTTCTTGGATCAATGTCTTATTCATCATGAGAGTAGCCCTTCCCCACTAGTACAATCTCTAAAACTTTCATCATCATCATCATCATCATTATCTTCTTGAATAAGATTAGTTTTTCTCTCTCCTTGATTGTTTTGCTTCTCATGACACTTGTTTGTCTAGTAGCCCATCTAGTTACAATTGTAGCATTTGATCTATCCATTGTTTATTCCACCATTTTTGCCTCTACAATTACCTCTCCTTGCTTTGTATCCATCTTTTTAACTTCTTTCTCCTTGGGTATTATCCTTTTTGGAATCTCCTTGAGGTCTATTACCTTCTGTTTCATTACACCCATAGTGTCTTTTTCCTCTATCATTCTTTCCTTAATTTCTAACACTTTGTCGATTCCTTATTTTTCACTTATCTTAAACCTTGAGTGCTCATTGATAGTACTAGTTTATAGTGGTAGGACTTCTCAAGATTACTTCATCTTGAATGGAAATACTTAGTCCTTGCATATGCCTAACAAGTTACATACTTTTAGGTTTAACAAGTTTTGATTTCATCACCAACTTTTGAAATTATTTAGTATAGGTAGAGATATCCATTTCTTTCTACCTCAAACTCATTCTCTTATTATGAAGTTAAACTTCATAATCCTCAGGTACATAGGTCTCTCTAAGTAGAGCCACCATCTCTTCCATGCGGTGACTAGATTATTGACATTCTTTAGCCTATCATCTTGAGTGAACTTCCACCATGTGAGTGTACAACTCTTTAGTCTAGAATTGGTAATCTTCACTCTTTGGTTTTAAGGGATGTCTTAACAATCAAAGAAACTAGTTAGGGAGTCCACCCAATCCATTATAGCCTTTGGGTCCATCTTTTCATTGTATGTAGGAAAGCCAAGCTTAGAATCCATGGTTCTCCTCTCCATAGATTTTAGAGTCCTCACAATCAACTTATATTTAGTAGGACATTATTCTTCCTCCTACTCAAGGGGTTATTCACCACTCCCTTGTCTAACTTCTTTAGAGTTCTCACTACTTTTTTTATTAGGCTCCTTCTTCAGAATTTGCATCTCTTGCCTAATCAAGTGCATCTCCTTGTTTCTTTCTTCATATTTCATTATTTTTTTGTCTTTGAAGTATTTCAAAATATTTTTATTTGTCATCATTGAGGATAACCCTACATCTTCTTCTCCTTCCATGGTGTTATCAAAACTCTTAGCCAAGGGGATCTTAGGTTGCTCTGATACTACTTGATGCAGAGCTCTCCCTTATAAAGTCAAATAGGTTTTGGAGTGGCTTTATATAGATTCAAGTACCCCAAAATTGAGTGAAGAGAGGTTTCTACACCTTTAGAATAAAGTTTCTCACAAAAATGGCTTGGGAACCCTAAATAATACAACTAGGTCTATAAGCACAAAATCACTAAATATTAGATTTTTTCTTGAATGGGAACCTATATGCTCAATGGGGAATGGAAAGCTTCTTGGATGTCCAAAAAATTCAAAATGATGGGTTAGAACATGCTATCTTATTCCCAAAGGTTATAAATAGCAAAATTGGTTTTAGGCCTAGGAGCCCTAATTAGCCCTATCAACAAGGAATATAGGGTTTAGTTTGAAACTATTCCAAAGAACCAATAATAAAAACTTTAGATATGGATACCCTTTTGGAAGAATCTTTTTATTCTAAACTTTCAATCTCTGAACTAATCAAATGATCTCCTTACCCAAAATGTAGCAGTTAGCCTTGTTAGACATAATTGGTACAGTTTTAAAGGATGTATAGATTATACTATTGACTAGGTTAATCCACCAAACAAGAAACATTTTAGGATCTATAAGATATCCTATTGCATTCTCAAAGTGGTTTCATCGATTCGCCAAGTGCCTACAACACTTCAACACATAGAGATGTTTGGCCTAGGGTTGGCTTATAAAATTAGATACTTCTCTTTCCATATCCCACCCTTCTAGATTCTTATACTAAAACCTCCTAAATTAAATTTTACAAAGTGACATGAAGTTCCCTCTACAAAAATGCAAGTTCGGGCATTTTTTTTCCAAAAGTGGCCACTAGATTGAAGGTTTTTGTGCACTCAAGAGAGAAAATTGGATATCTTTAAATGAAGATAACTTAAAAACCTAAAACCATTAGCATTATTCTTCTAATAAAATCAAGATTCAAAATAAAAAATTAATTTTCCTCTTCCAATCCATACAAGTCGATACACTTACATTTTGCAATGAATTACAAAGAAAAATGGGATCTTTTATTGATTCAAATTGAAAAATTATAGATACTATCTTCTATCCATCTTAAGTAGATGTTTGAAGACTTCTTGCAATAAATCCAACCTATTTTGAAAGGTTGTGATAGTTGGGAGCAATTAGGAACAAGTTGTTAACTTTTTACAAAAGTTGTCAAGTAACTTTTCTTGCAAAGTGCAACTTTTTGCAATTTTTGCAAATTGTGCAATGTAACCCAACTAGGACCTTCCTCTTATGCCCCAGGCGCATAAAAAATATTAGGAAATTTATAGACACTCATATCCTATACTAGGTCCTGGATGTTCCCTTTTATCATAGTCAAAACCTATTGTTCACAGAACACCAAATGGGGACTAGGTCTGATAAACAGGCTTATTTCACACAAGAAACTCCTTCTACCTATTAAAAATGTCTCTTACACAAATTCCCTTTAGTAAAACTCATAAATATTTATATATGAAAGATTCTCTGGAGAGTTGAAGAATAGGTTCTCCTACACCACTTATCCTTACATATCATTCCCCCTTATTTTTGTCACTGATGGAACTTGGGCCTATTGGGGTTAGGTGATACTTCTCAAACAATTGTTGATGACTCGCCACAATATTGGCATAGATAGTTTTCCATCTTTCCTATACATGTACCAAAATTTGGAATTGAATCTCTAGCTCAACAACTAGATCAATTAATCCTACATTCTAGGAAAAATTTGTGTCTTTCATGAAAATATCTCTAGCCACAAATATTACCTTCTGAAATATCTCCATACATGGCAATAATTGAAGTTAAATTAATGTCAATTTTTACCTTATCTCCGTTTCTCCAGCCATGAGCTCAACTAACCTCTTTTGACTAAATCTTAGTTCATTATAAGAGAATGAGCTTGAGCTTTTGTTCTTTCCCAATGTGACAAAATATTCCTTAATGTCTACATGTAATAGCTCTAATGAGCATGTAGTATTTTCTATAAAGGATATATATCACACAATTTGAAATATAATGAATTGAGAGTCTTCAAAATTGTTTACAATTGTGTAATAGATATAAAAATCTTGTCTTGTCTCTATACAAGATCATGCAAGACTTTTTGTAATACTTTATGATCCATTCTCCTATCTGACCTTTCTAATAACTTTTTATTTGTCTCTATATAATCTATCTAAATTATGTCAACTATATATACTAACTAGTCAAAAATTGTATGCTTGTTATTCAAATCTATGATTACAAATGCATATATAAAAATATCCTTGATAGTATGTAATACATATTGTAATGCCCCCCCAAGGGATCCAAAGAATTAACCTAAAGTTTCACTAAGTTTGGTAGCATTTTCTTTTTAAACATGAAAGTAAACCATTCATAACATAGTAGCAAAATAAATAACAACATTCAACTGAAATTAAACATAAACATACATAATAGGTTACATTCTTTAAAGATCCCTTAACATTGAATAACATCTAAATTAACTATTAATTATTCCATCTAATACTACATCCGCATAAAATAATTATGAAGAGTCCAATGTTCATAAATTAAATTTTTGAATGCTCAATCATCCACTATACATAACACAAGGTACGAAAGGCTTAAAAGAATATACATGTGTAGAAATAAAGATACAGATCATCCTCATCAAATCTATGATACAAGTGCAATAAAGTAAATGGAACTATTAAAATACATGATACCTCCATCCATCAATAAAAGATATAAACATACATTGTAAAAGATAACCATAAATCATCAAACATAATTAACTAAGTGCACAATTCCTTGCAACCATAAATAGCATCATTAGACCATCATGGGCCCTACCCATCCCTCCATGCATAGCATTCCAAATCACCAAAGAGATCATCAGTATTATCAAGTAGGAATGTCACTCCTAAAAACATACTACATCATATGCAGAAAGTAATCTAACATGCAAAATAAAGCATAAGATAAGTAAACAACATCATCTATCACATGCTAATCATCAATGTAAGGATGCATGTCCACCATCATAATCAAAGAATGAATATGGATGCCACCAAGAATGCATCAACCATGGTGTCTCAAACAGATCTCAAATGGTAAGAGTGAAGAAACACGACCACCTAACCACGTGGAACCTAAATGGTCCACTACCACCATGCTAAGGAGATAATCTCAAGTCCTAAACAGGTTATCAAATTACATGGCACAAATACTCTCTAAGTCCAGGAATCCTAAAAGCATACTAACTCAAAGGTTCTAACACAAATCGACATCTAATCCCAGAGGCACAAAAAAGACATGTAGGAAACCTACTATGCAAGCGAGAAAGTGTCATCGCACAGATCATGCTAGAGTTACCCTGGTAGTCTCCCAATAGACCCTAGCCCCATAGTGATCCCTGTGTAGCCACTAGTATCCTCTCATATGGATGAGGCATACTATGGAATGCAAGGTCGCAACCAAGTGTTCTCTCTACTCTCATCCTAGTCTATACAAGCACTCAAGGCATGGGCAAGAACATAAAATTATCTTATTAGGTTCATTTAATCCCCACTTAGTGTAAATGTTTTCACTTGTTAAAAAAACATACAATGAGTTACCCTAGTAGCCACTAAGGGCCATGGCCCCCATTACAAGACACTTCTTGACACTACAAGGAGATAACCTACCCTAAGCTCATGGAATCGTAAATCTCAAAATCACCACAGTCCTATACAAGAAACTAGAAAAATATCAAAAGATAATCCACAATAAAAGCATCAAATCCCCATGAACAACTAAAAAGTGTCCATTAATAATCATGACCACAATAGTTCTCTATTGGCAACTGAAGGTATCACTGATAAGCACAATATTCATTAGTTCTCAACAGGCAACCAAAAAGTATCTCAAAGTAATACTGATCGAAGACTCCAAAATGGTCAAGTCAAAATATGTCACAACATAACATCATCAAGAAATAAATCAACACTTTAGTCCCATCATGGCAACTATAAAGTAGTCCAAGGATAATTGATTGATGACTTAAAAATTGTTGAGTCAAGTGTCTCAAATACATACACCTCAACCTCACACAAGAAGACTGGGAAGCAATAACAATCACTAAATATGAACATCTCATAGAGCATGCCATCACATTACCATGGTTGGGTTTATAAAGAATCGAGACCAAATAACATCAACATGTCATCACATTCACAAAAGCCCTTGAGCCTCTAGTAGATGTCCTATAACTGGTCAACCATCTAGGACCACCCAAGGCCAAACACATATAGCATAGAGAACAAAATAGAAACTCATGTCTTGAGACATCACATTATGACGCTAAGTATAAGGTTTTAGTTTTGGTTTCAAGTATATCTCAAGTGTATAGGATTTATCATTTGACCTACAAGTGAACCCCTTTGTTTCTTCGATAGCATTATCCTTTCATTATTTAAAATAACATTCTAAGAATAACTTAAGGGTAAATATTTACTCATAAAACTAATCTTCTTTGATCCTTAATTAAATTATTCAATTTATTTTGCTAAGATCCATGTTACTAATTGTATAACTTCCTCCTTAATGTTACTTCAACTTCTCAACATAATCAAAGGATCATTATTCGTTAAACTATAAGAAAGCCAGTTATCAGTCTTTGAATAAGAAGACCATAACAACAAAATTAACTAGTTTTACTTTAAACACCATGCTTTATTAATTGATCTTAATTAAATCAATTAAATTAATTAATTAATAATGTACAGAGGTACATAATCCATGACCCTTTAACATTCTAATAGTTCTTAATTAAAACTCAATTAAATATCACTAAATCTTAAGTCTTAATTTTAATTGTTATAATAACTAAATCATCACTGACAACCATTAAACTATCTAAGGTCATTATTTAAGTCATGAAAGTAATAATTATCTACCTCAGTGTAAATACTTTACAACCTCATTAAAAGAATCATATCAATTAAAAATTTATTACATAACTTAATTATCAATTAATTACATTACTATATTATTAGCTCAATGAATATTATCAAGCGAGAAGACTCTTCTCTAAAATCGACTAAGGTAAGCGTTCAAATAACTTAAATCTTTAAAATTATAATTTGATAATTTCTCAATGATTTAATTTTGACTTTATTAAAACACATTATGAGTTCATTTCCATTAGACACTCCCCATTAAATTCAATCTCCACTTATACATTGATTTCCAATAAGTCAATGTGCAATTCTACTGAATGCCATTATCATCGATAATAATAATTGAATAACTTAAAACTTCAATCTATAATACACTCTAATAATTAGCCTTAATTAAACTAAATATAATTAAGTCAATTATTAAATTCTGAATATAAATCTATAATATTATTATATAATTATTATAAATAATATTATTATCAAAACTAGTGATAATGAGCAATGAACAATATTGTTTATAACCTTTTTAATAATATATATCGATAATTATAAAAACTTTTAACAAAACTATAATTAAAAACTTAATCAAATTTTAAACTTTATACGTATTAAAGTAGGGGCATTTAAAAACTTAAGCGATTTAAGAATCACTAAGTGGCTAATTCATAAAGGTTGTTTGACAGTTGAAAAGTCTGTCGCGGGTACCCTACGACTAAAGTACTCATCGGTGCATGAAAATTGGTTGGGGGGGGGGGGTTACTTTTGAATTTTAAGTGATTTAAACATCACTGAACAATTATATGCAAAGGCCATGCAACTCGCGGGTCACAGGTACCCTGCAGACATACAAGTACACTGGAACCCATGCAAATACACCGTCGGGTAGGATGGGGGCGCGGTAATATAAACCAGCACCCCACAATGCTTGTATATATTATTATTATTATTTTGTTACAACATTTTTCATTAAACATTTTGTCAAATGCTATTTCAAAAATATGTATCATTCCACTATTTTTTTTAAATAAGCAACATTCAATTATATATATATATATATATATATATATCTATGTGTGTGTGTGTGTGTGTGTGTACATGTAGACTATTACCAAGAATTACAGTATTTTTTTTTATAATAAACATATATATGTATGTATGTATGTATGTATGTATGTATGTATGTAAATTTGCATAATTTAAAAAGAGAACATGTACATAGTTTTTAAAACAAAAAGGGCTTTCTAATTCTATAATTAAGAATTTTCCTTTAATGATCGCTCTCTAAATTTATCTATTCATCCTTCCCATAGGTTTTCCCAAAGCATCTGAAACCCTAATCCCATAGGTTTCCTCAGATCTACGCATGTGGAATTTTCTCATATAGAAATTTAACTACCCATGATAAGAATGCATACAACCAAGATATTCAACACATGAAAATCCTCAAAAAGCATTTAGAAGACACAAAGAAGACAAGAAGTGCTAGAAGTGAAAATGACATGTGCAAAAATCACAAGTGTCTACCTAGATACTGATGCTAAATCACTTCTCCTCAGAAACTGTAGAGCAAGCTCCTTCCTTCTCCACCGTTCTCGGGTCCCCCAAACATGCTCCCTAAGCTTCTAAGAGTTCTTGAATATAAAGAACTCTCAGGAAGCACCTAGAATGTCTTTAGAAGCAACCAGAAGGTGTTGACAACTAAGCACGAGTCTTTTCCAACCTTCTAGGTGAGTCATAAGGTTGTAAACACCATGTGCTTAATTTGTGCACTAACTCCTGTGTTGTTGACATATGTGCAATCAAGAGGTGCATTTACTCCTAAGAAAGCTTATAACTTTTATTTTAATTCTTTTATTCCTTTTATTATTATTATTTATTTATTACTTTATTATTATTTTTATTATTATTATTTTTATTATTATTAATTTTAATTTCTTTTATTTAATTCTTTTTTTCAATTAATTTCTCATTTAATTAATTAAAATCAAAATATGATGTTATATTAATTTTTCCCCAAAATAATTAAATTATTAATTAGATATTTTAATTTAAGACTTAATTAATAGAAAATTCACCATAGACCTCCAAGATAAAATATGAAAACCCATCATAGAAAAATCCATACAAAATCAATCTGAAGAGTTAAAAATAATGAATTATGTCATCTGACACATTTAGGAGGTAAAATATCTAGATACTTGTCCTACCTCTGTAGGACAAATGGTTTAAGGGTTTAGGATTTGGACTTGAGAATTTATCTCCCCTCTCTTACCATTGAGATAGTGCGATAGTGTACGCTCATCCTGGCAATTTAGGGAAGTCAATACCTAGTACCTACAACCTACATAAAAACCATGCATGTACATACAATATATATATGCTAAGCTAAACAAGCAATGGCAGGAAGTGGTGCATCATGTAGATCTCGACTAGCAGGTGACTACGACTCCCTTCCTTAACCACATTAGAAATGCCATACAATAAGAGAACACACACACCATACACATGCAAGTGTGGGGTAAGTATCCATAAGAAAACACATGTGATAATAAACCATCTAACTAATCATCATCAATAACTAGAAATAATGTAATAATCATCATGCGTACATGAAATGTAGAGTCTAAGTAATCTCATCATACATCAACTTAATCCATAGCACAATATCTGATAGTCTCTAAACAATGCTACTAACCATCAACATATAACTAGTCTAACAGAGTTTGACCATGATAGAAAAATATGAACTAGGGGTAGGCACTACACATATCTTCTCTTTTGCTCTCTTTTTAGCTATTCTTGTTTTCCTTTATGGCTCAATAATATTTAAAATTCTTTCATATGTTCCAATATAAGATTATTCAAATCATATGTAGGTGATGTTATTATTTCATCCAAGTTCACTGACTCATCATCTCCCTCATCTTCATGAGTCACATCCTAAGATCTCTAGGGTGTATCACTAGATAGTGATAGTTGCAATTGCTTCCCATTTCCACTTGATCTCAAATTTGGTTTTTGCACTAGCATAGATATCACCTATTTAATAGGTTTTAGAATTGTAGGTTATGCATCCTTTCTGCTCAACAATTGAATAAGACCTTGGGTAGTCTCTTCCTCATTCTATATCACTTCAATTTTTGTTGATTTTGTGCATGAATCTTAATCAAAAATTGTCTTCTCTTACAAAATTGGCATACAAGTTATTGGTGTATAGACAATTAATGTCTTACCAAGTTCCTTGACACTTGTAGCATCTATAACTAATGTGACAGTAACATCGTTAGTCTACTTGACTTCAAGCTTTTGATATTCAACCATCTATAGAAAAATTGGGTTAGTATAGAGTTTTCTTGATTCGTTCATTAAAATTTGAACTTCTACTTCTCTTAGTACATTTTGATTAAGTGGAGGGGTGTTAGAGTCATCTTGAATTGTTATAGTCTCTTTCTATTCATTTCCATAGACAAGTTTTTGAATCTCCTATGTCAGCTTGGCCACTTCTTGCTTATATTCATCTTTGAATTCAATAACATCTTATCCTTCCCTGACATCTACTATTGGAATAAACACTCGACGTGCTTCTTTCCAAACTCTTATACATTCATGGTCAACTTCATGAGCTTTATTCCTCAATTCTTTTTATGCCATGTCCTTCAACATATACTTCTTGACAAAATTTATAAGGGCTATAAACATGTGTGTTCCCTCTAAATTTGGAATAACTTGTGAGAATATTGTCTCTCTTATTTGTTTCTTAGTGGAAAATACCCATTTCCATTTGAAATTAACTCTATTGTATAGTCTAAATAGAAATCCAATTCCAAATTCTAAAGGCCTCCTCTTGAACTTGATCATCATCTCAATCATTGTTCTTCCAAGTATAACTTGATCATCATTGTACAAAAAATCATACAGAATGTCTTTAAATCCCACAATGCTTATAGTTTCTACCAATTTTTCACATACCTGATCCATAGTCCTTGTAGTGAGTCTATTTACTATCTATATTTGTCTAGCCTCATCAAACTCAACATTTTCTTCATCTTCATCCAACTCTTGTACAATAGTTAGTTCCTCTTTGGCTTGGCTTGATCTTCTACTTGGTTCATTTATATTGATGGACTTTGAGGTAATAGCTTTTTAGGAGGTTGTGTGAACCTTTATTTGGTAATGATCACCTTTCCCATTGGTCTCTCTAGTTTCACCATTTCTTGCATGTTTTTTTGGAGATATTCCTATAACTTAGGTTCTATTATAACAACCTTCTTCTATTTGGTGGCCCTTGGCTTCACAACTTCAATCTCTTTGCCTTTTCCTTCCTCAGCCTTTGAGGATTGTCCTAATCCTTCTCCTTATTCATTTTTACTAGCTCATGCAACTTTTCTCTTCCTTTTCTTTCCTATCTTAGGTGTACCAAATTTTGTAGTTAGCTCAGCAATAATAGTCTCATATGTGCGAAATTGCTGAGCACTAGCATTAATGTCTTTTACCAATAGTGCAATAACTACTATCATTACATCAACTACATTTACCTCATAGAGCATTGGCCTTATCCATGCTACCCTCAATAATATTGCCTATGCATAGACAAAGTCCGTGTGCTCTATGAAACATATTTCATCATAATATATCTATCTGGAACTGACTTTGGAATTCTCATTTTGTTCTTCATTCTAACTTTGAATTATTCAAACTAGTTGTCCATTACTACATCAAAATTCTCTCCCAATCTACTAGGTCACTAAGCTACTCCATATAAATCTTATTCCTATCCCATCCAATCCTTTCAATGGTAGGAAAATAGTTATGTGCATAGAAAAATATGCAAACTAGCAAGAAACCACACATACAAGATGTGTTATTCACTTTTCTCAGTTCTTTTAGTTTCTCTATGAGTAGGTACCCTTTTTGTTTGCAAAGATTGTATGAGTGATCTTTCTTCACAATTTTGTAACTCAAATCAACTATAACATTGGGCACATTGTTTAATCTAGTTGATTGATAGAACTTGTGTGCAAGCACAAAAACAACAAATTCAATTAATAGATCCTCAATGCTATATATTGGAATTCCATGACCATTTCATTTTGCATTGGTCAAGTTTTCAATCTCCTTCTTGGTTCTGCTCCTTATCCTCTTAGGTCAATCCAATGTAGGGTACCTAGTTATCCTTTTAATGATTACCATTTTGATCTTGATTGGCCCACCTTCTAACCAAAATTTTATGTCATGAACTCGTCTAAGCACAATCTTGATCTATTTGACATTGAAAACTTTAAAAAATCCTAGGGGATAGGTAAGCCCTTTTTAAGTAATGATCTTGAATTCATCTTTCACAATTACATCAATGCATAGCTTGTCATATGCTTCACTTTTCTCAAAATCTCCAATTTCTTCAATCTTGCATTGATAGCATGATTTGATGTCTTTAACAAACAATACTATGGGTGGAAATGATGACAAATGCTCCAACATCATAAATAGAGGTTTCAATATTAACTAAATTTCTAAAGTTGGGTAGAGGTCTTTGATCATTCCTAATAATGTGTGCAATAATCTCCTTCATGATTTCACTTCTAGATGTCAATGTGAATTAAGATTTTGAGAAAACTTTTAAGAAAATACCTTTACTAAATTTTTTGATAATGTATTGAGATTTTGTCATTGAAATCACTTATATCGCCTTTAAATCTTCTTGTGAGCTCTTTGATCACTTTATGACTAAAAATGAATATCTCAATTCGATAAATACCTTCAATATTTCATTTCTAAATTTTCAATTATTGTCTTCATACTTAGATAGTGTATGCCATTTAAAATGGGCATTACTTTGGTTCAGTTAGGGTTATTCACTAGATCATAACCATTTCACATGGTTAGTATGTAATCTTCCTTGATCACTTGGTCTATACTACATGCCTCAATCAACATAAACTGTACTACTAGTGCTCGATATTTTATGATTTTCTATTTCAAATAGTTCTTAATGCATCTCAATTTATGTAGATATGACTTTTCATCACTTCTAGGGTTAGGTAGGAACTGAAGTAAAATATAACATTTAATATTCAACTCCTACATACCTTCCTTCTTTAGTGAGATGTGAGGTGATCGCCTAATCCATTAGATTGGATGATCATAGTGTCTTCATCTCTACTACTTCTAGCTCTTACTATCTCTATCCATGTCTTCTTCCCTTCAAGTTTTTCATTTACAATCCTTGGTACTAGTGCTCGTGTTTTGGTTCTATAGTTCTTATTGATGTGTCCAACTTTGAGACAACTAAAACATACTATCTCTTTATTTAACCATTTCTTATAATTTTCTTTGAAATGTTTTTTGATGCAATTCTATGGAATATCTCTACTCTCCACAATAGTGACAACTATACCATGTTTTGTAATCCTAATTGTAGGAATTCCTGTTCCTTGCTATATAAGTTTGTTTTTCATGTAACTAGTCTGAGATTTTCATAGTTTTGTACTCATGAGCCCTATGTCCATACTTTTGGCAATAGTAGCAATGACCTTGAAGTATAGACAACTTTCTAGTTGAATCATTGTTCTTTGGTTGACATTCATGTGCTTGATGTTCTACTTTCTTGTAATTGAATTAATTACTACTTGGTTTGGTTTTAGGAATTTTATTACCATTTTTTCTTATACAATTATTGGTTTCATGTTAAATCTTCCCATATTAATGACATGTAGTTTTTCCTTCTAATCTTGCATTGCTTTTCTCTCCACGTTTGGATGACTCTCCTTCTTCAATAGATGAAGATTTCTTGTTGTATCCAAGTCCAAAGATTTCTCTTGCACTAGGTGACTTCATCATGTCTTCAAAGTGTTTGATTGCTTCATTTGGTTTAATCAATATTTCCATTAGTTCCTTTTCAATCCTTAACTTGCTTTTCAATTGTTCCTTCTATAGCCTAATATTTGTGATCTACAAATCTTTTCTATTTGCCTCATGATTTGTAATCAGTGATTGATTTATTATTTCTATTTGATCCTTTGTGAGCTTCTAAATTTCAAATATTCTCTCTTCAACTCTTCTAGCCAATTTCCTTTTTTCATTTTTAGATTTAACTTATCCTCCATTGCTTTGTTATTTTTTTAAAATTTATTCGCAAAGTGTAACTAATTGAATTTGTTGGTTTTTTACATCTTTTATCTTTTTCACTATGACACTATTCTTCTCTAGCAATTTTTTCATTGCTTCATCTTTGTTATAAATATTTCTACTATCCAATACTCCTTCAGTGCCTACTTCTATGTATTGAGTGTCATTTAGTTGAATAACCATCTCTCTTCTTCTCTTTAGGGATTTCCTTACATCCTCTTTTGTTGTTACCAATTATTGCAACTAGATCTTGATTTCAATCATCTAATTCTCAATGATATTTCCAATCTTATACACTTCTATCTCTTTGATCTAATCCTCTCAAGTTGTTAGTCTTTTTGAAAAGAGAACTAGGCTTTAATACATATTGTTGGAATAAGTATATGGGAAACAAGATACTAAGAAGGGGGGAGGGGGTTGAATTAGGATCTTAGTCTTTTTACTTCAAAAAAAAATTCATTCTTTCATATCTAATTTAATTTCATAGATCTACCATTAAAATTTAAATGATAAAACATAAACAGAATACATCACATCCATAAAAATCCAACATATAAAACAATAATTTGGTTACCTAGAAACACTTCAAGATGAGGTAAAACTAGGGTAGGGAAGAAACCCATAAAACTTCACTATTGCAACAATAAAGTTAACTTGATAAGGTTATAATGTTTGACCATAAAATATGATCTATCCTTTGAGGGGTCTAGCCTATTAAAATCTTAAGAGACTATTAGGTCTCACCTTGATAAAAGGATTCCACACTCACAATGAAGTAAGAACTCTATTTGGAGTTTTACATTGGCATGATAGGACCACTCCACTAAGAGATTTACCTTGTCTCAACTAAAAATAACTAATTCATTTCTTGACTCTCATTTTTCTCTACAAGCTGACATTGGGTCTCCCATTTATTATATCACTGATCAGATTCTCCTAATTTAATAACTTTGTTATGTCCTTCACTTCTCTAATTTCTCTCTGCTTGATCTTCTCTGTGACTTTTCCTTTACTCCTTCACATGCATAGAAGGATACTTGTTCTTATCTCTTATTCCTTCTTCACCCACTCTCAATCTTATGATTATAGTTTTAGAATCCTCCTTAAATAGAATTCCTATGAAGGTTCTAGATCTTGATCAATGACTTACACTTCATCATCCTTTTTCATTTAAATTACTTTTCCTAATCAGTTAAACTACATGCCTAGGGATCATTACCTTTCGGAATGATGCATGATCAACATTTTACTTGGTTCTAAAAATATTAAATATCATAGAAAACTTGACGAAAATGGTTTGCATATTTGTTTGTGCCATTACAATCTCTCATTTCAAAATTGAACTACTTTGTACTTGAGTGTTTTGATGCTCGGTCTTGTAAACATCTTCATGTTGTTACTTATCTTCTATATAGATTTTTACTTAGTGCTTGATTACCTATCAATATGCTCTATCTTCATTGTATTTCCTAGCTCTTACTTTTTCTTGGCGTGTTCATCTACTCGATCTCTACTAAAAATTCAGCAACCATTAACTTTCATTATATAAGCTTTGTATACTCGACCTTTACTAGATGACTGAGTCAAAGTGATGACATTTTAATATTTCATAATAAATGACTAATTATTTAAACACTAATAGACAACTTAGGCTGAGAGATCAATAGTTTCTACTTTCTCTCATGTTGAATCTATCAAACCTAGTGTAATAGATTCTTGTTTTCATCCTAGATATCATAGATTTATTAAGAATGGCTCTAGTAACCAAGAACACAAAAAACCATATTCACTTAGGCAATGAGAGGCACGAGTACTCTTTCTACACCATTGTCAATCATAATTTAGGATGTGCACTAAAAAGTACTGAATCTTATTCAATTTCCAAGTCCTCTCCTTCATCCTTTAACATATATTTTCCTATTAATAATGAAATAATATTACCTAAACCACTTTGTAGTAAGGTGATGGCTAGGCATCAATATATAAATAAGGAAAGTCACAAAATTATGGATCTTTTATTTTTCATATATCATTGTTATTACAACCACTCTATGAATGATTGTCAAGATTTGCATTACAAATTCAACAACTCATTAATAATAAGGTTATTTTCATATGTCCTTGAGATGGGGTCTATTTTAGCATACAGTTTTCCTAAGTTCTTCATTAAAATTAGAATTTCTTCTTCTATTAGTCCATTTGGAATAGGTGGAGGGGTGTTAGGGTGATCTTCAATTGTGACATTGTCTTTATGCTCATATCCACTAACATGTTAAACCTCATCTATCAACTTGGCCACATCTTGTTTATATTCAACTTTAAATTGCATAGCACCTTAGCCTTCCTTCACCTCTACTATTGGAGTAAGCACTCCAATTTCTTCTTTCCAAACTCTGATATAATCTTTCTCAACTTCATGAGACTTATTCTTCAATTCTTTGTATGCCATAAACCTTAGCATAAACTTCTTGAAAAAATTGGTAAGGGCTATAGACATGCATGTCTTCCCTATATCTCACATAACCTATGCCAATAATGTCTCTCTTAGTTGGTTTTTAGTAGAAAATTCTTATTTCCATTTGATAGCCACTCTATTCTACAATCCCACTAGAAATTGAGTTCCAAATTTCATGAGTGTGTGCCTGAACTTGCTTATCATTTCAATCATTGCATCTTCAAGTTTAACTCAATTTTCATTATCCAAAGAATCATATAGAATACCTCTAAATCATAGAATTCTTTTAGTTTCTACCATTTTTTCGCATACTTGATCCAAATTCATTGTAAGGATTTTATTAACTACTTGTAGTTTTCTAGTCTCATCAGACTTGGTGATTACTTCATCTTCCTCCTCCTCTTGTGCAATGTTCAGTTTACTCTTTGGCTTGGCTTGATCTTCTTCTTGGTTCTTTTTCTTTGATGGACACCCAAGTAATAGCTTGGTAGGAGGTTGTGCTAACCTCTATTTGGTGATGATCATCTTTCCCTTTGGCCTTTATCATGTCACCATTTCTTGCATGTTTTTCTAGAGATTTTCCTTTACCTAAGGCTCTATTATAACAATCTTCTTCTATTTAGTGGCCCTTATCTTCACAACTATAAGCTATTTTCCTTTTCTTACCTCAACTCATTATTGTTTTCCTAACCCTTCTCCTTATTCTTTCTTAAGTTAGCCTTGACAACTTTTCTCTTCCCTTTCTGTCTTTCCTTAGGTGTACCAAATTCTATAGTCATCTCAACAATAACAGTCTCATATGTGTCAAACTACTCAGCACTAACATCAATATATTTTTCCAATAGTGTAGTAATTGCAACCATTACATCATCTACATTTATCAAATAGTGAATTTTCCTTACCTATGCTACCCCCAATACTATTTCCTATGCATAGAATTTTTTTGTGTCCACTATGAAACATATTTCATCATAATATATTCTATAACTAATTTTTGAATTCTTATTCTATTCATCATTTTGACATTGAATTCTTCAAAGTAGTTGTCCATTATTGGCTCAAAATTATCTTCCAATCTATCTATTAGGTCAGTAAATTGCTCCATAGTAGTCCTATTCTTATCCCATCCAATCCTCATGAGGGTAGGAAAATAGTTTTGTGCATATAAAAATATGAAAACTAACATGGACCAAACTTTTAAAACTTCTAGGTTCTCTGTTAGTTAGTGCAAATTGTAGCTCAACAAGATTGTATGAGTGATCTTTCTTCACAATTTTGTAGCTCCAATCAACTACAACATACATAATACTATTCAATCTTCTCAATTGATAGAACTTGTGTGCAATCACATGAACAAAAAATCCAATTACTAGATCCTCATTGTTATCTCTTAACATTCTATGACCATTCTATTTTTCCTTGGTCAATTTTTAATCTCATTCTTGGTTTTGCTCCTTATGCCCTTAAGTCAATCCAATGTAGGGTACCTAGTTACTCTTCAAATGATTTCCTTGTTAATCTTGATTGGCCCACCTTCTAACCAAATTTTCATGTCATGAAATCAGTTGAGCATAATCTTGATCAATTTGGCCTTGAAAACTTTTAGAAATCCTAGGGCATGGGTAAGCCCTTTGTCAGCAATGATCTTGAATTCATATTTCAAAATTCTATCAATGCATAGCTTGCCATATGTTACCTTATTTAAAATATCCAATATCTCCAATATTGCATTGATAACATGATCTGATGTCTTGAATAGTCAATATTATTGGTGGAATTGATGACAATGCTCCAACATCATCAATAGGGGTTGCAATGTTAATTAAATTTCTAAAGCTGTGTGGAGGTATCTCATCATTTTTAATAATTTGAGCACTAAGCCATCCTTCACCATTTAACTTCCAGATGTCATTATGAACTAGATCTATTGGAGACATTGATAAAAATATATCTTTATTGAATATATTACTTGGCACTGACAATGATAGTTCACTCTACAAATTTTGTGATAACCTATTAAGATTTTGTGTCATTGAAATCACTTCTATCACCTTTAAATCTTCTTGTGAGCTCTTTGGTTGCTTGGTGAGTAAAAGTGACTAATCAACTTCAATAAATACCTTCAAAAGGTATGTATAGGATCATGGTGTGCCAAAAAGTGGCAATCTAAAAAATCTATAGTTCTGAAATATCTCAAACCATTTCAAAATCTATTCCAACATTTTTCACACACACCCTAATACTAAATGAAAACAATTACTATCTTTATAAGGTCTATTATGTCTTTTGATACCAAACCTATATGGTCAACTTTAAAAATATTCTAAAAATGTGCTTTTGGCCTATTTTTATGTGATTTTTACTTCAAACATGTAGTTGATGACTTTTTTTCCACCAAAATTTGATGAAATGAAAAGGGTTTCTTAAGAATGTTCTTATCTTCCCATAAATGTAAGGTTTTCCAGATTATGAGTTTAGTAACTAATGATTACTTAATTTCTAATGGAGTTACGTATAAAGTGTTGACTGACACACTACTTGAAAAACAACTATAACTTTCAAATGGTAAAACATTTTTTAAATCCAAAAGATGCATCACATTCTATGCTTCTTCTACTATAAGGAAAAGAATGAAAAAATAAACTTTGCAAAGTTTTGAATTAGTAAAGGTAGTTGAAAAGGAGATTTTTTAATTCCAAAAATACTAAAGTCAAAAGTTAATTATTTATTATTTATTTAGAATAAAAATACCCAAAAATATGTATCACATCTAGGCATGGGTCTTCCAATTATATCTAGAATATTATTTTAAAATATTATAATTTAAATTTGATTAAGGTGGTCAGACATATGTCTAGTTCTTATTTTTGTTCTGAAATTTTCGTAATATTACATTAAAATTCAAATTTTGACCAATCAATTTTTATTTTTTTGAGATAAGTCCAAGTAGTTTAGAAAGTATATTCAATTTTTTGGAGATTCTTTTCTCTCAACTTTTTGATATAATGTTAATAACTAGTACAAAATTTCACATCAAGTTGACATAACGTTGATTTTCTAATTTTTTATTACCACTTAAGAGCATAGTTTGGTTGACCATGACCCTACACATACCCCAATATTTCATTTTTATCTTGATAAATAATGTCTTCATATTTAGTGTATGAGAGCTAGCTTAGTCTTTACTTTGGTTTGATCAAGCTTATTCACTAGGTCATTACCATTTCACTCCATTGATGTAATCTTCCTTAATCACTATGTCTAAATTGCATGACTTAGGCAACATAGACTATACCACTGATCCTTGATATCTTATGATTTTCTATTTCTAACAATTCTTAATGCATCTAAATTTATGTAGATATGACTTTTCATCACTTTTAGGCTTAGGAATTGAAGTAAAATATAACATTGAATATTTAGTTCCTACATAACTTCTTTCTTTAGTGAGATATTATGTGATCACCTAAACCTTTAGATTGGGTGATTACAATGTCTTCATCTCTGCTTATTCTAGCTCTTACTATCTCTATCCATGTCTTCTTCGCTAGCACTACTACTGGTGTTCTAGTTTGGTAGTTCTTATTGATGTGTCCCACTTTGGGACAATTGTTACATATTATCTCTCCATTTAACCATTTCTTATAGTTTCTTCTCAAATGTATTTTGGATCATTTTTTTTTGGAATATGTCGATACTCTCGACAATAGTGAGAACTATACCATGTTTTGTAATCCTAATTAAAGAAATTTCCCTTCTTTGTTGTATGAGTTTTTTTATTTTTTTATTTTTTCAATTAACCAAGTTGACCTTATCTTAAGTTTGCACTCTTGAGCCATATGTCCATAATTTTGATAATTGTAGCAATGACCATGAATATAGGTAACTTTCTAGTCGAATCATTCTGTTAAGGTTTAGGAACTTGCTTACCATTTTCTCTTATATAAATATTGGTTGTGTGTTCAATTTTCCCATAGTAATGACCTGTAGGTTTGCCTTTTGATTTTGCATTCCTTTCCTCTCCACTTTTGGATGACTTTCCTTCTTCACTTGATGAAGACCACTTGTCATGTCCAAGTCGTGTCTTTTTCCCTAGCTGACATCATCATATATTTTTCTATAGGTGTCCACTTCATTTCATTTATTCAATATTTCCATTAGTTCCATTTCATGCCTTAACTCAATTTTCAATTGTTCATTCTATAGCCTTAGATTTGTGATATCCAAATCTTCTCTATTTATGTCCTAATTTGTAATCATTAATTTATTTATCATTTCCAATTAATTATTTGTAAGCTTCTAAACTTCAAATGATTTCTCTTTAAGTCTTCTAGCCAATTACCCTTTGTCTTCTTTAGCTTTGAGCTTATCCTCCATTTCTTTCTTCTTTTGTTAGATTTCTTTGCAATGTGTAACTAATTGAATTTCTTGTTCTATTTATAGATATTTTACCTCTTTCACTAGGTTATTATTCTTCTCTAGCAATTATTTCATTGCTTTATTTTTTATACAAATGTTTCCACTATCTAGTAGTCATTTAGTGTCAACTTCTATGTATCAAGTGTCATTTAGCTAAATAGCCATCTCTCTTCTTCTCTTTAGGGATTTCCTTAACTCATGTTTTGTTGTTTTTAATTGTTGTAGCTAGATCTAGATTTCAATCATCTAATTCTCAGTGCTCTTCCCGATATTATACACTACCATCTCCATGATTTGATCCACTCAAGCTATTAGAATTTCTAACAAGATAACTAAGCTCTAATACCAATGGTTAGAATAAGTATATGAGAAACAAGATACTAAGAGGGGGTGGGGGTGAATCAGGATCTTAATGTTTTGACTTCAACACCAATTTCATTCATTCATATCAAATTCAACTTCACAGATCTACCATTAAAACTGAAATGTTGAACATAAATGAAATACATCACATTCATAGAACTTCAAAACATTACACAATGATTTGTTTACATAGAAACACTTCAAAATGAAGGTAAAAATGAGGTGGGGATGAAACCCACAAATCTTCATTGTTGCAACAATGAAGTTAAATTGGTAAGGTTATAATGTTTGACCATAAAATATGATCTAACCTATGAGGGGTCTTCTCTTTTAAAAGCTTAAGAGACTATTAGGTCCCACCTTGCTAAAGGATTTTACACTCAATCAAGTAAGGACTCTATTAGGAGGTTTAAATAGGCCTATGAGGACCACTCTATTAAGAGATTTACCCTATCTCAATTAAAATTTACTAATTCCATAGCTAACCCTTTTTTTTCTCTACAAGTTGATGTTGGATCTCCTCTTTACTATATAGCTTATCTAATTCTCCTAATCTGATAATTTGTTTGAGTCCTTCACTACTATGATTTCTCTCTGCTTGATTTTCTTTTAGACCTCACCTTCACTCCTTTATATGCATATAAGGATAGTTGTCCTTATCTCTTCTTCAATATTCATTTTCTCATAGTCTTATAATTCTAGGGTTACTATGAAGCTTCTAAATCATGATTGATGACTTACACTTTATCATCTTTTTCCATTTACATTGCTTTTCCTGATTGGTTCAATTGCATGCCTAGGGATCATTACCTTCTACAATAACATGTAATAAACATCTTAGCCAACTATAAAAATATTAAATATCATAGAAAATTTATCCAATATGATTTTCAAATGAGTTTTTTTCATTACAAAATTTCATATCAAAACTAAACTACTCAACACCTGAGTGTTTTGACACATAGTCTTGTAAATGTATTCATGCTATTACTCATCTTCTATATAATTTTTTATTATATACTTGATAACCTATTCATAGGTTTGGTCTTCATTTTATTTCTTCGCTCTTACTTTTTCTTGATGTATTCATCTTCTCGGTATCTATTGAATACTCAACAACCACTAACTTTCTTGATATAAGCTTTGTATGCTCGGTATTTACTAGATAACCCATTCAGAGTGATGACCTTGTAATCTTTCCTAGTAAATAACTAAGTGTTGAGACACCAATAGACAACTTAGGATTAGAAATCAATAGTTTCTACTTTACCTCATGTTGAATCCATCAAACCTATTGTAGTAGATTTGTGTTATCATCTTGGTTATCATAGATTTATTAAGAATGGCTCTAGTAATCTATTGACATATTAGTCAAGTTTGTTATTAGTGACACACAATTATTTAGACTTTGTATGGCTACCAAGCTCATTGAATAGTCTACAGTGTTTACCTTTTAATTTAGTAGCCACCAAGCTCTATAGTTGCTATCAAGTTTTTAGGGCTATTGGTGTAAATAAGTATTTACTATTTACACTTCACTTAAGTTTACATAGGTTAATGCATTATTTTATTATATTGCATTATTTTATTATTTATTTAGGTGAGACACTTAGGAGTTTATGTACTCTCATGAATTGTCATGTTGACAACATAGTTATTTGCACTCACTTTTCAGCACATATTGTCTACAACACAGATTTTTGTGATACACTATTGTAGGCTTACCCTCACATCATGAAACTTACTTCTATGCTTAATGAATGATACCACATATCTGGTGGACATGTGCCTAGTTGTATGACTTATCATGTTGCTAACTTCTATGCATTCTAGAAGCTCTCTAGAGGCCTTTACATACAGGCACTCCTAGTGTACTTACATGTGGCATATTGAATGAATATATCATCATTCTAATCATACTCTCTCTTTGTTCTACTATTGTGCTTTTGTTTGATTTTCTTAGTCTTAGGTTAATTCTAGCCTAAGGAAATTTTTGACATGGTGTCAAAGCTCAGCGAGATTCTCTACACATAGTCATTTAGGGCCATTCATGCTTCAACACCTCAACCTAAATCTAGAGTATTTACTGAAATTGGGAGTGTCTAGAGCCAAATCTAACCTCACCATTGCATTTGAAGCATCAATTTGGTGAAGATCAACTATAAATTTGCATATGCTTGGCTAAAGTTGATCGCGAGGCAAATTTTTTTTTGCAAATTAGCACTTGAATGCACTGATTTGCAAACTGGGTATGGTCATTTAATTGATCTAATTTTATTTTTAGCATCTAAATTTTATTTGATCTCAACATTTTTTTGGAATTTATATTTTTGGAAAATTTTCACGCCTAGTTTGGTTGTCAGAGAATTTTTTTTTGCAGAACTAGGTAATCACACCCTAGCCCTATAGACTATTTATTATTTTCATAGGAGAATATTCAGTTTATTTATTCCATGGGTATCTACACTTAAATTCGGTGGTTTAATTATATATTTTCCACATATTACCAATGGACACTGAATCCCCAAACTAGTTGAGCACATATACCCACTTGCAAATAGGGCATGCCCATATATCAGTGGCCTTTATTGTTTAATCACCATAGCGAACAGCTTTTATACAACATTGGAGTCCCCATTCCCAACAATGTGGGAAATATAAAATTGTATCCACTTGCAATTCAATTACTGGTCAAAAACTTTAATCTTTGGCAATGATCATAACAATCTAGTGGCTATCTGCATTTCTAGCAACCCACTACATCTCGTTGACACATGGCATAATTTGTGCATGCCACATTACCTAACTTTGTCATGCTAGCACATGTCTTCGAGTACCTATAGTCAATGCCATCTCTAATGCTGATGGTCAAATCAACATTTTCCATTTGTAAACTCCACATGCTCCAGCTAGACAGATGGTGCCCTAACACATAGGAAACACATGGACAAATACTCTCATGCCACATGGTAGATGACCTACACATAATTAGACATGTCAGTGCCACATTAGCACATGTTAGCATCTAATGCAACGATGCACCTTGCCACGTCAACCAATACATACATGACACATTTGTACCACTAACATCATCACAAGCTTTAAGGTCACTGATGTCATCAATCTATTGGCATAAATTTGATGGCTATCTAATCGTTATGCTAAGGCCAATTTGAACTAATGCAACAATTGTATGACTATCAAATTTAACCTTGCCTTTTGCTGATGTAACCTCTCTCCAGAGAAATTGATAAAAATATATCTTTATTGAATATATTTTTAATGGTTTAGCTCTTTTCTAGTTTGGGTGAATGGATTAATTATAAATTGCATCTTTTGGTGACTATACCTATGTAATCCTACATTTTGCAACGTCAAATGCTCCATACGGGCACATCTAGACTCAAAAATAGGTTTATTTTTTGAAAGTGAATTATTTTTTGTCTACATTCTAGATCTACAATTAGATTATAGGGTTGTGTGGACAAAAGTGTCACTTTTAGAAATAGGGCCTTTCTTTGCTTTGTATTACTTCAAAATTGTTGTACATTATAAATTTCAAGATTTCTAATCTTTCAAGAGGTTGTAACAAGAAAAATCAAAAGTCCATGGAGGCCAAAATTGGCAAATAGCCATTGTAATCACACTACTTATAAAGTGCCAAAAGCATCTATTTTGGGGGAGTTTCTTGATTTAGTTAAAAGGGGGTTTGTTCTTGGTTTTGTGTTCCTTCTTTTCTATAATTTTCTTTCATTTTCTACATTTTGGGAAGTTTTAAATCTCCTAAATAACTATGCTACATGGTCCATCAAAATGTGGTATCATTTAATGCACAATGGAATTTCTCAATATGTAGATGGTACTTTTCCTAAACCAACAAGTGATATTTTAGCTTGGGTAGAAAAGGATAGGAAAGCCCTAGGTGATATATGTTTGGGGGTTGATGACAAGATCATGTATCAAATTAAGAAGTCTTCGACATACAAGGAAGCTTGGAATACCCTTGTAAACCTATATGGTAAAGTGTCTAAAGAGGATGTTTTCAAAATTGAAGATGAGCTTGTCTCTTTAGATCGTAAGTCATTTGATTCTATATTGGATTTCATCATTAAGGTAAATGAACTAAGGATGAAGCTTCCTAATTATGGGAGTCCTATAAAAGATGACATATTGATCTATCTTATTCATAACAAGCTACCATTGGAGTATTCCACATTTGTTTATTCTTTTAACACCTCAAAGACTACATTAGGGTCTACCTATAAGAAAGTCTCCTTTTATCAATATGTTGATCTATTGGATAAGAATAATAAGTGGAAGAAGAACAAATCAAGGAAAGGGTAAGAATAATAAGTGGAAGAAGAACAAATCAAGGGATGCAAAAAAGACAACACCACTATCCAATCAACAAAACAAGTCATCGTCAAATACAAACAAGAAGGGGGACAACAATAAGGACAAGAAAAGTGTGCCTATTGCAAGAAAATGGGTCATGAAGAACATCGAGTGTTATCATAAAGATTAATGAGTTGACCAACATCATGAAGAAACATAATGTTCCATTGCTTAATTCTTATAAAGAGAAATGATCTTCTTCAAATTCAAAGGGAAAAGGGCACACACTCATGGCTAATACAATTTCTTCAACATAATAAATACTTGACTTAAGTGCCTCATATCACATGGGTTCTTCAAAGGAGGATTTTTCTTCAATGAAGCAGCCAAAGGTACTATACATGTTCATTGGAGATGATACTAAAATGGAAGTTGAATAGAAAGGAAACATGGAAATGAAAAATGGAGAGTTTCAAGATGTTCTCTATGTTCCAAACTTAAGTTATAATCTCCTCTCAATCTACGAAATCACTCACCTCAAAGATGGACATAGAGTTAAATTCCTTCCCGAGTTAGTACACGTGCATAGTTTGAAAGATTATTCATTGGTTACAATGGGTAAAGTGAATTATAACAAAAGATTGTACACTTTCTCCAATTTTGTGCCCAAGTCTCCTTCAAAGGCCTTGTTATCTCAATCAAATTCAACAATGCAAATATGGCATGAGTAGTTTTGACATCTTTCCTTTTGCTACCTTTAGCAACTTTCCACAAACAAAATGGTTAAAGGTCTATCCCCAAATCAACTTTTCCCATAATGAATGTTCAATAGATTCAATGGATATGCATCTAGAGGGGAAGTTAGATAAAGGGAAGTCTTGAAGAATACCAGTTGTTCTACAAATGGTTCACATGGTATTAGCAAGACCTTTTTTAGTGACATCAATTAGCTAGGGTTGTTATATACTTACTTTCATTCATGACTTTTCAAGATATACTTGGGTCTAATTTCTTTGTCATAAGAATGAAGTGTTGGACAAGTTTCTAGCCTTCAAGACTCATGTTGAACAAAAATAGAGGAAAGTCATCAAAGATCTAGGAATGGACAATGGAAGCATGTATGTGAATAGAAGACTAAAACACTTTTGTAGACTTGAGTGCATTGATCTTCAGACTCCACCAAGATTTAGTCTGCATAAGATAGATGTTGCAACTTTGAGGATCTGCACACTTAAGTCCATGGAAAGTTACATGATATAGGTCAAGTCTCCAGATCCATCATTAGAAGTTGAAGAAATCTCTAGTGCCACTCACAATCTTAATAGGTCTCCTCATTCAGCCTTAGATGGCAAGACTCCTTTTGAGGCATGATGCGGCATAAAACCTATTCTAACACACTTCAAATTCTTTGGTTGTGCTACATGGGCAAATAGATCTTCAAGGGGATGGAAGGCACAATCACCTTGACCTTGTACTTTCATTAGTTATGAAGATGGTGTGAAGGCATACAAGCTATTGGATCTAGAGACACATCAAATCTTTGTAGAGAAGGATGTACACTTTCAAGAAAGTTCGCCAAGCTTGTCCTCTAATCCTGTCTACACATTATATCATGTGGAAACTAATAGTGACACTAGCAATAATGCTTCAAAAGATTCAGACATGTGGACTATCGACAGTTACATTGATAGGTCACTCCATCAGTCTAGTCCACATGTATATATCACCATAGTGATAGGTCCAACATAGTAGCGTACATCCAATCTTCTAGGTCCAAAATTAGTGATAGCTTTAGGGGACAATATTGATTATCTGCCTCTTATTCTTGTTTATTCTCTACATGATCAATTGTCTTAAGTTGAAGTGATTATGGATACTTATGATCAGCAATTGCAGAAGGGTTCTTCATCAGCTAAGGAGATAAATAGTTCTTTGAGATAGGTTCTTTAGCTAGCTGAGCAAGTTTCAGAGACATCACTTATCCATGGGATTCTTTGCACATAGTGCAAAAGCATCTCATTTGTACCCTTTGCCTTGTTTCTTCCTAAGAGGAGGAACACCATTCTATAGTCTTGGATCAACTTCTTCATCAAAGTAGTCACTAGTAGGCATTATTCTTTGGGGCTTATCTCTTCTCATCATTCTCCTTTGTATATACTAGATGTATGTCATCATGAGGGGGTCTTGATTACTCTATCCATCCATACAGCGTATGTTTTTTTCATCTCTTTTTTTTGGGGGAGGGTTTTTCCCATGAGGTTTTCCCTCTTTCTCTTCTTTATGAGATATTGCATTTTCATTATGTACATGGGCACCTAACATGGCCTTGTAGTTGAGACCCATCATGCATTTCATCCTAGATTTCGTAAGCTTAAGGGAATTCCCATAAGTTGTACTTAAGGGGGGGTGTTGGTGTAAATAAGTATTTACTATTTACACTTTACTTAAGTTTACTTAGGTTAATACATTATTTTATTATATTGCATTATTTTATTATTTATTTAGGTGAGACACTTAGGATTTTTTGTACTCTCATGAGTTGTCATCTTGACAACACAGAAGTACATAACTCTAATTTAGCACATGGTGTCTACAACACTGGAGTTTGCATCATTCACTGAGTTTTCATGTTGACAACATAGTTATTTGCACTCCTTTTTTAGCACATGTTGTCTACAACACTAATTTGCATGATACACCATTGTAGGCTTATCCTCACATCATCACACTTACTTCCGTGCTTAATGAAAGATAACCCATATTTGGTGGACATATGCCTACTTGTATGACTTATCATGTTGTTAACTTCTATGCATTCTAGAAGCTCTCTAGAGGCCTTTATATATAGGCACTCCTAGTGTACTTGCATATGGAATATTGAATGAATATATCGTCATTCTGACCATAATCTCTCTTTGGTCTACTCTTGTACTTGTGTTTGAGCTCCTTGGTCTTGGGTGAATTCTACCCTAAGGAAAATTCTTACAAGGTTTAATTCTAGTAGCTACTGAACATTTCAGTGGTTACTAAGCATTACAATTTCTACTGAGTTTGCAGTTCATGTAATACGAAGCTAGTGTAAATTGACCTTATGTTTTTATCAAGTGATTTAGTGTATGCCAGTTACATAGTATCTACGAAGTCACCATTGCAGACCAAGTTCAAGGCTACTTTGAAGTCATTGGTATAGACTAAGCTTCTATGTCTACTGAGTGCATGATGATGCCAAGTAATGAAAATGGGCACTGAGTATCGATACTTTACCAAGTCAGTCTTTAGAACCTGGGTGTCTTTGTTTGGGCCAACTTTGTGATATATGTGCTAACCTATATGATGGCCGAGTTTGTAATTTCACAAATTGGTTGTGTGTGTTTGTGTGTGTGAAGTATTGTATCATATCAAAATGTATGGAATACAAATGAAAGTAGCAGATAAAGATTTATGAACCCCATATTAGCATAAGGAGCAATAGTGACAAATCTATCATAGAAAGGTGATTAGTAAAATCAAGGAATCTCTATTAGTAATCAAGTTGTAAGTTAGAGATATATCATTTCATCCTTAGGTGAACCAATCAAAATCCTTTTGCAAGGTAGATAGAATAGTCTTTCTTAAATATCTTATTAGAGTGCATACTCCATTGTGTGTTTGTAAAACCTCTAACAAGGTGGACCTAATAGTCCTAATTGCTCCTAATAGGGAAAAGAATTAGAAGTGGTCATTGTAAGCCTTAGCAGGGAAACTTTATGCTATAGTATTGAAGTTTTGTGGCTATCATCCTCACCCTAGTTTTACTTTCTATTTGGAAGGTTTTTGGGCCACCAAATAATTGTGTTCAAGTGTCATGAATGTTTTATGTTTCTAGTTTTTCATTCATGTGATTAGATTAGACATGATGAACTAAATGTAATTGACAAGGTTTTTGGTTAGTGATTCACCCCTCCCCTCTTAGTAACCTAGCATAGTCTTGAATATTTCCAACAATTGGTATTATAGGTTTGTGGTTCTGAAGAAAAAGTTTGATATCTTGAGCAAAGATCAAGGATAATGGAGATATTTAGACTTGAAAAAACCATTGACAATGAAAACATGGATCTAGAAATGGCCATTGCATAGCTGAAGAAAGCAAAAGAGAAACTTTCCCAATCCCTAAAAAGAAGGAAGGAACTTGAAAACTAGATGAATGATCATCAATACATTGAAGAAAGAATCGAAGACTTTTTCCCTTCAAGTAGTTTAGATGAAGAAAATGATGAAATCAAATAATTCCTACACATGAATGGTTCCCTATAAGGAGTAAGAAAATTGAAAATGAAACAAGAAATTTAGTCAGTAAGGTTGTGTGAAATCTTGGAACAAAGGAACAAGATAAAAGGAGAAATTGATAGAAGGAACAATGAGATCCAAAACTAATCCTTTTAGCATGCAGATCTTATGGATCAAATCTCCAATGCAAAAGAGTAATCCATGAGCCAAAGATAGATCAATGAAAGATTAAGAAATGATCTAAATTTAGAAAGACAAATCAATGAAAGAATAAGAAATGAGCTAAGATCTAAAAAGAAAATCAATAAAAGAATGAAAAATGACCTAAACACTAAAAGAAAAATCAATGAGAGAATGATGGAATCTCAAGAAGACATGGTTCAACAGAATGAGAATAACCTATATAGGGAAAAAGGAAAAGTAGGAATTCGATACAAAGAAGAAGGTGAATCCTCAAAACAAGGTGCTCAAGGAATCAAAGACATACTTGCAATGATTGTGGTAAAATAGGTCATACATCAAACAAATGTTGGAGTAATGGTAAAGGAAGATTTAATGGAAAATGCTACAATTGCAGTCAACATGGTCACAAGGCTAATGAATGCAAAGAGAAACTAAAATTTGAGCGCAAGTGTCATAAGTGCAGGAAACAAGGTCACAAGGCATCAGAATACAAAACATAGTTATTCAATTGAGCAGAGAAAATTTTGAAAGAAATATTTGGTTGGGACTAAAACACTTGGTGTAGATGCCATTACTATGAAGAATTTGGACACATTGGCATTAATTGTGTTAAATATCACATGAGGAGAAGAGATACCACCATAAGATGTTTCACTTGTACCAAAATTGGTCATCTCGCCAAAAATTGCATGAATACAAGTAAAATTGAAGACAAAAAGAAGGAAAAAGTAGATAACATTCAAAAGTAGATGAGCGAGCAATGGATTCCTAAATATACTAAGGATTCTAGTCCAAGTAATGATGGTCATGTCACTCAAGAAGTGGCTAACTCCACCATTTCCAACTAGGTTTCAAAAAGAGAACTAGAATTGTGTTATCAAGATCACATTCAAATAGCTCCAATTGAAAGGTGACAAATATCCAAATCACTATTCAAGATACAAAAGGATCATTGAGGAATATGAGTATTTGTTATCACCAAGTTATCTTCTCTACCAAGTAAGGTCAGGTCATGGACTCTACTAAGCAAGGTCGAGAGTAACAAGACACACATGGTTACCAAGTGATGAATCCTTCATCAAGTAATCAATAGAATAGTAGATGACAGGTTTTCAAGCATAATGTCAACTTAGCTGTACCCTTATACTGAGCATTTATGGAAAATCTTTAAACTGTGAAATCTAAGTGCTATTTCAAAGAAGTGATTTACAGTGTGATCATACAAATTTAGGAAAATTTGCAGAAAATTATCAAGGTTCTGATAGTTTACCATTTAAAATGGAATCAAGCAACAACAAAGTGAAGAGAGGTTTTGAGATGTTGGTTTGAGAAGTCGAGTGAAAAGTATTGGATTTGAAAGTTGTGCCTTAGATTGTAGAAACCGTTGATTCAAGTGGAGCTCAATCACAAATCCCTCCCAAGGTACTCCTTATTAATGATATTTGTACTCATTTCAAGTGGTCGATTCAAAAAATTGGTACCCTAGAAATGGATGATGCCCTAGGTGAATTATGCATTAATGGAATTCTTAAACTTGAGCATAAGCATTTGGAAGACAAAGGTTTAACACATATTCCCCACATGCCCCAAAGTTTTCAAATTAAATGGATTAGATATATTCTAAGCCAGGTGTAGTGTCATGCCCAAACTATGAGGGCAAAACACACACAAATTTTTTTATTTTTAATTTTTTAATTTTAATAATAACTAATAATATTTAAACATGCTCTACGTTTGATATGACTGAGATAGAAGTTGCAACACAGGTTCCCTACACTGCATCCTAAGATTTTAAAACAAGAGGACGATAACATTATTAAAATTTTGAAACTTTTGTTATTAGATTAATATCGATAAACTTATTAATTTATAATGATATGCAATCAAAATTTCTTAAATAACAATGTTTCTAAAATCGGAATTTAAAATTACTTGCAATATCGAATTAATTAAACCTACATTTAAAACTTATTTTAATAGTCAATTAATCGATAACTTTAATCTACTTAATGGTTTAAAACAATTAGAGTACATTTGAATCAAAACTAACTAAATTAGTATTTACAAAATTAAGCATAACTAAAATAACTAAAATTATTAACAATTACCACAAATGTCCTTAATCAAAACATGAAATGACCCTAAACTTTATTAAATCAACTAACTATACTTAAATCAATTTAAAGTTTCTTTTTAAACAAACTATATTTATATACATAAAATACTAACTTAATTTAAAATTTTAACTATATTACAATTAATATTAAACTAACTTTAACCAAAAACTTTAAAGTGATACAACTACTCTACAAGATCTATTACTAATTTTATTAACAATTTAAACAAACAAAAATAAATAACATAACTAAACAACCATCTAATAAATACTAAACTATCTAAATTTAAACTAAATCATATTCTAAAATTCTAACTACAATAAAACTGAAATATAATTAAATCAAATACTACTAACAAAGCCTACCTACTAACTAACACCTAACCTCTAACCCTCCTGCCCTAAGACCTTACCTACACCCTAGCCCCTAACATCCACTTGACCACAAGTCAAATCAATCTAACCCCTCCCTACTCCTCTCCCTAGACCCCACAAAATCCCAAACCTGCACACAAGGAAAAAGGTACGTAGGGGATATGGAGTATGAGTTTTAAATCAACATTTATTTGCAACATCAAATATCACCCAAAACTAAGCCAACGTCCAACTAATGTCATGTCATGACATAGCTCTCTCTCCACCCAACATGCCACATAGTCCAAGGTAGGGAAAATGCAACCCAAGAGGTGGGCACGTGAGTAGAGGTGAGCAAGGGAGGGTTAAGAAAATGAAGGTGACCATTTAAATTTCCTTTCTCAACATTAATGCCACCTTTCCCACAACTGGCCGCTAGAAAAAGGAGGAGAATGGGGATGGGACAAGGTGGCAGGGTGACATAACCCACCCATCCCATCCGCTTTGACTTGAGACAGCCACTAAAGACCCCTTTTTTAAAGCATGTTTAAAACTGACGTGCAAGGCCAAGGAGAGCAATAAGTTCATAAAGTTTTATAGGCGAAAGGAAATATATTGACTTTATATAAAAATGTACACATTTATATATTCAAATTATACACCCAAGAGAATAACATAATATTTATTTGTTTCTTTATTCATTTAGGAAGGAATCTGAGCAAGAATATGCTCTGTGGTTTTGGAAGGAATGAATTTTCTTCCTCATGTATTTTCCAGAGAGTTTTTACTCCTGGGAGTGCATATTTTTTTTTGAAGCATAATTTTAACAAGGCATGGTCATGCCATTTTATGCATTTCATTTATGTTACTAAGGATTTGAATAATTCTACTATTAACATTCTTCCTTAATACAAGTATTCCACTGCAAAGGGGTATATTACGTATAGTCTCTCCATCTCTAGTTTAAACATGTATGTTTTATATTGGTTCTTCAAGGACATGGTAAGAGTTCTAAGTTCTGATTATTATTATTATTGATTTCAAGAATACAACCTCTCAGTCTAATTGATCATATTTGAAGAACTTAGGAGGTGAATGATACTATACACATAATTAAAAACAAAAAGGTGGTGGATTATTCTCATTCGAATTTGATTATAACCACCATGAAATTTATCAGGAAATGAAATATCTTTGATTTCGTAATATAGGGTTTGCTCTTGATTTGATCTCATCATTATACTTATACATCATAATTGAAAAACTCACTATATCAATTCAACTCTTCATTATCGTAATTAAGACTTGAACATTCATAATTCAAGACATTATCTAAGATTCTATTCTCCCATCTAAATATATGCAAATTTATTTATTCTATTTTGATGAGCATTCATACGACTGAACATTATGAGCAAATATTATGAGAACCAAATACACTCAACCATTATTTTATTGGCTAACCTGATTCAAAGGCTCAACCGAGAAAGAATCAGGAAGAAAATCTGGCTTCGTTTCCATATACAATAAGGTTTAAAAATACAATTTACAATAGGATCTGTTGGTGTTTGAAAATGTTACCCATTTACAATTACCCTGATGAGAACAAGATGCATCTAGGGGCAGCTAACTCCCATTATATACACATCCATTCAGACACCAGGCCAACTATAAGGCTATAATCCTTCTGCACTTTAGGCTCTGCAAAACCTAGGCAGGTGGACCTATAGATTCTTTATATGGTACTAGTTGTCAAAGCATACACTGAATCTAATATGAAGCAGATAAAACCCTTATTTCTCCTGATAACTCATGAAATGGCATCCATCTACAGTAGCTATATGCAGATCTAGGAATCTCATGAGCTGAGTGAGGGCATTCTATTATAGCTCTTCAACATGAAAGGGGAAAAGTGTTTGATTATTGATGTTGATCTCAGCAAAACCTCAAATATGCAACAGTATAACAGGTGATCCTATAAGTGATCAATGCCTTATCTATTGGGCAATTCATACAAAAACCTAACACGCATCCCTGAAAATCATTGATATGTGCCATACATCAGGACTTCCTGATCTATCTAACCACTTTCTGAACTAGACATCTGCATCCTTTTGAACCTCATACTCGACTTATCCCTTCATGAAATTTGCAATCCTATGATGAGGAATTAAGCATTTACATAACTCTTTGAGTCATAAGCAAAATAAATCAACATATACAACCAATAAGTTGCCACTGAGTTTCATATTCTTTGTTTACAAAACACAAAAGATCACAAACAGCATGAATGAGAGACAAGATATCAGAATGAAGTTGACTTGCTGTTGCCTTATCATTCATTTCCTTGAAATAAATTACAATAAGATGCATGAAATTTAAATGCAAAACTACCTAAAAGATCGGACTATCTGTATTCTTATTTCTACTACTGTTCACATGAGAGAAATTGCTGAAGAAAATATGTGGTATCACAATATGGGAACATATCAAAACTAGATCCAAAAATTTGGTATCTCAGTAGTGACTGGTTTTTCTCCAAAGATTGGAACCCTTACAAATGAAAAAAGAAAGAAAGATATAGCAAGAAATGAATTCCCGGATCTGATATGCAATTGCCAGGTGTCCACTTGAAATCCAATCCTCTGTAACTTAAAAACCTCTTTCTTCTTTCATCCCTTCCAATCTGATTTTGTTTCATCATTAATCTGTAAGAAACTTGCAAAATATCCTTGCCTAATGATGAAAACCCTTTACTTGCCAAAATATCTGATTGCCTAATGAAAAAGCCAGTGAAAATGAGTTTTTACTGAGTAAATCAGAACAAATTCCACCCTAACCGCATTTCCATTGCCTTCTACTGATTTCCAGGTCATTATCTTGACAAAAAATAACAAATCTGAACTTCTTGGTATGAATATGGTTGCACTTTAGGTACCTGATAGAAAACCTCATGCAGCTCAAACTGACTGATACCTGTGCAAAAGACGACTCAAGAAATTGAAAACTTGGATTCTCACGATTCCAACGGTATATGATAAGGCATATCTAGCCTCTAAGAAACGCCTGAAATCTTCATTTGAAAAACAGTCCCCTGCATGTCAGTTTCTTGGCAAAATAATTTTAAAATGAAAATTTTAAAATCATTTTATTTTTCCTAGCCCTTCCAAATTCGAGTCAACTCTAGGTTTGACCAATGCCACGTGTCACTTTTTGATTGGTTGTTATCTCCAGGCGGGACCCACGTTACATTTTGAATCTTGCCGGATTTTTAGAATTTTTCGGCGACCTCGCTATGTCGCTAGCCGGATTTTCCAAGATTTTCCGGCAAGCGACATAGCGACCTACCAGATTTTTGACATTTTCGGACGCCTATATGCTGCTGACGTCATCATTTGGGCATGCATTTTCTTTCAAAATTTACTTCATTCCTTCTAGCCGACTGGGACCCACGTGCACCTACCTTGCCTTTTCAAAATGCTTTGTCTTGTTGACACTATATGTTTGAGTGCAAAAGCATATAAAGACTAAAAATACTTCCCACCTGCTCAATGTGGGATAATGTTCCTCAATGGTTCTTGCTCTTTGTGTTTGTTGTGATTGCTAAATGCATGAGTTTTCTTATTCCAAACGTGAAGCTCCTTCTTGCTGGTCATTTTTGCTATGAATCTACAGACTTTTCATTGTAATGGTCATTTCTTATGCACATGGTCATTTAAAATGCTACTACTCCCTTCAAAAACATGGCTGCACCTTTAGAGAAGCCATGGGCTTGAAAAATGGGGGTTCTTTGCTTCCTTTTTTATGCACATATGGTCTTTTATTGATTGCTTGCTGCAAAAACGTGAATCACATGCTGCCTTGAGCTTTGTTTCACCAACAAATTTGTTCATTTCTCTAAAAAACGTGGATGCTTCTTCCTCTGTGGATGTTTGACTCTTTTCCTGGTGATGCCTCTGTTACGGCATGAAAGCCCTCTATTTTGCTCAATGCATCTGCACATTTTCTTAGTTTTCTTCTTGTCTTAAAACATTATGTTGTCAAAACAAATAGCTCCTCACATTTATTTGATTCTTTTATCATTGAGAAAAAGTCCAATCTCATACATTTAGTGAACTAAGATAATGGTAGTGACTTCAGTGAAGCATTGTAATGATTGTATGTAAAACAATCAATTTAAAATTTCATTTTAAATCATTTCCGCACTAGTGTGAAATTTGTGTTTGAAGGCCCACCAGTTGGCCGTAAAAACTAACTCAATCAAGTAACCGGGCCATGAAAATCGGCATGAGTGGTCAATCCTGCATACTCTATCACACTGCAAATTTTCAACCCATGATGGATTCCCAATCAAAAGATTTTAATTGCTGAACATCCATACTTCAATTACTCTGCAGGCAAACAATGTTAAAAAACGTAAACTGGGCTCGGGTTCGGCATTATAAATAGGGTTATTCATCACTTGGGGTTTTGAAAACTAGGATATAAGTTCTTTGCCATGAAGAGGATATAATTCCATGTTTTGGGCTCATGAAGAATCATAGGGCACATTTGGCGAATTTTCGAAAACAGGCACTTGGAAATTTTAACTGGCAAATGTGTCAAAAAGTGATTTTTGGCAAATGTACGGACATAAGAAAGTATGCAAATGGATTCATCATGACTTAAGAACTGGCATACTTCAAGGATTTCTAGGACACAACACAATGGTTCAATCCATTTATGCTAGCCAATCACAGGATCAAAGTTATAACATGCCGAACAGGGGTACGGATCAATCTGGATACCTTAGCCGTAACAAAACAATGCAAACTGGGTTTTTGATCATGTTAGCAAACTGATCAAATGGATTCGACATGATCTCAAAAATGGAACATATGAAGTGTCTTACCCCTAGAACGCAATGCAAAAAGAATTTTTTCATTTGGGTCAACTGGGTCAAAGATATGATTGGTCGAACAAGGCTTCCCAGAATTGTGAACAACTAGTTAAATGCACAAAACAGTAAATGACCAACTTTGCGGGGTGCAAAACCTAGTCAAACTGATTCGAAATAACTTGAAAATTGAAACATAGGCTCTTTGATATGCATACTAAATATCTCCAAAGTGGTGAGCCATGACACATTCTTGGATAAAAGATATTCAAATTCAAACTGGGCCTCTGATTGCTATTTGACATTAGGGCAGAATTGCAAATTTTGACACTAGCTCAAAATGGGACTTCGCAGAATGGTTTGATATGTTAGTTTAACTTCATAGAACACATAGACACACTAAATGAAAGGTGTTAGAAACATTAAACACCTCTTAGGCCTTAGACTGACAACCAAGTACAATCTCATTTAAAAGCATTTAAGGGCTTGATTTTTTCAATGGTTCTCAAAATTGACCATGCAATTTTTAGTCCCAACAGTGGCTCTATCTGAGGATGCATGTCCCTTGTGGGCATGGCAAGATTTCATATCTCTGGGAGAAGTAGAACACACACTTGACAGCAAAAACCTCTCGAACAGCTTTATTGAAAACAGGAAAACTACTCTACTATGTACACACGATGACTCGTGCCACCGAAAAGTTTCAGAACTCCTTACCTCTGTCATAAACCTGATTCTCATTTACATCTCCCTGAGGTAAACTAAAATTCTCATTATCATTTGTTTCACCAATCAGATCATCATACTGAAACAAATAACTTGGCAAAACAAAACAACTTCCTTCATTTTCATAGCGCATATAAAATTCAAAGACCATTTCATCTTCATGGTCAGTATGAGAAAAAGCATCAGCATGCTCATGACTACACAAACTAAACTGAGAATCAAAATCCAATGATGATTCATGCATGCTGATCGAAAACACAAAAACTTCAAAATCGACATCATTCACCAAGTTGCAAAGACCAAAAACTTGCAACTCACCTTATGTCTTCGGCTGCAAAGAGTGTTTGGAATATGATTGTTGTCTACTTGCAGTCGTATCATTCACTAAATCAGATTCATCCTTCACTGAAACCTCTTCACACTCAAAACATTGATTAGTCACCATACAAGAAAATTCATTCTGAAAGTGTTGATCTAAATTATGCTGATCACTATCATTTTCTTCATCAAACTGAATGTCGGAATACACCTTGAACTCATCTTTACAAGACTTATCAGCACATGAAGAAAATCTATAATCTGATTGACAACCTTCACTGTTTTCCTCCTCATCATATGAAAAATCAAAACAATGTTCAGCAAGATCAACATAAAAAGAACCTGAAATAGCATTAACCTTCCCTTCATTAACATAATCAGCATTCAACAAATCATCATGTGCAAAGACATTTGAGGTACTGTCATCTACACCTCCAAAGTCTAACAAAGATTGTTCGAATTCTACCTCTTTTTCCACATCAAACTTTGGGGAATTGATTTGACTGAATGAGAAAGTATTATGAGAGAACATATGAAGATCCTTAGAGATACTTATGTGCTTTTCAAACTCACAAGCCAACAATTTTGAGATTTCACTAGAGCTCAAGAAGACTTCCTCACAAATCTTCTCCTGGCTGTGATTGTCATCTGGATAACATGAAGAACTTACAATAGCAAGATCCTTAGTGTAACAATATGGAAAATCAAGATTATTACAATATTCTTTCTTATCGTGGCAATCACTAGATCTACTGTTGTTACAACTTTCTTCAACTTCATATGTACTGTAACAAAATTTATCTCCTCTTTTATATCCATCTTTTTCATGCTGATTGCTATTACCTAATTCATTAACATTTGAATCCGCCTCTTCACAATCAGAAGACAGATTATCTTGCTCTATGGACTCATTGTATTCATTACTACCTTGGCTTTCAGCACACTCATTATCATTAGGAGATATTTCATGAAATCTATAATCATCATCTTCTATCTCCTCAATGAATTTTTCAATTTGCAAAATTCTTTGTAATCTTATAGGTGCTGGCCAATTGACTGAATCGGGTACTATAACATCAAGAAAAATATTTGGCAGGGAAGATTCCTCAGGTCTACATTGAAAAGGCATCTTATTGATTACTGACTTAAGCCTTAAATAACATTGTTTGACACTTTGACCTTGAGTACTGCCTACTTCAGTTCTTATAATATTGACAATCTTTTTGTAAATCAGTCTATTCAATATAGCAATGTTATTATTCACGATTTCCAAACTGTAAAAATTTGGTAAACTAATCTCAGATCTAAGATCTGACTCCATCTTACAACAAAATTTCTTCCTCTTCTTACTAGTGCTAAAAAATCACTGAATAGAGGCACTGATTCTAACATTTGACTTTCATGAAAAGAAAACATGAAAATCAGAATACCTCCAATGCTGATGCTAAACTTTGATCTGCTGATTTGGCACAGGTGCAAGACTGGAATTCCTTCACACCACTGATCAAACTTTGTAGAGCCGCCACCTCTTTACAAGAGGAATATAACAATCATTGTTGTGATTCACTTTTACATTTCAATTTCTTTATAACAGCAGATTTCAAACATCACTTTAAAACTTATCAAGAATTTAAAACTTCTTTTCCAAGATCTATCAACAGTTTCAGATCTGCCCATACAACTGAAAGTCCTTCAAAATTTTGCAATGAAATCAACTAGGAACAAATTGGTATAGAGATTTGAGAGTCGCCACTCACACTTGGTGAGAAATAAAACATAATTTGTCACTTGAAAAATCTGAACCAGACCTTCAATGTAGGAGAAACTTGCAGATCACTAACATCTTGAAAAGAAAATATACTTTATAAATGAATTCTTGACTCTAAAACTTTCTCAACAGTATTTGCAAAAACTGAACTAATTGAAGATAGACCTATGACAGTCATAGAACACAATTTTCATCCAGTTTCAACATACTGCTGATAATGAATAAAGCTTAACTGGGGAACATGAAACTTCAGCAAGGAAAAGGAACACATCTTGCTATTGATATGATATATCCAATCTGTTTCATATCAGAGGCTCCTATTCTTTCAACAAAATGGATTGCCAACTTATTTCCCCAGCAGAGTTTCCATTTTGTTGGTGTTTGAAAATGTTACCCATTTCCAATTACCCTGATGAGAACAAGATGCATCTAGGGGCAGCTAACTCCCATTATCAACACATCCATTTAGACACTAGGCCAACTATAAGGCTATACTCCTTCTGCACTTCAGGCTCTGCAAAACCTAGGCAGGTGGACCTATAGATTCTTTATATGGTACCAGTTGTCAAATCATACACTGGATCTAATATGAAGCAGATAAAACCCTTATTTCTCCTGATAACTCATGAAATGACATCCATCTACAGTAGCTATATACAGATCTAGGAATCTCATGAGCTGAGTGAGGGCATTCTATTATAGCTCTTCAACATGAAAGGGGAAAAGCATTTGATTATTGGTGTTGATCTCAGCAAAACCTCAAATATGCAGCAGTATAACAGGTGATCCTATAAGTGATCAGTGCCTTATCTATTGGGCAATTCATACAAAAACCTAACACACATCCCTGAAAATCATTGATATGTGCCATACATCAGGACTTCCTGATCTATCTAACCACTTTGTGAACTAGACATCTGCATCCTTCTGAACCTCATACTCGACTTATCCCTTCATGAAATTTGCAATCCTATGATGAGGAATCAAGCATTTACATAACTCTTTGAGTCATAAGCAAAATAAATCAACATATACAACCAATAAGTTGCCACTGAGTTTCATATTCTTTGTTTACAAAACACAAAAGATCACAAATAGCATGAATGAGAGACAAGATATCAGAATGAAGATTGACTTGCTGTTGCCTTATCATTCATTTCCTTGAAATAAATTACAATAAGATGCATGAAATTTAAATGCAAAGCTACCTAACAGATCAGACTATCTGTATTCTTATTTCTACTGCTGTTCACATGAGAGAAATTGCTAAAGAAAATATGTGGTATCACAGTATGGGAACATATCAAAACTAGATCCAAAAATTTGGTATCTCAGTAGTGACTGGTTTTTCTCCAAAGACTGGAACCCTTACAAATGAAAAAAGAAATAAAGATATAGCAAGAAATGAATTCTCGGATCTGATATGCAATTGCCAGGTGTCCACTTGAAATCCAATCCTCTGTAACTGAAAAACCTCTTTCTTCTTTCATCCCTTCCGATCTGATTTTGTTTCATCATTAATCTATAACAAACTTGCAAAATATCCTTGCCTAATGATGAAAACCCTTTACTTGCCAAAATATCTGATTGCCCCATGAAAAAGCCAGTGAAAATGAGTTTTTACTGAGTAAATCAGAACAAATTTGACCCTAACCGCATTTCCATTGCCTTCTACTGATATCCAGGTCATTATCTTGACAAAAAAAAACAAATCTAAACTTCCTGGTATGAATATGGTTGCACTTTAGGTACCTGATAGAAAACCTCGTGCAGCTCAAACTGACTGATAACTATGCAAAAGCCGACTCAAGAAATGGAAAATTTGGATTCTCACAATTCCAACGGTATATGATAAGCCATATCTAGCCTCTGAGAAACGCCTGAAATCTTCGTTTGAAAAATAGTCCCCTACATGTCAGTTTCTTGGCAAAATAATTTTAAAATGAAAATTTTAAAATCATTTTATTTTTCCTAGCCCTTCCAAATTTGAGTCAACTCTAGGTTTGACCAATGCCACGTGTCACTTTTTGATTGGTTGTTATCTCCAGGCGGGACCCACGTTGCATTTTGAATCTTGCCGAATTTTTAGAATTTTTCGGCAACCTCGCTATGTCGCTAGCCGGATTTTCCAAGATTTTCTGGCAAGCGACATAGCGACCTGCCGGATTTTTGACATTTCCGGCCGCCTATATGCTGCTGATGTCATCATTTGGGCATGCATTTTCTTTCAAAATTTACTTCATTCCTTCTAGCCGACTGGGACCCACGTGCACCTACCTTGCCTTTTCAAAATGCTTTGTCTTGTTGACACTATATGTTTGAGTGCAAAAGCATATAAAGACTAAAAATACTTCCCACCTGCTCAATGTGGGATAATGTTTCTCAATGGTTCTTGCTCTTTGTGTTTGCTGTGATTGCTAAATGCATGAGTTTTCTTAATCCAAACGTGAAGCTCCATCTTCCTAGTCGTTTTTGCTATGAATCTACAGACTTTTCATTGTAATGGTCATTTCTTATGCACATGGTCATTTAAAATGCTGCTACTCCCTTCAAAAACATGGCTGCACCTTTAGAGAAGCCATGGGCTTGAAAAATGGGGGTTATTTGCTTCCTTTTTTATGCACATATGGTCTTTTATTGATTGCTTGCTGCAAAAACGTGAATCACATGCTGCCTTGAGCTTTGTTTCACCAACAAATTTGTTCATTTCTCTAAAAAATGTGGATGCTTCTTCCTCTGTGGATGTTTGACTCTTTTCCTGATGATGCCTCTGTTATGGCATGAAAGCCCTCTATTTTGCTCAATGCATCTGCACATTTTCTTAGTTTTCTTCTTGTGTTAAAACATTATGTTGTCAAAACAAATAGCTCCTCACATTTATTTGATTCTTTTATCATTGAGAAAAAGTCCAATCTCATACATTTAGTGAACTAAGATAATGGAAATGACTACAGTGAAGCATTGTAATGATTGTATGTAAAACAATCAATTTAAAATTTCATTTTAAATCATTTCCGCACTAGTGTGAAATTTGTGTTTGAAGGCCCGCCAGGTGGCCGTAAAAACTAACTCAATCAAGTAACCAGGCCATGAAAATCGGCATGAGTGTTCAATCCTGCATACTCTATCACACTGCAAATTTTCAACCCATGATGGATTTCCAGTCAAAATATTTTAATTGCCCAACATCCATACTTCAATTACTTTGCAGGCAAACAATGTTAAAAAACATAAACTGGGCTCGGGTTCGGCATTATAAACAGGGGTATTGATCACTTGGGGTTTTGAAAACTAGGATATAAGTTCTTTGCCATGAAGAGGATATAATTCCATGTTTTGGGCTCATGAAGAATCACAGGGCACATTTGGCGAATTTCCGAATACAGGCACTTGGAAATTTTAACTGGCAAATGTGTCAAAAAGTGATTTTTGGCAAATGTACGAACATAAGAAAGTATGCAAATGGATTCATCATGACTTAAGAACTGGCATACTTCAAGGATTTCTAAGACACAACACAATGGTACAATCCATTTATGCTAGACAATCACAGGATCAAAGTTATAACATGCTGAACAGGGGTACAGATCAATCTGGATACCTTAGCCGTAACAAAACAATGCAAGCTGGGTTTTTGATCATGTTAGCAAACTGATCAAATGGATTCGACATGATCTCAAAATTGGAACATATGAAGTGTCTTATCCCTAGAACACAATGCAAAAAGAATTTTTTCATTTGGGTCAACTGGGTCAAAGATATGATTGGTCGAACAGGGCTTCCCAGAATTGTGAACAACTAGTTAAATGCACAAAACAGTAAATGACCAACTTTGCGAGGTGCAAAACCTAGCGAAATGGATTCGAAATAACTTGAAAATTGAAACATAGGCTCTTTGATATGCATACTAAATATCTCCAAAGTGGTGAGCCATGACACATTCTTGGGTAAAAGATATTCAAATTCAAACTGGGCCTCGATTGCTATTTGACACTTGGGGCAGAATTGCAAATTTTGACACTAGCTCAAAATGGGACTTCGCAGAATGGTTTGATATGTTAGTTTAACTTCATAGAACACATAGAAGCACTAAATGAAAGGTGTTAGAAACATTAAACACCTCTTAGGCCTCAGACTGACAACCAAGTACAATCTCATTTAAAAGCATTTAAGGGCTTGATTTTTTCAATGGTTCTCAAAATTGACCATGCAATTTTTAGTCCCAACAGGATCTCAATCCCCATTTTCAACAATTTCATCAAATTTTCTTCATGATCAAATCAAGGAGTTTGTAATACTTTCTGAATCTCATTTCAAGAACCATGGAGGATCCCAATAACTGATCGGGTGACAACCAAGCAGAACCAAAAGAACATCAAGCATGCATAATCACACATGGTGTACACAATAAGATTCACAATGAAACTAGGGAGAGGTGGATTCTTCCAACTGGAGAAGTCAAGCACAACACCAAATTCAGATGCCCAATCGAGGCCAATAACCAAGAACTTTCGTTCTTCCATTTAAACTTGCCATACTCATACCAGGTTTGTGCTGACGGGTAGGGGCCCATAACACCCTACCCTTTATCCCTCTTCTCATCCTAAGAAGAGACTCTACACAGGTTGGAGTCCAACTAAACAGACCTCTCCCAAAATTGGTCACTTCTGCCCTCTCCTAGGGTGAGTAATACCAAAACACCCATGCAAGGAAACTCAAAATTGCAAACATAAACAAGAAAGGAAAACAACCAAAATAACATGGTTTACAAATCTTCCCAACATACCCACAACCATACAACAGTAAAACAACAACAAGGTAACAAGAACATGAAACAAAACATAAAAACTGAATAAGGGAGATGGGAGTTTCCTACCTTCAAAAGAGGTAATGGCAATGAACCAGTTTGAGTAGAGTATTCCTCCTTCCTTCAAGCTTCAAGAAAAATCCTCTCTAAATGTAGAGATTGGGCCACAACCACTAGACCAAGGAAGGCCTCTAAATAAGCCTCCAACTCAACCACCCAAAAGGAGCCATAACTATTTCCACCCACTAGCCACTCTAGAAACTCCTAACTCAACCTACACCATGGTTAAACCCTAAAAGGAGGTGGGGTAAGACAACTCATGACAACCACTTGCAATTTTCTCACAAAGGCAAAAAGGGGACTTTTGAGTGACCTCAAAAGTCAAAAAAAGGGGCTTAGGGGTTTGAAAAGACCCCTAACCCATACCCATACCCTTTGGTTAGAAAAAAAAACATGTTTTAAAGCCTTAGGAAAGAGGTTTAGAGTCAAATAAAATTCAAGAATAAAATAGGTCCATCTACAACTCTAACTTGCAAACTAGGCACAAATCCGAATTAGGGATGACTAACCCTAATAAAGAACCTAATAGAAAAATTGACACTAACTTGAACCAACTTGAATCCAAAGGTTAAACAATTAACCCTAACTAGCATACCGAAGCACATAAACATTTTATGAGTGTCAAGCGACACTGAAAGAAGATAATTACGAACAATAGGGTTTCCAAATTTTAGCACATGGGGATCAATTTTGTTCCTCCATAGGGTTTCTCAGCTAAATATCTGCACACTCATTGCACACATCAGTAGTCCCATAAAATCACATGTATATAAACGTATATGTATCAAAAATTTTCATAAATTAAAACATACATCAATAAGAGTTTCTTGATCCTACATAATTCTTAACCATATGAAATATCTTAAATCAAATCTCAATCCTACATTTACTGATTTCGTCAACATACATATACATGAACATTAAATGACAATCATCAAATATATCTGGGAAGAACATCACACAACATGAAATAATAAAATATGTTCTAAGCATCAGATAATGTCTCGACATCTCAAGTCGTGGATAAAAAAATAAGAGTAATGTATCACTATGCTACGATGGGTCGGGGCAAGGCCTCACATGTAGAATGGTCAACTATGGGTTAAGCAACCTGTTGTGATTACAAAGAAAATGATTTATGACATCGCTGGCCTCTCCATGCTCACCAAAGCTAAAACCATCAAAACCCTAGGTCATGCTAAGTTAGAAAAGAAAACCCTAGCCAAGTGGGATGCTAGAGAAATTAAAATTAGTAGTGTGATAGATGTAGAGCTAAAATTTGAGATTCATGTTATAGCACATAAGATATATAGTTCAATCCACCTTAACAGTGTATCATGTGAGGCCGTGGACTTAGCTTATAAAGTGGTGAAAAATAATCTATCTTATGACTTGGAAAATCTATTGTTGAAGCAACTCAAAAAAGATGGAAAGCATTAGAACATCCAAGAACAAACCTATAAATTCAAATCACTTTTGACTTGTTTCTTCTTTTATGTTCAGCATTTCTTCCCTTCCAAAGGTATAGTAGTATGGAGAAAATATGTGCCCGTATTCAAATAAATAAATACATTGCAGAAATGAGAGAGAACTATGTTAGCATTATGGACAGCTACTTCAAAGTGTTCAAAAAGAAAATGAGCAATAGGTTCAAGATACCTAAGAAGTTAGTTGAGGATTATAGAGATGATGTGTGCTTTATGGTAGATTGTGAAAAAGTTTACATCTAGGCAATGAAGCCTAGAAATGTGTGGGTAAAACCACTTCCTTATGAGGTCAATATTGATGAAGCAAAGGATATTATTGAATTTATAATTACCAAACCTATTGATCCAAAGGCAGCATTATTTGGAACCTATGATGAGGCCAAGACAAAGATAGAACTGGTGATAAAGCTCCCTCAGGTAGTTAACAAAAGAAAGAGGAGGATAGCTAAACTGAATGCTAGTACACCTATCATGTTAACTGAAGACAAAAGAGAATATGTAGAAGAGGAAAATGATGAAGAGGAATTAGAAAAGGAAGAAGAACCTATGAAGAAGAAAGGTGAGGTAATCATCACCAAGCCACCTAAGTCATCCACTACAGTCTTCAAAAGGAGGTCCAAGAAGAAAGGAAGTTATATTTTCCTTAGAAAACCTCCTCCCACCTTCCAAGAAAAGTTGAAACAAATGGAAGAAGGCGTAGGATTAAAAATCTTCAAATCTTTGAAGTATGAAACAAGGATAGAAGAAAAGTAGAAACAAGTGGAAGAACTGGTGTTGACAAAAATGGGCATATGGAAGTATTCACTAGATCAAATCACCTCTCAAATCTCTAATGAATAGTTAGAGAAAATAAATCCAAGATGTAACTTTGCAATGCAAATAGAAAAAGACATTAATGCTCAAACCTTGAGCCAATTACTACCGAGTATGATGAATGTTGAGGTAAAAGAGTCTTTGAAGAAAAATGAAGATAAAATGATTCCTAGGTTTAATACATGTTTAATTTTGCTCAGAGATATAGAGCATGTAGTTAAGCATGCTAAAAACATGTGGAAGAATGTTTATCATCTGCATAAACCAAGTGACTTCCTAGTAGATGTAAAGGATGATAATGATGACAGTGATAATGATGAAACTTATAATAAGCCTATAGATTTTGACAATGAGGAAGATGAAGAAGATAAAGAGGTAGAAGCTAATGAGAAAGATGAGGAAGATGATGAGGAGACTGACCTAATGAAGATAGAAACTATAGTCATTGCCACACTTCCTCACTCTCTAAGAAAACTAGTAGCTATATCAAGCTCGGAGATATCTTCAACAAGTTTTATTGTGATAACCCAAAACACTTCAAATGTCTAATCAATCTTTGCCCCCACTCAGCTCAATGTATCATTAACATAAGTTTCTTCCACTTCATCTACCAAGCTGCAACCTCTCTCTTCTTCAACTACTAATTTGATGTCATCATTCATAAATACAATATCTTCTATAATTTTGAGTTCTTCAATAGTAAGTACTTCAATTTTGGATACTACAATTTTGTCTGCTTTAGTTTTGGACACTTCTATTATGACTTCTTTAGTTTTTAATTCAACAAGCATTCCTATTAGTATTCCATCAATTAGTACTATATCAATTTTCACTACAAGTCCTAGTATATCAACTATTGTTTCCATTTCGAACACAAAAGCACTAAGTACAAGGACAATTGAACCTAAGGCTCAATAGAGTAAAAAAAATTTGAGTAAAGGAAAGGACATAGAGGATGACATAGACCTAGATAAGGAAATAGAAATCCCCAAATGGGATATTTATAATCTTTCTACAAATAAAATGCATGATTTTGGCATGAGTTTGGTAAAATTCTTCAAAAAAAGGCAAAGCAACAAAAATTAAGAGAAGAAAGAGGTAGAGAGTATAAAATTATAGATGATGCTAAAAATATTTTGTTTGAGGCTATCAAAATTTAGGTTGACACTTCTCAACCTATTTTATTACAATTAGTAGAAGTAGTCCAAAAGTTCAATGAGGACACTAGTGGATAAGACAAGCTAATTGAGAAATTTGAAAAGAAATTTGATACTAAAGTCTTGAGCATATTGCTCAAAAAATTGCTATTCATCAAATTGATCTTTCATAAATTTTGATCAATAACAAGACCTCCTGCACCAATGTGACATCACTTTTTGGGAAGTTGTGTGATTTTTCTGAGTTCACAAAGGAAATAAAGTGTAAACTATCAAAAAATGATGAGGATCTGAAAGACAATGCTTAGTAGTTGCAACTTGACCATAGTTCAAGTTCGTCACATTACATGAAGATCAAATTTTTGTCAGACATGTAGGCATAATTATTGAGAGAAGAAGAAAGGATTTGGTCTACACTAATTGATATTCAAAATATGATCCTTCCTATCATGGATACAATGCAAAAACATATTGTTTACTTGAAAACCTTGATCCATGACAACAACTTCTCTATTGCAGATCACATGATAGAACTCTCCACAGAAGTACAAATTGCTCTACATACTTGCAAGATTTTGCAAGAGAATTGGAATAAAACCTGATACTTATTCTTAAGGTACATTCTAATTTTTTATCTCATTTTGGTGTCTCCATGTAGATAAGTTCTGAATAAATCTTTGGCATTATTGTCATAAAGGGGGAGATTATTATTGAGACACATGGTATACTATATATATACACATAGTATGGGAGAGAAACGTGCTATGAGGAGAATGTATATAATAGATGATGTATAGTATACCATAAAAAGATGAATTTTGAAAAATCTCAAAATAGTATATTCTACCAAGCTAGTATCACATGGTGATGTATATAGGATTTTGGCTGATAAGTGTTTTTGTCACTAATGCCAAAGGAGGAGATTGCTGACATATTAGTCAAGTTTTTTATTAGTGACACACACTTATTCAAATTTTATATGTCTACCAAGCTCATTGAAAAGTCTATAGTTTTTTCCATGTAATTTAGTAGTGACCGAGCTCTATAGTTGGTATCGAGTTTTCTAAACTAATTATAGTAGCTACCAAGCATTTTAGTGGTACTAAGCACTTTAGTTTCTACTGAGTTCATAGTTCATGTAATATGAAGCTAGTGTAAACCAAGCTTATGTATTTACTAAGTGATTCAGTGTATGCCAAGTTATACAGTATCTACCGAGTCACCAGCGTAGATCAAGTTCAAGGCTACTTTTAATTGATTAGTATGGACTAAGCTTCTTAATCTACTAAGTGCATAATGGTGTTGAGTAATGACAGTGGGCACTAAGTATCAGAACTTCACCAAGTCAGTCTTTAGAACTTGACTATCTTCATTTTGACTGACTTTATCATTTATGTGTTAACCTATATGATGGTTGACTTTGTAATTTTGAAAATTAGTTTGATATATATATTTTGATTTATTTTATCATATCAAAATGTATGGAATGTAATGTATATGTAATGCAAGTGCAAGAACGTGAATGTAAGGAGTAGATAAAGACTTATGAAGGTCATATCAGCATAAGGAGTAGTACTGAAAAATCAATCATAGAAAGGTGATCAATACAATCAAGGAATCTCTATCAGCAATCCGGTTGTAAGTCAAATATCTACAATATCATTCTAATAGGTGAACTAGTCAAATTCCTTTCACAAGTTGGACTTAACAGTCTTTCTTAAATCTCTTAATAGAGTGCATACTTCATTGTGTGTTTCTAAAACCTCTAACGAGGTGGACCTAGTAGTCCTAATTGCTCCTAATAGGCTAGATCATTAGAAGTGATCATTGTAAGCTTTAATAGGCCAACTTTATGTTGTAGTATAAAAGTTTTGCGGGTATCATCCCCACCCCAGTTTTACTTTCTATTTGGAAGGTTTTTGAGTCACAAAATCATTGTGTAGAAGTGTTATGAATGTTTTATGTTTCTAGTTTTTCAAGCATGCAATTAGATCAGATATGATGAACTAAATGATAATTGAATTACTGCAATTAAGATCTATAATTGATAACATTTTTGGTTATTAATTTACCCCTACCCTCTTAGTAATCTAGCATAGTCTTGAATATTTCCAACATAACCAAGAACACGAAAAACCATATTCCCTTAAGTAATGTGAGGCATGTGTAATCTTTCTACACCACTGCCAATAATAATTTAGGATGCACACTAAAAAGTATTGAATCTTATTCATTTTACAAGTTCTCTCCTTCATCCTCTAACATATATTATCCTATTAAACAAGAAATAATATTATCTAAACTTCTTTACACTAAGGTGATGACTAGGCCTAAATATAGAAAGAAAGTAAGTCACAAACTTATGAATCTTTCATTTTCCAAACATCATTATTATTACAACCACTCTACGAATGATTTTCAAGACTTTTATTACAAATTCAACAACTCATTAATAATGAGGTTATTTTCAAATCTCCTTGTGATGGGCTCTATTTTAATCGTCATGTTTTTGAATAACATTGATGTCCTTATTATTGTTTGCTACACCATGTATCATTGTTTGCATTACTATTAGATGCTTATTGTTATACATGGATTGCTTTGAGAATAGCATAATAGGTCATCTCTTCTCTCATTACTACACTATAGGGGCAACAGAACCTTATTGACCTTTCTCATTCTCTCATCCTGATCCACTATTTTCTGCGGATGTCTATTAGTTGTTTGTCATGTGACATTCAATTTTACATTTTGGTTTTCATGATAGATAGATCACTTACTTTGGAGGATCATAATAGGGTATTCTCATTTTTAAAAAAATTGGTTCTCACATCTTTTATAGTTTCTTGTTGCATTTTTACCCTTCCATGACCACATAGGAGTTCTAAACTCTCTAGTTTGGATTGGGTGTTGTGTGTGGGTATTATCTTATTGCTAATATTTTTTATCCTTCTTCATCACTTCCATAAGATGTTAAATTAATGGATTTCTTTGTCTTATTAAGGATGGTGGGAGGGATGCGGCATATATGGCCACCTTATCTTCATTTGTTCTACTAACACAACCTTCTAGGGCTAGCTACTCTTTCTTTCTATATATCTTTGATTGGTTAACTATCATGGCACACAAACATACTAGACCATTTTACCAATCTTGCCAAATTCAAAAATCATTCTTACTTAATCTAGGAGTACTAGATCATGGGGTTTTAAAACCACCACAATGTGTGAATTTTAGGGATTGACTATCATGCATCCAAACTCACTAGTGTATTCAATGCTCCACTTTTCTTTTCTTTGTAGGATTGGCTATTGCACACACTAACCTATTAGACAATTTGATCCTACCCTCTATTTTGTTTTCATGAGATTGAATAATGGAAAAAACAATCCATTTAACCATTCAATTCTTTCCCCTTGGTGTGGTTCACAGCAAGGAACACAAACCTTATTGATTGAGTTGATAACACCCCCTTCTCTCTCTTTGGTTCTTATCAGTGATATCTCTCTTTTATAATTTTTGGATACAATGAAGACCTAAGCCTCTTAGATGGAAATATGGATTATAATTTTTTCTTGGATTACTTTATCATTGATGGATTAGTGCATGATTTTTTTTCTATCCTCAAACTATGCATTATTTATTCCTAAAGGTTTCTTTGTCTCTTAAGTCATAATAAGATCATTTCTTTCTTTTGATCTAGTTTACCATGAGCTTGAGGTAACTCCCACTCTAATTAAAGTGGTGGCCAAATGCAGTTTGTTAAAATGGATGTAGATTCCTATAAAGACATTTTAATACCCATTTCATTGTGACTTCTTGGACCATTAATGGATTTGTACTGAATGTAATCTTTCTCCTATTCTTCACAATATCTTTAACTTTCATTGATAAAATATTTGAGACCTTTAGGATCCTTTTTTCTCTATTGTCTAGGTTGGGGTGACTTGGGATGAACTTGGATGACCTCTTCATTCCCAAGTCAACATGTTCCCTCGGAAGTTAGCATGATGTTTGTTGATTTTGAAGTATGAGACCGAAAGTGTCTTGAAGTTTCTAATTTTATTTCTCTCTAGTCATCCTATATTATTCTCTTGCCAGAATATTAATATCAATAGAGACTTGGGGGAATTATTTTTACATCAATATTTTACAATTTATTAATAAATCAAGTTGTCTTAGAGTTTCATGTGTTCAGTTATTGAAGAAAATTAATAAGCAATTTTTCTTTATGTCATCAATTCATCAATGTTTCTTTGTGAGTATCTCTTCTTCAAGATCTAAATTTTGTTTGGCATCAACATAGGAGATCTACATTGTGAAATTCATAATCTTCTTCATTGATGTATACTTACATCCATGGATCTATGATGTAGTTATTGTGGATTCACTAAAATTCTAGACATATCTTACATCCTTCATATTGAATTCAACATGATTTATAACATACAACAAGGTAAAATCCTTACTAAAAAGTACTTTTATGTTAATCTCAGACTGGTTTTGACATATGAGTGTCAATACACTTAAGTCATTCATAGCTTAGAACTCAGCTCATGCTGAGCATAACATGACATATAGTACATGTTGAGTGAGATACTTAATGTGTGCCAAGTTTCACAAGCACCAAGAAAACATATGATGCTAAGTGATTCAGATGTCAAGTAACCAATGGATGTCGAGTCATTCAAATTTCAAGTTATAGAATTGAAGTTGTAGTTGATGCTAAGCATCATGTACTTCAAGTGTTGAGTAATATAGTTTTGACATAGTTGTTTGTAATGAAACAAATGACTATGCATATCATTTTGGAGCCAACTTGAGGATTTTTTTGTGATCCTAGATGAGAAGAATGAATCTTAATTGAAAATCCCTATGCAAAACATGCAGCCAATTAGAAAAAGGGAAGGATTAAATGGAAAAGTGGGTGAATCAAAATCATTGATTCATATCTAACCCTAAGTCACCTAGTTCTTCTTAATGAGGAAAAACCCTAGAATTTTAGGTAGAGTGGAAGGAGTGAATGGAGAAGTTTGCATGTGCAAACAAAGAATTCATGGTGGCCAAGGAGTTATGAATTGTGATGCATTGCAAAATTAGTTAGAAGAGAACAAAGAAAAAAGGTTAGAGGATAGAAGCAATACATTTGATCAAAGGAGGATCCAGAATATATGTGAAGAGGTCATCTTTTATCTAGTAGTAGAGTGGTAACCATAGGACCATAGGATCATTGCTAATACATTCTAATAGGTGAATTAGTCGATTCTCCTAATAGAGTACTCTTAACAAGATGTTGTAAATCTTTTAGCATGGTTCTTACTTCATTGCAAGTTAAATTTCTTTTATCAAGAACTTTTTTAACAAGGTGTTGAAATCCTTTAACATGGTAAGATCTAATAAACTTGTAAGCCTTTAATAGGGCATACCTTTCACAAGGTGGATCATAATTTATGATCAAAAATTGTAACCTTCATCAAGGATATAATTTATTACTACAGTAGTGGAGATTTGTAGGTTTAATACCCATCCAATTTTTACCTTCTCATTGGAGGGTTTCTGGGTAACCAAATATCTTGTGTCATACATGTTTTGAATGTTACTTGCTTTCAAGCTATGAATGAATATGTTTAGTTAACTAATTGAGTTTACATGCAAATTTTGAGATGGATGCATAGTGAATGAATTTATGGTTAAAGTTTTGAAGGACAAATTGATGCCCCTCCCCCCCTCTTAGAACTTACTTTCCTATTATATTTCCATCATTTTTATAGGTAAGATGAATAATTATATTTATATTGTTGTACTCATTTAAATTTATGTTTCTCAACTTAAGATCGATTCTTCAATCTAGGGCTTGACTAAGACAAGTTCTCATCCACCAAAATACAAAAACCAATGTTTTATGTGGGTGGAGATGAATAGCAAAAATGTTTTAACAGATCTAAAAATAAGTTTATGAAATATTTCAGGAGTACTAGGGTTGACTTCATTAAAGTTATCAAGGAACCCGATGAATTCATGAGAATTTCTCTAGAATAGTTATAACTAGGGTATCCTACTCATTTCACCTTGGAAGCAAAATTCATTTCTAGGTTTTCTTGATTTTTTATTCCATTAAGGGATTTACAAACAAAATTTTAGAGTTCAACCCTAATTGACACTTTTTGGAGAAAGAAGTCATCTTCATCTACATATATCAAGGTGAGTACTCTATCTTTTATTTCCATTTCCATTTTTATAATAGTTTGGTATCCTAATTCAGTTGATTGCATGCATTTCACTTCTAGATCTAAATTGCTTAATAAATTAGTAAAATTTTACATATACATTATTACACACATGGGAAAAAAAAATTTCTTCATTTTACAATTATTTCTATGATTCATATTGAGTATTGGCATCTCCTTATTTGGGTCTTGCCATTCTAACTTTGTTGCAAAAATGAATCATACCAAAAAATTATTTTTATCCCCACACAAACATATCTTTGACTAAATTATCATGAAAAATAGAGCACTGCATCCTATTAAAGTGTTTCCATATCTATCCTAATAAATGTAGGAAAAGATCTAATGGTTACATAGCTAGAGAATGAATCTAAAATTTCTTAAGACCCTAGTGTACAAAGATCTATTAAAGAGAGTAGATAAAGAAAATTTATTAAAGTAAAAAATAGAAATCACAGGACTAACCTTGAAAACAAAGATGAAGTTTAGGATTTTTTTTAGGTGTCTATGCAACTTAGACTATTGAACAATCTGAGCTCTAAACTTAAAATTGTTAGATCTTTGAAACCTAGAAATTATTTGGTTTTTTGGTGGAGTCAATTTTTTTTAGTATGTATAAGTTTAGAAAATAGATACAAAATAGAACAATGCTCAACAATCTCCAAATGTAAAATAGTTTATGAATCTTCAAGTTTGATGTAAAGGTTATCTAAATCCATAAATTATTCCCCCTTTCAAGATAGGGAACCTGCAATAAAAATGATTGTTCTTTATTTGGGATTTACCTTGGTCAAACCCTAATTTAGGATTTAATGTTGAAATTAAAATAATTGAAATGTTGGAAATGTAAAGTAAATACATATATTTACCTTACAATAAATTAGGATCTCTCAAATCTAATATTATGTGCAAGGAATCCTCTTAGGATGAAGAGAACCACTATCACATAGAAAGAAAGCTAGATCTTGAAAGGTTGTAGTATGACTATGGATTATTGATGAAGTCCCAAAATGGACTCCTTGAAGCTCCTTTAAGTAACCTTGAAAGTAAGAGATCTCCTCTGTAAAGACTTGCAAAAGGATCTCCTTGAATGTAATTGAAAATGGATTGAATGCTTTAACAATTTAAAGGCTTCATCTTTTTAGTGCAAGATCACATTGTGTACACATGATCTAAATGAGGAAAACGGATGGGCTTATAAAGAGTTTAAAATAAAGTTTCTCCCACGCACTAACTATACCTTTGATGTAGGAGCATCTAGAGGTATAAGGGCAATCCTATTTCACCTAAGAAAATGTACTTAGACTTAGTTTCTGTTTCATGTGTTTCCATTTTTGGATACCCATTTGGGTCAAATAAAGGTTCCAACTCTCACAGTTCCACTATCAGTGTGCTAGAAAATCCCAAAAAAATAGGAGCATGCAATTGGGCCATCATTTTGGTAAACTAGAAGGTGTGAATTGGCCAAATGAATGTAATTGTGATTTAGAGCATTCTAGAAAAGGAATAAGGTCAAAAGGCCCCACGGTTTGAAAGTTATTGTAGTTTTTTGGGTTTTGGAGACCTCCTAAGAATGCTTCAAAGTCAGGTTAGGGGCATTAAATAACTTTGAAAAGGGCCAAAAAATGGGGGATGAGCGAATTTGATCCATAGGGCTATAGAGCACTTCGAGAACTTTTTGAAAATGTAAACGGTTCGTCAATCGGAGCTACGGTTCAAAAATTATGCCTCCCAAAAGTTCGGTTACCATTTCTGAATTCTTCTAGATTTGCGCCGACTTCTAACGCAGCTTCTGGAGCCTTCTATTTGGTTGGTGGATGCCTACTAGCACCTTCTAGAATGTATTCCTAGTCCTTAACCCTTCGGGGTCTTTTTAAGGAGATTCCTAGCATTGTAAAAGGCAGTTCGGAGTGGAGTTTGAGAGGAGGTACTGAAAGGACAAATTATCTCCAGATTTATGCTATTGTAAGCCCTTAGGGCATGTTTTGAAGTTCATTTTCTCTGTATTGAATGTACTAGCTTATTTTTTAGTTAATACAATTTCCCCTTTTTCTATTGTGTCCATTTTGTTCTTGGGTTGTGTTCCGATCAACCTTGCATTAACATCTCAAATCAATCTAGAGTTAGGATTCAAGAAGTAGACCCAAAAAAACTCCTCACCAAGGATGTTCTTTACTCTTAATTGGAAAAGAATAGAGGCACTACATACATAATGACTAGAGATTCACTATTTCCCTTCTATACAAACCCCAAACCGCTTAGGATTCCCCTAGAGTCCCAAAATAGTTCTTGAACTTCAAAAATAGGGGTAATATTAGGGAACCTTTTTTAGCAATATAAAAAATAGATTTTAAGTTATTGAAGCAAGGAAATAGAGGATCTATGTGGTTATTTACTACAAAGAGCTTTGGACCAAGGAGGATCTATTAGGTCCTACCTTAACTCCCCCTAGGTGAAATGAGAATACATTTAGAAAAAGGGAAAAATAAATTTAAAAAATAAATGAAGAGTCTATAAATTAAATGGTTGTGAAATCATAATTAAATTGAAAATTTTCTAATTTAGAATGTACAAGAAGAATACAGAAGTTGCACTCAAGTAACCAATAAGATTAGATATACAGTTACATATTGGTCACAAAATAGAATGAAAAGTATACCTACAATTTTATAATTATTATAGCATTCCCACCTTAATACTTTTGTCCTAAATGACCTTATTTACTTTTCCCTAGGGACCCCCCTTAAGGCTTACATAACTTGAATACATATTTTGATACAATATTCTTTGATGTAGAAAATCCTTAATCATGCAAGCCTCCATCAAACTATTTTGTGACCTTGAGAAATATTTAAGATCAATCTATGTCCTTAAACTCTTGATCTTTAACTCTTAAATCTCAACATCTTGAATTAATTAGAAATTATTCCTGAGTGGTGCAATAGATATCTATAAAAATTTTGTGACCTTGAAAGGTATTATTATTGATCATATACTCTAAAGATCACTCAATATAGATCCATATTTAGTATAATATCAAGTTTAAAGCTTATCTCTAGATGAATTCTCATAAAACATGTAGTCTTAAGAGATTAAACATTAGAAAATAAAACAAAGTAGAAAAATGAAGGTTCAAAAAATTCTTCTCATGTAGTACACCATCTCAGAATGAGAAGATGACTTCAGATTATGGATGTTCCTCCATTTGTGGATACTCCCAACCTCCATAAATACTATATGCAATGTATTAATTTGACATCATAGGTGAGACAATGAGGATTGTTCCATACATAGCAATTGTTGAAGAAAATACAAAATAAATTTTTGACATATAGATATCCATGGTAAAGCATGTCAACCATTGAAAATTTGATGCATTATAAATAATTCAACCATCATGGTATTATAAATTATTCTTTAGAAGTTATTAACATTTCTCCTAAAGTTTGTAATTAGAAGAAGATACAAATGGCGTTTCACCAATATATTCCATTTTAAAATAATGAACTCATTTCCTATTCCAATTTCTAAATATCCATTAATTTAAATAAATTATTTGATTTTATTACCAAAACAAACATAATGAAGAGTGTGTGGAAGACCTCTTTCTAAAGATAAAAGTTCATTCCTTTCATTAAAACTTTTATAAATTAGAGAAATCATTACAGTAACCTTTCACTTCTCCTATTTTTCTTTTTAATTCACATTTACTCTCAAATTTAATTTTGATAATTATTTTCTATTGCATTTAATGAACCCTTTATTTTGGCATGGTTTAGGCTAGCAATATATTCATGGTCCTTGAAGAAAAATAAAAATTACCCAATTTTGTCACTTTTATATATATATATATATATATATATATATGTATGTATGTATGTATGTATGTATGTATGTATGTATGTATGTATGTATGTATGTATGTATGTATGTATATATATATATGTATGTATATATATGTATGTATATATATATACATACATATATATATACATGTATATATATACATATATATGTATATATGTATGTGTGTATATATAATGTATATATATTTTATGTATGTATATATCTATGTATATATGTATATATATATATACATACATATATATACATACATATATACATGTATATATATACATATACATTATATATATATACATTATACATACATACATACATATATACATATATATGTATATGTTTATATGTATATGTATATATATACAGGTATATATATACATATAAATATATAGATATACATATATATATACACACACACATATAGATATACATGTATATATATGTATGTATATATATACATACATATATATACATATATCTGTATATATATACACATATATGTACACACTCACACACACACACACACACACACATATATATCAGCATAATTTTCATGCATCATTATATTGAAGTGTTTAAAAATTCAAAAAAATAAATGAACAAATAATAAATATGTATATATAAAAGAATACAAATGGCTCCTTTTGGTATGGTATGCAATAATTATTGTACATTCTTATCTACTTCTCATACTAGCATTGGATGTTAAGATAGTCTAAACTAAACCAATACTTTGAATGCAAATTAGCTACAAGTTTTTTTAGCCTCCCTTATGCAAAAATAAGGAATTTTCATAGTTTAACCAAGTTTTGCAAACAACCCTGATAAAAAAAAGGAGTTCACAATCAAAAAGTTTTGTACACTCCATTATTCTCATGTAGTCACTAATACCATATTTTGGAAAGAACAAAGTTTTTCTCCATAAAATGAATATTAAAAATTTGTGTTTGAGATGCTCACACTAGGATAAAGTATAGAGAAGATCATTAAAGAGAAAGTAGTGAGGAGATCCTTATGAACTTTCTTGAATTATAAATATTATTTTCACACTATATTATGTGAAATAATATGGGTGACTGCACAAAGTTGGCTCACAATTCCATAGAAGTCAATTTTTTGGAATGAGACCTCTAAAAAAATGGGTACCTGATTTGTTAGAATCGGGTACCCTTCGTTTAGGTGCGTGATCCATATTCAAAAATTGGGTAGCCAATTTTTGAATACAAACCGGATACCTAAATTGCGATTTTAAAATTGGGTACCAAATTTTTAAAAAGCATATAACCCATTTTTTGTTGTGGGCTTTTATTCATTTTCAATGTGATTCTGAATGGGAGCCCATTCTTTTATTTTTACTGACCTCTCGCTATTGTTTTTCACTCTAATAGGAATTTTACTTTTTTTTTCCTATTATTATTATTATTATTATTGTTTTCACATTATAATTCCTTTAATTTTTTTTTTTTCACGTTTAATAGTTTTGAACATGTAAAATTCTACATTTCCATTGCTAATAGTTTTATAATTAGATTATTGTATCTGTTCATTCAAATAGTTTTGTATCTATCCATTTAATTTTTTGTTTTGTAGATGTTCATTTAAAAATTATTATTTTAGATGTTTCAATGTATTTAATAAAAGTTAAAGCGATGAATGATTTTGATAGATATTTAGATTGTTTAAACATGTAATTACATTGATGTTTTTGATTTATTTGAACTAAATGGTAATTAATTATAAATTATTTTACTGTACATATTAAATACATGTTTACGAAACTTATTTTTCTAACTCTAATATATTAACTTATTACCTTATTTGTATCCCTAATTCAACTATATAAACCTAATCAAAGGTAACTATAATCCCTAGAATTGAACAATAATCCTAGTTTGAATGCTAACCATGTAATCCAAATTGAACTAGATCCATAGTAACAATGACCTTGATTTGTGTACATCCTAACTGAACCCTACATAATACACATAATCTAAGACCCTTACTTGAATCCTATATCTATTTTTAACTCTTTAATACCTAGCACTAGATAATAAGTTAAGTTTCAAACCTTACATTCCTAACCCTACCATATAGACAGTAAATTCTAAATGTAAATGTAAACAATGATTTTAGCTACCCATATTTAAAAGTTAACACTAAACCTAACCAAGTTTCATAAACTCATACCCTAAAATTTTATTTCTAAAATTTAACCATGTAACCCTAATCTTATATTTTGAGGTGATGTGTGTATGTTTCAATTCAATGTGAGTTTAATATTTGATGTATAGATGGATTGAATTTATAAAAATTGGTAAGTGTTGCAATCTCTCAATTATTCACATATGTTTACATGTATGAATTGATAGTTCATTATATGAAAAAATCAAGATAGAATTTATTTTAATTTTTAAATAATAAATAATCAATCTTTATGTATTAAAATAAATTTTAAATTTTAAAATATCAAATAATTGTTAATTAAAGTAATTTTCCTTTATATCAAATGATCTAGAGCTATGTACATGTATATATACATTTATCACAACAACAACTTCATTCATATTCAATATAATAAACTTGAAAATTTTCCTCTATCACCATGAATAGGCCTCTAGGACTTGGTAGGGCAATATAGATCCATGAACCTTTAAATTTTTTAAGGTTTTGCAAATGTCACAAGTTGATTTAATTGTCTAAATTTTACATGTAACATAACAATGAAAATTTTCTTTTTAGCTTAAATATATACTAAATATCTAACATGAAAGTTTTACTCAAAGGTAGAATTAATTTAATTGGGGATAAGACTAGAAAGATCTAAAACCTAAACATAAAACTAAGTATAATGTGCTCCCTTACCTTAAAACAATAATTTTAACTCTAAACCATAGGTTCATGAATGTAACTATAAAAATAAGTTGAACTCTATTCCTAACATTAACTAAAACCATAATCCCAAACAATCATAACCAAATCCTTAGCACAACCTTAGCCCTAATTATGACATAAACCTAAACTAGATCTTAAACTCTATTTGTTATTTTTTGTAAGTCATGCTTCCCTTCCAAATCAAATTTAAAATTAAACATAAGTTTGATATTTATATTTGAAAAAACAGTGATATTGCAATAAATATAATTTTTTATGTAATTAATTTAAATTCAAATTTTAATCTAATTTTGATATAAATACCTTCTAAATATAAATATAAATTAAAAATATTTATCATAAATATAAATTAATTAAAATTTTCAATTCAATATATTTGATATAAGTATTAATTAATAAAAAATAAATTCAATACAATTGAAATTATGTAATTCTAATTCTAGGCCCAAATCTAAACCCTAGATTTATGAGTGTAACTCTAATCCTAACATTAACTAAAACCCTAATCATAAACAAATCCTTAACACAACCTTAGCCCTAATTATGACATAAACCTAGACTCTCTTTTAAATTTTATTTGTTAATTTCAAAACTTTTTGTGTTTCCCTTCTAAATCAAATGTAAAAATAAATATTTATATTTGAAAAAAATGATATTACAATACATACACTTTTAAATTTATGATTAATTATAATTAAATTTGAAATCTAATTTTATTATACATATCTACTAAATAAATATAAAAAATTTAAACTTTTAATCATAAATACAAATTAATTAAAATAAAAAATTTAATATATTCGATATACATATTAATTAATAATAATAAAATCTAATACAATTGAAATTGTGAAATATTGATTCATGAATCTCTCTCTCTCTCTCTCTCTCTCTCTCTCTCTCTCTCTCTCTCTCTCTCTCACACACACACACACACACACAAAGAGTCCTTCTCGAGATCTATCTCATCTCTCCCCTTCCACATCCTCTATCTTCATCTCATCTCTTCCCCCTATCTCTTATTCCTCTTCTTCCTTTCTACCCACTTTCACCTCTTGATTATTATCTATCTTTCTAGATTATTATTTTATTTTGTTGAAAGTTACCATTCATATTGTCTTAGACTTTAGTTGGATTTGTAGTACTTTGATTCAATTTATTTCATTATTTAGTTATTTTTAGAATTCACATTTAAGTTGATTTATTTGTATTTTTTTGGAGTATTATTTTATGATTAGGCTTAAATTTGGTATAATTTTCAATTAGCCTTAAGATTAAAGGTTACTTATGTATTTAACTTTATTTCAGTGTTAGTGTTATGGCTCTATTTATTGTACATTAAGACTAAATTTAATTTATAATCAAAGTGATATTTTAGATTATTATTTTTTGGATTAAATTAGATATCAAGAAAGCACATTCAACATTAACTTTTATTTAGTCTTCATTTTCAATATTATATAAGATTATATTTAATTTCATATAATTTCTTAAAGTAGGTTTTGTTTACTATACTTTGTACAATTTTGTATGTTTATGATATCCACAATGTTTCTTTAATCCAAATATATTTTCTCCTCCTATTGCTATATTCAAGTAGTTTAAAATATGTATTAGAATTAAATTGATATTATTTTAAAGATGTATATTTATATAATTGATATTTTAGATTTATTTTATTAAATAGCAATTTTTGTGAATTTTTAAGTCATTTACATATATGTAGATTATATTTGATGGACCCACCTGCCACCCCTCCTCCTCCACCACCCCTACCCATACCCCCACCCCCTCCATCTCCACCTCCACCTCCATCTCCACAACCACCTAGTCCTCCTCCACCACCTACTACAAAGGATCTAAGGGAGAGCATGAGGTGCAACCTTTTCAACCTCATGCAAGATATTAAGACCATTAGGTGCAAGTCCCAACATCGCACCACCTCACCTAGTTCGCCTTCCAGATAGTATGAAAGGCATTGTATACTCTATTGAGAATCTAGATAGTGGCATCAATAGCATTAGACTATGGAGGAAAAACATGTGTGCATTCTACTCTAATGGCCTATACTATAGAGAGGTCCATAAACTCAAACTAAATAAAAGGCATTTAAAAAAATATTTTGTAAACCATAAGACGGGTCTTCAAATAAGCAAGAAGGAACATCACATATCTATAAGATGGTGCACACATCCTTGCATATCAGAGCACTTTTGGGAGTGGTGGTGTATGGTATTTGACCATCCACTACACACTAATTATGAGTTGCCTAGCTATTTTTTGAAGAAACTATGGGTTGATTTTGAGTTGGGTATGAAACCCAATTATTTTGATATTAGAGCATTTTAGTAGATTGTTGGAGGGATGCCTTAGGATAGGCCTAGGGAAAATCACAACAATAATATGAGGAATCATAGATACCATAGCCTCGTGTACCACTTCTTACACCAGTTTTCTCAGTGCCTATCCATCATCAAACAGTCTCATCTTCTCTTACTTCATTAAGTGCCCTTTCAGGCAATTTAGTAGAGTAGTGGATGGAGGTGAGACATATTCATCCACTTGGACATGTTTGTACTAGTTGTGGAGATAATTACAAACACACCTAGGGTGATTATGATGCAATACAGGATGGCCATGATGCCAAGGGTGCTATTTTGCTGATGAGGCATACACTACTCATGGTTGTGGTAGTGATGAGATTGATGTTGAGTCATTTGTCGACCTTATTTTTGGAGAGGGATAGAGGCAAGGGTAGCATGTAAAAATTTAATTTTAAATATGATAAAGAATCTAATTATTTACTTTCTACATATATGTATAGTTGTATTAACTATATTAAGGTATGTTAATTTTTAATTAACATACGATGGATGATATTATTCCTTTTAGGAGGCAATATAGTCCTTTCTTGAGACCTGCTAATGTTGGCATCACTCATATGGTATGCATTTTGAATTACACTATAAATAATGTACATTCAAGCTCAAATTCAATAACATGTTCTCATATATTCTTTTTATCTCATTCTATAGGGATTGTTATATGTTACATAGTCTAATGCTTGTACACATCTTCATCCATCAACCACTAAGGCACAACCTCAAATACCTACGTAATAAACTAAGTTTGAAGGCAAATAATTTTTCTAGTTTTATGTACACATTGTTATTAACTTATCTACAACTTTAATTCATGTACAATAATGTATTTTTTTTTTATGAATAGGAGATGGATAGTACTTATACATATAGGCCCTAGTATAGTCTATTTTCAAATCCTTCATCTTTGACCTTTTCAGACATGTCAATGATCATCATGGTAGCATATCTCTAGACACATTTGTGACACTGTGTGTGTGTGTGTGTGTGTGTGTGTGTGTGTGTGTGTGTGTGTGCGTGTGCGTGCGTGCGTGCGTGTGTGCATGTGTGCGTGCGTGCATGCATGCGTGCGTGCGTGCGTGCATGCATGCGTGCGTGCGTGCGTGCATGCATGCGTGCGTGCATGTGTGTGTGCATGCGTGCATGTGGGTGCGTGTGTGTGTGCGTTTGTGTGTGCGTGCGTGCGTGCGTGCATGCGTGCGTGCATGTGTGTGCTTGTGTTTATTTCAAAAAAATGTAATTCATGCATATATAATTTATGTACCTTGTAATTAATTTATATATAATTTTGACTCAAGGTTTATGTACCCATTATTTTAGGACTATGTCACCATGAGTGTTGCTAAGACTATAGGACTAAGCCAAATGGAGGTATAGACATCACCCTTTTAGGTCAATATTGTGATTTGTACATACATAATTAATTATTATATTTATCAAATTTTAAAAATTAATGTATTCTAAATTATAGGACCTCCCCACCACCACATTTGGTAGCTTTCATAATGCACCTTCTCCTATTATAGAGGGACACCTATCTCATGTGGTATTAGTTTTTTGTAAGTACTAAATATTTAATTTGTTTGCAAGCTACATTTTGGAACCCATTTCAATTAAGCATGTACATATTGTCTTCTTAGGATGTGACATATGATGCCCCACAGGATGTCCCACATGATGAGACACATCATGTTACATAGGATGATTGATCTGAGTCCTCTTTGTGTTGAGTAAAGATGACTACAAATTAGATAGATTAGGTCTTTAGGAACCTTTAGATTAAGTTTTTATGACACATGTTCTTTATTTTGACACACTTTGTATTAGGATAGTTAACTGTATTATATGTATTTTTTTACTTCATAGATCATTTTATGACATGTTAGACCATGTTGCATATTTTTACGATTGCTTATCATGCTAATGTATGCATTATGGATTATTATGTTATCATGGTGTAAGAATTAACCTTTTTCTTTATTGTGACATTTTTTATTCATCTTACGACATATTTTGTTAGTATATGTTACATGAACAATAATTTTAATAATTTTAATTAAATATAGGGACATTAATTTAAACATGTCTGAATGTAGAAGCTAAAGAATAATATAGGGGGTCATTACTTGAATTGACAAAGAATTTTTAATATCAATTACATGCCTTTAAATTTCAAATAGAAGTGAACTCCTACATATTACACAATTGAAATCATATAAATTTAAAACAAGTGAAGTCGTATATATGTAACACAATGTGAAGGACATAAATAGAAGTGCACCTCTTTTTAAAAATGTTTACCACATGTTTCATTTTCAAAATTAAAAAATGATCAACACATTTCTTCAAATGAGGTCATGTAAAATAAAATTTTAAAATAGAAACATGTGTTAATAAAAGAATCAATTAATAAGAGCTATATGTATTATGTAAATATGTGTAATGTATGTAGTCACTATGTGTAATTGTGCCTTAAACATTAAATTTGCATAAATTATATGTGAGACCTAAATAAGAGGTATATATAAGCTCTCTAATTTTCAATTGACAATGCATACATACATTTAAATTATATAACTACACATATAAAAAGAGCACAATAAAGAAACACCCTACATGTGTTTGAATTAAATGTAACTGTACCATTTGAATCCTCTCTCTTTTGCAATGCATCTATGATTTTTTCGTGCCCATCCATTGAAATTTTCTATAATACCTTATTGGTGTGTCTCCCTTTATATATTTCTTATTTGATATTCGTTGTCACAACCAAATAAGAATGGTGTATTATGATTGGTAATACTCAAATATGAGTAAACCATTTTTTCTTGTTAGTTATTTACGTAGCCAGGTGCCAGCTATAATGACAAACCCAATTGGATACTCAAAATCATCATCATCTATTTGAGGACATCATTTTTTTCTTAGGTTCCATGCATCTAGCTAGCCAACACTCAGTCTGTTCTTTGTTATCATTATGTGCAATAACATCATAAAAATGTTCTACAAGATTAGATAAAGTACATAAACACTTCAATAACATGTGTACATAAATAAATAATATATTAATGACATGTACACAATAAATAATATAAATTTAAGCATGATCACAACAAAATTTAATTTAATTATGTATACCAGTTTGTATGAGGTCTAAAATACAACAATAGTCTTTCGATGCAAAGTTAGCATTCTAACCTTCATTTACTATATCATCTTGAAAATATGTGTTAGTAGGTGATAATGATTTTTTTTGCCGATCTTAAACCCATTTAGTATTCTCCCATTCTCGTCATTCACCTACAATACAAAGCTGATAAAAAAACAAATCAAGCTCCCTCATCCATATAGTCCAAGTCTTAGAATCTGAACTCCTAAATGAATCTCATATAGCTGACCTATTGATTGTGCCACAATCATATCTTGAAAGGATTTTCTTCTCTTCAACTAGGAAGATGAAATGTCTAATTGTAGAGTTCTGACTTGATCCTATGTATAAATATTTTTTATACCATTCCACAATCTCATGTGCATTTTTCAATTTGGCTTCTTCCTCAAATTTTAATTTCTCTCCACAAAGGGCTCTCTTTACACATGCATCAACACCACCATGTTCTCCTTTACCATGCCTAGCCTCAAAAAAACTTCACACATGTTGGATATTAGGTTTTCTATGTTTCCTACTCAACCAATAGAATATTCTAGCATTCTTGAATTGTCTTGTACAATTTTTTGACCATATCCAATGTTGTGTCATTTGAATTTTTCTCTCCTTTGAATTATCATAAAAGACCTTGCAATAATATTGGATGAACTTAGATGAATGAAGTTTATTATCACTTATGTAGAAATGGTACTCTCTCGATATTTTCTAATTCTCCTTTGTACTAACAAGTGCATGCCTATAAACTATACGAACACAAATTTTTACTTGCATTGGATTGTAATATTGTGTTTGTACCTCATCTTGGGGTGCAAGTGTCTAGTTTTATAAGAAGTCAACAATTGAAAGTATAGTACCAATTGGAAATGTAGTCTTACATATGAAAAATTTCCCATCAAGCCATCTAGCATATTGAGAGTGTTTAACATGTATTTTGGTATGATCACACTCTTAAACTTGTCCATAAATACATGAAAACTAAATTTATCTCCAACTAGATCACAACTTCTTCCAATCTTTCCATCCTTTAATTGATATTCAATAGTTTGGAATCTTTTTACATCAGGCAATTGTTGTCCAAAAGTAGTCAAAGAATTTTCATACAAAAATTCATCTAACAAAGAAAGAGTGCAACACATATCACATGTACTAGATTGGCATGTATTGAAAAGAAAATATTGGTCATTAGGGGGCTTGCAAAGAAAACCTGATATGAAATCCTTTCTAGTTTGAGGTGGCATTTTTATACCAAATTCATGTAACATTTCTTTACTATTCATGGTAGCACATATAGATCAAAATACATCATAATGGTAACAAACTTGAACATGAGTTTTACAATAGTAAGCAATTCTTTCCTTGTTAATCCTTATATACCATGGTTTACACTTTTCAAAAGATCTTTGACCAAAGGTTATAGTTAACCCCTTATCATCTAAAATATTTTTGAAAAAATTAGTCTAAGTGATGTCCAAAAGGTGTTTAGGATGTGGACCATGTGTTTTTGAGCCAACGCTCAATTTAAGAACATCTCTTTAACTATGTGATACTCTTCTATTATCATGCCAAAAAAATTCAACCAAACTTTTGACTTCACTAGTAAGTTTCATACTAGATCTCAAGAGTCCACCACTAGAAGTCCACAAACTATTTGCTAGATCACATTCAAAGTTATCTCTTCCCTTTAAAGCTCTTTCCAAATTATTATTATTCAAATTATGATATCTACTTATGTTACTAATAAATCTTTTTTCAGTAGTTGATTTGTTAACTAAAGTTGTGGTTATTACTCATCATGTTGTATACTTATCTTTAGAGCGACTTCTCTTTCTTATAACATCAAAGGCACTAGTGAAAGTGGATAGAACTTGTTCTAGAGACTCATTTTTCTTGTTTGGTTTTGCATACATTCCTAACCTTTTCATTACTTTTCAATTTTAGACATCTTTAATTAGTTGCAACATCAACTAACATTAAAACCCAAATTTCTTATTATAAAAAAATGTCAATATAATCTCTTAGCACATGTCCTAATCTATCTCCATGAAACCAATCCATGAAGATTATCTAGAAAATTATTTTAAAAATTAAAATTATGTTCACACGCTTTAGTATCATTCAAACATGTTTGTCTAGTACTTGGTGTTTCCATGTCTGCATTCATACAATTTTTATTTTCAATTGGCATTTCATTTTTAGTGATATTTGTAATTTGAATCTCATTTACATTTTTTCTTGGTAATTTCTTTTGGGGCTTGCATTTCGATTGGAGTTGTTGTGCATGATCATTTGGCATTATATTCTCATGAAGAAAAAATAAATCACTTAAATTATAACCTACTTATACAAAATCACCAATTTCATCATGAGAAAAAATTTAGGGTTTGGAGACACATCTATAGTGAATGTTTGATTAGAATGTGCATCTGAATCTCTTTTTACTAGGTTCTCTTCTTCATTCTCTTCATCCATCATGGTATCCTCAATGTCTTTATCTTTTGAAACATTGGTTAACTCTCTAATTTTGTGTCTTCTCTTTCATTGGCATTGTGCTCCATTCTCTTCTTTTATTGAAATTTGCTCATTTTTCAAAACTTTTATCTTCTTCTTTCTTTGTTGTTTTGATCCCACTTTTCCACCAATTTTGAATTCAAATCGGTAGCTTGCAAATTGTAGAAGGTGACAAGAAAACAAAATAATTGTGACAAAAAATTATTGTTGCAGGACAAAACTATCATTCAATCATTACAATGCTTGAGAGGCTCTTTGTGGGGCATCTTTTAGGGCTTAATGGGTACTTTAGAGTTGGGTACCCAATTTTTAAACATTCAATTACTCAATTCTAAATCAAACACTCAGTATTTATAAAATGGGGTACCTGATTCTAAATTGAGCATCCAATTTTTAAATAATCAAGTACCGATTTTTTAAATGTGCCCAATTCTGATAATGGCTAAATTAGAATTGGGCACATGATCTTTAAATTGCAAATTGGGTTCCCGATTCTAATGCCATGGGCAAGAATTTGCATCGCATTTTTCCTTCGGGAAACGCATGCCATAGGCTCGGTGGTACCAAGCCTATGCCTTTATGAACCAAATTTTGAATAAGGCATTTTATTTATAACTTTAGGAATTGTCACAACTTTTATATGGTCATACCCATTGAATATTTTGAAAAAATAAAAACTCATTATAGGTCTTACTATTCTACTTTCAATATTAATAAATTTTATAGTGTGATGAGTTCATTCACTATTTTTGCATTGTTTATTAGTCATAAGTGTCTCTTAAACATAAAAAAGTGAGATTCACTAAAACTCTAATAACTTTTTTTAGATTTCATATTTCTTAAATTAATTTACATTTCATCAATCTTCACATAATTATTTTGAAGTTCAAAAAATCTAGAAAGCTAATTTTTTATTAAATTATGTTGTCAATACATGAGAGGTTTTAGAAATTATCTTAATCGTCAATTAAAAATTCATTAAATTTTTTAAGAAAATTATTCTCATCAATCTTTAGTGTGTCAGGTAACTTCTTTTAAAAGGATTCACAAAAATTCATTTAGTTGTGTCAAATTATTTTGTTGGTATCCAAGTGTGGTATGGTCCTGAAATAAGCATTTTGAAAAAATGGTTTATAAAGATCCATAACAAAAAAAATCTATCATATGACTATACAAATAAATTACATATTCTAAAAGGAAATTCTGGGCACTACAATTTTTTTATCTGATTTTTCTTTTCATATTTAATTTGTAAATGCTTCAAATTTTGGCAACAATTAACAAAATATTTTTAAAAGTTGAAAAAAAAATCTAGTTTTTGGCCATAAGTGAGACCCAACTTATTGCACTAACACACATATGATATACCAGTTTGGGCTTTTATAGATTGTGCATGGATGCTCTCCTTAAGATGAGATATTTTTGATATAGTTAGCCTCCACAACTAAAATTCCTTACAGAATACATGTGGACAAGATTCAATATTCCTTTTGTTTAATTCACTATGAAGGATACATTATGTAGGCCCATGAAATCTCAGCACTATGAAATCTATATATATCTCCTATGAATCATTTGATCCATGATACTAAATATAGTGGAATTCTTGGATATTTATAATCATCAAAGATCAAGGATATATGTCAAGAGAGAATAGAGTAGTTACCTATTAATAACCAATAAAAGTGGTTATATACTTGGGGTCAGATGCTTGTCTCTTTTGGCTACCATCTAATCCTTCAAAAAGTAATAAAAGTGGTTATATAGTTACATACTAGTCAAAAATTGAATGAACATTATACCTATCAATTTATAATTATACTAATAACATAGTGTATGTATGTTCTTGCAATATGCCTCAATGACAAAGTCTTGAAGAAAGAAACTACATCTACGCGTGGAAATCATGATCAAGGCTAAAGATATTTTATGGTTGAATGATGAATGAATTGCTTACTTTCTTGATGAAGAACACCTTAACTGAACCTTAGGGCCTTAATCAAGTATTCTTCTGTGAATAATGGATGCCCAAATGAAATGAGAATTTCTGGTTTTATGCCTATCAAAGAAAGCTAAAATTGCAAAATTAGGAGACAAATTTGGTTTTAACTTTGAGACTAGATTTCATGAATAGAAACACCTTCATAAGGGATGAACTCATCCCTTTCCCCCTAGTAGAAAATAATATTTTCCCTCACCCCAAGAAGGGGATGATCTCATACATGACCTTGATGTGCAAGGTCCTAAAAATGGATTGAATTTAAGACATAATATGGGGTCAAGTGAACATAATGGCATATTTAGAATAAAAGAGATCAAATTTCTAGAATCCATTGTTTTGTATTGATATGTTTCTAGATTCGACTGTGATAAGATTTTTAACATCAACGTTTCGAATCACACTATGTGATCCATCATTAGGATGAACAGAAAGAGGTGCAAAACAAAGTAGGTTGTAGATAATGGATGACCCATAAGATAAAGGGAACAAGGCGAGAAAGATAGCACACACCCCAAGGTTGAAAAGAATGAAAATAAAATAAAATAAAAATAAGAAACAATAATAGAGTAGACAAAAGGACTAGGGGTCAAAAGGAACACACAATATGATATATTGTGTGTCTTTTTCCTATGTATATATAATGTATTCTATCATATTTTTGTTATATTTCATCAACATATAATTTAAGGTACACCCTTAGTTATATATTATTTTAAATGTTCTTATATATTTTTGATATCTTCACTTGTTAATTTACAAAAATTTAACACTTTATTTATTTGGTGGTTCTTTAGTTTCTAATTCTTTTCTAGTTTTTCCTTGGATTGTGTTCCTCTTGGCTCCTTGTCCTTCTATAGAGTCTATTATTTTTTCTTATTTTTATTTTCTTTTCTTTTCTTTCTTCAACCTTGGGGTGTGTGCTATCTCTCTTTCCTTGTTCCCTTTAACGTTTGGGTCAGCCATTATCTGCAACCTACTTTGTTTTGCATCTCTTGCTCTTCATCCTAATGATGGATCATGTAGTGTGATTTGAAACATTGATGGTAAAAATCTTAGCAAAATCAAATCCAGAAATATATGAATACATTATTTAGAATAGTTGTAAATTTGTGCATATAAATTAATTCTACCCTATAACATTGAGAAATATTTGAAGAAGAAAGGATATTTATTATAGTTATTAATTATAAAAGGAGGTCCTAATATACCAATCCTGCCTAAGAAGAGATAAATGGTCTTAAAAACTAAGTGTACACTTTTTAAGATATTAAAATTATCCCCTACTTTAGAAGGAGAATGAAAAAATTCACAATCTTTGTAAATGAAGATAGATAAGAAGAGAGAAATGATAGATGAGGTAAAATATTGCACAATCTTGTTTAGCAATAGTTGGCATTCACTTATTCCTTACATTTTTTATTTTGTATTCCTTATTCAAGTCTAGGATAGAAACAGATTAATGCAATATATTCCAAAACATTTCATATAAATATCATGAGATGATGTCTCTAAAATTAAAAGCAACTAAAAATAGGGCCCGACCCAAAGTAGAAAAATGTTGCAGAACAAGTACAAGTCAGAAGTAACATACTTTAATCTACCCCTTCTTAATTTCAAAAACATCCACATTAGAGTGTCCCAAAACCAAACCATCATTCAAAATCCATGAGTAGTCTAAACTGTAATATATATAAAAGACCATAATAAAAGAGAGTCTAGAGAGCACCATGACCAGATCTCATAGGGACCAACTGCCAAGATAACCATCATAAGAAAAAATATAAAAACTAAAACCAAGAGGAAATATAACACTCCTTGCTCTTATCTTTCCCTTCCTAATTATCCAACAATAGTTGCAGCCTATCATCATCAAGGAACTTGTATAGAGAGACTATTGATTCCACCCCAGTTGTAGAAGTGAGGCATTCTTTCTCTCTGTGTAGGAGGTGAAGAGTCAACATGCAATCAAATGCATCACACTGACAACAAACCTGGTAACATCATCAAATATGTTATCCAAAATCTCCTACATCTCCTCTAGCATCTTGGAGCTCCTATTCACGTCTCCTGATCGCTCCACAATATTCTGATGTTCACCTGTAGAGGTCTCTAGGAAGTCCTTATCAAGTATTTGTTTTCCTTTTCCCTAGTAGTGAGGGGGGTAAAGTGAGAGTATCCCTCTTTTCACTCTGCTATTTTTTTGTGGTGCCATTCTTTTGGGTGTCAAAGATATGGGAAGGAATATGGCTTAAATGATTACTTTTTTCATCTTTTCCCTCACTGATTGTGTCCTCCTCATCCACAATTTATTTCTTTTTGGGAGGTTGTACTTTTCTAAGGGGTTTGCATTTCTCACAACCAATGGAGTCTGAGCTAGGAGGGCTCTCACATTTAGGTCTAGGTTCCACATTCATACAATTTTTTTCTTATGTTTAAGTGATCTTCTCCTACCACCTTCCATTTCTATATCGAAGTCCATGATCTGGATATTCTTCTCCATCTTAATTTGTTTAAGAATATGATGAGGACAGGACTTGTGACTTTTGTATCCATAGTAGATACATCACCTCAATTGATATTTGGTGGGTCAAGGTAGAAATAGCTAGGTTGAGGAAGACAAACTAGACAGTGATAGACTGGGTAGGGAAAATAATGTTGTGGAAGTTGAACAACTTGAATATGAAAGTTTGTTTGAGGATATTATAAGGTTTACCTTTTTGCATCTTCTCCCAAATCTTGAGAATATTGTCTTCCATGAAGTGAATTATGAGGTAGACAAATGAGATGAGATCATGATTCCAAAAATGCCTTTAGATGGGGAAATGATTGCAGTACAAAATCTGGAATCTACCCTCTAAGGCAAGATAGTGAATGATAGTATAGCATTCCTCTTGCCACAGATCCGACAAAGCCATTGTAACAAAACTACCACACTTGTAAGTCAGATTATTAAACATCACTTCTTGGTAACTTATCATAAGTTTCTAATGAGAAATAGGCAAATCCTTTTTCCCCATACATCAATTTAATCATTATTTTAGATTAGATTATATTATTTCTCTCTATTTTAATTTTTTATTTGCTTACAATTTTTATTCTTTCAATATAAAATTTAACTATTTGTTTATATTTACAAATCTTAGATATCTTAAAATTTAATATCTTTATATTTTTATTTTTATTTTTTTAACTATAAATATACTAGTTTATCTTTATCAGTATTTATTCACCACACTTCATATTTTTCCATGTGCATTTAGTGATTACAATGGAGATAGAAGAAATTACATCGACTTAAAAGAAAAATGAAAAAAAAAAAGCCCTCTTATTTCTATTCTAATATCTGTGTTTTTCAACATGAATACAAAACTGTTTTGTGAAATGAAAACCCCGAATCTATATTTGATTAGTTTCTTGGGAGAATTATTTTTGCATAAATATCACATAGCGTGCACGATATCTTGGCTTAGGAATCTAGCAGCTTCCTCTTTCCTTTCACTCCACGCTAATTCTCAAACACTAATCGTAACTCTAGGTAACTCTAGATGTATATCTCCACGCAAAGAACCTACATGTTATGCAATAGGTAACTCTAGATGTATATCCAACTCACTACACCTATCTGAGACGTATCCTTCTTGCTGTCAACACAGAGAAATTTGAAAAGTTAAATTACCTATCTTAGAAAGCTTTCTGCTCAAAAACCCTAAAATATACATATTCAAAAAGATTTTAAATGACATTTTCCTCAATATTAGGTCAACCAAGCATGATAGAGGGCCTAGTGATGCATCTGGAAGCTCCTTTTCATGTTTCAAATTCATTATTCATTTTGTCTTCATTTACAAAGAGGTTGACAGGCCTTCCTGACATGACAGACCTCGCAATCACTTGAATAAGAGTGGACCTTGTCGACCAATTCATATATTAAACCTAATTGTAACAATAATACGATAATCTTTATCCTATAGAATTCTGTCGATTTTTCCCGTGCTTCCGGTTGTATATATATCTTAAACATAGTATGACTTGGCTATTTAACAAATCATTATTATTATTATATAATGATTCATGAGGTACTATGAGATATTTAAAACCGTCCGTGTGAAAGATATTAAAATAGAAACGCATTTGAGTCGTAGCGTAATATATAGCCGTAGAGTTAAAAATGTACACGCCCTAGGCTGGCTGTGTCCAGTATGAATGACAGAGAGAGTTCAATAAAGATAGACGTTGATTTCATGTGCTTGCGATTCTTTTGAGGTTTTTGTTTTTCTCTCAAAATGATTTCAAAATATATAAAACGGTACGATATAGTTAATGTTCACATGGATTTGTTGTATCGTAAATCTCTCCAACAAAATACTTTGAAATATGTAGAGGAAGAAGGTACTATTTTTAGACATATTTTACTAAAGGTTGCAGTAAAGGAAATCTTAAAGTAATTCTTAGGTGCGTGCAATAATGAGGTGATGCAATAATGAGTTGATGATATAAAATGATAGTCTAAAATTATTATGAAAATTTAATAGAACAAGTAAAGATATAAATAAAAATAATCATAAAATCTAAAAATTATATTAATTTAAAAAATAAAGAATTTTTTTGGAGAAGATGAGTAATGATTTTTCACCAAGAAAAAATTATTTCTCACAGGAAAGGTCCCTCATATAGTCTATTGGCTTTGTTAGATGAAATATGATATAAATAGTACAAGAACTGGAAGTTAGAGTCATATTTTATGTGGATTACAAACAACATGATGATATATGATGTCACATTAGCATTTTTTTGTCAAGATGTCTAAAATAACCAAAAAAATTGAGAATTTGATAATGCAATAAGGAGACCCATATTTATGCAACTGATGTGACATGACATGGCTAGTTGCTTTCAAGAATAACTTCGATACATTTCATTCAAGTATCATTGGTAGTCATCATCACGAATTACAATTTTAAAGTCACAACTATTGAAGCAATGTTATAAAATATATTGGACAATACATCAACAAGAATACGAGTGAAACCAACAAGTGTGAGTATGAAATCAACAAGTGCTATCACACCCATTCAAACATGCTCATGTACTGGTGACGATTTTAATTGATTACCATCAAATTGTTCTATCAGTGTGTTATATCTATTTATATAATAGCTTGTTTTTAACCAAAATGTCATGCCCACAATTTTTTACAAGACACATGCATACACATACATAATTTTCAACTTTAATTCTTGAAAACAATTTAAGAAATCATATCAAATTATTAATAGATTTTTATGCTACAAATTTTCAAACACTTTGACTCATTTTCAAGAAATATTTAAGCTAAAATATATTCACAGTATTGAAAAGTTCTTTGAAATATTACAATTGTAATTGAATCTTCACAACAATTCAAATATTATATGAAGATCTACTTCAGATTTTTTACAATACATAACTTCTACAAATGTTAGTAATAAATTATTTTCAAATCTCCAACAGAAAATGGAATCTTCCAAGTTTTTCTTCAACACATATCCATTTAGAAAACCTATACAAAACAACCTTGAAAACCATGGAGAGCTCACCACCTAGCCTAGGTCTTTATGAGACCACCCACTAAGCTTGGAGAACCAAGACCAACCGAGTAACAATCAAGCACAAACACATAAAATAATATTTAAGACCCTTTTTGAGCATATACATAGGTTATCGGAGTGACCAATAGAATGGGTGAAGGTGTGCCTAAAAATTCTGAGGAGAAGCCAAATATAGAAAACCAAATTTTCCTTCACAAGGCATACAAAATAGATACCAACTCTCACAAAATTTCTCCCTTATCACTCCCTAAGTGCATAACAATGTACTAACACATGTGGCCCATACTATATTCTTATCCCTCTTCATTCCAAGGAAGAGACTTTGCACTAAGGGGATAGGCCCAACTAACCCCTTCACCCAAGGGTGAGTGATTTCCTTCCACACCCATAACATCATACTCTCAAAATCAAAATGAAAATAAGAGAATAAAACTTCATCTACACCCAACAATACAATAGGGACAATGAACAAAACACATATTGATCTGTAGTAGAAAAATAATACAACACATGGTTTCTAAAAAATGGCAAAAGCTCCAACCTTTCTTTAGGCTATGGTAAATAAACCAATTTGAGAAGAGCCCTCTATCCTTCCTTAATCCAATATCCAAAACCGAAAATCTCTAAAACTAGATAGTGGGTGAATAATCTCCTTGTTTTCCAATTCACCTCTAAAAGAAAACTAAACTACTTTTTTTTTCTCCAAAATGAAAGAGAGCAATCACTTTAACTCAACCTAAATTTCCCTATTTGGTTGGAGTTATCAACTCATTGAAGATAAGGTGGGAATATGGGTAAGTCTTCTTCCATTTTCGTAATGATTGAAAAATGAGATTTTGAAAGTGTTAGATAAAATATTTTAACTCAAGTAAAGTCAAAATTAAAGCCCTAATATATATTAGTAACATGTAGGTAACTTAATTTCACTAAAGAACGCCCTAAGACTCAAATAAAGCCTTCTAAAGTCATCCTAAACTTGAAATCTAGAATTCAATTTAATTAAAGCCTTCATAAGATATTTTTATACAAAGGGATAAAAACTTGAATATTTCTAACTGGTTAGGAATAAGGTTGGGTGTGTTTTGCCAATATCTCAACCTGGCTTGCCATTTAAACACATAACAACACAAGTGTCATTTGACACTATAAAATATACATTTAACATTATGAGAGGAAAATCAATTTTCACAAAAATGAATCTAATCTAAAACATCCATTCACATTATGTTAACAAAGTAAAATACCTAATAATGAGCTTAAGATCTCTTCATTATATCTAACTTGGACATTCTCAAATAATACAAAGGTATAGTCTCAGTTCTCTATTTTATTATGGTTATTTCTTGCACACTCAAACCACATATGAATAGTCCAAGATAAATACCAACTCTCACAAAATTTCTCTCCTTATTACTCCCAAAGTGCATAATAATGTACTAGCACATGTAGCCAATACTACATTCTTATCCCTCTTCCTTCCAGGGGAGTGACTTTGCACTTAGGGGATAGGCCCAACTAACCCCTTCACCCAAAGGCCACTTCTTCCCTCCCAAGAATGAGTGATGTCCTTACACACCCATAACATTATACACTCAAAATCAAAATCAAAATAAGGAAATAGAAATTCATCTACACCCAACAATACAATTAGGACAATGAATAGTACACATATTCATTTGTAGTAGAAAAATAATACAACACATACTTTCCAAAACAGTGCAAAAGCTCCAACCTTTCTCCAAGCTATAGCAAATTAACCAATTTGAGAAGAGCCTTCTATCCTTCCTTAATCCAATCTCCAAAATTGAAAATCTATAAAACTAGAGAGTGGGTGAACAATCTCCTTCTTTTCCAATTCCCCTCTAAAAGAAAACTAATCTACTACTTTTTCTCCAAAATAAAAGAGAAAAATCACTTTAACTAAACCTAATTTTCCTTATTTTGTTGGAGTTATCAACTCATTGAAGATAAGGTGGGAATTTGGGTAAGTCTTCTTCCATTTTCGTAATACTCAAAAAATAAGATTTTAAACTTTAAAATTGGGATTTTAAAAGTATTAAAAAAAAATTTAACTAGAGTAAAGTCAAAATTAAAGCCCTAATATATAGTACTAACATGTCGGTAACTTAATTTCACTAAAAGAACACCCTAAGACTCAAATAAATCCCTTTAAAGTCACCCTAAAATTAATTTAATTAAAGCCTTAATAAGATATTTTTATGCAAGGGGATAAAAACTTAAACATTTCTAATTGGTTAAGAATAAGGTTTGGTTTCTTTTCCCAATATCTAAACCTAACTTGACATTACACAAGTGTCAAGTGACACTATAAAATACATATTAAATGTGATGCAGGAGCATCTTGCATGGGAAAATTAAATTATTAGAAAAAAAAAAAAAATAGAGAAAAAAAAGGGAAAAAAAAAATGGAGGAGAGAGAAAGTGACGAAAATGGAAGGAAAATAATAAAAAATAAGGAAAAAAAAAAGGAGAAAAGAGGAATTTCTATTTTCAAGGTGCATTGGTGGCATAAATAGAAAATAATAAAAATAGTTGTCATTCCATTAATTGAAGTGTGTAGGTGGCATCTTAGAAGTTTGTGGAAAGTTCCTTAAATCATGCATTTAATATTTGTTGGGTGCTTAGTTGTATTTGGGTGGGAATTTAATATTTATTTAAAGGTAGTTGTATTTACCTTTTATCCCACATTACTTGTGTTTGTAATGTCTTGGGTTAGAAGTGCCTATTTAAGCAAGGCTTATAATCGTTTGTAATGAAGTTAAAAGAAATGGAAGCTCTTCTAATGGAAGTTGGAGAAATAGAAGCTCTTCAAGACAAGCTCTTCAAGTAGAAGCTCTTCGGATGTAATTTCTTGTAGAAGCTCTTAGTGAGCAATCTCTCTTATATTGTAAGAATTTGGAGCTTTTCCATTTGGAGAATATTCTAATGAATTTCAAGAATTAATGAAACTTTTATGAAGCATTTTGTCATCTCTCTTGTCTCCATATTATTGCATTTTTGGTTGTGAGTTGGTACGGGTGGTGTGGCCCATCATCAGTGGTATCAGAGCAGGAGTTCCTGAGCGTGCGAATAGATCGCCGAAAGTGAGGCAGTTTGCACCAGGACTTTGAGTTGGGTGAAGTTTGTGAAGAAGTTCTTGATTATGCAGACAGAGCGCTGACTGTGAGGCAATTTGCACGAGGTTCTTGTTTTGGACAAGATTTGTCTTCTGAAGAGTTGATTATGGAGAAGAGAAAGAAGAAGATGACTTTTGTGATTGGATGGATTCTAAGGATTCCTTGACTTGAGAAATTTAGAGCAAGAAATCAACAATCATTGCTAGTTGATTTGCAGAAGCAAGTGAATGAATTAGAAGCTGAGTTGCAGAAACAAAGAGCACATCACCAGAAAAGAGATGTTGATAATTCCTTAGATTTAGAAAACAAAGAAGATCCAGTGCAGTATCAGACATGTGGTACAAAAGAAGAGCAAGTGGATGAAGAAGAAATCATTTGTGAACTTAAAGTTGAAGAAGATGAACGAGAAGAGGAAGAGCATCAAGATGAAAAGATTTATGAACCTGAAATAGATCAAGATGATTTGAAGATTGCAACAATGGAAGAAGAATATAGTGCCTTAGTTGGAGATCAAGCAAGTGAAGTAGTTACCTGCATTGTTGATGACATGAAAGAGGCAAGCAAAGATGAATATGTCAAAGAGGTAAATTCTTATGCATTATATGATGTCGAATTTGATATGAGTTTAAAATACATTGATGATGGTTTGCATGAGGATCTTGTTAGTCATGTGTGGTATGCAAAGGAAGATTGGCATGGTGTTGCTAGGTTTATTACAGGTGTGATTAATTCAACAAGATTGGATGAGGATAAGATATATACTTGGATAGAGTTCATTGCAAAGGAGAAATTTCAGCATCGGATACTTGTTCCAGCTATGTACAGTGGCTACTTCATTTTGTGAATCCATATTCACAAAAATTTTCCTACCATGGGAGTCGGATGCAGGAGCATCATGCATCAGCAAAAAAAAAAATGTGAAAGATTTGCATGTTGGTTTTCTTGTCCCTATTGAGGTGGAAGCTTGTGGTGAAGATGAAGATGGTTCTATATCTCTCTTTTGACATCAAAGTGTGGGACACACTTTTCTATCTACCAAGGGAGTCTGATGCAGGAGCATCTTGCATGGAAACATTAAATTATTAGAAAAAATAAAATAAAATAAAGAGAAAAATAAAAAATAAAAAAATAAAAAAATATGGAGGAGGGTGGCATAAATAGAAAATAATAAAAATAGTTGTCATTCCATTAATCAAGGTGTGTAGGTGGCATCTTAGAAGTTTGTGGAAAGTTCCTTAAATCATGCATTTAATATTTGTTGGGTGCTTAATTATATTTGGGTGGGAATTTAATATTTATTTAAAGGTAGTTGTATTTACCTTTTATCCCACATTGCTTTTGTTTGTAATGTCTTGGTTTAGAAGTGCCTATTTAAGCAAGGCTTATAATCATTTGTAATGAAGTTAAAAGAAATGGAAGCTCTTCTAATGGAAGTTGGAGAAATAGAAGCTCTTCAAGACAAGCTCTTCAAGTAGAAGCTCTTCGGATGTAATTTCTTGTAGAAGCTCTTAGCGAGCAATCTCTCTTATTTTGTAAGAATTTGAAGTTTTTCCATTTGGAGAATATTCTAATGAATTTCAAGTATTAATGGAAGTTTTATGAAGCATTTTGTCATCTCTCTTGTCTCCATATTATTGCATTTTTGGTTGTGAGTTGGTATGGGTGGTGTGGCCCGTCATCAGACATCCAGGAGGAATTAAGTCTGGTAAGAATGACCAGGGTTGAAGAGGCATACCAATTTTTCCTACGAGTTGAAGAGAAGCTGAATAAAAGGTTTGAAGGAAGACAAAGAGGTCGCGGTCAAGGAGGAAGGGGAAGTGGTAGATCATCTGGAGGCCGTAATGAAACCCAAAAGAAAAATGAAGATGTGGGTACTAGCAGAAACCAGAGGAATGAGGGTTTCAACCGCTTCCATGATCAAGACTTTGGAAATCAAAGAGGAAGAGGTAGAGGACGTGGACAAGGAAGAGGAGGCTTCCGTGGTACCTGTAGGAGCATCATGCATCAAAATTTTATGAGTGGAAAATTAATTTTCAAAAAAATGAATCTAATGTTAAACATCCATTCACATTACATTCACAAAGTAAAATACTTAACAATGAGCTTCATATCTCTTCATTAGATCTAACCTTGAAATTCTTAAATAATACAAAGTTATAGTCTTAGTTTTCCATTTTACCATGGTTATTTCTTGCACACTCAAACCACATATCAATAGTCCAAGATAAATAAATCATATGCATATATAAATCCTTACTCAATTCTATATTCATAATTGAATCAAAAAATAAGAAAAATAACAATTGAATTTCATTTTTTTTTTTCATTTCTAAACCATTGTGCATATATAATACTGTGATATCAAACTAAACATGATATGACCCTTTTACAACATTTCACAATTTCCAAATATATATAATCCATCTAAATTTTGTATTCAAACAAGTTTTTCCTACTCATTATTAAAATAACCAACCAAATACAAGAATGTAAATAATCATCAAGCATCATAAATAAGTTCCAACATCATAAATATTCACCATAAAATAAAGTGTCCTATAGTATCAAATAGTCTGAGAAATAGTCCAAAATAATCTAACATATAACAAGGTATCAAAATATAAATTATTTAAAATGTAAATAAACTACTATGCTATGCTATGATGAGCCATGAACCTCCCACTAGAGTTCATCAAAGAGGTACGGGAACTATGCTCTCATCTGTGTTGTGCCCTCCCATGAAGTTGTGACCTCGTCATAACAATCCCACTAGACTCTTACCTAGTCTAACTCTCTGCCTTGAAGTGCTAGGGTCTATTGGTCCAAAAAAAAATGGGCTCCACTGCTAGCTACCTATCCAACTCCACTAGCAACCTCAATGACCTTGGCCTATTATTCTACATGATAGTTATCAATCGCTACAAAAACCATGTGAGATCTATTGATGTCACCTTTTGTGAACTCTAAAGTAATCCCTCCCTAAAAACTTGATGCTGAACCTTATGAGAAATCTCTAGCAATGTGACTCATACCACCATAAGTGTAGCATGGTCCTCTAGCCTAAATTTAAACACCATGCAACCTATTTTTTTGAGTAGCTCTAGTCTTGTTGGATTCATTAAAACCATCCCTATTAGATTGTTGAGTCTTGCTTGACTATGAATAATGGGTCTATGTCTTATGATCCCATCTAGGACCCTGTGACTATCATTGATTCATCTTAGAGTCCCTTTTTCCCTATGGTGATCCCTATCTGTAATCATATTGTAGTTGAGGAACCTTAAAGGATCCTCCTAACTAATTCTTAATCCCTTTCTAAGGGGGTCTCTACTAACTTGAAAACTAGATCCTAAGTTATTTTTATTTTGAAACTAATTTTGCCCCCTTTTATGAATATCCTCCACTACTAGGGCTCTCTTAATTGTCTCTCTAGATATACATGGAGAAGTTAACCAGACTGAATCCTGAAGGAGTAAATTAAGTCCCTTGATAAAATGATGAGTACATACCTTTTCATCCCTCATATACTCAACATAGGGAAGGAGCTCAAGAAACCTACACTCATATTGTGCCATGATAAGTTCTCTCTACTACAAGTCATGAAATGCCTCTAGCTTTCTTTATCTAAAATGCTCAAAAAGATATATTTGTCCCTGAACCTACTCAAAAAGGGTTCCCATGTGATAGTGTCATCATGCACTTCACCTAAGGCCTCCTCCTACTGCTAGTAGGCAGAAGCTAACTCATGAATGGTATGTACTACAAGTTGCACCTTTAGATTCTTCCATAAGGACACAATCTAAAGCATCATTGTAAATTTTGTAACCATGCCTATGCACCAACACTATTGGTATTTCCAAGAATAGGGGAGGTTGGATTCAAATCAACTCCCTAATCTCATCTCCAATGTCTCTAGGAGCTCTCTCCACTATGCATGCCACTAAGTTAGGACATGGAAATACCTACTAAATTGAATGAACCTCGTGATCATCATGACCCTCAACACAGCTAGGTGGAGGACTCCTAGTCCTCTCCCTGGTAACTATCCTACGGCTGCCTAAATTTCTCTTCTCCAACTGTGATTGTTGTCAATGTGACTTATGTCTAATACAGAGAAGGTGCGTCTTACACACTATCTTTTCTTACAAAAGAAGAAACAAGACACAACTATCTAATACAAAAATTCAATTGCAAAATTAGATTTTTACCTTTGAGATGCCTTTTAGAAAGTATTGTGATGTGCCATTAAATGAGTTTTCTAAAAAACAATAAGATAGTTTAAATCCTACAAAATTATTTCTTAGAAAAAGGTTTATAATGTCACCACCTCTTTACTAGAAAAGAAACAAAAATATATCCAAAAATATATAACAAATCACTAAGGATGAAAAACTTTTGATAGTGAAGAGCAACTAGAAATACATACTTATCATTTTATTAATAACATACATTACACAATCATACAAATTATACCATACTTTTCTAGTGCTTGATCTATCATATCCACATGTTATATCTTTCCATTTGACCCCTTAATGTCATTTTGTTTCATGCAACCTCTCCCAATCCTTTTCGTTCCTCAGTGACTCTATCTTCCCATAAAGCCAACCTCACTTCAATTTCTTGGCTCAAGAACTCATGTAGGAGCATCTTGGTTGTATGAGCAATCATGTGTCACCCACAAATATTTATTTTTTTCCATTATAAATAAGGGATATTTTAGTACAAAATTACTATTTATGGAAATTTGTTATTTTAAGAAAGTGATTCATATGATCTCAGAATGTTCTAATTTCATAGGTGGGTGATCATCTTAGTCATTGCAGGTTAGTAGTAGCATTACACTATCCTACCATTGTTAGAAATATTCCTAAAGGCTAAGTTGCTAAGAGGTGAGGGGTGAATCAATAACTTCTAAAACTTATAAAACTTTAATCCAACTAACAATTAATCAATACTGATCTAACTACATGCATGAGAAACTAAAAACATGAAAGCATACATAACACTTTGACACATATATTTGGTGACCCAGAAACCTTCCAAATGGAAAGTAAAAATGGGGTGGGGATGATACCCAAAAGCTTTAGTACTATAATATAAAGTTGGCATGTTAAGGCTTACGTTGATCAATTTTGATGATCCACACTATTAGGAGTGATAAGGATTTCTAGTTCCACCTTGTTAAAGTATTTACAAACATACAATGAAGTATGGACTCGATAATAGCTGATCTTTGATCTACAACTTGGTTTGCTGAATGAGATTCCTCTAAGTGTACAAATCACCTTGTTGTGATAGATGAATCTTTGTTGCACCTTATACTACTATAGCCTTTGTAATTTTTACTTCTACTCTTCTTTGATGATCACATTACTTCCTTAATGGATTCCATGCATACATTATATGTGAGACAATACATTACATATATACCAATCCAATTATACAATTACAACATCAGCCATAATACAAGTTTACACAAATATTACAAAGTCGGCTCAAATGTAGACACTCGGGTTTTGAAGACTTAGTTGGTAAGGTTCTAATACTCAACATCAACTATCAATTCTCAACATCATCATGCACTCAATAGACAAAGAAGCTTAGTCCATACTAATCACTTCCAAGTAGTCTTGAACTTGGTCTGCACTAGTGACTTGGCAAATACTATGAAACTTGTCATATAAATTGAATCACTTGTTTACCACTATATAGCTTAGTAGACATTATCTCCTTGAGCTTGATATAAACTGAGTCACTTGGTTAACACTGAGTAGCTCATTTAATACTAGACTTGTATTACATCAACTACAAACTCAATGAGCACTACACAACTTGGTTTGCACTAGTAAACTCAGCATACACTAAGATGCTCGATTTACACTATTGATCTTCACAATAATTGTAACTACTTGGCATACATTACAAATTGTCGAAAGGACTCGATAGCAAATGTAGAACTTGGTGATAGCTGAAATGCTTGGTTAACACGGTTACCTATACAATAAGCCTGGTAGATACTTACAATCTACATAAGTGTATGTCACTAATAACAAAATTGACTGATATGTCAACAATCTCCACCTTTGACATTAGTGAAAAAACACTTATTAGCAAAACTGAATTCAAAAAGTTCCTGAATATCTTTATCCATCACCTTGTGATTCTAGCTTGGTAGAGTATACTATTCTTGAGATTTTTCAAAATTGGTTTTGTATGATATATATCTATACATGGTAAGGATCCTATATAGTATATTGTACATCTGAATACATCTCATTTCTATATATAATATATACTTGCTATACATTCTTCTTTGAATCATCTATGTCACATCTATCTCCCCCATTTTCTTCATAGCTTATGTATCAATTGTTACATTTTTCTCCCCCATAACTCATCATTCCCATATTTTCTATATCTTCCCCCCTTCTTGACAATAATGCCAAAGATTTATTCTATATATTTACATATTAATGCCAAAATGAGATAAAAAGTCTGAATGTACCTTGAGTATGATAGCGAAAGTTTTGCCCCAATTGTCCTACAAGATCTTACGTATGTGTAGTACAATCTGTACTTCTACTGACAACTCAATCATGTGGTCTGCTATGAAGAAGTTGTTGTCATAGATGAGAGTTTTGGAATGTGCAATATGTTTCTATAGGGCATCCATGTTAGGGAGTATCATATTCTAAATATCTACCGATGTAGATATGATTTTAGCCTCTTCCTTAAGCAATTCTACCAAACTATCTATCAAACATCTAATCTTATTGAAATGAATAGAGATTGAATAGGGTCAAGTTGCAAATGTGGAGCAGTCGCCCTGAGATCTTCATCAATCTTGGACAATTTGTCCTTTATTTCGTTAGTGAAATTTGAAACATCACATAACTTACCAAAAAGTAGAGTTACATTTGTACAAGAAGTTTCTAGAGAATACAAAATGGTAGAGATTTGTACTTCATAAATGGCACTTTTTTGAACAATGTGCTCTAACACCTTATTTTCAAACTTTTTCTTTGCCTTTTGTAATAATTTATCTTGTCCATATGAATCTTCATTGAACTTATGGATTGCCTTTACTAGTTGATACAAAATTGGTTGAGATGAATCAACCTCTATACCTATAGCCTCTACCAAAATATTCTTTGCATCCTTAATGATTTTAATTTTTTTGTCTCTTTCATCTCTTAGTCTTTGCTACTTAGCTTTCTTTTGGAGAAGTTCACCAAATGTCTACATTTGATCTTGATTTCAAGTTTGGGTATGTCCCAATTTGGGATCACTATATCCTCATCAAGGTCTATTTCCTCCTTTTATTTTCCTTGGCCCAAAAATTTTGTGCTCAGTCGAGGCTTGATCTCAACTGTCCTTACACTTATTTTTTTCTTAGTAGGATGGAAACAATAGTAGACATAATAGGACTAGCCATAAAAATGTATACTACACTTGTTGTAGAAATACTTGTAGAAATACCTGTAGTAGCCAATATTGATGTATCCAAAAATATTCTATCCAACATGGTAGAAGAAGGAAGAGTCTACAGCTTGGTAGATGAAGTGGAGGTCACTTTAGTTAATGATGTGTTGAGTTGAACTAGTGAAAAGTTTTATTGGATGTTAGTGCTTTCATTGGTAGTCACAATAAATCTTGCTAAGGTTGTCTCCATTCTTGATGTTGTCACTATTTTTCTTGGAGAGTGAGGGAGTGAGGCAATAACTACTACAACAATCTTAACTATGTCAATTTCATCATCATCTTATGTTTCTTCCTTACTAGCCTCTTGCTCATGTTCCTCTTCATCATCAATGTTATCAAAATGTGTTGTTTTTTCATCATTTCCTTCTTCATCTTTCTCTTCTTTATTACCATCTTCATCATCTTTCACTTTAATAAAAAATCACTCAGTTTATGAAGATGATATACATTCTTCCATGTATTTGTTTCATTCCTTACAACATGGTCAATATCTTTCATCAGAACCAAATAAGTGTTGAATTTCATAGTTAATTTCTCCTCATTTTTTTTTAAAGATTCCTTAACCTCCTTTTCTATTAAGCTTAGAATAAGCTACCTCAGAGTTTTCTCATAGATCTCTTTTATAGGTTTCATGGAAAATTCCCATCTTGGCTTAATCTTATCCATCAAAATATTAGAAATCTGAGAAGTAAGTTGGTCTAATGAGTATTTCCACTTACCCATTTTGTCCATCACTAGATCTTCAATCTATTTTTGTTCTTCCTCAGTCTTGATTTCATATATTAATGCTTTAAATTTTTCATGCCAACCCTTTCTTGTAGTTCTTTTAGTCTATCTTGAAGGTGGGTGGAGGTTTCTAAATATTATATCTCCTCCTTCCTTATCATCTTTCTTCTTTGAGGATCTTTTGATAAACACAATAGTGGATGGCTTGGAAAGCTTGGTAATGATTACCTTTCCCTTCTTCTTTAGTGGTTCCTCTTCCTCTTCCTCTAATTCTTCCTCATCATCTTCTTCTTCATCCTCACCTTTTCCCTTGGTTAACAAAAGTGTAGAACTAGTTATCAATTTGGCATTTCTTTTCTTGCCTTTATTCACTAGCCAAGGGAGTTTGATTTCTAGTTCTATCATGGCCTTGGCTTCATCGTATGTACCAAAATATGCAGCCTTGGGATAAAATAGTTCATTTAAAAGTGCCTCAATTATATCCTTAGTTTAATATATATTAACATCATATCCAAGAGGTTTCACCCATGCAATTCTAGGCCTGACTACCTCAATGTATACATTATCACTATCTACCATGAAACATACAGCATCCTTTTAATCTTCAACTAATTTCCTTGGAGTCCTAAATCTATTATTCATTTTCTTTGTAAATGCATCAAAACAATTATTGATGATACTATTATAGTTCTCTCCCATCTTAGTAGTGTACTCATTAATATGGTAGAGTACTGGCACATCTTTTGTCCACACACCTAAAAATTTTGAAGGGAAGAATTTATGAACATAAAAGAATAAAAATGTCAACAGAGAGCCAAACTTATATGGGTTGTTCTTTGATGTTCTAATGCTCTCCATGTTTGTGTTAAGTTGTTTCAACTATAGCTCAGTAAGGTCAAGAGAAAGATTATTTCTTACTACCTTGTATGGAAAGTCAACTGCTTCACACGACACACTATTCAACCAACTTGAACCATAGATCTTGTGTGCAATGATATGAATATCAAATTTTAATTCCATGTCAGTAAAACTACTTATCTTCATGCCTCTACCATCCTATTCTATTAGGGTTTTCATTTCTAGTTCAACCTGAGCTAGGGTTTTGGTCATCCTAGCTTTAGCCAACATTGGGAGACTAGTAATTCTATGAATCATCTTCTTTGTGATTAAAATTTGTTGTTCCAACCAAAATTGTCCATTGTATACCTAACTAAGAATAAACCTAATCCATTTCACTTGGAATTCATGGGGAATGTGAGGAATATGGGTTAACTCTTTAGTCTCAAGGTTTGGATGTTCGAGTTTCAAGATGCCATTTACGCACAACTGTTTTTACACACAATGTTTCTAGGGTTTTGTCCATTTCCAAATTACCAATATCTTAAATCATGAAATAGTACCTTTAGAGGGATTTTTGATTGTGCTCCACTCAAATCTAGGGTTTCAACGATTGCAGGAGTGAGCTTGAAGTCTAGAGCTTTCCATTCTACACCATGAACTAGCATGTCTGAACTTCATTTTGCCTTGCTATTACTGGATGTCATCTTCTCTCAATAGGGTTTGAGAGAATTCAAAATATTTCAATAAAAATTCACTCAAATCACTTGGATGCTCTTGAAGATCGCACTATGCAATAGCTCTTGGAATTTCATAGTGAAAATGATTTTGATTTCATTCCTTTTATCAAATTTCACCATAAATTCTCGGTATGAATGGTAGATCAAATTGACAGATTGTCATCCACTTCCTTACATTGATTACTTGGTAGAGTCTTCCATCATTTAGTAACCATATGAAATTTAGTTACTTGGTAAGGAAATTAACTCGGTACTAACTGGTACCCTTTTACTTGGTGATTCCTTTGTATCTTGAATATAGATATGGATATTTTGCCCTTTCAACTAGAACATTTTTTGATGTCTTCTTTGGCAGCCTAGTCCTAGTTCTCCTTTGAGAAATCAAGTAGAAATTGGGGAGCCACCCAATTCTTCAATGGCTTGTTCATCATTGTTTGGACTTGCATTCTCGATATACTTTGGAACCCATTGCTATCTCATCTATTTTCATATGTTATCAGCCTTTTCCTTCATTCCATCTTCAATTCTACTAGTATTCATGTAGTTCTTGCCAAGATGACCAAGTTCCATACAAATGAAACATCTTTTAGTAATATCTCTTTTTCTCAAATGATGCTTTGCACAATTCATTCCAATGTGTCCAAATTCTCCATAGTAATGACATCTACACCAGGTGTTATAGTGCCAACCAAATATAGCTTTCACAATTTGTTATGTTGGATTTACTATCTTGGTTTTGCATTTTGATGAGTTGTGCCCATGCTTCTCACATTTGTGACATTTTCCTAGAAATCTTGGTTTCTCTTTGCATTCCTTTTCTCTATAACCATGTTGATTACAGTTGTAATAATTTTCATTAAATTTTTTTTTTGCATTTCTCCAACATTTGTTTTAAGTATGACCTATCTTACCATAGTGATTGCAAGTAGGTCTTTGATTCTTTTGAGCTTCTTACTTGGATGATTCTCCTTCCTCTATATATCCAATTCCTGTTTTTCCCTTTTGTCTATAGAGATTTTTCTAATTCAACTGATTCATGTTTTCTTGGGATTTCATCATTCTTTCATTGATTTTTCTTTCAAAGTTTAGTTCATTCCACAATATTTCATTTTTAGATCTTAGGTTCATTATTTCTTCATTTGCATTGGAGAGTTGATCAATGAAGTTTGCTTGATGAAGGGATAGGTGTTATATTTCTTTGTTCTTTCATCCTACCTCATCTCTTATCTTTTTTTTCTCTTCCATAACTTCACATAATCTTACTGATTGAATTTATTGCTCTCTTCTCAATTTTGTTACTTCTTCTTGTAAAGAACCATTATTTTCTAGGATTTCTTTGATTGGTTTATTTGCTTCATCTGAGCTACTTGCTGAATGAAGGTCTTCAATTATTTCTTCAATGTAGAGATGATCATTCATTTGAATTGCAAGATCTTTTATTTTTTTCAAAGATTGAGAGAGTGGCTCCTTTACTTTCTTCATTTGGGAAATAGCTATTTCCAAATCCGGCTTCTCATTGTCAATAGCCTTTCAAATTTTTAATATCTCCATGACCTTGACCTTTGCTCAAGCTGTTAATCTTTTATTTGAGAATCACAAAGCTCTAATACCAATTGTTGGAAATATTCTTAAAGGCTAAGCTACTAAGAGGAAAGGGGTGAATGTATAACTTCTAAAACTTATTAAAGTTTAATCAAATTAAAAATTAATCAATACTTATTTAACTACATGCATGAGAACCTGAAAACATGAAAGAATACATAACACTTTGACACATAGATTTGGTGACCCAAAAACCTTCCAATAGAAAGTAAAACTGGGGTGAGAATGATACCCACAAGCTTTAGTACTGCAGTACAAAATTGTTCTAGTAAGGCTTACATTGATCACTTCTAATGATCTACCCTATTAGGAGCAATAAAAACTGCTAGGTCCACCTTGTTAAACGATTTATAAACATACAATGAAGTATGCACTCGATAAAGAGATTTTCATAAGACTGTTAGGTCTACCTAATTAAAGGATTTGACTAATCCACCTATTAGAATGAAGCAATAGTTCATCTTTGATCTACAACTTATTTTGTTGAATGAGATTCCTCTTTGTGTACAAATCACCTTGCTATGATAGATGAATCGTTGATGCTCCTTATACTATTGTAGCCTTCATAATTCACACTTTTTCTCTTCTTTGATGATCAGATTACTCCATTAATTTATTCCATGCATACATTGGATGTGATAAAATATATTACATATATACCAATCCAATTATACAATTATAAAGTTGGTCACAATATAAGTTTACACAAATATTACAAAGTCGGCTCAAGTGTAGACACTTGGGTTCTAAAGACTGACTAAGTCAGCTTCTGATACTCAACATCCACTATCAATTCTCAACATCATTATGCACTTAGTAGACATAGAAGCTTGGTCCATATTGATCACTTCCAAGTAGTCTTGAACTCAGTCTGCACTGGTGACTCAAAAAACACTATAAAGCTTTTCATATAAATTGAATAACTTATTTACCACTACATACCTCGATAAACACTATCTCCTCAAGCTCAGCATATATTGAGTCACTTGGTTAACACTAAGTAGCTTAGTTAACATTAGACTTATATCACATCAACTACAAACTCAGTAAGCACTTTATAGCTCGGTTTACATTGGTAAACTCAGCATATACTAAGATACTCAATTTTGTCTTTCTCAACACCTATAGTTTACTTGACACATATATTGGCTTGGCATCTATTATTCACTTGGCAGTTGAAACTTGCTCGGCACCTAAATTACTCAACACTTGTTGAATTTCTAGCTAGGAACATACTATAACTTGACATCTATATTATACATGGTATCAACTAAGAAAATTTCTTAAGTGTGTTGACACTCAATTATCAAAATCAATTTAAGACCAACAATCCCCCCTTTGACATGAGTATTAGAAACACTTAACTATACATGATGAATCTAATCTATTCAAGTATAATACATATACATAAAACTTCAAAATTGTTCAAAATTTTGTGAAGGATTTTATACCTTAAAATTTATAACTCCCCCTAAGTTGATGTGCCTTTTTTCTATCCACAACTTCTCATGTTGAGTTTTTCTCATGCTAATTCTGATACTCTTTATCTCTACCTTTCCTTGTCATTCTTTCTCTATCTATTTGTCTCATGTTGATTCTAATACTCTTTATATTTGCCTTGCCTTGCTATTCTTTCTCTATCTAGTTTTCACTGATTCCCCTTCCACACATCTTCCCTTGTAGTTATTGCTTCCTTTTGGCCTTTCTATTTCTCCCCCTCAAAATTTATCTCCCACTTTTTGGTACTTATTTCAAAGGGTTCTATACAATAACTAAATAATTAGCCAAAAAAGATTTATTTATCTCCATTACTATCCTTAGAGAAGCATCCCAATTCTCTATTGCAATGTTCAATGATTTTATCTAGATGGATGACTCTGCTACAAGGTGAACTAGGCCTTCTAATGTAGAAACATTGGGTTCTTTCTTTAACACATTTTCAGTATAGGCTAGTTCTTGTTACAAAATTTCTATGTGTGGGGTTATGTCAGATTATCTATATCAATTTGGCCTTTGTATTTTCATCATCTACTATTAACATAGATAATTCCTTCTATGTGTGAAGTGTAGTTTGAAAATGCTTCTCACTCTAAGCTAGATTTCTTGGAAGTTGCATAGTAGATAACTTTAAATTCCTCTCCAATCTCATTATTCATTGGATAGTTTCCTAAGTGAATATAGAAGGATTACATAGTTTTTTGTACAATGAGAAAATGATCTCAAGTACTTCCTTCACTTTCTCAATTTCCTTCACCAGTTCAACTTGTGAAAATGCAATTTCAATAGAGATTTTCTCATCTACCTTTGTTTGAAATTTCCTTTCTAACCATTCTAACTGTTTGGCATTTGTATCAAGGTCTTAATTCTATACCTAGTCCACTATAATAGATAATTGTTCCATAATGGGCTTGATTTCATCAGGTATTTACAAGTTAAATGCACCTAGAAAGATGTCTTTTATCTCAATTAAAGCTTGCCTTTATTTATACTCATTTTTGAGTATCTCCTATTTCCTTTTCTTTTCTAGTGCCTCTTGCACTTCATCTATCTAATCAATATTCATGGTTTCATAGTAATACTTGGGGATGACTATGTCTTCATCTAACATAGGGTCTCCATAGTGAGTACCCTTTCTACCTTTTTAGAGCTCAAGCTTGGTGCTGAAATTTGAAGTGGTATTGCTTTAGAGCTAGGCTTTTGAGATGTTCTAGTTGGAGTCTCTATTGCAAGTACATTTATCAATGTTTGTATTACCTCTTGCTCCTTATCCTTAGGACTTTCCTTGAACTCTTTAGATATTTCTTTATCTATTACTATGATCTTTGGGAGTGCACCTTGTTCTTGTGTTGTAGAGATAAAGGTGTCCATTTGTCCTATTTGATCCTTAACTAGCTCCTCAATAGTTGTAGTGACTGGTACTATGGAGTCAACCTTAGCTAATGTATCTTGTGCAACTTGCTCTTGGGATTGTCCACTTGTAACTATTGGGATATTAGAAGGTGGTTCTTATGGACTCACCTTATTCCTTATGATATCAGCTATAGCCTTTTTCAATTCTTCAACACTCACAAGATTGCATTTGTACACAATTGTGCTTGTAATGTAGTCTGGTGAACGATCCTTTTTGGATCCTCTACAGTTAGTGGATTTATGTTCTAACTAGGATTGTCAAGAACATCTTATATAGTTATTGTATTTGAAGGTGTGGTGGTATCATGTAGAGGGCTCAAGGGTGGTAGCTATGTGTCTTGCAGAATATATTCTTGTTGCTGCTCCTCAATAATTGCCACTTTATCTATCCTTGGTTGTGTCTCCTCACTTGATTCTTTCTTTTCTTCCTCCTCCTTATCATTTTCTTATTCTTCTTCATTGTTTCTTCACTCAAAGGGATCCACCTCTCCTTTTTTGACAGTTTTCAGGCCATAAATTAATTTCCACATTTGAGTGGACTTTTTAAAGTCTTCAATTTTATTCTATAGTATACTAAAGGCTCTATACTTGGGTGCAAATTTTCTCCCATGCTTCTTATCTACCTTGTTAATTTTCCCTTTAGTGAGTTCAAGCATGACTCGAGCCAATGTTACCTCTCTTATTTCTTTTTCTATATCAAGGTAGTAATGTCATTTATTTTCTATAATAGAATACAACTACTTAGGCATTGAATTGTCAAGTTGAAGTGGAGTGTTCTTGAACTTGGCCATCATAGTGTAGACTGACTCTTCAACTATATTCTATTCTTCTCTAGTCAACTTATTAAAATCAATGTTTTTTAAGCTAGACAAGTCTTCATTATCTCTATTGTTATCAGATATATTTTTCAAATTAGACTTAGTGGTGTGACTTACCACTCTAAATTGACGATTGTCATGAAACTCTATTCTTTCTTCATCTAATTTAGGAGGTGCAACATACTTTCTTCTTAGCTTCTTCTTGGCTAGACCTTCCTGCTTAGTAGCCTTCTTCTTTTCTTGCTCCTTAGCCTCCTTTATTGTGGCTCTTGTATTTCCCTTGTACTAGGTTTTGCTAGGGTTGGCTTAGCTATCTTCTTGCCTTTGGGCTAAGCTACAGGTTGTTTTTGGGCTTTTCTCTTCTTTGGCTCTAGCTTAGGTGCTTCCTTGTCTTGCTCTTCCTCCTCAACACCTTTTTTCTCTTCTACATTTTCTCCCATGCCTTGGGCCAAGGCAAGTGGCCCTTGATCCTACTCTTCTTCATCCTCATCTTCCTCTTCATCATCCTCCTCACCTTCTATTATGCCTTCACCAAATCTAGCCTTAAGCATTTTCACAAATCTATCATTTTTCTTTAGAGTTAAAGTAGTTTTCAACTACATGTCCACCTTGGATCTAAAAACATCATAAGTGTCAAAGGGTTGAGCACTTTTATCTACTTCCTTTACAAGTAAAGCTATTATTTCTACAGATGCCTCATTAATGTTGATTTCATGTCCAAGTGGCCTTAGCCATCTCACCCTTGGTATTGTTGCTTGGATATATGTGAAATCAATTTCCACTAAGAAATAAATGTCATTGATGTGCTACTCAATAAGAGAGACATGTATTCTGTGTCTCTATTTCATTGACTTCTTAGTGTTGTCGAAGTAGCTGGTCATTATTATTTCAAAATTTGCCCCCATTTTCTCTATATATTCATTCACCTATATTACTATTGACTTTTTTTTTTTCCAACTTACCTTTCCAGAAGTGGTAAATCCATTTTGAACATAGAAAAATAAACATATCAAAATTGATCCAAATTTACATTGAGCACTCTTGCATCTCCTTATGGCTTCAAAGTTCTCCATAGTCTATTGTAATTACAACTCAACTAGATCATGTGTATAATCCTTCTTGACAATTTTCTATCCAACATCAACTGCAATACAAGGTACACTATTGATTCAGCTTCACTAGTAGAATTTATGGGATATGACCCTAACAGTGAATTCTACAAGAGGATCTTTGATTGTGTCAATTGTCATCCCTCTCTTATTCCACTTTGCCCCAATGTTCTTCTCTATGGCTTCTTTAGAATCAATCCTTAGATTTTTTGGGCATTCTAGGGTTAGATACCCAGTTACTCTATGTATAATTATTTTAGATAGTTTAATAAGTCCATCCTCCAACCATAGGTGTCCATCATGGATTCTACTTAACACAATTCTTACCCATTATGTTTTAAATGTTGTGGGGAAATCTAGGGCATGAGTTAAGCCCTTCCTCTCAATAATTTGATATTCTTCCTTCAATACCACATTCTTACAAAGTTTATCATATGCTTCCTGAATCTCCATGTCACCAATTGTACCTATTTTATAGTTATAACACCTTCTAACATCTTGTACCATCATAACTTTAGGTCAAATAATGGATAAAGCTGAAACAAGGTCATTTTTTATATGCAACTTTGGGAATTGGTTTGAAATTTGGTTGCTTAACTTCATTACTGTCATGTCCCCTTTTCAAATAATTAAAAAATAATAATCTTTGCTAACGCAGGCAGGCCCAAGAAAGTGAAGTTTCAGAAAAAGGGGGTTAATCTTTGGAAACCGTTGGACTAATAAATGAAAATTATTATTAAAATATATTTCATTAACCTCTCTTGGATGTGAGTTACAGTTATGCCCTCTTTTAAGGGGTTTGGAGGCATTTTGGGCTCATTCCAAAACTTGATTTTGCTAATTTCTTTGTTATTCTTCAGAGGCTGCCAAACCTGTGGAGAAGGAGACCCAAGAACGGGAGTTTGTAGGTTTCCAGGGAGACCCAAGAATGGGAGTTTTTAGGTTTCCAGGAAGGCTAAGGATGGGAGTTTGAAGCCATTCCATGTGCATGCTCATACAGAGTTTGCCTTTGTGCTGAACAGTGCAGATTTGTGGGTTTTCGGGTGTGTTTTTGGTATGAGTTTGGTGTTTCCAATTGAGTATTTCATATCAGTTTGGTTTGCTGCTATATTTCAGACTTTAAGGTGTTAAAATAGAGCTGAATATATTTATTGGGACGTGATTAAACTTCTGAGATAGATTATTAGTGTTTTTGTGGTGTTTTTGGGCATTTTTGTGTTAATTTCAGGAGCCCGATGAGCATAGTTTTTGTCCTACATTTGTGAACTGTTGTGTACAGGCTATACAGATCTAGAAATTTCATTTTGTAGGCTGTTATGCTGCTGAAATTTTTGTAAAAATGTCCATTTTCAGATTTATTAATAATTTGTGAAGTTGTGAAGCTTTTGGCACTATTTTCAGCATACCCGATTTGGGGTTTCTGGAGAAATTTGGTGGATCTTTGTGATATTAGTTGTTTGATCTTAGAAATCTGATTTGAGGCTTGAAATATCATAAAAAATCAGAAAAGGGACATTTCAGTGGTATCAGAGCCATGATCTTGCCAGCCTGAGGGTTTGTAGAAGTTTGCAGGTCAGTTTTGACAACTACCCAGATCTTGCATTTCAGTTTTGAGAACTACCCAAATCTTGCATGTCATAATTTATGATTGCATGTTGCTTCTAATCAGCTGCATGTAAAAATTTATGGTTGCATGCTACTTCTAATAATTTTCATGTTAGTTCTTGGTGAATTTGGTGGTTGTAGAAGTTTGCATTTCAGTTTTGACAAGTACCCAGATCTTGCATGTCAGTTTTGACAACTACCCAGATCTTGCATGTCATAATTTGGTGGTTGCATGTTGCTTCTAATTAGTTTCATGTCAAAATTTATGGTTTCATGCTACTTCTAATCATTTGCATGTTAGTTATTGGTGAATTTGGTGGTTGTAGAAGTTTGCATGTCAGTTTTGACAACTACCCAGATCTTGCATGTCAGTTTTGACAACTACCCAGATCTTGCATGTCATAATTTGGTGGTTGCATGTTGCTTCTAATCAGTTGCATGTCCAAATCTATGGTTGCATGCTACTTTTAATCATTTGCATGTTAGTTCTTGGTGTTTGAAGAAGTTATATCCTATTGGGGTTACACTCTACTTTATCTAGAATGGACAACTATAGTACAGAGTCTCAGAGGAAACGATCTTGGACAATTGATAGCCAGAGTCAAAATAGTAGAAAGGATGGTTATTTAGACATTCGAGATAAACTTATGAAAATAAGCCATGACATGTCTAAATAGTTTGTTGAGCACCACCGTATAATGAATGACATGTTATCTGACCCAGCTAAGGTGGATAAGTTGACTGGATTTCTATTTGGCAGATTTTCTCACAGGACAGATGACACAATTCCCAAGAACTTGCATGAGGAGTTTGAGAAACTAGCCGATAGCCAGGTAGAGGTCTCAGATTTTACTCTGCCACAGGAGGTGGTGGGAAAGGATATTACACAGATTGATAGTAACGATCAACTTGATACTCAAATTGAGACAATTGTTTATAGGCCGTCAAAGGGTGATGCCATAGGTATTCAGGATGGTATAGTTACAACAGGCAGTGACTACAGTGTAGTGGGTTCAGATGATGATTATGAGGATGTTGTTGTGCAGGATGGTGAGATACCTGGTAGAGATGAGCAGACATTGAGCATTCATGACTTTGCTGAGAAAGAGTATCAGGCATAGTTAGATGCTTCATCACATGAGGTTGAGGCTGGTAGTACTTCACATGATTTGTCCAACCAGCTGAAGGTGAACACAGATAGTATTGTGACTTCATTATCATATCATGACAGGTATGTGAAGTTAGTTGGTATTGGTCATATTACTCAGGTGAGGAGTTTTCTTGAGTTACCAGTTGATTCTAGTTTATGGATATGGACTCAAGATTGTTATATTGGCATTTGGGATTCAGTTGACTGGAGATCTTTAACACTTTTTGGTAGCAGTGTTTGTTTGGGTGCTATCATGGATTTGATTAGCAGATTACATGGTGTTGTCTTTTCTTGTGCCAGTATCTTGTCTGATGTTGGTATTAGTTTTTATACACCAATGTTGGGCTTTGTTTATATATCTAGTCGACCATACTTGTTGGAATGTGTTGATGATATTTCATATTTGGCAGTGTGTATAGATGTGTCCCAGGATCATATTGGCATTGATGACATCCAGGAGGATGCAGTGGGAAATTTTGAAGACTTAGTTTCCTTGGGTATAGAGGATTTGGACAGCAATGCTAATGTTTTTGATACTTCGTATGTTGATATGAGCTTTAGATTTGATTCACAGGATATGGATGGTAATACTCTAGAGACTAGTAACTTTGAGGATACTCCTTTAGATAGTGCATCAGAGGAGGTTTGTAGGAGACAGTCAAGCCAGTGCCATCATGTGTCTAATCAGTTGAGAGTTAGTGACCGAGACATTGCTATCACTTCCCAGCATTTCGATGCTGCTCGTCAGTTGTTAGCAGTTTATGGATGGTGTTCTCCTACTAGTGATGAGCAGGGAGGCAGTTATCTTTCCTTGACAGAGTTCCACTCTTTATGGGAGGCTATTCAGATTTTGAGACAAAATTATATGTAGTTGGTAGCCAACAAAGATTATCTTATGGAGTGGGGCAGTACAGCATATGATGCATTGTTGGCCAAGGAAGATGAGGTGAGTGAGCTTACTGAGCAACTTGAGGTGACTTCTGAGATTCTTGAGAGTAGACAGTTGGCTTTCAAGGAGTCACAGTTTCATTTACATAAGGTGACCAAGGAGTTAGAGCGACTACAGTCTTTACCTGATTCTATATAGTCACAAGCTGTGGTGTTTGGTGATCTGAGGATGTCCATGGCCGAGATTGTCAGAGACAGTGGAGATGGGGATGCATAAATCTTTGATACTAACATTGGCATATAAGGTTCATTCCCACTAGAGTCAGGTTCAGTTGAGTTGGGTGTTGTAGCAGATTGTTGTATGCCTGACATGGTGGTGGCCTCTAGTACTGATGGTACGAAGACTAGAGATGTATCAAAGATCATGTGTGATGTTGGTGAGTTGGCAATTGGCATGGTTCCTGCTAGTAATACTACTCCCTTGGTGATATCTTAAGAGGTAGTAGTTAGTTCCAACATGGTTAATGATCAATTGCAGTTAGTTTCATTTGGATTACAATCTCAGCCACTGACTAAGATTGGTGCATTCTATCAGCATTACACTATGAGGTACGCTCATCCATTTACCTTTGATGACCATGTTGATGAGATGATGATACAAAGATGTACTTTGGTTCCTAGTGCTTGTCATCAGTTATGGGATAGTTTGACATCTTAGGATGAGAGTTGTGATGGGCATGACATGGTGATAGGTTCTACAGTTGACAGCTTGATAATACATGACTTAGAGCAAGAGTTTTAGAGTGATGCTTCAGCGGGTGTTGTTATTGATTCTACTCCTTTGGCTATGACATCTCCTGACTTAGCTAGTGAACAGTCACAGTGGGTTGTATCACTTGTTCATGGTGAGCTATTGACCGAGGTTGGTTTTTTTTATCAACTTTATATTGCAAGGTATGTACATCAGTTAGCATTTGATCCTTGTGTTGAGGAGTTGATGGCAGGAAAATTTGGTTTGGGTTCCAATTCTTGCTATTTATCTTATGATGGCTTTTCACCATTAGGGGTGCATGGTAGTTATGGTTATGAGATAGTGGTTGGTGATCTACAAAGTTGTGTTGACTATAGGCATTGTATAGTGTGTGGATTCTCCATACTTGGTATAGTTTCATTTGGGAGCATTCACCATTGTTGCAGAGTTGGATTGTACATTCCGTATAGGCCAGTGGAATGCATTGATGGTATTTACTGTGTTGGTAGTCCACTTTACGTGGATTTTGATGTTCTAAGAGAGTGTGTCTCTTGGGTTTCTGATTGTGGAAGTTGTGATTTTGGAGTTTGGTTGAGCAATAATTGTCAGTTTGATTATGGATTCCTCTTGGTCATATTGCAGAGGATATTGCAGGAGCCTGTGCTAATTGGTAGTAGTATAGTTTATGACTACATTTGGGATCCAGGTGGATTGATTGGTTTATTGTTCAGCCATTGTTTGAGGACAAGCAATTTTTGGGACGGGAGGACTTGTCATGTCCCCTTTTCAAATAATTAAAAAATAATAATCTTTGCTAACGCAGGCAGGCCCAAGAAAGTGAAGTTTCAGAAAAAGGGGGTTAATCTTTGGAAACCATTAGACTAATAAATGAAAATTATTATTAAAATATGTTTCATTAACATCTCTTGGATGTGAGTTATAGTTATTCCCTCTTTTAAGGGGTTTGGAGGCATTTTGGGCTCATTCCAGAACTTGATTTTGCTGATTTCTTTGTTATTCTTCAGAGGCTGCCAAACTTGTGGAGAAGGAGACCCAAGAACGGGAGTTTGCAGGTTTTCAGGGAGACCCAAGAACGGGAGTTTGCAGATTTCTAGGAAGGCTAAGGATGGGAGTTTGAAGCCATTCCATGTGCATGCTCATACAGAGTTTGCCTTTGTGCTGAATAGTGCAGATTTGTGAGTTTTCGGGTGTGTTTTTGGTATGAGTTTGGTGTTTCCAATTGAGTATTTCATATCAGTTTGGGTTGCTGCTGTATTTCAGACTTTAGGGTGTTAAAATAGAGCTGAATATATCTATTGGTACGTGATTAAACTTCTAAGATAGATTATTAGTGTTTTTGTGGTGTTTCTGGGCATTTTTGTGTTAATTTTGGGAGCCCGATGAGCATAGTTTTTGTCCTACATTTGTGAACTGTTGTGTATAGGCTATATAGATCTGGAAATTTCATTTTGTAGGCTGTTATGCTGCTGAAATTTCTGTAAAAATGTCCATTTTCAGATTTATTAATAATTTGTGAAGTTGTGAAGCTTTTGGCACTATTTTCAGCATACCCGATTTGGGGTTTCTGGAGAAATTTGGTGGATCTTTGTGATATTAGTTTTTTGATCTTAGAGATCTTATTTGAGGCTTGAAATATCATAAAAAATCAGAAAAGGGACATTTCAATTACTAACTAATTAAACCACAAATGACTCCTTGTCCTGGGGTTTCCTAGATCTAGATGCCATTTCTTCAAACTAGGGTTTCAAGTCATAAAAATTGCTTAATTGTGTAGCTTGGAACTAGTGTAAATACCTTAAATTAACAAAATGATGCTAAACCTTGGTTTGAATCTTTTATAAAAGCATCAATGTCTAATGGAAACTATTTATGCACTCTTCTTGCTCTTGCTATATGTTCGCAATGATGAAAAATGATTAAAAACTTGAGCTTATACTTTTCATTTCATAGCATTTAATGCTTAGTGAATATATAGTTTTCCACTCAACTACCATTGATTTTCCAACACTCAGAATTCACTAATGTTTCCCTTACTCAACTTCAATATGAATTTCCCTTCACTTGGCATCTACTACTAACTCTACTTCTACTGACATTGGCAGACAACTCTGCATATATTAGGATTTTACTTGGCATCTAAAGGAACTTTTGTTACTCGACAACAATGTGAAAATTGTGAAGATTTAACTTTTCATCTTTATTCATGGGTAAAAGCACAAACCTATGTCACCTTTTATAAAGAAATGAGATATCAGAATGCGACAATTCAACATTAATGAAAAAAACTGGTGTTTGTGTTTGGAATATAAAGATGATGTAAACTAATGAAATGTATAGAATTGGATGAATTTTATGCCTATAAATTTTATAATTATTTTTTAGTAAGAATTGATACATTTTATTTTATTTTGAAGTTACTTTTTTAATTGTAAAAAATATAGGGTGTAGTTCCCATCAAACAAGTATAGGAAAATCTTTTTTTTTTTTTTTGATTTGAAACTATCTTATAAATAACATGTATAGCTAGGGAAAAAAAAAAAAAAAAACTATTTTTGATGTATATTTTCTTTCTTATAAGTACTCAAGTTCAACCTTATCAAAATCTAATAGTTTTTTCCTCTTGTCAAAACTTCCCTATCAAATCTATACCTTCTTGAAAAAAAATTACATATTCATGAAGAGGATTCTCTCCTCTAGAGATAAATATGATTTTTTAATTTTTTCATATGATTTATTATTATTTTTCCTTTTTAGAGGGATCATCTTCTGAAATGTTGAAATATTGACTTATAATATTTTTGAGATTATAACATACTATAACCAATTCAAACAGTCAAAAATGTATATAATGATGATATTGAATCTGAGATCTATAAACTGGTATTTTTATTTTTTGAAAAAAAATGAGTTTTGATAGAGAAATGAGATTTGACCAAAATAGGTTTTGGTATAGTAAATGGTGACACAGATCTATGCTTTTACCCTCATGCGGATATCTCCTTTTCAATACTAGTTTAGTCCTAGAACCGATGTATGATAAAGCATTGTATATCAGTTTCTCATACCATCTTTTTCTTAGTTGGAAGAAGTGTGGCCACTATACCTTTTGGGTGAAGTGATCCTTCCATTTGATGTATTACATCCATCTTTCTTCTTCCATGTTTGTTCATTTCTCCTCTAACATGCTCAACATCTACCTTACCTTTTCCTTTGTTTGAGTCAAAGTTAGGTGCTTTTGTCCTTGTTGGGTAGTGCTTGTTGATGTCACCAATCTTTAAATAACTAAAGCATGTAGTTTGGCATTTGCTATAGCTTATACTCAAATGTGTTCTTATGCAATTTTGAGGGATGTGTCTATACTATTGATAGTAGTGATAGTTATGCCTAGTATTGTAGTCCCAATTGTAATGACGTCCATGGATATTTGTATTTGCTATTTGGTTTGGTGTCCACATAGGCATTGACCTACATTCAAAGGCTCTATGTCCATACTTCTTGCAATTGTAACATTGACCTTCAAATCTTGGTGTCTTCATGATTGTAATCCTCTAGTCATGTGCTTGATGACCTTGCTTATTGCACTTGTGATAATGAACCACATTTTTAGGTTTTTCATGCTAATTGGCATTCTTTCTCCTATACACATTAGATTTATGTCCCTTTTTACCACAAAAATGACAAGTGGGTTTTGTGTTCTTACCTTTGTTATTTCTTTCTTTTGCAGTCTTAGACGACTCTCCTTTTTTAGTGTTGGTGTATCCTAGTCCTGAAGTGTCATTATTGGATCTTGGTGATTTTAGTAGCTATTCAAAGTACTTGACAACTTCAATAGGTTTGTTGAAGCTCTTTGCAATTTCTTTCTCTCTTCTCAAGTCATTTTTTAGTTGCTCATTTTGCATCTTTAGTGTGGAAATTTCAATGTCCTTGACACCTAGCTCATGATGGGCATTCATCATTTGGCTTAGGGTGTCTAGCTGCATGTTGGAAACTCTTGCAAGCTCAATTGACTTTTCCTTTAGTCTATTGAAAAGGTTTCTCTTGTCATCTTCTATCATAGCTTTATCTTCAATAACTCTCTTCTTCTGTTCAGTCACTTTACAAAGCATCATGGCTTGTGATTCTTGCTCAATCTTGAGAGTTCTGATCTCTTCTACTTAAGCTCTATTCTTCTCCATTAGGTCTACAATTGTTGCATCAAACTCCTTGGAATCTCCATTGGCAAATACTTTTGTGGTGTTAATCTCCTTGTACAGTGTATCGTTCTCAATTATGGTGATTTCTTTCCTTCTCTTTAGGGATTTCCTCAATTCTTCCCTAGCTTCTTCTAGAGAATGTAGAATGAGATGTATTACAATATGTTGATTCTATATAATCTTCCCAAGCTTGTAGATTTCCATTTCTAGATCTTTTCTTCAAGCTATAAGGCTTCTCCTTGTAAGTACTTGGCTCTGATACCAATTGTTGGAATTTACAAGTGGAAAGTATACTTATGAGAGGGGGGAGGGGGGTTGAATCAGAAGTAACAAACTTGAATCTCTAAAATTTTAAATGAAATCAATACATGCATGTAACATATCTAATTAACATGAAAGTAATGGGATGCATGAAAATAGACAACACAGTATTTGATAACCAAGAAACCCTCCAAAATGAGAAGGTAAAAATGGGGTGTGGATGACACCCACAACTTATCATTGTAGCAATATGTAAATTGTCAAGGTTATAAAGTTTGACTATCATCAATGGTTTTCCCTATGAGAGGCCTACCTTGTTAAAGGCTCCAACACCCTATTAATGGTGTACCTATCTAAAGGATTTACCGAAATTCACTTGGAATGTCACCCTATTAAAGGATATACAATATGGATGTTAAACCAACCTATCTTCATAGGATTTTCATTCTCCTAATACAATGGTTAGAAAGTATAGTAAAATGTTTTGACCTAATAACTTATAATCTTCAATTGCTGATTTTAGATCGATGTTTAGTCCATCCTAATCTGATCCTCTTTGATCTGATATGATTCTATACAAAGTACTAATATTCTATTCTAATGTTAACTAATCTAACAATTCCTCATCTTTTCTAAGTCACTTGTACTCTTCACCCTTTTTCTCTTCACTTTTTTTCACTATACCATTCCACACTTCAATTCTCTCTATTGAATTATGAGTCTTCATGCCTCTTAAAAAGGTTTTATGGCTTAGGGTTAGGTATGAATCTATGATTGAGATTCATCCATCTTTCATGCTTAAATCTTTCCATTTTTCTAATTGGTTGCATGTTGATTACATAGAGAATGAAATAGATTCCATCTTATCTTTTAATCCTTTTAGATTCATCATATGTTAGCTCAAAAATGGCTTACATCTTAGTTTTTGAGGGCACAACTCTTACACTAATTCTGTGTTACTTGGCACTTATTGATTACTAATGCTCGACACCTACAAAAATTCTATCTTGCTTGGCACCTATAGTTTACTTGGCACATATACTATCTTAGCATCTATTAGTCACTTGAAAATTGAAACTTGATTGGAACCTGAATGACTCAGCACTTGTTGAATTTCTGGCTCAACACAAACTATAACTTGTCATCTATATTATACTCGACATTAACTAAGAAAATTTCTTAAGTGTGTTGACACTCAATTTTCAAAACCAATTTGCGACCAACAGTGACCATATGATTAAAGTTAAAGAGATATCAAATTTTAAGGTTCCCAATCACACGATCAATGGATGAAAGCAATGATTACATCACAAAGTGGCAAAAGGGGTGTAATTCTATGATTTCTCGATTGCTAGTGTTTAAGTGCTAAAGAAGAAGATGACTATGAAGTAAACAAAGGGAGTTTCTAGGTTGTGATGAAAGGTTTTAATATAGGAAATGAATGTTAAAGAGTCTAATTATGAGTTAAAAGTGATGCCCTATAAAAAGTGAATAAAAAGTTAGGAACTGCTAGTGTACAAGAAGATTTTGGCACTTTTATAGAAACTGAGATTTTTTATGCATGTTGACTTAAATAGATATAAATTCTTCTCTCCTATTTTTCCTCTATTAATAAGATTGACATAAAAAAAATTTGAGCTATGGTATCATGCGCAAACTAGAGATAGAATCTAAAGTGTTAAGATAGTTCCAACATTTGCAGAGATTTTTAGAGCTTTCAGAAGTTAAAATTAGCAAAATTTGTTTGTAAGGAATCTTATTGCCAAAATCAAGGCATAGGAAGAAGGCAAGATGATAGTACATATTTCCTTCTAGGGTCTTCTCGTGTTTAGACTTTTAATGTACATGTTTTAGGAGATACATACCCTTTCTATAGAGATGCCATTGAGCTTGATATGAATAAAAGTGAGATTTTCTAGTATTTCTATTAGAATAGGTTTACAAAGTCACCAATTTGCAACCCGTGGGTTAAGAACATGAAAAATTTGATAATTCTAGAAGTAATAGTGGATATTGATCTGCTGAAGGAATTGTTAAAATCTTACAATCCAACAACTAAATCTTTCCATAGGAAGCATATGAGTATCCTATGTAGACTAGATAGGGAGACTTTCATTGAGGTCTTTGACCTAGGAGGAGCTATGATAAAGGAAATTGAAAAGGAGAATATGAATGAAATTTTCAAAAATTCTAAGAGTTTATTTAGTAGAATAGTCATGAAGAACATTACCAACTCAAAGCTAGAAAAGGGTGAGATGCCAAAGATGGTAGGAAACCTAATTCCACTTGAATTCTTTTGCAAGGATTTTAGATACACTATTTTCAAGATAAACAAGGTGATAGGAAATTGATGGCACAAATAATGCCCTAGGCTACATATATATCATTGCTTTGGATATCTAGGATCCAATCATAATGTTGGCTATGATTTTGTTAAGTATATCATCAATAGAATTCATGATGAAATTATGGTAGCTTAGAATGGAGAACTTGAGAATTTTAGATTCTTCTACTACTTGTTGTTGATGCACATCATTTTATACAAGAATATATAGCATATCGATCTAGACTTCATTGAATTCATTGAAGATAATGGAGATAAATTTCCCATGTAGATATGGACTCACTTTTGGCAAAGGTTTTACCCATGTGCTAGTGTTATTTCTTTTTACAATAACTTTATTTTTCCTATTACAAATATTTTAGTAGATATAACTGAAGGAGTACCTAGAGAAGTAAGAATGCTAATAAGACCATCTACTTGTGCAAATGGGGATATTGTACTTAGTCATGATCGGGCTAGTTTGTTCCTCTCTAAAAACTTTTCAATTATTAGGGTTTCTGGGTGTCCACAAGCTCCTCTTGTATTACCAAAATATATCCCTGAAAGGATAGGTCAACTAGAATTCTTTTGGAAAATTATTATGTTGAATACAAAATATTTAGGAACTACTATTAAAAGGGGCTCTTTCGTAGCAAGGAACACAAAGATAGGTGACTTTTTAATAGAAAAATATGCTATAGAGGAGATAGATCAATATATGGGATATTTCAAGCTTCACTCAACCCCTACTAGGACCTATGATCTAAATGATTTGGTGAGGAATGCTCTAAGATAGATGAGAAACTATACACTTCCTAGGAGAAAATGAAATTGGGAAGAAGACAGTATAATGAATTATCAAGAGACAGAGGTGTGTAGGGATGGAACCTAAAGATGGAGCAAGATAATGAAAATTGAAGAAGGTATAAAGGTAGTAGATTCATCATTTCATGGTTTCTACCATGAGACAACCTATCAAGATATAAATAATAGGTGCCTAGATAATTTTGAACAAATATTGGCATAGGTACCTATTGAAATAAAAAATAGGGTAGATCCTCAAATCCCTTGATGAGAGGATGTCATAACCACTGAGCTTGATGATGACCAGCTAGAAAGTTCCTCATGTGTAAAAGGGAGGAAGAAATAGAAAATGATTGATATCCCTAAAAAGATCAGAGGAAAGGCATTAAAAATTTTGCATAAGAGATCTAATTTTTTTGACAAAATAAGATACAATCTCTTCCTAAAGTAAGCTAGGGAGAATGAAAAGATACTAAATAAAACTAAATTGCAAATTTAGATTTTAGATGATAAAATTAATCAAGATCAATAATTTATGAAGGGTGATGAATTAATCAAATCATATGAATTTAAGTCATTATTATACAAAGTTAAGTATATCCTACAATTGTAACTAGGTGATTCCCATGAGAAAACTTCAGAGTTGGTGCAAAGGTTATAGGATATGATCCTAGGAGTAATAATTGTCTATGACATGATTGATTTTATATTCAACATTGAATTAGATATGAATAAGGTCATGGGAAAATTAAAGGATATAACAAATACTAAGTGGAACAAGAGTATTGGTGAATTAGATATCATATAGGATGCCACATGGTTTGATGTGGATATTGACATTGCCATCTAGGGTGTCATTGTTGATATAATGTCTATACCATTTGTTTATAGTGATTGGGAAATTTAGGAATATATTTAGAGGTATAGGAAACAAGAGAAAGGAAAGGAAAGTGATAGGAGCATGAAGACTAACAAAATTTTCTAAAAGACATCTACTAAACGTGTCACCTGCTAGTTTTGATCCAAGTACAAAGAATGTTTATAATATTCCAATATAAAATATCTTTGTATCTTTCTTCTAATAGAATTTTGAGAAGGGTTCTCCCATCTGAAGCTTATTATAATCCTTCCTGTAAAAGGATTTCTTGGATGTGAAGTTGAGGTCTGAAATCTATGCAATTTTTAATCTTATGTTATTTTGCATTTGGTCTAGTTATCTTTGGTGTCAATATTATATGTTGTATTCAATTTTTGCAATCAAGAAATACTAGTGAATCCTGAATGACATTGTGTCATATTCTAAGTTATTCTTGAGTTATACCAGTATATATATTTTTTTCAAGGAGGATTTAATACAAAGGAAATGTTCTTTCCATATCTGTGTCTCTAAATTCTATCTCCATGTTTATATGTTGGTTATGTTGGGATTGAATGAGCAAGGTTCATATAATTTAATGCAACTAGAATAGGTTGTATATCAATTTGTTGTTGATTTTAATTCAACAAATTAAGAAAATGCTTCAATAAATTGATAGAATTTTTAATCATTTGAAAGGAATATTCATAAGAATGGGGTTTAGAGTTAACTGCTGATAATTTAATTATAAGGCAATTACATAGCTCAAGCTTTACTGGTTAGACTATGTGTAGCAACGGATAAGGCACTACTCATTAGTTCATATGCGTATTGAAGGAGTCATATGGTTGCATAAAGCACAAATTTAAATCAAATCAAATTTTACTTTTCTATATGAAGAAACAAATTTTTAATCAACACTTATTTGCAATAATTCTTTGTGTGTTATAGTTAGTTTTTATGACCAAGAATTATCTGCAAAGCTAACAAGAATTGTGACTATTATCTTCTATATGGGACAAATATGAATAAAGAATTCTAGTGAGTGAAGTGTGAAGAAAATATCAAATATCTAGTCATTCCATCCCTAAGGTGCACCCACAAAGGCCCTGCAAAACCCAAAGTGTAGAGAATCCATGTAATTCTATTGAAGGTGGTCTAGATCTAAGGAAATTTATGTTGAATATAGGAGGTAGCTAACCATTAAACTATTTTTATCTTCTAAATATTGGTGTTAGGTGTTTTCTTTCATAGTAGTTTTCAAACACCAATAGTACCTAGGATTAGTAGTTTTAGCAGAGGGTCCAAAAAAAAACACTAAGAAAGTGAAGGATATCCTTGAATGATCTACTCAAAGGAATACAATGGAGACAAGATCTTTTTTTGGACTAGATAGTTTTCGTAGAAAATTTATTAGAGGCTTTAATAGTATTTTCATATGCTTGACTAAAATAATGAGAGGAGATAAGAAAGAATTTAAGTGGCTATAGGGTTGGGTAAGAGTTTTAATCTATTGAGAAAAAATGTTACAAAGAAGACTATTTTAGCACTTCTATATTTTAATAAGGTGTTTCAAGTAGACTCTGATGCTAGTGGTACAACAACAGGCACTGTTTTGAGCCAAGAAGGTAGAGTTGTTTCTTATTTCATTGAAAAATTAAATGATGCCAAAAGAAAGTATTTTATCTATGACCAAGAATTTTATGTTATAGTTCAAGAATGGAAGAAGTGGAGACACTATCTCCTTCCTAAGGAGTTTTTTTTATACATATAGATCATCAAGCTTTGCAATATTTGAATAGTAAAAAAAAACTAAACCAAAGGAAATTGAAATCGGTTGCATTTTTGTAGAGTTATACTTTTCTTTGAAACATGAGATTGGTAAGTTGAATAGCATTGCAAATGCTCTAAGTAGAAGATAATTTATTTTGGAAGAAATGTAGATTAAGGTAGTTGGGTTCAAGGAACTCTAGAATCTTTATCTAGGGATCCTGATTTTGGTAAGGCTTAGAAATCTTGTACATAACTTGTTACACTTAACAAGACAAAGTGGTTAAATTTCTTAATAATAAATGGTATGTTGTTCAGAGGAAGTCACTTGCACATTCCCAAAATTTCTACAAGAAAGAATCTCAATAAGGTGAAGCATAGTGGAGGATTAGTTGAACACTTTGGTGGAGATAAAACTATTTCTTTTGTTTCTAAGAATTATTAATGGTCAATGTTGTAACAAGATGTCAACAAGATTGTGTATAGGTCTAGAGTATGTTACATGTTGAAAGGAGTGAAGCAAAATATAGGGTTATATTAGTGATTACTTGTACTTGAGAAGTTGTGGGAGCATGTTTGCATGGATTTTGTTCTTAGTTTACCAAGGAAAAAATGGGGGCATGGTTATATATTTTTGGTGGTTAATTTTTTTTGAAAGCTAACTCATTTCATTCCCTACAAATTTTTTTGTGATTTTGCTCATGTGGAAAAGTTATTTTTTACATTAAAGGTGAGAAGACATGGCTTGCCATGGAGTAGAGTTTCAAATTGAGATACTGAGTTTGTTGGGTATTTAAAGTATACATTATGGAAGAAGTTGAAGATAGATTCGAAGTTTAGTTCATGACCTCATCAAAAATTTAATTGAAAAATAGAAGTTGTGAATTAGAGTTTGGGGAATTTATTGAGATCCTTGGTTGAATATGAGCCACAAGGTTGGGACTATATTTTACCACAAGAAAAATTTGAATATAATCATTCTATCCATAGGATAACTAGTAAACTTTCATTTTATGTTGTATATTGGTGAAGTCCCATAAATATTTCCAAATTGAGAAAGTTAGATAAGGGAGAGATAAGTAGTATTGATGGTGAGGATTTTGCTAGACATTTTAAGAACATACATTTGGATGAGAGGATGTGTATCACAATGATGAATACTCGCTATAAGAGCAAGATAGATGTTAAAAGGAGGTATAAGGAATATTCGAGATGAAGTCATGGTTCATTTGTGAAATGATATTTTTCTAGTAGGTACATATAATAAGCTAAAAAAGAAGCATTTTGGACCATGCAAGATAGTGAAAAAGAATGATTCTAGAAATGCCTATGAAGTAGAGTTTTCTACTAAACTAGATATTTCACTAGTATTTAACATTTCAAACTTGACAAAATATTATGAAGGAGGAGATAGAGATGAAGTTATAGAAACACAATGGAGCATCCCATCATTTACTTCAAGTACAAAGGAGATTGAGAAGATATTGGGCAGTCATATGGGAAGAAACACAAGGAAAAGAACATATGAAGAGTATCTAGTCAAGAGAAAAGGGAGACTAGTAGAAGATTTATCATGACAACTAAGGGAGGAGGTTGGCCATCTTCATTTTCCTCTAAACACCTAATATGTGCTAGGGTCACTTCTCAAATTACCTTTAGTGTTTGATGCTGGAGCACCGTAGCTATAAGGGAAATATTGCATCAACTAAATTATTTATGATTTTTCATTTTGCTAAGGATCATTTCGATACTAATTTTTGATTATGGAAACTTACTATTTTTATTGAGTTTTCATACTATCTCAAAATGTTCTAATTTGATAATTGGAGGTTCATCTCAATCATATCAACCTGCCATTATAGTTGCATTGTCCTAACATATGTATTGCAGAATTTATTGAGATTTTGAGTATGAAAGATTTGAGATAAGATTTGAAGTTCAGAGAGGATCCAAAATGAGGTCATTCCTAGGCTGACTAGCACTTGTGCATGTTGAGCATTGTAGTTCAAGAATCGACAATTTTGAAATGTACTTATTAAAAATTGTAGATACAGTTTGAAAGTTATGTTTGAAAAACATAATTAGAGCTGACCTTATGTAAAAAATAGAAAATAATTTTTAATTAGGTTTTTCAGAGCTTGAAGGGATAAGGTTAATGTCCAAAACCTTCCTAGGAAATGGAAAAATGCCTATATAAAGAAGGTGGTAGTGATGTTTTGGTAGTTCTAGCTGGTAATTTGTGGTTCTACATTGAAGAATGTTGTAAGAAAAGTTCTCATGTGTGTTTTCATATTGTATTTCAAAACTTTACAATTCTACATTTATGACAATAATAGAATGACAAAATTTGGTTCTTGTCAATTATTGTTATTTCTTGATTTATGTTATGTGTTTGTTCTATTAAAGGGAACACCCTTATTTAATAGGCCCTTGTGATACTCCCTATTGGTATTTTGAAATGCTACAGGTTTCAAATAACACCTATGAGAACAAGACACATCTAGGGGCATCTAACTCCCGTCTTTAGCATGTTATTTCATACATCAGGCCAACTATAAGACTAGACCCTTCCTCTACTTTAGGCTCTGCAAAGCCTAGGTAGGTGGACCTTAGATTAAATTAATATGCTACCAGTGCAAAAACATATTCCTCGATCTATTAAGAAAATTTAACCCTAATTTCTCCTAATGACTTATGCAATAACATATATTTGCAATAGCTAAATGCAAATATATAAAATTCATAAGTTGAGTGAGGGCATCACATTTGGGTTCTTCAACACAAAAAGGAAATACAATTTATTAATGATGTTGATCTCAGCAAAACATGACATGAACAAAATAACCCTATGATCCTTCAAAATGATTAGTGCCTTGTCTATTGGGTAGTCAAAAAAATTCCTAACACACATCCCTATAAGTCATTGACATATGCCATATATCAGGACTTCCTGATCTATCTATCCACTTTGTGCATAGATATCTGCATCTTTATGAATCTCATACTTGACCTATCCCTTCATTAGATCTACAATCCTATGATGATGAATCAAGCATTTACATAACTCTTTGAGTTATAAGAAAAATAGATATATACAATCAACAAATTGCAATTGAGTTTCATACTCTTTGTTTATAAAACACAAAAGATCACAAATAGCATGAATGAGAGACAAGATATTAGAATGAAGACTAACTTTCTATTACTTGTTCATTCATTTTTTTGAAAAAAATACAATAAGATGCATGAAATTGAAATGCAAAATGATCTATTAGATCATAACTATATGCATATGTTGGATATTGTTGTCCTTGATGTCACTCAAAATGTCATATCAGTCTTTAATCTCAGTTAACTGAGATCAGACAATGATAACCGAGCTCACTCGGTCATCGAAGAAAATAAAACAGACAGTGATAACCGAGTCATCGAAGAAAATAAAACAGACGGTAATAACCGAGCTCACTCTATCATCGAAGGAAAGATGGAAAAGTCAGTTTTCACCGAGCTCACTCAGTCATCGAAGAAAATAAAACAGACAGTGATAACCAAGTCATCGAAGAAAATAAAATAGACAGTAATAATCGAGCTCACTCGGTCATCGAAGGAAAGATGGAAAAGTCAGTTTTCACCGAGCTCACTCGGTAATCGAAGGAAAGATGGAGAAGTTAGTTTTCACCAAGCTCACTCGATCATCGAAGGAAAGATGGAGAAGTCAGTTTTCACCGAGCTCACTTGGTCATTGAAGGAAAGATGGAGAAGTCAGTTTTCACCGAGTTCACTCGGTGACTGAAGGAGTTCACGAAATTCTCTGTATTAACTAGGCTCAGTCGGTCAACATAGGAATTATTTTTGAACAGAGTTTACGGTGCTGGGTCGACCGGTAAAGGGATTTGTTAAATCTTGCAATTTAGCCGACTGTTGGAATAATTGTTTTCCAAGTTATTTGAGCCGACTTGATAATCTGAAATATATATATATATATATATATATATATATATATATATAGAGAGAGAGAGAGAGAGAGAGAGAGAGAGAGAGAGAGAGAGAGAGCGAGAGAGAGAGAGAGAGAGAGAGAGAGAGAGAGTTATTCAAGTTGTAAAAGTGTGTGAGAAAAAGGTGCAAAAACAAGTGAAGAACAAGAGAAGCAAGGATGCAAAAGAAAATACTTGGATAAGAGGAGACTGAGCGAATCTTGATGAAGGATTAAAGGAGCTATAAAGTTGTATTTGATCAGTAAGGATCCAATCAAGCCGAACAGAGATCTGTAATCAGCAAAAGATAAGTTGCATATTATTCAGGTCACTTCATTGTTGCTTTATAACCTTTGTAGCAGTGAATCCAAATCTCTTAACAGAGTTGGTTTAACAGCCATTTTGTAAATCCTCTAACAAGGTGACAATTCAGTTGAATTGTTCTAAAGACCTCTAGCAAGGCCACTTCTAACAGAGTGTTTAAATCCTCTAATAGGGTCACACCTAACAGTGTGTTTTTGTAACCTTTAACAGGGTTGGCTCCTAACAGGGCTCACTTCAGAAGAGTGAAAAATAGTAACTAGTTGCATTGGTGGTTTTTCCCATATTGAGTTTCCACGTTAAATCTGGTGTCTCTAGTGTTTGAGTTTGCTGAATTGTTTTGATATCAGTTCTTAATGATTGTTATTATTTGCTGCAATATCAAGTTTCAGTAATCTATAAAATAGATCAAACTTTTAGACATCTAAGGGACTGTGAAATGTTTTTGTAGTAACTGATTCACCCCCTCCCTCTCTCGGTTACTTCATTCTCATTTCCAACAATTGGTATCAGAGCTTTTGGTACTTGTAGAAGATTTCAAGGATCTAAGCAAAAGATCAAGATGTCTTACAAAAGAGAAATTCCAAAACTTAATAGAGATAACTTCTCAGCATGGCAAGGACTGATGAAACTTCATCTGGCTACTGTTGGTGATACTAGACTGAAATACCTTGAAGAAGAATATGAATAACCTTCTGGCACACTGTCAGTCAATGATATTGCTGAAAAGAAAACTCACAACAACATGATGATAGACATAGCATCTGCTCTTAGCTATGAAGAATTTGATGACATTAAGGACTGCAAAACCACCTTTGACATGTGGAACAAGCTAAAAGAAATCTATGGAGGGGATGACAATGTGAGAAGAGCAAAAGCAGAAAGTCTAAGAGGACAATTTGATCAAATGAGGATGAGAGAGGATGAAAACATTGCAAAGTATGTTGAAAGAGTTAAAGCATGTGTAAGTGCAATCAGGGCAGCTGGTGGTGACATCAAAGGAGAAACAGTTGTAAGAAAAGTTCTTAGAACCTTGCTTCCCGTTTATGCAATCAGAGTGTCTGCAATTCAAGAAAGAAGATGTGAAGAAAATCATCAGATAAATCTTGACGCCATAGTTGGGAGATTAACTGCATTTGAACTAGATAACTTTGACAACTATGTTCCAGCTTCCAAGAACATGGAATCAGCATTTGAGGCCAAACTTTCACTCAAGGAGAAAAGAAAAAAGAAACTTCAGTCAAAAAATGAGGATGAATCAGATCTAAGCTTAGATAGTGATCTTGAAGTAATTGAAGCTCTTCTAGCAAGAAAATACTCCAGAGGCAGAGGAAAATATAAAGGTAAAGTTCCTCTAATATGTTTTTCATGTGAAGAAATTGGTCATATTGCAGCTAGGTGCCCGAACAAGTAGAACAATGATGAAAAGAAGGATCATAAATGGAATGGCAAGAAAGATTTCAAATCATTCAAGAAAAAAGGTAAGAAATCATGTTTCATGGCTGAAAATTCTAAAGATTCTGATAATAGTGAGGATGAAATTGTTTATATTGCTGTTAAAGATGATTCTGACAATGATGAGGAAGATAAAATTGCTCTTATCTCTCATATAAATAAGAATGATACATGGATTATAGCCAGTGGTTGCTCACATCATATGACTTGTGATAAAACTAAGTTTGATTAGTTTGAAGATTATGATGGTGGCAGTGTAAGGTTTGGTAATAATGAACCTCGTTTCATAAAAGGAAGAGGAAGAATCTGTCTAACCAAAGAACTTGTTTGTAATAATGCTTATTGGGTTGAAGGTCTCAAACATAATTTGCTAAGTGTGGCACAATTACTCAATACTGGATTCAAGGTGGAATTCATGCATGGAAAGGCAAGACTGTTGAATGAGCAAGGAAAGCTGATATGATCTGGCACCCAAACTAAAGGTAACTTATTCTATCTAGAACTTGGTGAATGCTCATGTTTTATTTCTCAAATTGAAGAGAGTTGGTTATGACATAAAAGGTTGTGTCATGTCAATTTTGATAATTTGATAAAAATAAGCAAATTCAAGAAAGTAAGAGGCATTCCTAACATTAAGAAACCTGAGGTTGGTCTATGCAAGAACTGTCATATTGGTAAAATGGGAAGGACTAGTTTTAAAGGTAAAAACTATCAATCTGAAGATATATTAGAAATTGTGCATACTGATTTATGTGGACCTATTGGAATAGAAAGCTATACTGGAGAGAAATTTTTCATTCTCTTTCTTGATGATTACTCAAGAATGATGATTGTCATGTATCTAAGAAATAAATCAGAAGCATTTGAGAAATTCAAATGGTATTTGGCAAGAGTAGAAAAAGAAATAGGGAAAAGACTAAAATGTTTAAGGTCAGACAGAGGTGGTGAATTCATTTCACATGAATTCAATAACTTCTTCTTTGAAAGAGGTATTAAAAGACAGGCTTCAGCACTAGGAACTCCAGAACAAAATGGAATAGCTGAAAGAAGAAACAAATCCATTATGGATTGTGCAAGAACCCTGATGATAGAAAAGAACATTGCTATCAAATACTGGAAGGAAGCCATAAAAACTGTAGTTCATACATTAAACTGAGTACAGCTGAAAAAGGACTCATTCAAGACTCCCTATAAATTATGGTATGGCCACAAACCCAATGTAAGTTATCTGAAAGTATTTGGAAGCAAATGTTATATTTTGAAAGAATCTAGAAAAGGAAAATTTGATGTAAAAGGTGATGAAGGAATATTTTTTGGATATTCTTGCAAAAGAAAAGCATATAGACGTTTAAATCTATCCACTCAAAAGGTCATAGAAAGTGCACATGTGAAAATTGATGAGTTTGCAGACAAATCAGAAGAAGAAAGCAAAAAGGTACTTGAAGACTACAAGAGATTTGTTTACATTGAACCAGATACTATACCAAGTATATCATTCACTCAAGAATCCTCAACTCCTAAGTCTTCAGTAACCGAGTTGCAAATAGTTCAAACTGAGCCTCAGCAACTTTCAGACACTACCGAGCAAGTGTCTACCGAGTCTGAATCAACCGAGCCAATATCTACTGAGCCAGAACAGCAAGAATCTGAAGTACAGAAGGATAAAAATGAAATTCATTCAAGAGGCAAGGAACCTGTATTAGCAAAATATGTCAGAAGACATCATGCACCAGATCAGATCATTGGAGACAAATCTGAAGGAACCCTGACAAGAAGTAAGTTGAAAAATAATTTTTTACTTGCTGATTTTGAACCTAGAAGTATTAAGGATGCACTGGCAAATGATAGTTGGATTGAGGCAATGAATGAGGAAATATAACAGATAGAGAAAAACAAGACATGGACTCTTGTACCCAGGCCTAAAGACAAGAATATAATTGAAACCAAGTGGGTATTTAGAAACAAGTTGACTGAAGATCGTAAGGTATCCAGAAACAAAGCTAGATTGGTATGCAAAGGATACTCACAAGAAGAAGGTATAGATTATGGAGAAAATTTTGCTCCTGTTGCAAGATTGGAAGGAGTCAGAACCTTACTTGCATATGCTGCTCACAAAGGATTCAAAGTTTATTAGATGGATGTCAAGTCAGCATTCCTCAATGGAATACTGGATGAAGAAGTTTACATTGAACAACCTGAAGGTTTTGTTGATCCAGATAAAAGGAACATGGTCTGCAAATTACACAAGGCACTGTATGGTCTGAAACAAGCTCCTAGAGCATGGTATGAAAGATTGCATAATTATCTTATTCAGATTGGTTTTCAAAGAGCTAATGATAATAGTAGCTTGTATATAAAGGAAGGTCCAGATAATAAGATTGTCTTGGCAGAAATATTTGTAGATGATACTATTTTCACAGGGCATGATGATCTTTGCAAAGAATTTTCAAAACAAATGAAAAAGGAGTTTGAAATGTCTATGTTTGGTGAGATAAAATTCTTTGTTGGTCTTCAAATCCAACAAAATAAGAATGGCATCTTCATCACTCAGTCAAAATACATCAAGGAGATATTGAAAAAGTTTGGTATGGAGGACTGTAAACTTGTTGGAACTCCTATGTGTACTGGATTGAAACTTACAAAAGATGATGAATCCAAAGAGGTAGATCAAACATTGTATAAATCTATGATTGGAAAATTGCAGTATGTAGTTCATACCAGGCCAGATATTGCTCTCGCAGTTGGTATTGTTGCAAGATTTTCAGCAAAACCAAGAGAAACTCACCTGATGGCAATCAAGAGAATAATGAGATATTTGAAAGGAACTGAAGATTATGGGCTATGGTACAAATTTGGAGGTAATTTGGATTTGAAAGTTTTTACTGATGCTGATTGGGCAGGGAACCTTGATGACAGAAAAAACACAAGTGGAGGAACATTCTTTCTTGGAAAGAGATTGGTTTCTTGGACAAGCAAAAAGCAAAATTGTACATCACAATCTACAACAGAGGCAGAGTATGTTGCTGTAGCAGTAAATTGTTCTAATATTGTTTGGTTTAAGCAACTATTGCAAGGAATGAAGATGGAAATCAAAGAACTAGTTGTTATGTTCTGTGATAATACAAGTGCAATCAATATATCCAAGAATCTAGTGATGCATTCCAAGACCAAGCATATTGCAATCAAATATCATTTTGTCAGAGAATTGGTGCAAGACAAGGAGATCAGATTGGAATATGTCCACACAAAGGAACTAATTGCTGATATATTCACAAAGCCCTTGTCTAATGATGCATTTTTATATCTTAGAGGTAAGTTAGGGGTCATTCCCCTATCTGAAGTTCACTAAAGGAAGCTTTAGTGATGCATCAATGCATACCAGATTGAAGATCTATCTGTTGATGCAGTTTAATAAAAAATCGTTGCATATGAATCAGTACTATAGGTACATTGCAATTCACTTTACTTCTGTTGTCTTTGGCATGTGTTGTCAAAGAGGGAGAGATTTACTATCATATCCTTCTGAAATTTATGAGACTTAAAAAAATTTGCTATGAAGCTCCTTAAAAGAAGGAGACTAGTGAAAGAGGGAGAAGTCTGTTATCTTGTTTTCAAAATTTCATTCTAGTATGACATGTTGTGTTGCCATCAATGCCAAAGAGGGAGATTGTTGGATAGTGTTGTCCTTGATGTCACACAAAATGTCATATCAGTCTTTAATCTTAGTTAACCGAGTTTAGACAATGATAACTGAGCTCACTCAGTCATCGAAGAAAATAAAATAGACAATGATAATCGAGTCATCGAAGAAAATAAAACAAATAGTAATAACCGAGCTCACTCAGTCATCGAAGGAAAGATGGAAAAGTCAATTTTGACCGAGCTCACTCGGTCATCGAAGAAAATAAAATAGACAGTGATAACAAAGTCATCGAAGAAAATAAAACAGAAAATAATAACCGAGCTCACTCGATCATCGAAGGAAAGATGGAAAAGTTAGTTTTCACCGAGCTCACTCAGTCATCAAAGGAAAGATGGAGAAGTTAGTTTTCACCGAGCTCACTCGGTCATCAAAGGAAAGATGGAGAAATCAGTTTTCACCGAGCTCACTCGATCATCAAAGGAAAGATGGAGAAGTCAGTTTTCACTGAGTTCACTCAGCAACTGAAGGATTTCATGGAATTCTCTGTATTAACTGGGCTCAGTCGGTTAACACAGAAATTATTTTTAAACAGAGTTTACCGTGCTAGGTCAGCTAGTAAAGGGATTTGTTAAATCTTGCAATTCAGCCGACTATTGGAATAATTGTTTTCCAAGTTATTTGTGCCGACTTGATAATTTGAAATATATATATAGAGAGAGTTATTCAAGTTGTAAAAGTGTGTGAGAAAAAAGGTGCAAAAACAAGTGAAGAACAAGAGAAGCAAGGATGCAAAAGCAAATACTTGAATAAGAGGAGACTGAGCGAATCTTGATGAAGGATTAAAGGAGCTGTAAAGTTATATTTGATTAGTAAGGATCCAATCAAGCTGAACAGAGATCTGTAATCAGCAAAAGATAAGTTGCATATTATTCAGGTCACTTCATTGTTGCTTTATAACCTTTGCAGCAGTGAATCCAAATCTCTTAACAGAGTTGGTTTAATAGTCATTTTGTAAATCCTCTAACAAGGTGACAATTCAGTTGAATTGTTCTAAAGACCTCTAGCAAGGCCACTTCTAACAGAGTGTTTAAATCCTCTAATAGGGTCACACCTAACAGTGTGTTTTTGTAACCTTTAACAGGGTTGGCTCCTAACAGGGCTCACTTCAGAAGAGTGAAAAACAATAACTAGTTGCATTGGTGGTTTTTCCCATATTGAGTTTCCACGTTAAATCTGGTGTCTCTAGTGTTTGAGTTAGCTGAATTATTTTGATATCAGTTCTTAATGATTGTTATTATTTGCTGCAATATCAAGTTTCAGTAATCTGTAAAATAGATCAAACTTTTAGACATCTAAGGGACTATGAAATGTTTTTGTAGTAACTGATTCACCCCCTCCCCCTCTCAGTTACTTCATTCTCATTTCCAACAGCATAAAGCTTAATGTTGCTCAATTCAAGAGAAATTTTTGAAAAAATGTGGTGTCATACTAATGAAAACACATCAAAACTAGAACTATTGGTCTCAAAAATCTAAGAAAACTCAAGATTGGAACCCCTATGGCATCATAGAAGTGAGTCCTTTTTTTTTCAAAACTAGAACCAACACAATGAGCAAGAAAGAGAATGATATAGAGGAATGAATTCTTGGACCTGTTCTACATTTGATATGTTTCCACTTGAAAAACATCCTCAAGAAGTGAAAATAATCTCTCTAATCTCTCTCTACAACTACATATCAAATACTTGATCATTTTGGCTCCTAAAAGCATAAAGTGATTCAAATATTTGGTGGAAATCATAACTAATTTCAATGCCAAATTTGAACACAAGAAAAAAGTGAAAAGTCAGTTAAATAACCTCAAGAAGCCAAGAAAAACTTTTAGAATTGATTTTCTCCACATTTAGACTTCAACAAGCCTTTATATCTTCCTCCTGACCAACTTTGATGCTCAATGGTGAAAACTACCCATTCTATTGAGAATGCCATGAAAATAAAAAAATAGTTTATAACTCAAACTAGCCTGCACCTTTACAAAAATTGACTTCATATTTAGAAAGTTTATTTCCTCCTAGTTCCAATAGTATATTGAAATCCAAATTTTAGATAAAATTTTTCCGAGTTATAACCCTTTGAAAATCTAGGCTCCTTTTATAGTCTTGCCAAGCAATATTGCAACAATTTGACCTTTAATAAAGTTTAAACTATAGGGTAAATTAAAATTTATTTAAAAAGAGACCTGCATGTGATTTAGGGAAGATACAATAATAAATTAATTTTATGACTTTGAAATTTCCCTCATTTTTCTATCTAGGTCAAACTTGGTTGACTGCCCTTTTGTCACATGTCATCTTGTGATTGGCTGACTACTGCTTTGTAAACCAACCCCTGGCACGTAGATGCCACATGGCATGATTTGATTCCTCCTCTATTCTACCATGTTAGCATGCCATGTCATTGGTTGCTATGTCACTATCCTAGTCAATATTCTTCCAAGTCATCAATGATATAGCAACCTTGCGACACATGTCACTCTCTACCATGTCAACAACTCAAGAAGTGTGCCACATCTGAAGCCTCTACAATGTGTTAGTTTTTGACTTCTCCACCTAATGGCTAGCTCACTGCCACATGGCAATCTTTGATTGACTCGTCATGCTTCTATGTTATTCATCATGCATCTTTGTCTTGGCAACATGGTGACCACTGTAGGATGCACCATGTGTCACCATCCTATGAGTTTCGATCTCAATCTACCATGTCATAGCCTTCCTTGAAATCCATGCCATGTGGCACCTTATGGTTGGCCTAGTCATAACCAACATCATCATCTCATCACTGTACACATTGCTTGGCTACCACTTGTCAAATGGTAATCTATCCATGTCACTGTTGCCAAGTCCTACAACTTCCTCATCAAATCTCCATGGTTTTTTGGCAAGTTTCTATGTTGCTACTAGAAAACCTCATTATTTTCTAGTGGCAACATAGAACCTTGTCATATTTTTCAAATTTTCTAGTGAGCTTCCACATTATCAAAATTGTTTAAAATTATATTCTATTTGTCTCTAGCTATCCAGGTCGAGCCAACCATCATCTACTCACGACTTCCAAAAATTGCATGTCTTATAAAGATTAGGCTTATCAAGTGATGTAGCATTTAAAATTATAAATACTCTCCCATAGAACCAATGTGGAACTAAAATTCTCTCACTATTTTTCCTTTATACCTACTCTGTGCAACTCATGGGTTGCCTTCCTATAGATCTCCACTACATTAGTTATAGCACTCTCATCATGAGACACTTTTGTACAAAATCTCATCCCATGTTGATCCAAGTGCTTGCATATAAGTTATCCCTGAAAGCCTCCAATAACAACTAAATTTCCCTCAACAGACATTGTAGTAATTTGGACTCTGATAGAGGCTACGCCAAATATTCGGGATGTTTCTAAGTCAGAACAATGTGCCTAGAAACACCAAGCAAATGCTGACCAATGCGTGATTGAATCATTCTACATGAGGTAAACATCATTAAGCTCATCACACGTTGATCTGCATGTGGTCCCATTTTGATCTACATGAGGTAATTCTTCTTTGATGTTGTGCACATTAAGCTCTTTTAACACTCCTACTAAACCTCAATTTTATTAGATTTGATTTGATCTTCTAGTGAAAATGCATTCCTCATGAACATCTTTAATATCTTTTGTTCTTTCATTGCATTAGGGATTTCAATGCACAATGTTCCTGTGCTGAAGAATACCTCTATTCTTGGTGGCTTTCAAAACAAACCAAAAAACAATTTCATTTGTATTGGTCTATTCGTTAATGCATGCACTCTCTTGTATTTCTTCTTTAATTCAAATTAAGGATATCAGCATAGCCCATAAGTCAAAATCTAGTATCAAACAATAATAATAGGGCTCCCCAACTTTTCCTAAATGTCTATATTCTTATGATTACACAAATGGTTTATTGATTTCCCAACATTACAAATCTTCAATGCATTAAGATCAATAGGAAATTTTCCTAGAATGTTTAGTAATGTTATTAGAAGTTCTTCAAGACTTTATCTCTCTCCTTTGTTAGTCAGCAACTCTGAAAGGTTTATAATGATTAAAATCATTAAAATCATTGCCTCTTTTTTAAAACAAATGACAATCAATCTGCTGAGTCTACATCTTCATAATCTCATGATATTCAGAGCATGAATGTCTTATTTTACTTCTTTTATTATATGTACCTTTCTCTTATGTAATTTTGCATAACTTCTCCCTTTTAGAACATCCTCTAGTTGCCTCAAAACATGTCAATCCTAGCAAAATTAGTCAGGAACCAAAGTGGGTCCAGCTAAAAAAAAAATTCATTTTCAAATATCTAACTTCTCAAACTAACCTATTGAACATCTAACATTGACTAGATTCAAATTTGATTGATGCTTTGCCATTAGAAACTCATTTAATCACTTATCTACAAACTGCAACTTTCTGCTAATAGAGCCTATCGGATGGCTTTAAAAACTGACCCAAGCATCTGACCAGGCTCTAAAATTTGACACATAGATTCTCCGTTCCACACACTTTTACCCTATCAAATCTCATGTCATGATGAATTCTCAGTCAAAGGATATTGACTGCCAAAGTTGCACTTTCAGAACTACCTACAGGAAAATATGTTAGGAAGTAATAAAACACATTCAGATTTGGCTTTGAAAATTGGGCAAACTAAGACTTGGGAAAATGAGAAGTGGGAAGTTGGTTCACTGTCATGACAAGAGTATAAATCTGGGATTTTTTCTCAAGACAAATAACAAGATGAAAATGGCAAACAGTCAAAGTGGGCTACTCAAAATTTACAGACTAGAAGCACTGGCAGAAACACAATTTTTTCAAATGGAATGGACCTAGCATAGTGTGCAAATGGATTCGTCAAAATTTTGAAATTGACACACTCAAAGTATTTTTAGATTACAACATAGTGGTACAATCCATTCGATCTCACCTATCACATATTCAGAGTTATGACATCACAAATAGGCATTCTAACAAGTCTGCCTTTCTTGACACCAGTAAAAAGTTAGAAATTGCATTTGGAATCATATTAAAAAATTGATCAAACAGATTCATCATAAGCTTACAATTGAAACATAGCAAGTCTCTAACCTCCACAATGCAACACAAAATTAATTTCATCATCTCATTCAATTGGGTCAAAATTATAACAAGTCAAATAGGGCCTCCAAGAATTCAGATCTAATTGCATCAGCATGACAACAATAAATGATCAACTTTGAGGGATTCAAAACCTAGTCAAACAAATTTGAAATGACTCAAAATATAAAATGTAGGCAATAAACAATCTCAAAGTGGCGAGTCATGAAATCTTACTAGGTGCAACATATTAAATTGTAAACATGGCCTCGGGTTGTTGTTTGGCCTCTTGGAAGATATTAAATTACAAACAATTGCTCAAATTGGCACTTCATGAAATGACTTGGAACAACAATTTATCATCATGGAACACATAGATGTATTGAATGCAAGGTGTTAGAAACATTAAACATCCCTTAGACCTCAAATGAACAACTGGGTACAAATGCATCAAAAAGCATTTATAGGGCTTAATCCTAAATTTTGAATCTAACAGAAGGGACAAAACTACCAATTATCAGGTGGACTTTGAGGTTGAGATAGTAAGGAAGAGCAATACCCATCATTTATCAAGGATAATTATTATGAAAATTAAGAAAAAGGGAAGAAATATTAATATAATCTAGGTACAAGATTATTGAGAAGGGGTATGTGGCATTGAATTAGTATTGTATCATATTCAAAAAAATTAGCAACTTACTAAATAATAAGAAACAAAATCATATCTTGATCATTAACCATTTACCACATGCATGTGATGCAAATTTGTGAAACTATAGTAAGAAACCAATATTTTTCACATGGAAATTCTTGGTTTGAGGAAAAAATCACAATGGGAACTAGTACCAATAATTATTTTGTAGGCCTATGAAATATTCTCAATAAAGATCTTAGCACTATTAGTAGCCTAAAATAATGCCATATTTGGAGAAAACCCTTTAATAAGTTAGTTGATTAAGGGATTTTCCTCTATCCCTATTAGGAAATCTACCATATTAAGACTAATCTCATTATACAATTTATGACTCAAATTAATTAAACACCTAGTTAAATGAATTATATTGTAGACATATTAGGATCATTTTCATCCTATTAAGATTGACCCAGTAAAGTGATTTATAGTTGGAAACATATTTTGATTAACAAAGGTAAGTTGTCTAAGAATAATACTTATATATTAATTTTACTAATCTAATTAAACTCAACATCTACCTTTTGGTATAGGAATTCATCTACAAACCTGATCATACATATTGTTCATGATCATCAAAGATGCATCTCCAACATTTTTTCATAAAATAGACATCTCAATGTTTATGGAGATATTTTCCTTAAGAAAAATGTGTTATACTTGAATTTCACCATAGAATAAAATATCTTAAAATACACTAATCTATTTTTTAATTGAACAATTTGATCACAAATTTGAATTACACATCGATTAAACAAACAAAATTTGGAATTTTCCACTGTTCAATCACATAGACCAATGCATGACCAATTTATCATGATCCTTTTGTATCATATCATTGCCACATAATATTTTATCTTTTTGTCATGAGAAATCCACTTTAATTGGCCTAGGTCCTACTATTAGAATAGACTTTATGTTGCACCAAAAGACCAATCTAAAAATTCCTGATACAACCACTCAACTTATAGTACATAGGAGGTGGTTAAGCCCTTTTCATGAATCTTGAGGGGAGTTCTGAAAAGTTTTCTAGAATAATCTCCCCTTCAGTGTTACCCAAGGGCCTAAGGATTCAAACCTATGATCAAGCTTTGATACCACTTGTTGTAATGGGTTTTTCATTGCACCAAAAGATCAATCTGTCAATTCTTCATACAACCACTCAACTTATACTATAAAGGAGGTAGTAAAGTCCTTTTCATGTGAATCTCGAAGGGAGCATTGAATAAATTTCTAAAACCTACTGATTAGGATAAACTTAAATTGTTCTACATGTTCTTGCAATTTTTCCTGAACTTACATCAATCGATACAAAACATGACTCCATAGAAACCAAATTATACACAACTATAACTATGATATAATTAGTGGTATAGATTATAAATTTTAAATAATGACATTTGGATCATCAAATATTTCATAAATCAATCAATTAATTCAAATAGTCTTCTTCACATCTTTCTCCTACACCTTTCTCTTAGAAAATAATATTTTCCTTTTTCAATATGCTTACTCTGGGGTGTTGGAATTTATTGTTTTATATGTTTATGGAAATGGTGTTATCACAATACATAGTCACCAATTCTGTGATCAGCCCAATAGTCTCTTCAAAGACTTTTTTGTCCAAATAGATAGTATCTAATTAATGGAGGCTGTGACATACTCTTCTTCTACTATATATAATGAGATACCCTTCTTTTTACTAATACATGATAAAAATTTTCCAACTTGAAATAATTCTTTATGAGTTGTGTCCTCTTTTTCATCAATACTTCCTACCCAATTTGAATTAGTAAACACATTTATAGTAAAATTATCATCATGATACTAGAGACCATAATCAATTATTCCCTATAAATATCTCAATATCATCTTAACTTCTACCATATACAATTCCTTGGGATTATATACAAATCTTTTAATAATTCTAATTGCATGAATAATATCTTGTATATAATGAACTATATAGTGTATCTTTTCAATCATAGACCTATAAAAATTTTCATTTACTAATCTTAAATCATCACCCTTATTGAAATTGATTCTAATATTCCTTAGGGTTCTAACTATTTTTTAGTCATCTATCAAAAATATTTGTAGTATTTTCTTGGCATACTTGGATTACCACATGATATCTTTTTAGTAAGCTTGATACTACCTTTCCCTTTGATTTGATATGGTGCATTGTTACTGAATCTAACACTATTTCCTTCATATTGAGTAAAGGAAATGAACTTACTTCTGTCTCCAGTCATGTGATGAGAGCATCCACTGTCTATGATCTATCTATCATTCTTTTTCATGCATGTTACTAGGGCAGTTGCTTCATCTTCATCTAATTCATCTTTCATAGCTACATAGACTACTTCATCATCATTCTCATCAGAGTCTTCTTCAACAATGTAGCATCTTTTGCCTTTACCTTTGTAGTCCTTGTTGTCCTCTTTCTTTTTCTTGAAGTTTCCTCCATCTTTGTAGTTTTTCTTTTGTGTACATCTGATTGCAATGTGACCAACTTCATTAAAATTAAAGCAAATGATTGGTAGCTTACCTTTGAATTTTCCTCTTCGTCTATGAAATCTTCTAGCTAGTAATGCCTCCAATTGGTCTACATCATCTTCATCAGTACTTCTATCACTAGATACATACTTTCCTTTTCCATTCTTTTTCTTTGTTTTCATCTCATCATTGTCTTTTATTGTCATGTTGGATTTGAATATAGATTCAAAGTTTTCTAGCTTCTAGTTGTCAAAGTTGGATAGCTCAAAGGCAGCGAGTCTTTCAATTATTCATTCAAATGTCATTGTGTTTCCTGGTACACACCTTAGCTCTTGGATGGTTGATACTCTTATAGCATAGATAGGAAGCAAAGTTCTCAATTATTTGCTACATACTATTTTGTCTGCTATCTATCCTCCTAGGCTTCTTATGGCACTTACTACTTCCTTCATCCTTGCACCATATTGAGCAACATTTTCTCCTTCTTCCATCTTCATGTCATCAAATTTTCCTCTTAGGCTTTCTCTTTTAGCTCTCTTGAAATTTTCATCTCCTCCATAGATCCCTGACAATGTTTCACACATCTTATGTGAAGTATCACATCCTTTGATGTCATCATACTCAGCATAGCTTAGTGCTGAAGCAATATCTAACATTGCTTGATTGTGCTCCTTCTTCTTGCTCATGTCATCTGCAGCGAGGGGTCCTATAGGGTCTAGATGCTCAACTGAGATTGAGGTCTGTGCATAGTCACCTATTGATCTGAGGTGTAACTTCATCAGACTTTTCCATGCAAAAAAGTAAGATGTTATTTATTTTGAGCACGGATTAGGGCATAACTTGGGCATACAGAGTCAGATTTTGGACTTCGAGTAGTCAATGAAAAGCTCTTGGAGAGCTCTACACATTGGTTTAGATTTGGTACAATTTTGATATGATTTATTTGGTGATATATTTATCTAAATAGTTTATAGATATATTTTGACTATGGTAACATTGTGAGTTTATGGCATTGGAGATTTAAGTTTTGATGTCATTGTATACTTAGTTCATATTTTATATTGGTCTCATGATGATATGGTTATCAGTGTTTGGTTTGGATATGCATGATGACTTGTTTGGTCTACAAGTTGTGCAGTGTTGTAAGCGGTCTATACTTACAAGTTGCATTTATAGCTTGGTTATGGGTTGTCTTTGCCCATTGATCTTTCATTATTAATGCATATTCAGATTGGTGGCTTGGATTTGGGTTGTCTATGCCCTAAGTCACATGATTTACTATTTTCTTTATGTTAAAGGGTTGAGATGTTGTTACCAGGTACAGTCATGGTGGAGGATTGTGGTTGACTATTTTATGCTGGCAGGTTGGATACTTTGAGAGACAGATGCTCGATTCATGGATGTGATCATGGTGTCATGGATTTTTGCATGACATGATTGGATATACAGGTACATCCTTGATGTTCATTAGCTTGGATTTTCTAATTTGGTTATGGTGGTATATCTTCTTGGTTGAGGATCATGGTTATTTGGTTTCTTTTGAGGAGCTCATGATGTGCATTTTGAGTTCTTTGATAGTTTGATGTCTTGGTTGATTCTCATGGTTAGAGGATGGGTTTTCATCATGATGTCATGGATAGCTTGGATACATGGTTTAGTGGAAGCTTGTGACAGTGATGAGGTGATAGTGCAGGATTAGTTCCTAGTTTGGTTTATATCTTCTTGGTTTAGAGAGGATGGATTTTATAATGCCATAGGTGACTTGGTACCACATTTGAATGAGAGATTTTGGCATTGATATATTTATTGAGTTTTTGTAGATGTTGGGGGTTTTTCTTAGATCCTATTGCTATAGAAGCATCTTTGACATTTGCATGGTGCACTTGTTATCTTCATGGTGTGTGAAGATGGTTAGATCTTGAGGACTCATGGAGTTCTTGGTTATCTTCATGTTGTATGGATATGGTTCTTCCTGGTATGTGGAGATGGTTTTCTTCATGGTGTGTGGAGATGGTTGCATCTTGAGGACTCACAAGGTTCTTGGCAAAGGTGTGGTTTATGCTTTTATTTGGCATGTTATCCTTGGTATGAGGATGGTTTCATTATTATGTCATTGTATACTCTTGATACATGTTTAGAGTTGTGACATGTTATGGTGTGTTCATATGGAGCATGTTATCTCTTTGGTTGAGATAGTAATATCATGTTGTCATATTTATGTTCTTGAGGCCATGGTTGAAACATTTGACATTGATCTTGGTTTAGTTTCTTTGTATTGAGTACATTGATCATAAGTTAGATACTTCATGATATTGCTATGTTGCATTTGGAGTTGGCATGAATTGATTGGTTATAGGTGCTCATGGATACTTTGAGACGATGGTGACGCTGATTTCTCTTGGATTAGAGAAGTATTTGTTGGGACAGTTGATGGTTTCAACAGGAAGTCTGAGAGGTAGTCACCTGATATGGACTTGAGAGGAGATTGTTCTTAGATGAGTCTTGGTTGGAGACTTGGGTATCTTGATAAGAATTCTCATTCCCCACTCTTGGTCTACTCAGTGGTTTGCTACTTGAGAGGTATAGCCCATTGTTTTCTCTCAGTTGCATTATATTTATGCTTATATTTCATGGATATGGATCTTGAGCTATGGTACATGAGTTAGTTCTGGAGGGTTCATTTGAGAGATGGTTTAGCATTGGTTATCTCCATGTGCATATGTTATTATGTTGGTTCAGTTTGGAAGATGGTTTTATATTGGGCATTTTCCTTGGATTAGGAATGGTTATTCCTTGGTTTAGGAATGGTTTATGAGTTTGATCTTCTTGTGAGAGGCTTACATCCATGATTAGCTATATGGTATGGTTTGGGTGTTGTTGAGGCTTCTTTTTGGGGTTTTATGGAAGAGATCATACTTGTACAGTTTACATCTAGAGGTGTGTGTAGAAGGACATGATACAGGTTATGATTTGCATGGATTCTTCGATCTTGGTTATCTTCCTAGATGTTTAATTTTTTCTTACATTGGATTTGAGATTGGTTGGAGATTTTGATCACTAGTTTGTGCTCATGCATGTCATGTGAGAGATGACATGGTTATTCCTTTATCTCTTTCCTCTGTTGGTTGTGGCGAATTTGGGAGACTATTGGAGACTTGTTATGAGAGTTTTTTCTTGCAAGATATTGGTTTATGTATTGTGGATGTCTTTGATACTACATTGGTTCACTTCTTTGAGATGTTGTGAGTGGATTGGTTATAGATTTGACATTATCTTTTGTAGTGGGAGATTCTTGGTATATATGTTGCAGGTATTGCTCTTGAGGCTTGTGATTGCAGGTTATAGATTGGATATGTTCGTGATATGAGATTCACTTGTTATACCTTTGAGGTATGGATAGTTCGATGGGTTTGGCACTTTTTTGTGGGTGCTATTTCAGCTATGGATATTTTGACAACTACGGATTCATGTGATTACCTTTAGATCAGGTTATTGTGCTTGGAATTTTAGTTGGCATAGGATTTTATGATATTCTAATGCGACAGGTTGGGTGGCTTTCTCTTTGGATGGCTTCTATTATGTCTAGTGGCAGTGGCATAATAGGAGGTGAGATCAGTCATGTTCAAGATGCTAGATACTTTGATTTTGTTGCGGGTACTAGGATGGAGTACTTGGTGTATTTTGATCCATGATGGTGGATGTGTTGGGAGGGATTATTCCCTTGTTCATTTATGTGGCTACGGATTGACCCTATGCAATGTATACAACAAGTGGGAGATTGTTGAGATAATGGGTGTCGCACACATTGCATAATATTGTTATTTTATTATTTAATGTTGTAGCTAGATGGATGTGCAACATGTAAAGATTCTCATGGAATATTCTTGATGAGTTGTATTGTAACATTGTGATAATATTTGATGTAATTATTTAATATTGGGAAAAAAAATTAAATGCCCAATATTAAATGTGGGGTCAGTGGGTTAGGTAGCACATGGTTTATGTAATACCACTTGGTGGTTTTGTGGGACTTGCTACTAAGCAGCCACAAGGGTAGTTGTTGTATAGAGAGTGACAAGGAGAAGACAAAAGGCAAGAGTCGAGCGGGACAAGGCCTGATAGGTTAGCCAAGGGAGCATTTGTGAAGGTTGAAAGCATGGCATGGGATGTGTGGATTCATGCTTGTTCACATAGTTTTCTCAATTGTGGCTATGGCCATGAAGGCTTCCATGGTTGTATGGCAATGGTCTTTTTTGCTGAATAATACATGGTGATGGATGCTTTTGGAGGCTGGGTTTTTCTCTTAATGAGGGTTTTGTAGGGTATATCTTGTGTCACATTTTTGTGGGTATGTTGTCTATTCTCTTGCATGTGGATTTTAATTCCATGTTTATTTCAGATCTATTATGGGTTATGTGGAAATGATTATATGCTTTGTTGCCAAGTTTTCTTACAAAAGGCTACATCACATTGTTGAATGTGACCTTGTTAAAAGGATTTAGGAACATTCAACTAGGAATGTCACCCTATTAAAGGATTTACATAGAGTTGTTAGGCTCACCCAAGTCAATGGGATTTTCAGTCACCTTCTCAAAAGAATCTTTCATCCCTCTCTAAGGATCTCCTATCCTCCTCCTAAGGATCTTTTTATCCTTCTCCTAGGGATCTTCTTATTCTTCTCTTGAGGCTTATCAACCTAGCTATTAAGCTAACCTAGCAATGTAGTGTTTCAATATCTAATACAATGGTAAGAAAGTATTAGAGAGGTTTTGACCTGATACAGATTGCAACTCCAACCTTGTCAATTTCAGATCACTCTTCAATCCTTTTCTTTGCTTGACTTCTCTCCCTTGCAATGCTGACAACTTGTTCACCCTTCAAGATCTATCTCCTTGAGTTCTTCCACTCATTATGCCAATGCAATCTATGGTCACTTGATCAACTCAGAGTGTTGATGCTTTGTTCTTACTCCTCTTAGCTTCTTCTCATGATCACACTTATGACCAACTCCCTCTCATGCATGTGTACTTGATCTCTGACTTGTAACTCCTTATAAAGGAATTTTGTTCTTGATTTCCTACTCAAAACTTAATTTTCTCTAAAGAAAATGGTATTGTTTTCCCTCAAAAAATTTTCTTCTAGAAACTTCATGATAAATTCATTATCATTTGCCAAAAAATGTTTTACATAGTGTTATGTGTCACTAGCTCATCATTATTATCTTCTATTTGGTTCACAAAATTCTAGATAATTACCATGTCGGCTTAGATCTGGTGAATCTTCAATTCTTCAAAATAATGCAGCAACTTGACATCATTGGTCTACTAATGCTTGGCACCTTCTATGTTACTCAGCTTCTTAATATTGTTTATTGGAGCTTGATACCTAAAGCATTTTGGCTCAACACCTATATCTTGATCGACACCTGAGGAAATTTTGTGTCACTCAACCCCTGATGTTTACTCAGCACCTAAAGGTTGCTTGACACCTGAAGACTACTCGGCACCTAATATTTACTTGGCACTTGAAGGCTGCTCGACACCCAAAGATCACTCGGCACACACTAAGTTGAACTTGCTTGGCTTCTATTGAAAATATGTTCGGTACTAACTAGAACTTAGTTAATCCTTACATCATTTGTCTTAGTGTGTCCATCCTTTGTGTCTTAGAGTATGTCATCAATACACTATTTTATCAATGGCTTAGTTGATCCTTATATGTCATTACAATATCATAAAATCAGGCTTTCTCTAGGTATTCTAGTTACATCTTATTGATTGCCACCTCCTTGTCAATCCACCAATTAATAGTATTTGGATCATCAAAGCAATTGTCATTCCTGTAAGTAGCAAGTTTGACATCAATGAAAAAAAAATGATTGAAAAAATTCTTTACCAGTTCCATTATTCTCCATTCATGATCTTTTCAATTATTTCCAACAATCTCCCTCTTTGGCATTGATGGCAAACCAAACTGATCAAATGATTAAGATGATCAACTTAGTTACCAAGAAAATCTTGGTTTTTCTTCTCCCTCTGGACTATTGCATCCTTACTCTGTATTCCTGAACCTATTCTCGATCCTTCATATATATTTCCCTCTTTGTATTCTTGATTAGTTTCTCATATATCTCCCTCTTTTACTTTAATGCCAAAGATGTAGCATCTTCATCATGCTAAATATAAGCTTTGCATTTTCATGTTTTCTACTTTTGTAACCATTCTTGTGATTGATGTAGAGTTTTGGCTCTTGTTGTCATCCTCTGCATCATTCTTCTGATATTTCAATGATCTACTCTTGTTGGTGCAACATAATTTCTTTGTTCCTTTAGACTGCTTGAGTTAGGGGCATTACCCCCAACTTGCCTCTAAGATATTCATAGGCATCCTTGGGCAGTGATTTGGTGAAGATATCTACAATTTGTTCCTTTGTGTGAATGTACTCCATCTTCACTTGTTTTTCTTCCACCAATTCTTTGACATAGTGATACTTGATTGCAATATGCTTGGTTTTTGCATTCATCACTAGATTCTTGGATATGTTTATAGCACTTGTATTATCATAATACAGTATCAAAGGTTTGGTTACTTCTTCTTTCATTCTTTTCAATAGATGTTTGAGCAACACAATGTTTGTGCAATTGACTATTGCTGCCACATATTCTACTTCTACAGTGGACTAAGATGTGCATGTTTGTTTCTTACTAGTCCAAGTAACTAGCCTTTTACCTAAGAATAATCCTCCTCCACTTGTTCTTTTCCTATCATCAATGTTGCCTCCCCAATCTGCATCCGTGTATGCATTGAGTTCATACTTCTCATTCCTTTTGTAGCATAAGCCAAAATCATCAGTTCCTTTGAGATACCTCATTATTCTTTTTACTGCTATGAGATGATTTTCTCTAGGATTGGCAGAGAATCTAGCCACTATTCCAACTGCTAGTGCTATGTTTGTTCTACTATGTACAACATATTTTAGTTTTCCAATCATGGATCTGTACATTGTTTGATTGACTTCAGCTGATTCATTATTTTTAGATAGCTTGTCCTATTGCCATTGGTGTGCTAATAGATTTGGAGTCTTCCAATCCAAACTTCTTGAGTATCTCTTTGATGTATTTTGATTGTGTCACAAATATACCATATTTTAGTTGATGTACTTTCAATCCTACAAAGAACTTGATTTCTCCAAACATAGACATTTCAAACTCATGCTTCATTTTGTCAGCAAAACTTTTGCAAAGTACTTCCTTTCCTCCAAAAACTATATCATCCACAAATGTTTTAGATACAAGAATATCCTTACCTCCTTCTGATTTGATGTACATATTTCTATTGTCATCAGTTCTTTCAAATCCTATTTGCACCAAATACTTGTGAAGTCTTTCATACCAAGATCTAGGGGCTTGTTTCAATACATATAGAGCCTTGTGTAATTTTCATACCTTATTTTTGTTCTTTTCATCAACAAAACCTTCTGGTTTCTCTATGTAGACTTCCTCTTCAAGTATACCATTAAAAAATGTTGACTTAACATCCATTTGATAGACTTTAAATCCTTTGAAGGTGGCATATGCCAGTAAGGTCCTTACTCCTTCCATTCTAGCAACTGGAGTAAAAGTTTCTCCATAATCTAATCCTTCTTCTTGTGCATATCCTTTGCAAACTAGTCTTGCCTTGTTCTTTGAGATTTCACCATTTTCATCTAACTTGTTTCTAAACACCCACTTGGTTCCAATCACATTTTTTTCAGCTGGTCTTGAGACTAAGGTCAATGTCTTGTTCTTCTCAATTTGTTCTATTTCTTCTTTCATAGCATTATACCAATCATCATCTATTATGGCTTCACTTACTATTTTTGGTTCTATTTTACTAAGCAGACATGTTTCACTTCTGAGTCTATTCCTTGTCATTTGTCCTGCCTCTTTATTTCCAATCATTTAATCTATATGATGATGCCTTTTCACATATTTTGCCAATACTGGTTCCTTCCTTGTTTTCTTAATATCTCTTTCTGAATCTGAATCCTCATGCATATTTTCATCAGGTATTTCTTCATTTTCTTCTTGTTGGCTATTCTTAGAATCTAAATGAACATTTTTTTTATACTACAGCTCAGCTTCTGAATGTGTCTATTGTTCGACATTCACTGTATGTGACTTGGCAGATGCTAGATTTTGTTGCTGATTTTCATTCAAAATTGCATCTTCACCATAATTAGGTTTACCTTTATAAAAGTATACAAAGGTCTTGTATTCTTATGCTTTCTTGGTGTTCTCAACACTTTGAACTTCTGCAAGTTCATCAAACTTTACATTTGTGCTTTCTACTACTCTATTAGTGTTAACATTCAAACACTTATAAGCTTTACTTCTAGTAGAATAACCAAGAAATGTGCCTTCCTCACTCTTTGCATCAAACTTTCCATTCCTAGACTCTTTATATATATAACATTTGCATCCAAATATTTTGAAATGTTTTACATTAGGAGAATGCCCATACCATAATTCAGAAGGTGTCGCATTTGTACCTCTCTTGACTTGAACTCTGTTGAGTGTGTAAACTGCAATACTTATAGCTTAACTCCAGTACTTGAGTGCAACATTTTTCTCCAACATTAAAGTCCTAGCATAGTCAATAAATGATCTATTCCTTCTCTCTTCTATACCATTTTGAGGTGGAGTCCTAGGTGCTAATGTCTGCCTTTTGATTCCTCTTTCATTGCAGAACTCTTCAAATTCTCTTGATGTGAATTCACCTCCTCTATCAGATCTGAGACATTTTAGGCTCTTTCCAGTTTCTTTCTCAACTCTGGCTAAGTACCATTTGAACATTTGGAATGCATCTATTTTTTTTTTAGGAATATAACTATCATCATCCTTGAATATTCATCTACAAATAGCATTATGTATCTGTCACCTTTGTAGCTTTGTACTTCAATAGGACCACACAAGTCACTATGAACTAGCTCCAATACTTCATTAGAAGTATAAGTCTTTCTTTTCAAAGTTGACTTTGTCATCTTCCCTAGTTGGCTTTGTTTGCACATGATGTTATCAGATTTCTTCAACTTTGGTAGTCCTCTGATTTTCTTCATCTTGCCGATGCTTATGAGATTGTCAAAAATTACATGACATAGCCTCTTGTGCCACAAACATACATCATCAGTTTGAACAATGAGACAAGAAGCATCTTCCATGTCAAGATAAAACAAATTACTCTTAGTCTAATCACCTTTTCCTATTAGACTTCCTTGAAAATCATAAATCTTAGCAACTCCTTTTTCAAATTCAACCTTAAATCTGATGTTTCCTAATTGTGAGAAACTTAACAAGTTATAGTTCAAGCCTTCAACATAGTATGCATTATCACATGATATCTTTTCAGTAAGGTTGATACTACCTTTACCTTTGATCTGACATGGTGCATTGTTACCAAATCTAACAATATTTCCTTCATATTGAGTAAAGGAAATGAACTTACTTTTTTCTCCAGTCACATAATGAGAGCATCCACTGTCTATGATCCATCTATAATTCTTGTTCATGCATGTTACTAGGGTAGTTGCTTCATCTTCATCTTATTCATCTTTCATAGCTACATAGACTACTTCATCATCATTCTCATCAGAGTCTTCTTCAGCAATGTAGCATCTTTTGCCTTTACCTTTGTAGTCCTTGTTGTCCTCTTTCTTGTTCTTGAAATTGCCTCCATCTTTGTAGTTTTTATTTTGTGTACATCTGGCTCCAATGTGACCAACTTCATTACAATTAAAGCAAATGATTGGTAGCTTACCTTTGAATTTTCCTCTTCCTTTGTGAAATCTTCTTGCTAGTAATGCCTCCAATTGGTCTACATCATCTTCATCAGTGTTGCTATCATTGGATACATACTTTCCTTTTCCATTCTTTTTCTTTCTTTGCATCTCATCATTGTCTTTTATTGTCATCTTGGCTTTGAATGTAGATTCAAAGTTTTCTGGCTTGTAGTTGTCAAAGTTGGATAGCTCAAAGGCAATGAGTCTTCCAATTGTTCCTTCAAATATCACTGTGTTTCCTTGTACACACCTTAGCTCTTGGATGGCTGATACTCTTATAGCATAGATAGGAAGCAAAGTTCTCAAGTATTTACTACATACTATTTCTTTTGCTAACTATCCTCCTAGGCTTCTTATGGCAGTTACTACTCTCTTCATCCTTGCACCGTATTGAGTAGCATTGTCTCCTTCTTCCATCTTCATGTCATCAAATTTTCCTCTTAGGTTTTCTCTTTTGGCTCTCTTGACATTTTCATCTCCTCCATAGATCCTTGATAATGTTTCCCACATCTGATGTGAAGTATCACATCCTTTGATGTCATCATACTCAACATAGCTTAGTGCTGAAGCAATATCTAACATTGATTGATTGTGCTCCTTCTTCTTGCTCATGTCATCTAGAGTGAGGAGTCTTGTAGGGTCTACATGCTCAATTGAGAATGAGGTCTGTGTATAGTCACCTATTGATTTGATGTGTAACTTCATTAGACGTTGCCATGCAACAAAGTTGTCTTTGTTTAGCTTGGGAAATTTTCTCTTGGACATCTTGATCTTCCTGCTGCTAGTACCTTGAAATAAATCAGCAGTGAGCTTTGATGCCAATTTTTAGAATTCTTTAGAATAACTAAGAGGGGAGGGGGGGGGCTGGTGAATCAGTTATCCAAGCCAAGGTCCAATGATGTCCAATTCAACTTTTTCTATAAAACCTTAAAGGCACATAACTGAAATTATCATGCATGTAATTTGAACATTAAACAACCATGGAAAGTAAACATGCATCACATCATAACAATAAGGATTTGATAACCTAGACACCCTCCAAGAATAAGAAGGTAAAATTGGAATGGGGATGATACCCACAAAATAAATACACAATTGATTTTAACCACTTCTGATGGTATACCCTGTTAAAGGCTAAAGCACATTGTTAAATGTGAACTTGTTAAAAGGATTTAGGAACATTCAACTTGGAATGTCACCTTGTTAAAGGATTTACATCGAGCTATTAGGCTCACCCAAGTCCATGGTATTTTCAGCCACTTTCTCAAAAGAATCTTTCATCCCTCTCTAAGGATCTCCTATCCTCCTCCTAAGGATCTCTTTATCCTTCTCCTGGGGATCTTCTTATTCCTCTCCTAATGCTTATCCACCTAGCTATTAAGCTAACCTAGCAATGTAGGGTTTCAATATATAATACAATGTTAAGAAAGTATTAGAGAGGTTTTGACTTGATATAGATTGTAACTCCAACCTTGCATATTTTAGATCGCTCTTCAATCCTTTTCTTTTCTTGGCTTCTCTCCCTTGCAGTGCTAACAGCTTGTTCACCCTTCACGATCTATCTCCTTGAGTTCTTCCACTCATTATGCCAATGCAATCAATGGTCACTTGATCAACTCAGAGTGTTGATGCTCTGTTTTGACTCCTCTTAGCTTCTTTACATGATCACACTTATGACCAACTCCCTCTCATGCATGCACATTTAATCTCTAACCTATAACTCCTTATAAAGGAATTCTATTCTTAATTTCCTGCTTAAAGCTTAATTTGCTCTAGAGAAAATGATATTGTTTTCCCTCAAAAAAATTTCTTGTAGAAACTTCATGATAAATCCATTATCATTTGCCAAAAAATGTTTTACATAGTGTTCTGTGTCACTAACTCATCATTCTTATCTTCTATTTGGTTCACAAAATTCTAGATAATTACCATGTCATCTATGATTTGGTGAATCTTTGATTCTTCAAAATAATGCAACAACTTGACATCATTGGCCTACTAATGCTCGACACCTTCTGTGTTACTCAACTTCTTAACATTGTTTATTGGCGCTCGACACCTGAAGCATTTTTTCTTGGCACCTATATCTTGCTCATCACCTGAGGAAATTTTGTGTCACTCAACACCTGATCTTTACTCAGCACTTGAAAGCTACTCGGCATCTGAAGGCTGCTTGGTACTTGAAGACTGCTCAACATCTGATCTTTACTCAACACTTGAAGGCTACTCAGCACTTGAAGATCACTCAACACACACTATGTTGAACTTGCTCAGCTTCTACTAAAAATCTGTTTGGTACTAACTAGAACTTAGTTAATCCTTACATCATGTGTCTCAGTGTGTCCATCCTTTGTGTCTTAAAGTATGTCATCGATACACTATTTTATCAATTGATTAGTTGATCCTTATACCTCATTACAATATCATAACATCAACCTTTCACTAGGTATTCTAGTTACATCTTATTTATTGCCACCTCCTTGTCAATCAACCAATTAATAGTATTTGGACCATCAAAGAAATTGCCATTCCTGCAAGTAGCAAGTTTGACATCAATGAAAAAACAATGATCAAAAAAATTATTTACGAGTTCCATTATTCTTCATTCATGATCTTTTCAATTATGTCCAACATCCTTTGAGTTTCTTCTTCCACTATTCAAATTACTCCATTTTCTACATGTTTTTTAAACATTTTTTTTTTGCACTAGATTTACATAAATGACCACCTAGACAATCTAATTTTTAGTCTTAGTATCTAATACTCATTAACAACATATCTATATGAAAATTAATCATCCTATAAATTTACACTTTGAATTATCTTATTAGTGCTTTTGTAAAAATACATTAGTGATTATTGCTACTCTTTAGTATATCCTAGAAACATCACCTTGAGTCAACATGGTCCTTGTAACATGCCCAATTGTTTCATTCCTTCTTTTAACTAATGCATTCTGACAAGTATTCCTTTGGGTAGACATCAAGGTTTTGATCCCATTCCCATCACACTAGTCAAAAAACTCCCAAGAAGTATTTTATCCACCTTATTCAGATCTTAAAAATTTCAAATTATTACCTATTTCCTTCTCAACAAAATCCTTAAATACATTAAATTTATTATATGCTTCTTATTTTTCTCTCAAGAATGTTACCCACATCATTCTACTATAAAAATCAACCAATAGTATGAAATACTTATCACAAAGATAACTCCTAGTCCTGAAAGGACCACAAATTTTAGTATGAACTAGATCAAGTATATTCATAGACAACTGACATTTTCTACTAAAACTATTACTAGCCAACTTACCCAATTGACATTTTTTTAATGTAAAATTGTCTTATTTTACTAATTATGGTGATCATTCTTTACCTACGTTGGTGTTTTTTACTTATATCAAGTTATAAAATTTCATAAGAAAATATATCCTATTCAATAACTAGCTATCTTTATCTTTGGTATCTAAATAATTTATTTAGTAGTACTTAGAAAAATATGTTACTTTTGGTTTATCTCATGGTAGGAATCAAATATTGTAAGCTTCCTAGAATCCTACACATGCATATGTTGAACTCCAGATCATATCCTTTATCATCATGATGAAAAATACCAAGATAATTATGGTTCAAATATTTAACAAGATATAAATCATCAATATTAGCCTTACCATTAAAGAAAATACATCTTTTACTATTGTCCAAGCATGGAGTATTGCTAGAAAATTTGACTAAACCATCATCAATATCTTTAATCTTGATGAACTAGCTTCTATCACTAGTCATGTGATAGGAATGACAAATATCAATGATCCAATGAATACTCTAGTCTATATGAGAGATGGAATATTTCTCACCTTCACCATTTTTGGTCTCTTCCTTAGAAATAAAAAATATAACTTTTGTTGGTCTCTCTAACTATTGTTGTTTATTAGTGTCAGCCACTTACTTATATACTCAAAAGAGTCAGACAGTCACAACTACGACTAAGCTACCATATATTGGCCAATTCATAAGAAAGACTTATATATAATCTTTGACATACTAATCTCTATGGAAGTCAAGTACATGTATAGTTGCCAAGTATTTTCTATGTAAGCTGAGTCTAATGTTAACTGAGCAATTTGAGCATATACAAGCCAAGCTACACATAAGTTATTGAGTAGAATAGAGACTAAGTATCATAAGTATATATATAGTGAGTATCGAGTATCAAAAATAATATTTTTTGAGCAAGGTATAATGTACATTACATTCAATTGAGGAATGAAACTAGCTTTGAGGAGAACCATCTCAAGCCAACTCGGATGTGATATTTAATATCTATAGAGTTTGTTATAGAGAGTTTAACAAATTTTATGACATGTATCACAAAACCCTATGTTCTTTGATGAAAAAAATAGATAGAGAGGTGAAAAATGAATCATCTATAAAACTCATTATGAAATATTTAAATAGGGCATAACTTAACACAATTTTTCATGACATGGAATGGTACAATGAAGAGTATGATACAAAGGAGAAAATAATATATTCCAGTGATTCAAGTGTGAATGCACAAACATTGTAGAAGAGGAAGATATTTTTTTTATTACACAATAGAGAAAGGAACCTACTCAAGAAATGAAGGATAGAAGAGCCATATAAGATAAGATATTAGATCAGATTGGAAAGGGGAGATCCAACATTAGCTTATTAGAATAAATTGAGGACTAGGTACTGAATCACTTTTAACAGATTGTGTTAGGGTAAATCTCCTAATAGATGTTTGTAAATATTCTAATAGACTTCTTACTTTTTTGTAAGTGTCAAATCCTCTAACAAGGTTAGATCTAATAGTCTCAAAAGATTTGAATAGCACAGACCCCTCATAGGATAGATCATTGGATATTGTCAAAGAGTTGTAAACCTAATAGGTTAACCATGTTATTATAGTAATGAATATTTGTTGTTATCATGCCCACCCTAGTTTTATCTTCATTTTGAGGTGTTTCTCGATAACCAAAATCTTTTTTTCATGTGAGTACTTTTCATGCATGGGAATGATAGATTAGATCTACATGCTATTATAGTTTGATTTTATAAAATATTGAATGCATAAGAAATTGGATATAATATGGTAAATATGGTGAATATATTATAAAATTGGTTAAAAGGTTAAAGGGTTATAGATCTTGATTCACTCCCCCCCCCGCCTCCCAATATTTTGGTGTCCAATTAAGACTTCCAATAATTGGTATAAAAGCTAGGGTCTCTTGGAGAAGTTTAACAATTTGAATTTAAGATCCTAGAAATTGAGGCTTTTATATTGGATATAACTATTGACAAGAAAGTGATTCACATCCAACTCATACTATAGAAACTTGAGATAGTAAGAAAAGATCTGAAGAAATCCCTAAAATAGATACATGAATTGGGTTTTTAGGATAAATAGTTTCATTATGAAGAAGTAGAAACTAAAGGAGTATTAGAAACAATAATTTGAAATGATACAACATCTACAAATCTATTAGAAAAGAATATTTACTCTTGAATGAAAAAATCAGAGGACTAAAAATGGAAAATGAGATTCAATCCAAAAGGTTATGTGAATTAACTAAGAAATAGAAGAAATCTTCACATGAAAAGGTTTTTGTTGAGGAAGACAAAATGATAATGACAACTATACTTGAGGAAAGGATATATGATGTAATAAAGATCAAAAGCACTCAAATTGACATGATGAATCAATTGATGCTTACAAATCAAGGGTTGAATAGAAAGGATGTGGAAATAGAAAATTTGATATCACAAAAGGACTTACTAAACAATGAAATAAAAGTTGAAAAAGAACTTGTGGATCAAGAAAATCATATATCGAGTAGGGAGAATAATTTAGGAATGGATAAATAATAAATGTAAAGTCAAAATGAAAATATGCATACATTATCACTATGGAAAACATGCTCATATTGCAAACATTTTCCAAAGAAAAAATGTTATGCAAAATCCTAAACCTAAGTCTACTAGTTATTATTTTTATTTTAAAAAGAAAGGACATCAAATACATGAGTGCATGCTAAGAATGAAGAATTTATCTACTAAACCCATATCTTAAGGCTATTGTTACAATTTTCAAAAGTATGGACCTAGAGAATATTATTGCAGATCATAGACAAAACCTTACTAGACTAATCAAAGGCATAATCATTCACCTAATAATGTATTATCCAAATGCCACAAGTTTGGACATTAAAACAAATATTATAGAACTCAAGTCGCAACAACAAATTAGTAGAACACCAAGAGTAAAGAGAAAGTGTAGATTGATCAAACAAGGAAGTATATGAATCGAATGTGGAAGAAAAAGATAGAAGATAGAACCAGTGGAAAAAATGGACTTAAGATCACCCAATCTAATAGAAAAGGTGCTCACATCATCTCAAACTAAGTGAGAAAGATGTCTATGGAACTGTATATCTAATTATACATCTTACATTAGTTCCTAACATTAAATGTGCTAAAGTTCATATTTTCATAAGCAAAGATGCATACAAATAGATTTATGAAAGAATCAATGCAAAAGAATCATGTACAAAGCCAGTGTCAAATATTAGTAAAACTGTCTATATTTATTGAGCATTATTCTATGGACTGGGTATTTTTGAAGCAACTGATGTATAGGTTGAGTTAGATGGAAGATACCAAGATGTATAGTGAATACCTAGTTCAAACGCACAATGTCGTCTGAGACAATTGGCTTCCACCTACCTAAGTATAAATCATTAATGGAGAACCTAAATTGAGGAAAAGGAAGTATATATCAAGATTTAAAGGAAGTATTTCATAACTTACATACAAAATTTGAGATTATAGAGAGATTTGAGGGAAAAAGATATCTTAAGGAGATTTAAGAGTGAATCTTAGACAAGAAGATAGATTGAGTGAAGATCTAAGCTGTGGCAAGTGATCCATAGATAGAAAGTCTTTAAACCCTTAAAAAGAGAAAATGAGAGCTTCATCATCCATAGGAAATAGTAAAGGAGTAGAGGTTATTAAGATTCAATTGGTAAGGAGTGACGCTTGTCCTCCACTTAAATTCCATGTTAAAATTGAGATTGCAATGAAAGGTGACTCAATGGGTGCATTATCTTTGATACCACCCAAGGTAATCATGATACACGATGTGTGAAGTTACTATATGTGTAAGATTGGAGAAGTAGGAGATCATGAAATTCAAGAAGCATATAATAAATTGTGTGACAAAGGATGTTTGAAGGAGGCATTCAAAAATTTTGAGAGGAAAGGGTTATCTCATTCTCTAGAGTTTCTAAGGTATTTCAAGATTGAATGGATCAAGGTTGTGCTAAGTAGGATCCATGATATGAAATTTTTGCTACACAATGCACTAGTTCAATTATGAATAAAATGATTCATAAGATTACTAGCTATCCTAAACTAGAAAATAATAATACAATGAAAATTCTTAGCCATGAGGAAGTTCAAGCAACCAAAGGTGTTGAGTGGACTGAATAAGGGTTGTCCATCACAAATATTCCAAATCTATTGATTGAATTTGTAGTGAGAGTTATTTCTTACAAATTCTATCATTCTAGTAGATTGAACAATGTACTATGTATGGAAGTGAACCTAGGATGGAAGATAGTCATCAAAGATCATGAATATTCTATTAATGAGTTGTAGGAGCAACAATTAGCAGAAAACCCAACAACCATCTAAAAGGAAAAGAACTCAATATGTAACTTTTGCTCACTTATAATGTGCATTTTATTTTACATTTAGAAGTATTTTATTGGTATTAGAAACATCATTTGGGAACAAGGAAAACCAAAAATAAATAAAATCAATGAATATATGATTTAATTTGGAGAGAACTTTGAGAATGTCATGGATAAATATTTTGACAAATTCATACAGAGAATGAGATTGAGGATGAGGATACCTGAAGATTTGGTAATGAAATATTATAATAATGTATATTTCTTTGCATAAATAGATAAGACATATATGTAGGCAATTAAGATGAGGTATGCATGGCTAACAACATTTTATTATGGGATTGAAAGTGACATAGCTAATGCAAATATTATTGTACTATTGAAAAAAGAAATTGACAATGAAGCAAAAAATTTTGGTAAATATGAAGAAGCTAAGGAAAGAGTCATGATAGATATCAAGATAGATTCCAAGGAAAAGAAAAGGAAGAAAATGATTGAAGACCTAAAGGTAAAGCTAGGCACTCAAGGAAAGAGAAATGAACCTCTATATATTACACAAGGTCTTAGAGAATATGAAGAAAAGGGTAGTGATGATGAGGAATAGGAAGAAGAAGGAATGAAGGGAAAAGCTCTAGTGGTTGTCACATCACCTAGAAAGAAGGATAAAAGACTACAAAGAAGCTAGTGGTAACACCTCTCTCTCCTCCACCATCTAACATGCCAAGGACCAAGGAAACAACTAGTACCAAGTAGTCTACAAAACAAATAGTAGTAGAGACTATTGAGTCCAATAGATCAAAACCGTAGAGATGAAGATTGGTTGAAGGACCACATCTAGGGAGAATGAAAACCATTGATGAGGTATGTGCCAACCTAAGAAATCATTCATATTTATCCAATTTTAGATTTGTGAAATATGACATATTAGGTAATATTGATAGAGAAATCATTGAGGATGCCATGATAGACATTATGGAAAATCCTAAGCTAGCTCCAAATTATGTAGAGAAGAAGATATCTATATATTTTTATAGTAGACTTGTTGGAAGGTGGCAACAAGAAAAAGAAAAAGAGAAAAACATTAGGACTGGCACATTATCCAAGGTTATTCCTAATCTAGCACAAGAACAAAAGGATACTTTTTTGGAGATATACAAGAATAGATTTGTTCCTAAATTTAGAAATTTAATGATATTTCAAACTAAGACTTGTGTTGTAATTCAAAAGAATGACTTACTTTGTAAAAGTATTTTTGGTCTCACAACAAAAGAATAACATATTGAGATATTTATTGTTTAAGATGATGAGAGTGATGAAATTAGTTTAGGTGTGCAAAGTCCACAAGACCACATGTCACCAATTCATGCTGACACCCCAGACACTCTAGAAAGGCTCTTAGATACATACAAGGAGGAGCAAGAGAAGAAGAAACAAGCAAGGACACTAGTGTATATATTCCTATTAAAGGCCAAGAAGGACCAAAAGTCTCAAGATCTCACATTGAGGTAAATAAGGAGGAAAATAAAATAGACCCAAGTGCTACTATTGTTGTCTCTAATATTGATATAAAAACATGACCGAGTAGTAATTCCCCCTCACCATCTCCCAAAGAAGTGTCAAGCACTAGTGCTTATCCACCTCACATAAGGAGAGAAATAAAGGAAACATCTCTAGTGTTGGATATACAATAGGGAAGTAAACTCTGAGGGGGGGTGAATCAACACTTAAAACTCTCAACCTCAAAAACTATTCACCACACATCCATCTCACAATCTATGCATATATACTAAAATACAAGATTAAGCATATACATCCATAGCATGCAAGTAAAATATTCAACACATGTATGACACAAGATATTTGGATACCCAAAAACCCTCCAAGGAGAAGGTAAAAGTAGGGTAGGGATGATAACCACAAATCTTCACCACTATAGTAATAAACTATATCCAATAAAGGTTACAATGCTTTGATCATGATACATGATCTACCCTATGAAAGGTCTACACTGTTAAAGACTTACAAGACTATGACATCTAACCCTTTTAAATTATTTAAATACCATGCTAAAAGTGTTCTTGGTAAAAGGAATTTAACTTACAATGAAGTAAGTAGATTGTTAAAGGATTTACAATAGCCTATTAGGACTACTCTGTTAAGAGATTTAACTAATTCACCTATTAAAATGTCTTACAAATGATTCTTTAGTTAGCACTCTATTTCTTGATGTCAGATCACCTCTATACTAATGTGTATTTGATTATTCTTGATCAAATATATCTCTACTATCTTCTGATTCCTTTTTTCTATTCTCTTTGAATTGATTTTGCAATGTAACTCAAATCATAGCACCTTAATCACTATGAATGCTCTATTTTTGCATGCAAACTCTCTTCTATTCTCCTTAAGCATTCATAGAAATTTTAGGGTTTTTCCTCTTTAAAAAGACTTAGGTGACTTAGGGGTAGGTATGAATCAATGGTATTGATTCACCTATATTGCCACTTAATCCTTCCCTTTTACCAATTGGGTGCATGTAATGCATAGGGATTCATAATTAAGATTCATCCTTATCATAAAGGATCATAAAATAATCTTTAAGTTGGCCCAAAAAAGGTTTGCGTAAAAGTTTGTGCCATTAAAAACATCTATGTCAAAACTATGTAACTCAACACTTGAACTCCCTGAAGCTCATCATCAACTGTAACTTTAATTTTGTAACTCAGCCTCTAAATGAATTGGTATCCATTGATTACTCAATTCTAAATAGCTTGACACATACCATCTGTTCAACACTTGAGTGACTGAACACTTACTAGTCACTTAGCTCATACTAAATATCCATCTCTTCAGCATATACTATCTAACAACTTATGCTTGACATGTATTACTTATTTGGCATGAACTATGTAAATGGATTAAGTATATTGTCACTCATATGTCAAAACCAATTTGAGATTAACAATCTCCCCCACTTACACGAGTGGGAAAATACATAGTCATGCATGAATGACCTTTATCCTTTCAAATATAACTTAGATAATATCCACTTACATACAAAACTTCAAAACTTCAAAATTTTATAAAATCTTATGACTCATTAGTCATACCTAAAAATTCAATAACTCCCCCCAAGTTGATCATGTTGTTTTATATCTAAATCAAAATATTTCCTCCGACTGAGTAGATTTGTATTGAAAAATCTATGTACTCTATCTCTATCATTGATTTCTCTTTTCTCAAAAATGGTATCTCCCTTAAAAATATTATCTCCCCCATACTTCATATTTCTCCAATTCTGATTTCTCTTCCATTTTGACACTTATGTCAAAATTTTATAAACATATACTGTGTTTGTCCAAAAATGTTTTGTGGAACTCAAGAATTATTTTCAATGTAGCATCCCAATTCTCACAAGCTACCTCCAATGATTTTATCTAGATGGCCACCTCAATATCAAGGTGGACTAAGCCTTCATGAGTAGAAATATATGGATCTTTCTTAATGAGTTTTTTAGTGAAGGCTAGTTCCTTATACAATATCTCCATATGTGGAGTCATAATAAATTGTATGTTGATCAATTTAGCCTTAATGTGTGATTTATCTGTATGTAACACTACTAACTTACTTTGGGAGTTTAGGAGGTTCTTGAAATGTTTCTCACTTTGGGCTAGATATTTTGGTAGAGTTATACTAGATGACTATATATGACTCTCCAAACTCAAAATGTGGCTCCTTATTTCTTGTGTGAAGAGTGTGGGATTACACAATTTGGTGTACAAAGAGAAAATGCTATCTATTACCTTGTTCACACAATTAATTTTGGTTTCTAGCACAACCTATGATAGTGTAATAGCACTTGATATCTTTTCCTTGACCTTATTTTGAAACTTTCTTTTAGAACATTCAAGTAACTTGACATTTGAATGTAGGTTTGCATCATTTATCTTCTCAAAAAGGCCGGTTGGCTGCTATATAACTGGCTTGGTTTCTCTTGGTCTTGGTAGACTAAATGAATTAAGAAATAATGTCCTTAATATCTATCAAGGTTTCCTTCTAGCTATGCTCCTATTTGAGTAGTTCTTGATGTTTCTTCCTTGCAAGTGAATCTTGGAGTATGCTCATTTATTAAATAACAATGGTTGCAAAATAGAACTTTGGTAACTCAATCACTTCATCCAAGTCACATCAACAAATGATATAACTTTATCTACCTTAGATGTGCTTGGACTTGGCCTTGATTATTATAGGGGTATAACTTCAATACTTGACTTATGAAGAGATTGACTTGGAGCTATAGTAGATTGAGGAAAATTCACCAATTTTTGTATTTCTAGTTACTCCTTAGGTTTTGTAGTCATACCTAGCTCTTTAGTCTTCTCGTTTGCTTACTCTTTATTCATAGATGCACCTTGATCCTATGTTGTAGGTGCAAGAGTATCTACCTAACCTATTAGAACCTACGTTCCTTCATTCTTTTCTATTTCATCTTTTTATTCTCCAACTATCTCATCCTTGTCATTTGCATGCTCCTTAAGATTGACTAAGACAGGATTAATTTGTGCCAATGTACAAACCATTGAAGTAGTTATCTCCTTCCTTTGATGTACCATAATGAGTAATGTAGGTTGCATAAATATGAATTGAGGAGGGGCTATAGATGTCACTTGTTTCTATACTTCCTCCCCTGAAGATACTTTGTTTACCTTCTTAATCTCATCAACACTCACCAGTACAAGATTTTCACACAGTTTGGCCTCAGTAATGGATACTACTAATATCTTCTTCAAGTCTTCCTCTATAAGGGGATTGATGTTCTGAGTGATAGTATTAGAAACATCCTTTATCATTACAGTATCACTTTCTATATTTACCATATGTTGTGGATTGGCACTTGACACTAGTGTATCTGATACACTTTATTCTATTTACTACTCATCCTCAATTGGTGATTTTGTATCTTCATATGCTTTAGTGCCTTCCACTTGTGTAACTATCTTAGTGTTGACTATGATTACCTCAGTTACCTACTATTTCTCTTCTTTCTCCTCATCTACCTCAATATGTGCGTACATGATTTCCTCAGGTGTTGTCAAACCATATAATGATTTCCAAATCAAACTAGTCTTTTGCTCAACATCCTCAACATTATTATGCAATATGTTGAATACGCTATATTTAGGTGTAAATTTTCTTACATGTTTCTTTATTTCCTTAGATATTGTCACCCTATCCAGTTCTAACATCACTTGGGAAAGTGTAGTCTCTCTAATTTCTCTTTCTATTATGAAACTATATTGCCACTTCTGCTCAACTCTATCAGATAATTCCTATGTTAGAGAGTTGGCAATCTCAATTGGAGTTTGTTTGAATGTTTCCATCATGGCATATATTGAATCCTCTACTTGGTCCATCTCAAGTTTTCCAAGTTTATAAAATTTAATCTGTGTGGGACAAGATAAATTGACATTATTCCTTATGTTATCACATATATTATCTAAATCTAAAGAAAGATGATGACTTACCACTTGAAAGTGGTTTTTATCATTAAATTTTTTCCTCTCTTAACCAAATTCAGCTAGAGCTATGTATTTTCTACTTGGTCTCTTCTTAGGCTCCTCTTCCTTGCTAGCTAATTTGGCCCTCTTCAATTTTGGTTTATCTATTTCTTGAGCCTTCTTGGTAGTAACCCTTGCTCTTGCTCTTGTGGAGTGAACTGTGGGCTTAGATTTTGAAACTTTCCTTGGTTTTCTATCTATTGGGGTCTTAGTTTTCCTCTTTTTTTTCTCAAGTGCTTCATTGGCTTCTTCCTTAGAACCTTCTTCAATGTCTACTTCTTCTACTTTATCTTCTCCTTAACCTTGAGTTAAGGACAGAGTTGCTTGAGTAGGTCTATCTTCTTCTTCTTCTTCACCATCATCTTCTTCTACATCATCATCTGCTCCTTCACCAAATTTCTCTTTAAGTTTCTTCATAATATTATTTTTCTTTCTTATGATTGAGTTAGTCTTCAAATCCTTTATTATCTTAGATTGAGCCATGTCATAGTTTCCAAAGGTGGTATCCTTAGCATCTACATCTTCTACAAATAGTGTTTTTTTTTCTACAAAGGCTTCATAAACATTGATTTCATAGCCTAGTGGTCTTAGCCACCTCACCCCTAGAACAACAACTTGAACATAAGTAAAATTAGTTTCAACTAAAAAGAAAACAGCATTGAAATCTTTTTCAACTAGGGAAACTAAAATCTTGAGTCTCTTCTTCATTGATTGCTTCAAGTCTTCAAAATAGTTGGTCATAACTTACACAAAATTGTTCCCTAGTTGCTCAATAAATTCACCTATCTACAGTACAATAGATCTATTTTTTTTCCAAGAAACTTTTTAAAAATTAGGGGATGTATTCTATAAATAAAAGTATATACATAAAAGAATTGAACCAAATTTATGTTGTGCACTTTTGGTCTTCCTTGTTACTCTCAAATTTTTTGACAACTATTGCATCTACAACTCGGCAAGGTCATATCTACAATCTTTCTTAACTATCTTATAGTCCATTTCAATGACAATACATGGTACACTATTGAACCTACTAGATTGATAGAATTTATGTGCTATTATCCTCACTAAAAAAGTAATTAGAGGATCTAAGATAGTATCAATTGTCATGCCCTGTTTATTCCACACTACCCCTATACTCTTCTCAATGACCTCTTTACATTCACTCCTCATGGTTTTAGGTCGATCAAGTGTTAGATACCTAGTCACTCTATGTACAATCTTCTTTGTGATTTTCACTGGTCCATTATCCAACCATATATAATTATCATGAATTCTATTTAGAACTATCTTAATCTATTCAACCTTGAAAACATTTGGAAAATCTAGGGCATGGGTTAACCCTTTTGATTCTACAATTTTAATTTCATCTCTTAACACTCCATTTTTACACAATTTTGTATAGTTTTCCTTAATCTCCATGTCTCCTATCCTACCCACGTTTCATGTGTAGCAAAATTCTAAATCTTGAATCATAAAAAATAGAGGTGGTATCATTGAAAATGCACTAGATGGATCTTGCTTATAAGAAAGATCAAGAATGATGCTAAAATTAGGTTGTCTGATCTCATTCCTTGTCAATTGCACATTCAAAACTTCTTTACCATATTTAACCTTAGCAGTTGATGAACTAGATGCCATTTTGTAAACTAGGGTTTGCAAAAATTTAAATTATGTAGCTTGGCACATGATAAATACCTTTGAAAATCTATTGTGATGGTGTCGAGTGACTATTGAATCCTACTAGAAAACACTTGGAATTATATTTTCAATTTTCCTTTCACTCTTCTTCCTCTCCTTCAAATTTGAATGATGTCAAATGAGTAGAAATTGATCATATAGATATTAAAAGCTTGCATTTAATGCTAAGTGCTTACACAACTATAAGCTTGGCTTCAATAGAGATTTTGACTCACATAGCCTCCATGAAGTTTCCTTTGCTACTCAGTAACCACTACAACCTTGATCAACAATATAATTAATAATAGCTTAGCATCAAGTAATATTTCACTCAGTAACCATAGTGAAACTTTTCATGCTCAGTCGTAACATGAAAACTAACAAAATTTAAAGATTTCTTCTAGATTATTAACAATGCTTTGCAACTTTTGTCATGCAAATATAATCTATTTATAACTAATTCCTTGGAATTGATGTATATTATATCTTTTAAATATCAATCCTATGCATACCTCATGATTGCTTAATTGGAGATGGTCTAATCACCTAACCCATTGGGTTAAGTGATCACACCTAAACTTGATGTGCTACAATATTCCTTTCTCTTCTATGTCTCACTCATCTCATTTCTAAAATTCTCAATATCTATCTTTCCTTTTCCTTTGTTAAACTCATTGCTCGGTGCCTTTGACGTTTTTGGGCAATTCCTTCTTATATGACTAGTCTTTAAACAACTAAAACATGTGATTTGGCTCAACAATCTATTGTAGTCACTTCTAAAATTTGTTCTTATACAATTTTCAACAACATGTCCATACTCTTGATAGTACTGAAAACTATACCTACTATTATAATCCCAATTATAAGAGTTGTCATTGTGTTTTACCTTTCTCTACTTGTTTGATGACCATTTAGGCTTGGATCTACACTCATATGCTCTATGTCCATACTTCGGAAAGTTATAGAAATATCCTTCAAATATTTGTGTGCTTATGGTCTTGGTTCTACATTCATGTGCCTAATAACCTTATTTGTTGCATTTGTGGGAATGACCCATGAACTTCTTGTAGGATTATGATTCATAGTCTTTCTCTTGAAAACATTAAGAGTATGACCTGTCATACAACAATTATGACAAGTAGGTTTGGAGTTCTTACCTTTGTTACTTTTTTCTTTAGTAATTTTGTATGATTTTCCTTCTTTAGTGCAACTGTAACCCAATCTAGAAGTATCATTTTTGGATCTAGGGGATGTCATCAATTGTTCAAAGAACTTGATAGCTTCACTAGGTCTATTGAAACTTTTAGCAAACTCTTTTTCTATTTTCAAATCATTTCTCAATTGTTCATTCTACAAATTCAGTGTTGTGATCTCAGTATCCTTTACATTTAGTTCATGATTTGCAATCATCATTTGACTCAAAGTTTCCAATAGAATGTTAGCAATCCTACTTACCTTTTATGTTTTGTCTTTTAGTCTATTTGTCAAAATCCTTTTGTCATCTTCAATCTTTACTTTTTCCTCCTAAGCTTTGTTTTTTTCCTCGGTCACCTCACATAGTAATACTAATTGGACTTCTTGTTCTCTCTTGAGATTTTAGACCACTTCAATTATGGTTCCATTTTTTCCATTAGATTCTCTCTTGAGATTTTAGACCACTTCAATTATGGGTCCATTTTTTCGATTAGATTTGCAACTGCTTCATCAAATTCATTAGTTTTTCCATTTACAAATAATTTAGTAGTGTCAATTTCTTTGTATTGTATATCATTATCTTCAATAGCTATTTCTTTTCTTCCTTTCAATGATCTCTTTAACTCATCTCTTTCTTCTTTCAATTGATGTAGGGCAAGTTGTATTTTAATCTTCTGGTTCAAAATAGTCTTTCCAAACTTGTATACTTCCATTTCAAAGATCTTTCCACAAATTTGCAAAGCTTTACTTTCTAGAGAGCTAAGCTCTAATAACAATTGTTGGAAATACAATAGGGAACCAAACTTTTAGAGGGGTAGGAGGCATGAATCAACACTTAAAAACTTTCAACCTCAAAAACTATTCACTACACATCCATCTAACAATTTATGCATATAAACTAAAATAACAAATTAAGCATATACATCCATAGCATGAAAGTAAAATATTCAACACATGTATGACACATGATATTTGGTTACCCAAAAACCCTCCAAGGAGAAGGTAAAATTGGGGTGGGGATAACACCCACAAATCTTAACTACTGCACAAATAAAGTGTATCCAATGAAGGTTACAATATTTTAATCATGAGACATGATCTACCCTATGAAAGGTATGCCCTATTAAAGACTTACAAGATTTTTACTATTGGAAATATATATGATAGGATATGTTACTAAGAGGGGAGGGGTGAATATGAAAATAATAAAACTTAATCCTTATTTACTAGTTAATCCTTCATGTGTATTCTAATGTAATTGCATCCATGAAAAACTAAAATTACTAAAACATTCATAACACTTTGACACACAATATGGTGACCCAAAAACCTTCCAAATAGAAACTAAAACTAGGATGGGTATGATACCTACAAGCTTTAGTACTATAGTATAAAGTTTTTCTATTAAGGATTACAATGATCACTTCTAATGATCTGCCTTTTAGGAGCAATAAGGACTATTAGATCCACCTTGTAAAAGGATATACAAACATACAATGAAGTATGCACTCGATAAAGAGATTTACAAAAGACTGTTTAGTCTACCTTGTTAAAGGATTTAATTGTTCTAGCTATTATGATGAACTAATGGCTGATCTTTGATCTGCAACTATGATTTTCTGAATGTGATACCTTTGAGTGTAATGATCACCTTGTTGTGATAGAAAAATATTTGTTGCTCCTTATATTTCTTGTAGCCTTTTACTTCTCACTTCTACTTCTTTTTATTTGTATGTATATTTATTTTGGATGTGATATAATACATTACACACATGTCAATCCAATTTACAAATACAAGTTTACACAAAATACACAAAGTTGGGCCAACTATAGGAACCTGGTTTCTAAAGACTAACTCGGTCAGGTTTTGATACTTGATATCCACTATCAATGCTCAACATCATCATATACTTGGTACATGTATAATCTTCATCTAGATTAATCACTTTCAAGTACTCTAAACTTGGTCTACACTAGTGACTTAGTGAATACTACAAAACTCAACATATAAACTAAATCACTTGATTCACACTGTATAGCTTAGTCAATGCTATCACTATGAGCTCAATATAAACTAAATCACTTGGTTAAAATTATGTATCTTGATCAATACTAGATTCATATTACTAAATATATGAACTTTATAAGCACTACACAACTAGGTTTTCACTAAGGAACTCAATAAACACTAACAAGCTTGATTTACACTGATAATCACCAACCTGGTAGAAACTACTTAGTGCAAATTCAATAATGTTCCTTGAACTCAGTAGTAATTGTATAACTAGGTAGAGTCTAAATTACATAGTTAACACTATCAATTATACAATAACTCTCCCATACATATATATACGATATACTTTAAATCTTCTCCCCAATTTACAATATACATCTTTTCATCCTTTACACTATATTATATATATATATATTTTCTCCCCCTTTTTGACATAAATGCCAAAGGTGTATTCTATACAATAATGCCAAAATGTGACAAGATATCAAAAAGTATCTCAAGAATTTGTGTCATTGACTTGTCCTAGTTTTCTTGAAACACCTTACTTGTGTGCAATGCAATCTAAAGTTCAGTTGATAATTCTATCATGTGGTTAGCAATGAAGAAGTTGTTATCATGGATGAGGGTTTTAATAGCATGTGTAATATGTTTTTGTAATGCATCCATGTTTAGGAGAACCATTCCTTGTATTTCTACCAGTGTAGCTCTTATCCTAGCTTCTTGTCTTAGTAATTTTGCTTGCATATTAGTTAGAAATTTGATCTTTGTATAGTGAGCATAACTATATCTTGGGTTAGGTGAAAAATTTTGTGCACTTTCCTTCAAATCTTCATCAATCTTAGAGAGTTTTCCTTTAATTTCCTGAGTAAAAATTGATGTGTCGTAGACTTTACCAAATAAAGAAGTCACATTGTTGCAAGAGGATTCCAGTGAGCCTAGAATAGTAGATAGGTCTACTTGGTATAAGGCAATCTTGTGTGCAATAAGCTCCGATACATTATTTTCAAAAAAATTCTTTGTTTTTTGCAACAATTTCTCTTGTCCATTCAAATATTCATTAAATTTCTAGATTACTTCTACTAATTGTGCCAAAATTGGTTGAGAAGTGTCAAACTTAGTGTTGAGTACCTCTGCAAGAATGTTCTTTGCATCTTCAAGAACTTGAAATTATTTATTTATTTTCCCTCTAAGCCTCTAGTACTTAGATTTCTTCTATGGTAGCTATCCTACAATGTGCATTTGATTAGTATTTATATTGGAGATATCCTAATTTAGGATAACTATCTCCTCATCAATATCAATCTCTTCTTCCTTTTCTTTACCTTTAAAAACTTATGTACTTAGTTGAGACTTGGTCTCAACTATCCTTGTACTTATTATTTGCATGCTTGGAATAGAAAGAATGGTAGAAATAGAAGGAATGGTAGAAAAAGTAGATACTACACTTATTGAAGAAATACCTTATGTAACCAACATTCATGGAGGAGAAAGTACTGAATACCTAGTAGATGAAGTGTCGGTCGCTTTTATCAGTGAAGCACTGAGCTAAATAGGTGTAAATATTGATTTAGTGATTGAACTTACAATGTTTGACACAACCAATTCAATAGTACATTTCTCTAAGCTTGATGTCTTCAATGATTTTCTCAATGAATGAGGAAGTGAGGCTATGGTTGTTACTACATTCTTCTTAGGGTCTGTCTCCTCAATGTTCTAAAACTTAGCGAGAAATTTCTTAGTAGCTCCCTATTCCTATTTCTCATCATCTATATTGTCATAATTTGTTTCTTCTCCATCATTATTTCCTTCTTCTTCCTAATCATCTTCACCATTTTCATCCTTATCATTAACATAAACCATAAAATTACTTTTCTTATGAAGATTAAAAATGCCTTTCCAAGTGTTGTTGGCATTCCTTACTACATTTTCAATGTCATTAGTCAATATAAAGAAAGTGTTAAATTTCAAGGTAAGTTTCTCTTCATTCTTCTTGATGGACTCGTTAAATTCTTTATCACTCTAGTTCAACCTAAGTTTCCTTAGGGTTTCCTCATATATGTCTTTAACAATTTTCATAACATGTTCCCATCTTGGCTTGATTTTCTCCATTAAATCACTAGGAATATATTGTCCAAGTTGGTTAGTAGAATATTTCCATTTACCCATCTTAGACATAAATATGTCTTCAACTTGCTTCTTCTCTTCTATAGTTCTTATCTCATATCTTAATGATTTTAAATTTTCCATGCTAGCTCTTGAATCAATTTCTTTCAACTTTTCTTAGAAAGTGGGTGGTGGGAATTTGAAGATCAAATCTCCTCCTTCTTTACCAAGTTTCTTTCTAGATGCCCTCCTTGTAAATATTGTAGTGGATGGTTTGGTAGGTTTGGTTATAATAACCTTACCTTTCTTCATTTCTTCCATGTCATCTCCTTTTCCTTCTGTCAACAAGAGAGTGGAGCTGGATTGTTTCAATTTAGCTATCCTTATCTTCCCTTTGTTGACCACCTAAGGGAGCTTTATCTCTAATTCTATTCTTGCTTTAGCTTCATCATATGTCCCAAAATATGTAGACTTTGTATTAATAGGTTCATTTAACAATGTTTCAATGATGTCCCTAGTTTCATCAATATTAACCTCATAACCTAGACACTTGACCCATATAATTCTTAGTTTTACTACTTGTATATATGCTTATTTTTATTACGATACAATAAATTGCATATATACCAATTCAATTTAAAAAATCCACAAAGTTGGCTACAATACAAGTTTACACAAAATACACAAAGTCAACTCAACTATAGGAACTTGGTTTCTGAAGACTAACTTAGTAGGGTTTTGATAGTTGGCATCCAGTGTCAATGCTTGACATTGTCATGCACTTGGTACACATAGAAGCTTGGTCCATACTAATCACTTTCAAGTAGTATGAAGTTGATCCACACCAGTGACTCTGTCAATACTATGAAACTCATTTTATAAATTGAATCACATGATTCACAGTACATAGCTTGGTCAATGCTATCACTATGAGGTCAGTATAAAATGAATCACATAGTTGACACTATGTGGCTTGGTCAACACTAGATTTGTATTACTAAAGATACAAAAACAATAAGCACTACATAAGTCAGTTTGCACTAAGGAACTTGGTAAACACTAAGAAGCTTAGTTTACAAGGATAATCACCAACCTGGTAGAAATTACTTAGTGCAAAATGAATACTATTCCTTGAACTCAATAATAATTGTAGAACATGGTAGAGTCTAAATTACATGGTTAACATTGTTAATTGTACAATAATCTTGGTAAATACTTACTAAATAAATAAGTTTATGTGTGTCACTAATCAACAGGCTTGACTTTAATGTCAAAATTCTACATCTTACCTTGTTATAGGATTTAAAGACCCTGCTAAAACTTGTAAGGTGTAATGCCCTGTCAAGGGATCCAAAAGAATTAACCTAGAGTTTCACTAAGTTTGGTAGCTTTTTTTTTTTTGAAACATGAAAGTTAAACCATTCACATCATACACACAATAGCGGAAGCAATAACAACAATTCTACTAAAAGTGTACATAAACATACATAGCAGCTTACATTCTTTAAGGATCCCTAAATGTTGAATGACATTAAGATTAACTATTGTTGATTCCATCTAATACCACGTCCACATGAAATAATAATGAAAAGTCTAACATTCTTAAAACAATATAATATGGTTCCAAATGTCCCTTAATAAATTACATTTTGGAATGCTCAATCATCCACTGTACATGCCACAAGGTATGAAAGGCATAAAAGAATATACATGTGTGAAAATAAAGTACATCATCCTATTTTAATCCATGATGCAAGTGCAATAAAGTAAATGAAACCAAATACCATACATGGTACATCATCATAGAAGATATAAACATCCATCATAAAGTATAAACATACATCACAAACACAACTAACTAAGTGCATGGTTCCCCCCAACCATAAATAGCATCATTAGACCATCATGGGCCCTAGCCATCCCTTTATGCCTAACATCCCAAATCACTAAAGAGATTATTGGTATTATCATAGTAGGAATGCCACTCCTAAAACATATTACATCATATGCAAAAAGAAACCTAATCATGCAAATTAAGGCATAAGATAACATCATCTATCATATGCTAATCATCAATATAAAAATACATGTCCATCATCATAATCCAAGAATAAAATTAAGATAGATGCCACAAAGAATGCATCGGCCACAGTATCTCAGATGGATCTCAAATGGTAAGAGTGAAAAAGCACAACCACCTGACCGCGTGGAACCTAAATGGCCCACTCCCACCACACTAAGGAGATAATCTCAATCCAAATAGGTTATCAAATCACATAACACAAATACTCTCTAAGTCCAAGAATCCTAAACATATACTAACTCAAAGGTTCCAACACAAATCGACATCTAATCCCAGAGGCACAACAAAGACATGTAGGAAACCTACTATGTAAGTGAGAAAGTGTCATCGCATGGATCATGCTAGAGTTACCCTAGTAGTCTCTCTATAGACCCCGACCCCTCGTGATCCCTATGTGGCGACTAGTATCCTCTCATACTAATGAGGCATACTACAAAATGCAAAGTCACAACCAAGCATTCTCTCTACTCCCATCCTAGTCTGTACTAGCACTCGAGGCATGGACGAGAACAAGAAATTATCTTATTAGGTTCATTTAAGTTAGTATTAGGTGGAATGTTTTCACTTATTAAACAACTTACAATGAGTTACCCTAGCAGCCTCTTATGGCCCCAGCCCCCATTGCAAGTCACTTCCCAATACTACAAGTAGATAACCTACACCAGGCTGATGGAATCATTAATCAAAAAATCACCATAGTCCTATAAAAGATAATCCACAATAAGAACATCAAATCTGCATGAGCAACTGAAAAGAATCCATTGATAATCATGACCACAACAGTATTCTATTGGCAACTAAAGGTATCAATAATAATCATAATATCCATTGGTTCTCAACAAGCAACCAAAAAGGCATCTCAAAACAACTAATAATGATAGAAGACTCCAAAATGGTCAAGTCTTACATGTCACATCATGAAATCATCAAGATCAAATAAACACTTCAATCTCATGAAGGTGATTGGAAAGTAATCCAAATACAACTAATCAATAACTTATAAATGGTTGCATAAATCATAGCTTACACAAGAAGACTGGAAGCAATATCAATCAATAAACTACACACACCATAGAGCATGCCATCACATAACCATGGTTGGGTTTAAAAAGATCGAGATAAAAGACATTAGCATGACATCACAAATCATAACCCCCGAGCCTCTAGTAGACGTCCTATAACTGTTCAACCAACTAGTCAACCCAAACCCAAAATAGGAAGCATAGAGAAAACACAAAATGCAAGAACATGTTTTGGTTTATTAAAATCACATAGTCGAATTAAATATGGAGTTTCAATTTTTGTTCCAGATTTAGATATCAAGTCAAGGAAACTTTTCTATGTTTTTTCTAACCCATGTATTTGTTTTGATAGGTCAAAGTTTTCCTCCATAACTCTTTAAAACAATTCACTAAAAATATTCTAAGGATATATTAATTTTTTAAATTTATTTTTCTTTAAAAATAACCCCCATCATATTTAAATAGAAAATTTAATATAAGTTTTCCTCTTATTATTACTATCCAAATGATTTAAAACTTTAATTAGCCATTATTCATTAAATAATTAACTTTTAATTAATTATTTAAATTAGTATATATATATATTACAATTAACAATGATTATTAATCATATTATAAATAAGTTTAAAAAAAAAAAACCAAATTAAAAATCAAATTAAAAAAAACTTGTGTTTCTTTTAAAAGGATGCCCCCTTTAAAGAGTAGGTCGTGCCGCCCTACCTGCCATCTTAGGGCCTGCGACAGCTATCACAGTACCTGCGACTATAGGTATGGTGTCGTCAGCCAACCAAAGGTGAGTGCAGGGGTAAGGGGGTCAGTATAACTTGCCCCTCCCATAATTTTTAATTTTAATTTTTTAAACAATGTTTTCCATTCGTAGGTACACTACAATTCGCAGGTACCTACATATTTATTTCTTCTGCCATCAAATGAGGTCATTGGGGTACGGGTCCATCCCTCCCAAATATTTAATTAATTTTTTTTTATAAAAACATATAACCTCCTTTAAAATTTAATTTTCAGAATTGCACAGCCAATTTTAAGGGATTTATATATATTCATATTTAGATCAAGCTCAAATCTGAGATATGAATATAGTGTGCCCACACCCCCCCCTTATTAAAATTTATCTATTTATTCCTTCTAATAGATTTGTTCATAAGTATTTAAACTCTTGTCTCTTAGATTCCTTAGATCTATGCATGTGGGGGTTTTTCATACAGAAATTTAAATATTCATCACAAGATTGCATATAACTAGAGCATTCACGCATAGAATCCTCAGAAAGTATTCAAAAAACATGAAGAAGATAGGAAGTGGAAGAAGAAAAAATAAAATAAGCAGAATCACAAGTGTCTACCTGGACACTGATGCTAATTCACTTCTCCTCATAATCTGCAGAGCAAGCTCCCTCCTTCTCCAATGTTCACGGATCCACCCAAAAATGCTCCCTGAGCTTCTAGGAGTGCCTAGATATAAAGAACTCTTGAGAAGCACCTAGAATGTCTGTAGAAGCAACTAGAATACAAGATAAGTGTTGACAACTAAGCACAAGCCTATTCGAACCTTCTAGATGAGTCACAAGGTTGTAGACACCATGTGCTTAATTTTTGTGCTAACTCCTGTGTTGTAGACATATGTGCATTCAAGAAGTGCGCTTACTCCTAGATAGACTTATAACTTTTATTTTAATTCATTTATGATTTATTTATTTATTATTATTTATTTATTATTTTATTATTATTATTTATTATTTTGATTTTTATCATTAATTTTAATTTCTTTTATTTAATCCTTTTACTCAATTAATTCCCATTTACATAATGAAAATAAAAATATCAAAATATGATAACATTATATTAATTTTTCCAAAATAATTAAATCTTCTAATTTTTAGACTTAATTAATAGAAAATTTACCAAAGACCTCCAAAATAAAATATGAAAACCCATCATAAAATAATCCATACAAAATCAGTCTAAGGGGTTAAAATCACGAATTACATCATCTGATGCATTCAAAAGGTAAAACATCTCAAATACTTGTCCTACCTTTCTAGGAAAAATGGTTTAAGGGTTTAGGATTTGGACTTGAGAATTTATCTTCCCTCTCTTACTAGTGGGATAGTGCAATAGGGTGTGCTCATCTTGGCAATTTAGGGAATTCGATACCTGGTACTTGCAACTTACACAAAAACTATGTATGTACATACAATATATATATATATATATATATATATATATATATATATATGCATGCTAAGCTAGATAGGAAATGATAAGAAGTGGTGCATCGTGTAGATCCTGACTAGCAGGTGACTATGACTCCCTTCCTTAACCACATCAGAAATGCCAAACATATGGAGAAACAAACACACACACACACACCATACACATGCAAGTATGGGGTAAGTATCCATAAGAAAACACATGTGATAATAAACCATCTAACTAAACATCATAAGAAAATGAGAATAATGTAATAATCAACATGCATACATGAAATGTAGAGTCTAAGTAATCAAATCATATATCAATTGAATCCATAGCACAATATCTAATAGTCTCAAAACAATGCTACTAACCATCAACATAAAACTGGCCTAACAGAGTTCAACAATGATAGCAACAACGTATCTAGAAAAATGTAAATGAGGGCAGGCACTACATCCACCCCCCGTTATAGGATTAGGCTTACTTTTGGAAGCCTACAAACAAGTAGGGATATAAATCCTATAATCTAGCTGCATCCTCCCATGTAGCTGAAGAGTCATAAGTAGGGTCCCACTAGATGCTTACCCGCTCTATGGTTTGACCCCTGAGGGTCAACTCCCGTTGCTCCAAAATATGAACCAGCTCCAAATCTAGCTACCCATCCTCTACCTACAATGCATTCCAATAAAGAACATGTTCTACATCAGGGATATACTGCCTAAGTACTGAAACATGGAAAACATCGTGAATGTAAGCTAGGTTTGGCAGTAAAGCAAGGTGACAAGAAACTGGGCCAATCCTCTCAAGAATCTCGAATGGTCCCACAAAGCAAGGTGCTAGCTTCAAATCCTTTCTGTATCAAATCAGACTCTTCCAGAGATGCACTCTCAAGAAAACCCTATCTCCCACAACAAACTACTTATCTATCCTATGTGCATCAGCATACTTTTTTTGTCTATCCTATGTCGTAGTCAAGTGCTCATGGATATGCACTACCTGTTGCTCCATATCATGAAGCATGTCAGGAACCAATAGGATGTGATCCTCAAGACTATCCCAACTCAAGGGTGATTGACAAGGATGTCCATATAAAGCCTGAAATGGTGCCATGCCAATAGAACTATGATACCCATTGCTACAAGCAAACTCCACTAGGTAGAGATAGTCCTCCCAATGTGTCTGCCTATCCATCACATACATCCTTAACATATCTTCTAGAACCTGATTCACTCTCTCTGTTTGACCATCTATCTTTGGATTATATGCCAAACTAAAATTCAATTGTGCTCCAAGCTGATGCAGTAGCAATGTCTAGAATGCAGATGTGAATACAAGATCCCTATCTGAAATGATCTTTTGAGGAATACCATGTAGTCTCACAATGTCACACATGAAGATATTAGCTACAAAAGATGCCATGTAGGAAGACCTGATTGGTGAAAAATGTGCCACCTTATTCAACCAATCAACAGTGACCATGATAGCATCATGAGGATGAGCAGTCATACGTAATCCTACTATGAAGTCCATAGAGATGATGTCCCATTTCCATGATGGAATGAGATTTTGTTGCAAGAGTTCTGTCAGATGCTAGTGTTCTTCCTTGATTCTCTGACACTCTAGACACCTAGCCACAAAATCAGCAATGTCACGCTTCATCCCAAACCAATAGAATAAACATCACAAATCACCATGCATCTTCTTGATACCTAGATGTGCCAAGTAAGGTGCAGGATGGGCTTCTACTAGGATCAAAGTGTGAAGCTCATCTAGTAGTGGCACATAAATCCTTCTTGAATGTCTCAAAAGACCATCTGACTCTAGGACATAGACTAAAAACTTACCTTCCAAAGGTCTTCCTGAATCTATTTCTTTGCACACCTCCTGGTACCAAGAATATGTAGGAAGTGCCTAAGAATCTGACTCCTCAAATCAACACTAAGAGTCATAGATGATATCACATGTCTCCTATGACTCAAATCATTTGTCACCACATTCTCCTTTCCTTGAATGTACTTTACCACAAATTCATACTCACATAGAAATTCCATCCATCACCTCTAGCGAACATTTAGATTAGGCTGCATGAAAATGCACTGAAGACTATGATGATCACTATGTAATTTGAATCTATGCCCCAACAAGAAATGTCTCAACCTTGTCAAACCATTAACTACTACTGCTAACTCAAGACCATGCATAGGATAATTCAGCTTGTGATCCTTGAGCTTGCGTGATTCATATGCAATCACCCATCCATTCTACATCAAAACTACTCCAATCCCTTTGAGGGAAGCATTTGTACATAACATGAAATCACCTTCCAGATCAGGTACTACTAAGATCAGTGCACTAGTCAAAAGCTCCTTAAGCTTCCAAAATGCTTCCTCACATTTCTTGGTCCATATAAACTTCTTTCCTTTCCTCTAAAGGGAAGTGATAGGATGTGCTATTCTGGAGAAGTTTTGGACAAATCTGTGATAATAACCAGCTAGACCCAAGAAGCTATGAACCTTTGACACATTAGTTGGTGTAGGCCAATCTACTATTTCCTGCATCTTTGTAGGGTCTATAGAAATACCATCACCTGATATGATGTGCCCTAAATACTAAATCTCTGATTTGAAGAATTCACACTTAGCCACATTGGCATAAAGTTGATTGTCTCTCAAGCATTGTAAAACCAATCACAAGTGTTCCTCATGCTCCTTCTGAGACTTAGAATATATCAATACATCATCAAGGAACACAAGTATAAATTGGTAAAGATAAAATCAAAACACCCCATTCATCAAACTCGTGAAAACTAATGGAGCATTTGCCAGCGCAAAACGTACCACTATGAACTCATAGTGCTCATAGCAAGTTTGGAAGGCGGTCTTCTGAATGTCAGCTTCCTTAATGAAAAGTTGGTGGCATCATAACTTAAGTTCGATCTTGAAGAATACTATAGCTCCCTTGATCTGATCAAATAAGTCATTGATCCTTGGTAGAGGATACATGTTCTTTATTGTCACCTTATTCAACTATCTATAATCAGTATAAAGGCACAAAGAACCATCTTTCTTTTTCACAAAGAGCATTGGAGCTCCCCATGGTCACACACTAGATTGAATGCTCCCTTTAGCTAAAAGTTCCTCTAGCTGAAGACACAACTCACCCAATTCCTATGTAGTCATATGATAAGGAGCTTTAGATATAGGCTCCACTCCTAGAATAAGATCAATGCTGAAATTGATGTCCCTTTTTGGGGGCATATCCAAAATTTCACTCGAAAAAACATCTACATACTCCTAAAAAATTGGGTGATTTAAAGTCTTCCTCATAGAATCTTCCTCATCTAGCTCATTTACCATAACCACAAATATCTAACATCCCTTACCAAAACTTTGCTTCAATTGCATAAGAGAAATCATCCATAGAGATATAGGCCTTGGTTTTCCAATAATCTTCACATCATTCCCTTGATCATCCTGACACATAATAATCTTCTTCCTACAATTTATACTAGCTCTATGAGAACCATGCCAATCCATTCCTAAAACCACATTGTAAGAACCAAGAGGTATAATCTAAAGGTTGACTACAGTATCAAATCCTCCTATGCTAAGCCCACACTTATGAACTATGGAATCTGTGGAGACCTTAATGCTTCAGGCTAGTTCCACTTGCCAACCATGATCTTGCTTTACTGCATCTAGCTTGCACTTAGCAACTAGAGATGGAGAATAAAAGAATCTGTAGCACCTAAATAAAACAACACCAAAAGAGGTGTACCTCGAATAGCTCTTGTTGTTTCAACCATTGTCCCCTGATGATCTTCCTGATGGTGATCTATCACTACAAACACTCTATGAGCTCTACTTGCATCTCAAACTATAGGCTCTGATGCTAATCATGGACATGATGTAGGTGATCAAGAATGGTTTGTATCATCTGTCTCAAGTTAACCTCCTCAGACTTAGCTTGGTCCCCTCTAAGGTTCTCTTCTTGTTTCTTACTAACATGCTATCCCCCACTCTCTTCTTGAGCAGGCCCTCTACAGACAAGCTCATGGACACTGATAGCTCTACCACATCCATGGCCTCTTCCATGGCCTCTACCATGGCCTCTAATAGAAGACCTTGTCCTAGATACCATCCTACAACAATATTCAAGATGCAAAATACTATTACAACCATAATGCATGGTACTATATAACATAAAAGGCACATGTTTTGCAAATAGACCAAGTTAAATTTTAGTTTTGCCTATGTCTATGTTTAAGTAGAATTTTTAGTTTTGAAAGCTAAATGTTGCATATGCAAGTAATAGTTTAAGTTCTATCCTAGTTCATCGAGTCTCAAATTCCAATTTGAAAACGATACACATGATAGTTCAAAGTCCTTATTTTGTTCCAATATATCTAGAGCTCCCAATGTAGAAACTTGGGCTCTGATACAAAATGTAATGCCCTACCAAGGGATCCAAAAGAATTAACCTAGAGTTTCACTAAGTTGGGTAGCATTTTTATTTTTATTTTGAAACATGAAAGTTAAACCATTCACATCATACACACAGTAGCTGAAGCAATAACAACAATTCAACTAAAAGTGTACATAAACACACATAACAGGTTACATTCTTTAAGGATCACTTAATGTTGAATGACATTAAGATTAACTATTATTGATTCCATCTAATACCACATCCACATAAAATAATAATGAAAAGTCTAACATTCTTAAAACAATATACTATGGTTCCAAATGTCCCTTAATAAATTAAATTTTGGAATGCTCAATCATCCACTGTACATGCCACAGGGTATGAAATGCATAAAATAATATACATGTGTGAAAATAAAGTACATCATCCTATTTTAATCCATGATGCAAGTTCAATAAAGTAAATGAAACCAAATACCATAAATGATACATCATCATAGAAGATATAAACATCCATCATAAAGTATAACCATACATCAAAAACACAACTAACTAAGTGCATGATTCCTCCCAACCATAAATAGGATCATTAGACCATCGTGGACCCTAGCCACTCCTAAAACATACTACCTCATATGCAGAAAGAAATCTAATATGTTACAACATATGCATAAGAAATCTAATCATGCAAATTGAGACATAAGATAACATCATCTATCATATGCTAATCATCAATATAAGGATACATGTCCATCATCATAATCCAACAATAGAATGAAGATAGATACCACAAAGAATGCATCAGCCATGGTGTCTCAGATGGATGTCAAATGGTAAGAGTGATAAAGCACTACCACATGACTGCATGGAACCTAAATGGCCCACTCCCACTTTGCTGAGGAGATAATCTCAAGTCCCAAATAGGTTATCAAATCACATAACAAAAATACTCTCTAAGTCCAAGAATCCTAAAAGTATACTAACTCAAAGGTTCCAACACAAATCGACATCTAATCCAAAATGCACAATAAAGACATGTAGGAAACCTACTATGTAAGTGGGAAAGTGTCACCGCATAGATCATGCTAGAGTTACCCTAGTAGTCTCTCTATAGACCCTAGCCCCCTTGTGATCCCTATTCAGCCACTAGTATCCTCTCATACTGATGAGGCATACTATAAAATGCAAGGTTGCAACCAAGCATTCTCTCTACTCCCATCCTAGTCTGTACTAGCACTCCAAGCATGGGTGAGAACAAGAAATTATCTTATTACATTCATTTAAGTTAGTATTAGGGGTAATTTTTTCACTTATTTAACAACTTACAATGAGTTACGCTAGTAGCCTCTCAGGGCCCCGACCCCCATTGCAAGCCACTTCCCAATACTACAAGTAGATAACCTACCCTAGGCTCATGGAATCATGAATCAAAAAATCACCACAGTCCTATACAAGTGACTAGAAAAAAATACCTAAAGATAATCCACAATAAGAACATCAAATCTCCATGATCAACTAAAAAGCATCCATTCATGATCATGACCACAACAATTTTCTATTGGAAACTGAAGGTATCAATGATAATCACAATATCCATTAGTTCTCAACAAACAAATAATACTGACTGAAGACTCCAAAATGATCAAGTCTTACATGTCACATCATGACATCATCAAGATCAGATAAACACTTCAATCTCATCAAGGCAACTAGAAAGTAATCTAAATACAACTAATCGATAACTTATAAATGGTTACATAAATCACAGCTTACACAAGAAGACTAGAAGCAATATCAATTAGTAAACCACACACACCATAGAGCATGCCATCACATAACCATGATTGGGTTTAAAAAGATCGAGATCAAAAGACATCAGCATGACATCACAAATTATAACCCCCAAGCCTCTGGTAGACATCCTATAACTAGTCAACCAACTAGTCAACCCAAACCCAAAATAGGAAGGATAGAGAAAACAAAAAATGCAAGAACATGTTTTGGTTCATTAAAATCACATAGTCGAATTAAATATGGAGTTCCAATTTTCATTCCAGGTTTAGATATCAAGTGAAGGAAATTTTTGTACATTTTTCCTAACCCATGTATTTGTTTTGATAGGTCAAAGTTTTCCTCCATAACTCTTTAAAAAAATTCACTAAAAATATTCTAAGGATATATTAATTTTTTTTCTGGAAAAATAACCCCCATCGTATTTCAATAGAAAATTTAATATAAGTTTTCCTCTTATTGTTACTATCTAAACGATTTAAAACTTTAATTAGCCATTATTCATTAAATAATTAAATTTTAATTGATTATCATAATTAGCATTTAATAAATTTTATTTAAAAACATATATATATATATAATTAACAATGATTATTAATCATATTATAAACAAATTTACAAAAGATAAAAAAATATAAAAGAAAAATTCAAATTCAAGTTTAAAAAAATAACATTTCTTTTAAAAGGCCATTGCCTTTAAAGAGTAGGTTATGCGGCCCTGCCTATTGTCCCAGGCCTATGATGGCTATTGTAGTACCTACAACTATAGGTACAATGTTGTTGGCTAGCCAAAGGTGAGCGTAGGGGTGACAAGGTGGGTATAACCCACCCGTACCATAAATTTAAAAAAAAATTTAAACAAAGATTTCCATTCATAGCTACACTGTGATTTGCAGGTACCTGCATATTTATTTCTTCTGCCATCACATGAGGTCACTGCAATACGGGTCTGTTCCTCACAAATATTTAATTTAATTTTTTTTTTTATAAAAACATATAAAATATTTTATATTTTAATTTACCTCAGAAAGTATTCAGAAAACATGAAGAAGATAGGTAGTGGAAGAAGCATAAATAACATAGGTAAAATCACAAGTGTCTACCTAGACATTGACGCTAATTCACTTCTCAAAATTTGCAGAGCAAGCTCCCTCCTTCTCCAACATTCATAGATCCACCCAAAAATGCTCCTCGAGCTTCTAGGAGTGCCTAAATATAAGGAACTCTCAAGAAGCACCTAGAATGTCTCTAGAAGCAACTAGAATACAAGATAAGCATTGACAACTAAGCACAAGCCTATTCCAAACTTCTAGATGAGTCACAAGGTTGTAGACACCATGTGCTTAATTTGTGCACTAACTCCTGTGTTGTAGACATGTGCATTCAAGAAGTCCGCTTACTCCTAGATAGACTTATAACTTTTATTTCAATTCATTTATGATTTTTATAAAAAATTATTTATTTATTATTTTATTATTATTATTATTTATTATTATTATTAATTTTAATTTATTTTATTTAATCCTTTCACTCAATTAATTCCCTTTTACTTAATGAAAATAAAAATATCAAAATATGATAACATTATATTAATTTTTCCAAAATAATTAAAATATTAATTAAACCTTTTAATTTTTAGACTTAATTAATAAAATATTTACCAAAGACCTCCAAAATAAAATAAGAAAACCCATCATAAAACAATCCATACAAAATCAGTCTAAGGGGTTAAAATCATGAATTACATCATTTGATGCATTTAGAAGGTAAAACATCTCAGATACTTGTCCTACCTTTCTAGGACAAATGGTTTAAGGGTTTAAGATTTGGACTTGAGAATTTATCTCCCCTCTCTTACCATTGGGATAGTGTGATAGGGTATGCTCATCTAGGCAATTTAGGGATGTCGATACCTGCAACCTGCATAAAACCCATACATGTACATAGAATATATATATATATATATATATATATATATATATATATATATATATATATATATATATATATATATATATATATGCTAAGCTAAATAGGAAATGGCAAGAAGTGGTGCATCGTGTAGATCCCGAATAGCAGGTGACTACGAATCCCTTCCTTAACCACATTAGAAATGCAAAACATAAAGAGAAACATACACAGACACTATACACATGCAAGTATGGGGTAAGTATCCATAAGAAAACACATGTGATAATAAAACATCTAACTAAACATCATCAAAAATTGAGAATAGTGTAATAATCAACATGCATACATGAAATGTAGAGTCTAAGTAATCACATCATATATCAACTGAATCCATAGCACAATATTTGATAGTCTCAAAATAATGCTACTAATCGTCAACATAAAAATGACCTAACAAAATTCAGCAATGATAGCAACAATGTATCTATAAAAATGTAAACGAGGGTAGGCACTACATAAGGAAACTTATGTGTGAAAACTACTCCCTACATTAATCCCTTAAGGAAAGTATTGTGAGAATTCCTATTAAATCTTTACAATTTTAGATTCAATATTATGTAAACAATAATATTGCAGTCAACATTAAATATAGAAAATAGATAGAGAAATAAAATACATAAGCACAAAGATTTGCTAGTGGGGAAAAACCATTTGGTAAAATAACCCGACCCCTCCAAAACCTACACAATGTATTATCTTCAACACAAAGGTTACAACACACTTGCAATGCATGTTCTTTCAAGACATAGAAGACTAATTTAGTAGCAACCAACAATACACTTTTCACTCTCCCCTTTCTACAACCCCCAAAAACAATTCTTATATCATGTACTTTCCATTTTAAGGCAACTCCCAAAAAACAACCATATTAGGTTTTTACCAATCTCTAGAAAAGTAGGAACCCAATTTTTTTTCAGGCTGATGCCCCAAACCATGTGTACTAGATGGATACTCAAGTGTATAGTACTCAATGATCAATTGCCACATGTCTTTTTGTCTTCACCCATCATCAAATCTTCTGAATATAGCTCTTATGTGTCATAGGAAACATCATAAGCATTCTAGTCATGATCTCCTTACACAAAATTCAAGATACTGATACATGCAAGTGGAGTGACACATCAACATGCCAACTAGACATGTATAGTCACACTTAATTACATTATTTTTAAAAAGATGCATTTATAAAAATAAAAAAAAGAATAGGCATTATCCAAGCTTGAGACACCTTATTCCTAACTTTCTCCCACTTTTCAATACCTTGTAAGAGCAATAGGAACATAACAAGAACTAACTACTATAGGCCGAAAGGCCCATAGACTCCAAACACCATCTAAACTTTTGTACCCACTGGTTTCATCAATGCATCTGCAACATTCTTTATAGTATCTATCTTCTCCAAATTTACCTTTCCATCTTCTCCCATATCTCTCACAAAGTGAAACTACACATCAATGTGCTTTGTTTTGGCATGGAAAGTTGGATTCTTTGCAAGGAAAATAGCACTTTGACTATCACACCAAATAGTAATATGTCCTATATCAAAAACAATACCAAAACACAATCTCCTAAGCCAAATGGATTCCTTACACGCATGAGTAGCAACCATGTACTCAACTTTTCTAGTGGACAAAGCAACCACTAGTTGTCACTTACTCATCCAACAGATGGCAACACCAAGCATAGTGAACACATAAGCACTAGTGGATCTCATACTATCAATATCACCTACCCAATCTGAATCCACAAACCCCACAAATACAAAATGAATATGGAGATCTAGAAGAGTTACCATGATAACAAATGGATTAATCTAATGTACCCCTCAAATATCTGAATACTTTCTTGACTAGATCCTAATATACCCATCTAGGATTAGCCATAAATTGGCTCAAATCTCCCACTCCTTGGGTAACATCTAGTCTTGTATAGACCACAGCACACATAAGACTACCAACTATACTAGCATAAGGTACTCTACTCATGTCCTCAACCTCACTAGGAAATTTTGGACAATCATCTACAAATCACTTTGTTCTCATAGAAATAAGAACACACAATGGTCTACAATCTACCATGTTGAACCTATCCAACACAGAATTCACATACTTAGTCTGACTCAACCAAAGATTTTTGCTATACCTATCTCTACTAATCTCCATACCCAAGATGTACCTTGCTTCCCCAAGATCTTTCATCTCAAACTGCACTGGCAATTGAGATTTAAAATAAAAAATAATACCCTTACCCTTCCCAAACAACAACATATCATCAACATATAATGCAACAATAAGAAGGAAATCATTTTCAAATCTAAAATAAGCATAATGATCTGATTTCAATCTTACAAATCCAATTGACAACACAAAGGCATAAAACCTAAGGAACCACATCCTAGGGGATTGTTTCAAACCATACAGAGACTTCTCTAATTTTCAAACCAAAGACTCTTTACCTTTAACACTATAGTGCTCAGGCTATGACATATAAATCTCTTCCTCCAAATCACCATGAAGGAAGGTTGTCTTCACATCCATCTATTCTATCTCTAAATCATATGATGTAGCAAGAGATAAAAAAAATCTAATCGATGTCAAATTTTCAATAGGAGAGAATACTTCACCATAATCTATTCCCTCTACCTGTGGGTACCCCTTTGCAACTAGTCTAGCTTTTTACCTTTCAACACTACCATCTACATAAAATTTCTCCTTGAACACCCATATGCTACGAACACATTTCCATCCTTTAGGAAAAGGTACAAGGTCCCAAGTTTTTTTTTTATCCAATGAAGTAATCACATCATCCATGGTCTTAATCTAGGAACTTGCATCTTCTATACACATTGCCTCTTTCATAGGTCTAGGCTCATCAGTGTTAGTAATCAAAGCAAAGGCACAACTAGAATCTATCATAGAATAACCAAACCTTTCTAGAGACTTTCTTACTCTTGTGGATCTCCTCAAGGGCCAAGGTTGAGGTTGTTCTTCCTCTTCTTCTAAACTATCAAAGCTGCTAGAGCTCTCCTTATCATTATACCCAACATGGTCCTTTTGTTCAGTCTTCTCAAGGGTAGGATTATTTTATTTCTTCTCTTTTTCATTTGGTTGTAGCACAATAAAAGAAGATGTTAGCTCTTTAAAAATAATATTTCTTCTATACAACACCTTCCTAGTCACAAGGTCCCAAAACTTGTATCCCTTCACAACAACACTATATATGATGAAAACACATTTTATATATATGCCTTTGGATTTGATTTTGTTAAGATTTTTCCATCAATTTGATCCATCATTAGGATGAAGAGTAAGAGAAGAAAAAACAAAGTTATCCATCATCACTTTGGTTTTTCTCCTCTTGCTCTTCATCCTAATGATGGAAAAATCTTAACACAATCAAATCTAGAAGCATATATACAATATAATGGATTGTGGAAATTTTTTCTCTTTAAGAAAATACATTTGATAGCTTTGTTTTCCAACTTAGATCTTTTCTCCTTTGGAACCTATGCATAAGCTTCACAAAAAAATCATTAAGATGTCTAATTGAAGGCTTCTTACCAGACCACATCTCCATTGGTATCTTACAAACAAGGGCAAATGTAGGAGATTTTTTAACTAGATAACAAGCAGTGGCCATAGCTTCAGCCCAAAACCTTTGTTTAAGACCAGCTCCACTAAGCATACTCCTAGCCTTCTCTATCAATGTCCCATTCATTCTTTCTACATCTCCATTTTTTTGTGGGGTATAAGGAGCTATCTTATTCCTCTTGATACCATGTTCTTTATAGAACTATTCAAACTCTATTGATAAAAAATCACCACCATTATTAGTTCTCACACACTTAATCTTCTTACTAGTCTAATTCTCTACAAGGGATTTAAATTTCTTGAATTGACTAAAGACTTGTGTCTTACTTTTTAGAAATTAATCCATGCCCTTCTACTATAATCATCTATAAAAGAAACAAAAATACAGACTTGGAGATTGAAGGAACTTTTATGGGAAAAAATACATCAGAATGAATAAGATCCAAAACATCAGAAGATTTGTGAGAACTAGAGTAAAATTGAACACAATTTTGTTTACCATAGACACAATGTTCGTAGAAGTTGAACTTGAGATTACAATCATTTAACCCCTCAATGAGGTTCTTATTTTTTAGGGTTTTTCTACCCTTCTCACCATTGTACAATACTTGAATGTATAATACTCAATAATCAATTACCACATGTCTTCACATATTTTCCCATCATCAAATCTTCTAAAGATAGCTCTTACACATCATAGGAATCTATCATAACCATTTAAGCCATGATCTCCTTACACATAATTCAAGATGTTGATACATGCTAGTGGAGTGACACGTCAACATGCCAAGAAGACATGCACACTCACACTTAATTACATTATTTACAAAAAATACATTTACAAAAAAAATAATAAGAATAGGAATTATCTAAGGTTAAGACACATTATTCCTAACAAAAGTGTGCCTAGTAAAAGGACTTTAACTTACACTAAAGTAAGCACCTTGTTAAAGGATTTACAATAGCCTATTAGGACTACTCTGTTAAGAGATTTAACTGATTCACCTATTAAAATGTCTCAAAAATTATTGTTTAGTTAGCACTCTATTGCTTGATGTTAGATCACCTCTATACTAATCTATACTCGATCCTTCTTGGTCAGATGTCTCTTTGATGTCTTTTGATTCCTTTCCTCTATTCTTCTTTAACTGATACTAGAATGTAACTAAAATCATAACACCTTAATCACCATAAATGCTTTGTTTTCACATGAAAAATATCTTCAATTATCCTTAAAAATTCATAGAAATTTTAGGTTTTCTCCTCTTTAAGAAGACCTAGGTGACTTAGGGTTAGGTATGAATCAATAGTAGTGATTCACCCATATTGCTACTTAGTCCTTCTCTTTTTCTGATTGAATCCATGTAACCCATAGAGATTCACAATTAGGATTCTTCCTTATCATCAAAGATCATAAAATAATAATTAAGTCAACCCAAAAATGGTTTATATATAAGTTTGTGTCATTACAAACATCTAAGTCAAAATTGTGTAAGTCAATACTTGAAGTCCCTAATGCTCGGAATCAAATATAACTTCAATATTGTAACTTAACCTCTGAATGACTTGACATCCACTAATCACTCAACATCTAAATAGCTTTTTACATACCATTTTCTTGACACTTACTAGTTTCATGGCTTATACTAAATATATATTGCTTTGGCATATATTATCTGACAACTTATGCTTGGCATGTATTACTTTCTTAAGATGAACTTGTTACAAGCTAGAATTGTCATTGTACCGAATGATTGACCTATCAATTCCTAATACAATCACTAGATTTATAGAACATAGGAGGTGGTTAACCCATATTACAAATCCCAAAGGAAAATGTTAGTAGTTAGTCCAACAATCCCCCCCTTAATGTTACCTAAGGAGATTCAAACATGTGACCAAGCTCTGATACCACTTGTTACAATTTAGAGTTATCATTGCACAAAAAGATCGATTTTTCAATTCCCAATAGAACCACTAGACTTATGTAACATAGGAGGTGGTTAGGCCATGTCATGAATCAAAAAGGGGAATGTTGGTGGTCAGTCCAATAGAACTAAGTAAATGACTTAAGTATATTCTCACTCATATGTCAAAACCAATCTAAGATTAACATCTAGATATTGAATTGAGCTAGGATTAAGTGATTAAGAATCCATAATTGAATTTGGAAAATCTCGCTCTTTAGTAAACAAATTTTTTTCAAGAGATTTTTGAAAAGAATAAGAATAAAGAAGAGATGAGGAGAGAACATCAATAGAGGTAGGTACTAGATGATGTTGAAGACATTTTTGTTGAAGCATTTTGTATTAAAAATTTAGATGGGAAAGCCCCAATAATTTCCTATTTTATAAATACTATTACACAAATAAATGTTGGAGATAATGAATCCATTGAGAAATTTATAAATTAGTCTATGAAGAGATTTGAGAATAAGGTTGTAGACAAAATTTCTAGAACAATTGCCAAATAGAAAGTTCAAATATAGGTACATGTATAGAACACATTAGAAATAAGTCATATCATGCAATATCTATATAATATTTTATGTGATGTGCCAAGATTAATTAGTGATCTTTAGGCAAACATCCAACAGATTCAAGCTAACATTAAGACTGCAAAAAATACTATTCTGTAGCTAGCTAAATCTAGCTACAAATATTATAATAAGTTATCAAATACTCAAGGAAATTTGTTTGAGCTTCACATAGCTAACATCAGTATGAGATCATAGTTGACCTCCATTTAGTCAAAGTTGATACTTCATTTGGAGGTTATGTAGAAAATAATCAAACCAACCCAAGATCTTATCAATGAAAATCATAATCTATCAGTGGTTGATAGTTTGATTGATTTGGCATCTATGCTATAGTTTCAAAGTCACACTTTGGAATATTAAAAAACCACTTGAGATCATACCCTTTCTATGATCACCCAAGTACACAAATCTTTTATTGAAAAATATGGTTTGATTCCACCCATTCAACCTCAACATCAACCATAAGTGACAAAAACAAGGGGAAAATGGAATTTTAATGATGATTACATGTCTTGATTGATGAATAGAAGAAAAGAACAAAGAAATGTAATGATAATTAGAAGAGTTCAAAATGAAATTATAGTGTAGAAGGAAAACATGTTATGACACTAAATTAATCAAACTACTTAGAGTCATTTTTATAAATTGTTCATTGTTTCTTTATACAACATAAGTCAAAGTTTTTGTAGTTCTATTTTGGACTATTTCATAGGATTAGGGAGAGTACTTCTATTTGTAATGATGTAATCATGACAAAGTGGTTTTTCCACTAATGTCAAAGGGGGAGATTATTGGTCTCTCTAGTTGTTGTTGTCTATTAGTATCAACCACTTAGTCATATACTAGGCATAGTTCCATGGTCATCACTACAACTGAGCTACTCTATATAGCCTTAGTCATAAGAAAGAATTATATATAAACTTGTACATATAGAGCTCTATAGGAAATCATTAAGTCTATGGTCAACTAATTTTTTCAATGTATTCCAAGTCTAATGTTAAAAAAGTAGTTCGACCATATGCAAGTCCAGCTACATAGAAGGTTCCAAGCATAGTAGAGACTGAGCATCAAACTCATATATAATGAATGCCTAGTGTAATAACTATTAATTAATGAGCAATGAAAAATTTATGTCAAGTTAGTAATGATACAAACTTTGAGGTAAATCATTCCAAGCCAACATGGACATTCTATTTAATCTTTGTAAACATGCAATACCACAAAATCAATCACACATTTTGACACAAGAATTTTATTTGAAAACCCAATTTGGGAAAAAAAAACCAAAAACATGCTACTAATTTTCACTCTATTAATGTGAGCCTTGTGAGGAGCCAACCTTGTTAAGGTTTACAATGCACACTATTAAATGTGACCTTGATTAAAGAATTTCAATCACCTTGGTAGCATGGGGCCTTGTTAGAGGAGTTTAGAACATTCTATTATAATATGATCATGTTAAAGGATATATCCAGACTAATACAATTGTTAGAGAGTAATAAATAGACCTAATTTGATAATAAAACAACTCACTTGTAGATTACAAATCTCATATTCAATTCTCTATTTTTCTTGGCATTCATTCTATTTGTCTCTAATAGCATGTTCACCCTTCAAGCCTTCATCTCCTTAAGACTTATTTCTTAGTATGCCAATTGTAGGCTCTTTCATTTGACCACCATATGAGGCAATATCCTAGACTTCTTATCTTTCATAGGTTTGTACTCTTGACGTATTGCTTCTAACCTATTATCTCCTTATATAGAGAATTTAGGTCTATTTCCATTGAACCACAATCATCCATTTTAGGGTTAAGTTAGATTCTTTGAATCTTCCAATCTTTCCATTTTAGTCCCTTCTAGAAAATTCCTCTACAATCCTCTTTGAATTCATCTCAAAATGGTTTATCCTGAATTTTGTGCTACCGTCTCATCATAGCTATCTTCCACACACTTTACATGATTCAAGGAATCTTCAATATATTCAACTCATATTTATCAAATCTTTGATCAAACTCATTTTCCTATAACTCAAAAATAAAATTTTATTTTCTTGGAAAACATTGTCTTATAATGCTTAGTCAACACAAGGTTGCTTGACATATACCAAGTTTTCTCAATTACAACTACCATCTTCTAATGCTTGACACATACTAAACTTACTGCTTGGCTCCAACTAATTTTCTACTTAGCCTGCACTAACTTTCTCGGCTTTCACTATTTTATCTATTAGGATTGTCATACACATTTATTTACTTAGCCTTCTACTATTCTTTTCTCAAGTATCTTCTCATTATAACCTTAAGTAGATAAAAAAAACACTATAATATCAATGCCATTCTTGGTCTTAGTGCTCCTTTTATATACCATATAACTCAACCTTTGTCTAGGTTCTACTATTGCCCTTATTTTCAAATCCTCTTCATCAATCAATCAAATGATAAAATTTAGACCAAAGTAAGAAATTGTCTCACCAACAATTAGAAGGCTTGACATCTATGACAAAATAATGTTTATTCCACGATAGATTTCATCAATCTTCTTCATTTCAAAGTTCTTCTTTAAATGATCTCCCTCTTTGGTATTGTTGGCAAACCAATGCCAAAAAAAAACTTAAAACCATTGATTCAAATCTCTCACTCTATAAATATGTGAACCTTCATCTATATACTTTTTTCTCCTTCTCATATTTCTCCCTCTTCTAGTCTTGTCTCTCTTTCATAATCTTTCTCCTTTCTTCTCTAATATATCCTTGATTTCTTTGATATCTCCATCTTTGACAACAATGCAAAATACATGTCATTTATCCATACATATATAATCAATTTAGGTTCTCCCTTTGTCACCTTGCATGAAATAGTAAATCCTTTATTTTCATCTCCTTTAGGTTACTTTAGGTAGGTCCTAAAGTAAAATCCATTGCATCAAGTTGTAAAATATGTCATTCACCTTAGTTGATGTAGGGCAATACTTCTAGCTTCTTAAGTAGCTTTAGATAGGGGTATCATCTCTAGTTTAATATCTAAGATATTCACATGCATCCTTAGGTAAATCCTTTGTGAATATATCAACTATCTAATCTTTTGTATTCACATATTCCATTTTCACTTCTTTGTCATGAACTAACTCTCTCAAGTAATAATACTCTATAGTGATGTGTTTTGTCTTTGTATGCATCACAGGGTTCTTTGATATGTTTATAGCACTTGTATTGTCACAATTTAGTACCACATGTTAAGTGATTTCTTCCTTCATACCTTTGAGTATCTATTTGATCTATACCACATTTGTGCAATTCACTGCAACAACCACATAGTCAACTTTAGCCATAGATTGTGGTATACAATTTTGTTTCTACATTACACTTGTATGTGTAATATAATATCATATTTGAATAGACATATAAATCTTGATTCTACCTAGTGCATTATTCAAAAAGTGTAATAAATTAATTTCACCTTAGGGCCACCAAAACATATTAATAAACCCATATTTTATATACTAGATCATCAAGATCACCAATTTATACCACACATTGGTAAATTAAAGAACATCTTTCTTTTTGAAATTTATCCAATGAATGTGTTTTAATTTGAGAAATTTGATCAATGTTAAATATATCACTTAACTACCCATTATGAAATATGTACTAAAGTCATCCTACAGCTTACTAGTTTAGGATGTTTAACATAAACTACTGAAGTTGTGCTGCATTTTGTCTTGAATATACTCCAACTGATTCAAAATATGTCTTCCTATAAGCCAAATCATGCACACTTTTAAAAATGAACACATAAGTGAGTGTACTAAATAAAATTATCTAGATCATCCCAAAATTGATAAACTACTGAAAATATTTAGCCTCTAATACAAACTACTAACCTAGTTACATTTTCATAATTCATTCATTCAACTTTATCCATACTTGTGTACAACACACAAAATTTTACATAAAATAGATCTAGAAACATATTTTACTCTCCCATATAAACCATGTTGACTAACACATGACAACAATCAACTACACACTTGATTGATAGGATATAAAGTCTATAATAATTCTTCCTGAAAAATAATTAACATACAAACTTCAAGTTGACATAAATGACAACACAATAACTAATTAGCTTTTCATAAAACATACACTATAAGATCCCTAGAATACAACATTCATTAGTAATACCAAAAAATATATTTTTATGGAACAAATTAATAAGCATACAAAGGAAATAAAGGTGTACTAAATAGGAGTCTTTTGATAATTCTAACTTACCTTTCTATGTCTCCAAATTTCTAAAATATTAATACACCTTCCTCTAAGTCTAATGTTGGCATCTTGGCTCCTCCATCACCTCAACCTATTAATTATAGTATAATTTTTGAATGGGTTCTTATTGAGGAAATCCCCAATAGTCTACATATTTTGGTATCATTACTGGTGTATGCATGAAATGTGGGCTTTTGATACTCACACATACTTCAACATAGTCATTATCTAAGAGATCATCCTAGAACAAATATGAGATTATTCATGTGAGTAATCCAACACTTTGACTTGTTGCCTTCTAACTGGATGGATTTTTCTATTGTTCTTAGAACAAGAAGCTAGCAACCAAACCTCTATTATGAAGGATTTTATAAAGCTATATGAGAATGCAATTAATCGATATGAAATGCACTTTAATCTAAGAACATAAGAAAGAAAGTTACACTATATGAATGCATTTTAAAATCTAATATGAGATTGAAATGTAAGAAATTAAATTATGGATGTATCAAAATGAGTAAATATTCCAACATTAATTCGATACCAATTCAATTCAACCTCTATAATGAGGAATTGAAGGCTCCTTAAATAGAATCTTATGATCAATCAATGATTGAGATCAATTGAGATGAATAGTCAAGATTGAAGATGAGACCTAGTCAAAATAGAAAATTCCTTGAGCAAATGAAGTTAACTATTTTAGATTTGAATGTGATAAAGAGTTAATTGAGTTCCACCTAACCGTGATCTAATAAGTTAACTAAGTTAATTCCATTTCAAGAGATAGTTCACTCAAACCTTCCATTTCTAAGCTAAAGAGAAGATTTTAAGAGAATATTTAATTTAATAAAATAGGATATGACCTCATAAATACATAAACTTTAATTAATTGAATAATTAAATTCAATAATTAAAATTAGGACATTATTAACTTAAATATGTTTAATTCCTTTGTACATTAGCTAATGAAGTAATTTAATTGAATTAAAGTATGAACACTTATAATTAAATTAAACTTAGTCAATAGGTTTAATGTAGCTAATTTGAGTCGATACTTAGGAATTAAATAAAGAGAGTGAGTAATGTAGATTAGGGTTTTCTACATTTGACACTTAGGCCAAGTAGCGAGTATTGGAATTAGAATTTCCTAGGGAAATAGGAGTTAGGAACAATTGAATAGACCATAATTGGTTAACACGGCAATGTGCCAATTTTGGGGTATTACATTTGCCCTCTTTGAATGAATGTGTGAGTAGCACATTTGATTCAAAGAAATTAGAAGTATGATGCATAGATCAAGAAATGAGATTGGTTCTAAAATTGATGATACAAAGACCAATTGATAAGCTTTTTAAGTTTATCTCTAGAATGAAGCTTAAGCTTAGGGGATCTAGATAGAACACCTAGATGATGATAAGTGATGAGATTGGTTCAAAAATTGATGACATAGAAACCAATTGATAAGCATTTTAAAGTTATCTCAAGAACAAAGCTTAACCTTAGTGGATCTAGATAGAACACCTAGATACCAAGATTGATAAGATTTTAAAGGTTATATCTAGAATGAAGCTTAACCTTAGGGGATCTAGACAAAACACCTAGATACCAAAGTTGATAGCACAAAGATTGTCAAATTTTGTAGAATTGTTTCTAGAATGAGACTCAATCCTTAGGAGTCAGGATTTAAACTATCCCAATACTTGTCCATTAAAAGATGACAAGATTAATCATGATTCATAAAATCATTCCTAGAATGAGGCTTGATACTTGGGAGTCAGGGTTTAGAATATCCTAATACCTGTCCATTGAATAGTCCTTGAAAGCAAGAGCTTAGAATTATCCCAAGAACAAAGTTTAATTCTCAACAAAAGTTAGGATTATCTCTAGAATGAAGCTTAATCCCCCAAAGTACAGATAGAACACTTGAACACTAGTCCATAAAAGATAACAAGACCTAGAAAGAGTCATAGAATCATCCCTAGAATGAGGCTTGATCCTCAAGAGTTGGGGTTTAGACTATCTCGATACCTATACATCGAACTCTGACAAGATTGTTATAAGATTGATTAGCTAATTGAAAGAGATAGATGAGATAGATGCTAGATAGAGAGGAACAAGATGCCCTGAGTAATGAGATGCCCCTAGCAATTAGGATATGATTTTTAGATTAAGTTGAAGTCAATTTTGAAAGATTCAATGATGTAATCATCCTGCCCTCTCGAGAGTGAAACCAAAAGATGACACACTAGAAATGTGATGTACATTAGTATGTCAAGAGATACTGAGGAAATCTAAGATTCGAAAGAATATTGAAGATATCAAAATAATCAAAAGAAAATTTGGAGTCGATTCAAAGTGATTTTGAGGTCCAAAAGACCAAGTTTGACCAAAGTTGACTAGATTTGACTTGAGTTGACTTTTCAAAAAAAATTTAAAATTGAAGAAATACTAATTTGAAAAAAGTAAGTATCAGAAAAATAGACTGCACAACCATTTGATTGCATTGCTTCCAAAATTTCAAAATACATTTTTGAGCTGCCTAAGTGTGTTCAATTTTGAATTTGATCCTTGAAATGGATTCAGAGTGGCCAAATTAGCCAAGGGGTTATTTTCCAAGCCATCAAAGCACTTTGATAAATTAGGTCAAAACCTATATAAGTGCCCAAAAGGTCATTTTCAAATCATTTATGATTTTGTCTTCTGTGGAGAAGAGAGCTCTGAGGAGAAAATGATGGTCCTCGTGCATTCACACTAATTTGAGCACTCCCAATGATGTTGTCAGCTGGCTGAGTATAGACATCTAGTACATTATTGATAGTCCCACTTTGTATTTTAAATTTCATGCATTTCAAGGTCTTTTAGGTCATTTTAGGATTTTTTAAGTGTAGCTATGTCAGTTCTCATGTGAGGATGTCTCTCCTCTTGCAAGCCCAATCTCCTTTGCACAAAGAAGTACTAGGCTAGTACTTCTTTGCCTATTTTTGTGGGTTTCCTTATGCAGAGGATACCCATATTTTGCATGAGAAGCCCTAATTTTAGGGCATTATTTGGTCATAACTTGATCACTCTTTGCATGACAAAGTCTATCCTCATGTGAAGATGTGCAATATCACATGAGAACATGAAATTTTGTGTGTGATTCTTGTGTAAACTATGAGTTTTGATGTTTAAAAATTGATTTGTCATTGTAATTTTGCATTTTGTTCATCCCTATTGTGTTTGCGTGTGTAGGTTATCATTCCCAATGTTAGGTATAGGTCTCATTACCTATCTTATGAAGCTCTATTGCAATAGCTAGATAATGTCGACATGGCACACATTGATAGACACAAATTGTCATATTTTTGTCGAATTCCACCAATGCTAGTGAATTACAGCCTTTTGATGGCACTGGTGGAGCTTTTCAATTGAGAGATTAACACCTTCCATCTACGATATGGGGAGATGATGATCACCCTAGAGGATAGCTACTAGATAGTATGAATCCCATTTCATAGTCCATGGTTTATTTATGACATAGTGCCATAGATAGGATAAAGGTACTGAGGGCCATTAGCTAGGGGATATAATGCATACCTATGGTCCCACACACAAGTTGCCATTAGTATTGGCTATATTTATTAGCTGTTTCCTGATGCCTAATAGAGGGAAACATGTGTTAGAGTGTGGATGGGGTTGGATGTTGCAAATGATGCAAGAGGTGTTTGAGAGATATGGATGGGGTTAGTGCATGCTAGCCTAGATGTTCCACGAGATGCATGAGATAGCCTACCATGAGAGGAGGAGCATGGTTGTCGGGGTCCATGTTCTTCACGTATGGACAACGGAGCATTTTCCAATCACTAGACCCATTTTTGCACATGAGAGGTGGCCCATGGAGCCTTACATATGCTGATATAGATGCTAGTTGACTAAGACAACTCTGGGGAACATTGAGTAGTGGAGGGATTGATTGGATGACCTAGTAGTGGTAATATGGTGACCATGGAGGGAGATAGAGGCATGGCATGATACACCTAAAGAGTTGAGTCATATTTTCTCATCTCAACTACTAATAGGTCACTTAGTAAAAGTTTTTGAGAGATTCTCTTTAATATGGTTGTGGTGATAGTATGATAAATTGTAGGATACATTGCAATAGTATTGCCTATATGCGTGACTTGCAATAGATGTAGATCGAGGGTGGTTGGCCAAATTATACCTAGGTAGGTTGATAATTGATGTGTACAACTTAGTTGCAACACAATGGGATTACTTGGTAGCAGTGGTAAATTTGGGGATTAATCCTACACATCAAATCTATTTTGTGAGTCATCCCTTCCCTCAATTCATAGATCTAGTAGGGATGGCGACACCATTCAACTAGTATAGGCGCTACAGGTGCCACTACAACATTCACAATAGGAAGGAGTTATAGATAGGACACAATAGGTACCTATTCATTAATGGTAGATGAGAGTAGATCTAGGTGCTAGTGGGAGTGGGATGGGTCAAAAGAAATTGTGAGGTGAGATGGATTCCCTAGGATCCATTGGGGTAGACACCAAGAGACGATGGACAAAAGCAACATGGCTAGCTGAGAAACTAGTTGAGCAAGGTGAGGTTGATGAGGAGATGTAGGACCAACCTGCTTTAGTGGACCATGGAAGAGATATATTAGCATAGACCCAAGAGGCCCTGAGGAGGTTGAGAGATAGAGTGTGGACAATGTAGTGGTAACAAGGAGATTTTCATATATAGGTTGTTGTTAGGGATACCTGTATAGTAGAGCAAGATCAAGAGGATGCAATTTTAGTCAGCTAGGGTAGCCTATTATTTTATGGCATATGTAATAGTAGTGCTAGATGAGGCTGAGTAGGTGCCTATATTTTCTTATTATGCATAAGAGTTAGGAGCTGTATGGCCTTCGATGAGACCAGACAATCCTCCTCCTCCTCCACCGCTAGCAGGAGGTGAGGGGGAAGGAGAGACTTAGCTTCATTTTACTTTGATTTTGGTCTAGCTATGTATCAATTGGTGTTCCAACACCATTTTGTACCATTTATGAGATTGAAATCAGTTGAGTAGTGTCCATTTTTTTGCCGATGTACACTTTGACTTTATATATATATATATATGAGATTTTTTAAAATTTGAGTACCATTTGCATGTATCACTTTCTCTCTTTATATTTTTTTGTAGACGAGATTTTTATGCTATGGGGGTAAAAGCACAATCCTATGCCACCCTTTTGTAAAGGAAAATGATAACAAAACTATAATTGTTCACCTTCAATGACATAAAATTGGTATTATTGTTTTAAATTTGAAAATGAAGTAAACTAATGAAATGTGTAGAAATGGATAAAGTTTAGGATTATTGTTTTTAATAATTATTTGGAATAATAATTGATATATTTTCTTAATTTTTATAGGTAATATTTTACCTAATGAAAAACACTAAAAATTAGGGGTCTAGTTCCCATCGCAAAACTAGATGGAAATAAAGATATTTCCCTTTGATCTCAGACTATGTTATAGATAACATAAATAGCAAGAACAATCAAAAATAAAAATCAGCTTTAGATCTATATTTTCTCTTTTATAAAAATTCAAATTTCAACTCACCTGAAATCGATAGTTTTCATCTCCCACCACATTTAAAAAAATAAATATATTCTAACCAGGAGAAAATTTATACATTCTAAAACAAGACTCTCTCCTTTAGAACATCATATAATTTTAAATTTTTTTGATATGATTTGATATTTTTTTTCTGAAAATTGACATCTATTCGAGTGTTAAAATACATACTTGTAGAATTTTTTAATTAAAATATACAATATCTAATTAAAACACTATAAACTCTATATGAGAATATTCTTGACTTGGGGCTTTATAAAATAGTATTTATATGTTATTAAAAAAAATCATAAAAAATAGTAAGAGTTATTGAAATGCCACATTTATGAAATAATTGTATTTCTTTAGTAATTGGATACAAACTAGTATAAAACATGCATTTAATAGACATTTTCAATTGGAAATGTGTGAGACCATATATAACTTAGCTAGAATGAATTTATCTATATCATATATTTGGACAAAATTGATTTTTAGATAGAAATACTCAAATTTAGTCATTCTAATAAGTCAACTTGAAAGGTGACATAGCTCTGTACTTTTACCGATGATTATGAATGCAAATATGATGTGATGTATGATTGTAGTATAGATGAGATGAATCATGGTAGTATGTATGAAATGCAAAATTTGAATGAACTAACATCTCATGTAGTGTTCTATTTTGTTGATAGTGATAGGTATCCCACAAAGATCAAATAGGATGAACCAAAGAAGTGAATGCTTGTGCATTCATGAATAAATGTCATACTTTGAAGAAGCCAATAATCCCTCATCACAAAGGATGCAAGTAGATTAGTCATTGAACCATGTGCTTATGCATTGTAGCTCTATGCTAGATGCAACCCTAGATCTATTTACCAAGCTTCGACAATTATCATCAATAAGCATGTAGAAAAATCCCATATGTCATACAATTACCACTAACATTGCAATCATAGGAATATGAAGAGGATGTGTGTTCTAGTTTTTTTAGGATTAATTGTAAGCATTTGAGGTACAAGAAGCCAAAATAATCAGAACATTTGTCCCTTTTAATGTAGCAAGCTATCATAAGCATCATACCATAAACACTAGGATGATCAGAATGTTTTTTGTGTACAAACACACCAAACATATCAGAGATCCCTATTATGCCTAGTAATTAGTAAGTATTCTATCTAAAATGACTCTTACATTTGTAATCTAAGATAGAAGTATGCTAAGTTTACTCGCAGTGACCTATATGTTCACTTAGTATGATGAGTATCAGTATTTATTGTAGCATAGAGAATTCACTCAAACAAGTAAAGATAAGAACCAACCTTAATGAATAGCTTATAAAAAGGAGTCAAGGTACACACGTCCATCTAATATGAGATGGAGGCTCTCATGTGGACACACCTTTTATATGGATACTTTAGATCATTGGAACTAAACCATTAAAAAAAATCAAAGAAAAGATCATGCCCCTAGTCCTCTCTTCTCTAGACAAAAGTGACATCATTAAGTTTCTCAAAGAGACATGATAAAGAAAAAGCAAAACAAATAAAGAAAATCTCAAAATATCCCAAACAAATTCATCATATTGAGTTTAGTATTTTGTGTTATAAGATTGATGTGAAGTGTCAATGTTTAGAACATGTGTGAAATAAATCTCTTTAGTAGGATGACAATAGTAGATAGACACAGTTAGAACAACTCATGACTAAAGTCAAAGAGGAATCTTTAGTAAGAAGAACCTTATTAGGAACTAAGTAGCAGTAGATAGATATAGTTAGAGTAATTGGTGATTGACATGAGGGAGAACTTCCATGAGAGGAATCTCAAAAAGTGGCATGAGTGATAGTAGGCAGACATAGTTAGAACAACTTGTGACTGATGCTTAAGAGGTTATCGCTGACAAGAATCTCAAAATTCACACTAGAAATAGTAGGTAGACACAATTAAAACAATTGGTTATTGATGCTTAAGAGATTCCTATGACACTACAAGGAATTTCCCCCAAGTTATGAGAAGATTCAATCCATAGATACATGAGCAAAAGTAACAAACTAAAGGAGGAAAGAAACTGTACATGAGCTAGAAGATGCACTAGATGATATAACATTGGGATCAAGAGGCACTTGTTTACCAAGTTTTCACCTTCTTGGAAGGAATCCTTCTTCTTTTTTTATGCTACCATAATTCCTATTTTCCAATATTTCATCAATTGCACTTTTTAAACTTATTTATTTTTCGTATTTTTCTCTTTTTTTGATTTTTTTGGTATTACCAAGGCACCTATTTCTAGGTTTTTAGCAAGATAATGACTTTTTTCAAGACTTTTCACAATTTTTAGATTTTTTTTAGGACATTTAAGTATATATAGAAAGCTTCTAAAACTAGATTAGTTGTAAAACCACTTCAAGTGGAGATTGTTGATGGGCTCCTTGAGCACCTCTCCTTTGGCTATTGAAAGGTTGTAAGCACTAGATTTGAACATTGCAGTGCCTATATAGAGACCAAGCTAGTTGGGTTGGAACTTCTCATTTTGTATGCCTTGTTGTTCATTCTTAGGATTTTCTCTCAGGATGAGATCACCCAGTTGGAAGTCATGTGGATTAACTTTCTTATTGTAGCTTCTAGACATATGTTTCTAATAGGCTCGAAGATGATCACATGAAACTTGTTGATGTTCATCTAACAATTCTAGCTCTTGAAGTTAAGATATTATGTAGTCATCATTAGTAATGAGGCCTTTTATGGAGATTCTAAAAGTAGGAATCTCAACCTCAAAGGGAAGCACAATATCCACTCCATACACCAAAGCAAATGATGTTGCACACATTGGAGTTTTGATACTTGTTCTATAAGACCATAAATCCAAATTAATCTAAAGGTGCCCATTCCTTCAAGATTTTTTAACTATGCAATGCATGATCTTAAGGATTGCCTTGTTGGAGACCTCCACTTGACCATTACCCTAGGGGTAATAAATAATAGACCAATGTTGCATGATTCAAACTTTTTACACAACTCCTTAAGATCCTTATTTTTAAACTATCCTCCATTATTAATAATGATGGAGGAATCTACAAAATACCTACATATGATGTAATTCATAATGAAGAGATCTATAGTTTTTCCATTTTCTATAGAGAGAGGGATTGCCTCTACACACATAATGAAATAATATGTAACTATAATGATCAACTTGTGTCCATTTGAAGAGGATGGGTAAATCTTTCCAATAAGATCAAAGGCCCATTGTTTAAATGACCATAGCGTGATAGATGGAATTGGCTTCTTGGCTAGAGCATGAATTAGATTCCCATGGAGCTAACATTGTTTACAGAACTTGGCATATTTGATTACCTCCTGCTCCATATTTGGCCAATAGTAACAAGCTCTAATAAGTTTATGATATAGTGTCAAACCATTAGAGTGAGATCCGCAAATTCCCTTGTGTATATCTATTAATGCACATTTTGACTCATCAGGTTCTAGACACCTAAGGAGTGTTCCATTGATACCTCTCCTCAGCAAGTTGTCAACAATAATGACATGTCATGAAGCATTATAGATAAGGTGTTGTTTTTCATTCCAAGTTAGACCATTTAGAACTATTTTGTCACACAAGTAAGAGTATATATGGTGGTAGTGGGATGAATAATGTCCCATACTAGAATAGACCATATGAGATTCAAGCAAATTATAGGTAGGATAGAGTAACATTTCCACTAGGAAATTGTGTCAAAGATCATTCTCTAGCATCAATAACATGGAAGCGAGAGTTTCCATGGCATTAGCTACATTGTTGTCCACTCAAGGAATTTTTTGAAAAGTGATATGAGAAAAGTATTACTTTAGGTCATCCACTATGCATTTTTAAGGGATCAATTTCTCATCCTTCTTCTAGTACACATCATTGACCTGTTTAATGATGAGTTGTGAATCACCAAAGATGTTTAACTCATCTACTATCCATTGAACTATAATATTCATGCAATTAATTAGGCACCAATAGGACCAATCCCTTTTTAGTGCATGAGCATTGGGATTGATTCATCAAGAAAGTCAATGTTTAGTGGAAGAAGACTCTGTATTTGTGTTTCCACTAACTAATCATTGATTTCTTGTCCTTTGATAGCTTTTTGTTCAACATACTGAATGTCAAAATCACTTAGTATCATGAACCACTTAGTTAACCTTCTTGTTAGAGCTACCTTGTTGAGTAAGTACTTTAGTGGATTGATTTTAGCAACTAGTCATGTAGTATGGGTGAGCATGTAGTGTCTCAAATTTTGGGAAGCAATGAAAATTTCCAATCAAGCCTTCTCAATAATGCTATAAATCATTTCATAAGGGCTCAATGTGTGACTTAGATAATAGATAGCTCTTTCCTTGCTATCATTGTCTTCTTGAGCTAGCAAGGTGCCAAGAGATGCCTTTGTTGCTGAAATACATAGAATAAGAGGCTTCCCACAGATAGGAGGCATCAAGATTGGTGGATTAGCAAGGTATTGCTTTATCTATGTAAAAATCTAATCATATTCTTGGCTCTAGTTGTATTTCACACCCTTTTGTAGTTTCTTGGTAAAAGGTTGTGATATATCTACTCGCTAGGATATGAATCTAGAAATGAATTGAAGTCTTCCCTATAAGCCTCTCGTCTAACTAATATTATGAGGTAAACACATAACCATGATTTCTTGAACTTTCTTTGGATCACCCTAAATTCATTTTGTAGAGACAATGTAACCAAGTAGTTTCCCAGATGTTACACCAAATGCACATTTCTTGGGATTAAGTCTAAGACTAAATTTATCCATATGATCTAGGATGGATCCCAAATGTTGAAGGTGACTATTTTTTTTTGTGCTCTTAACAAAGGTATCATCGACATATTCTTCCATTTTTTTATGCATCATGTCATGATAAATAGTAGTAATTTCTCTCTGATATGTAGCACCAACATTTTTTAGACCAAATGGCATTATGCTCCAATAGAAGGTTCCCTGTGCATAGGTGAAAGTAGTCTTTCCCTAATATTTTGGTGCAATTTTCATCTTATTGTAACCAAAATATTTGTCAATGAGTGAGTAAATTTCATATCCTACTATCACTTCTACTATCATATCAATGTTAGCAAGTGGAAAATCATCCTTCAAACATGCTAAGTTTAGACCTCAAAAATCTCTACAGACTCTAATAGATTTTTTGTGCTTGGAGACTAGAACAATGTTTGACATCCATTCAATGTAATCAATAGCATAGATGAAACTAGCTTTTAGAAGCTTTTCCGATTCATCTTTAACCAGTAAATGCAACATGAGGATGCATTTCCCTAAGTTTTTGCTTGACTAGTTTAACCCCTATTGCAATAGATAAGGGACACATTATGGGATCAAGATCTAATTCTAGCATGTCTCAGTATGTCCATGCAAAGTTTTTCTTTTTCTCTTGGAAGAAAGCAATGAATTCCTCTTTTTCTTTTGTAGATAGTGACTACACAAGATGAATCATGTGAGGCTATTCCATTGTTCTAAAGTTGTTTGGCTATGTTGGTTCTATCAACACTGATGATATTTCCTGCAAATGACTAGGAAGTGCATCAAATATCTCATTTGTAGTCACCTTAGAGAGGTTTTCACCCTGGATACATTATTTATTTTTACTATTTTAGGTTTTGACACTACCATAATTTTTTTTTCAACATCAAACTTTTTATTTATTTTCTTTTTTATTGTATGACTAATATATGTGGTGTCAACTTCAATCATGTTGACACTTTTTTTGCTAGTGGAAGATGTTATAGGTTCGACAATGTTTAAGTAACAAGAAAGAGCATAGCTATTTTATAATGTAGGGAATTCACTAGATGAATTAGAATTCTAGTCTATGAGCTTAGTATAGGTGAGTGAAAGATATGTGGTAGGTTTGATAACATTCATAGTATAAACATCAAATATGTGGGAAAGCAATGTGAGACCTAGAGTGGCTTCATCCACAAGTGTGTTGGAATACCTTTGAGTTTTAATGTCATTAATTGAAGACTCAATAAAAATATTTGGATAAGACTCATCTGACCTAACCCTAGATGATCTACCTACTTCAAGGAGATTTTCATAGACATGAACTTGATCTATGTCTTTGCCTATAGTTTCTTCTAAGAGATAGTCAAATTTATACTCTAGAGAATCTATGCTACAGGGTGATAGACTGTAGAACTCCCTAGTATTGACAAGGAAAAAATCTCCTTCATCCTTTAGATTTTTACAAAGGTACTCAATGTGTAAAGCGTGACTAGATTCTCCTTGTTCTTGTTGGATATGGTGAAAATCAGCAGTGGTATTAGAAGAATTACTATCACCATCCATGGTACTAACATGTGATATAGAGTGATCCGGTTCCAAAAAGAATTTAGCAAGATCATCACGAATTGGATAAGGATTAGGATCCTCATCATTAGCATTGTCTTAATGGTTATTAGACTCATCTTGTGTCCTATGTTCAAATGAACTCCTAGGTTCTAGGATAAATTTGTTAGTCCCTAAATGGAAGGGAATCTTCTTGAAGCCTAGACCAGATGTATCTCAATTCCTTCTAGCTATTGCTTTGATAGGATCAATCAGAACACTTTTGTTACACCCAATAGGACCAATCCCCTTTTAGTAAAATCATTTCATGAGTTTAAGACCTGGACTACACTTTTTAGGAGTAATTTCTTAATAGTATTTGTTGAGGTCAACTAGAGTTTCCTCTTTTTATATACATGCAACAATGGCTCTATTTTCATCATCCTCCTCAAGAGGTACAATGGTTTCAAAAAAGGTACCATTGTACTTAGTTTGAGGTGTCAATACAAATAGTCTCTTTGCTTCATATGGTCTCCCATAATGACGAGGAGACTCAAGAAGAGATGTCAAAGACAAAACTACTTCTATATGATATTCACCCATTCTAGTTTCTTTTACCTTGAGTGACTACTCTATTTACTTCAACTTGTCATCATGATAGTTTTTGGATTCCCTATTAGTAGGTACAATTTTTTTGGTAGATTTCAGCATGTTATAGGTAGAGCTAGTACTTGTAGGTATGGTGACTTCAGAGCCATGAAATGGGAACTTTATGCATTGATGATAAGTTGGGGGCACAACTTGCATCTCATGTATCCATGATCTTCCTAGCATAATAGTGTAAGCTAAGGGAATGTCAAGGACTTAACAAGTGACATCCCTTTCTACAAGACTAATGCATAAGGTAACACCACAAGTCATAAAGATTTTCACTCAACTTCATTATATGATTTGATAGTTATGTTTCAATAGGGATCAATGGACTGTTTAGAATAGTCCAATTATCTAATAAAATTAGCAAATACAATGTTTAGACTAGCTACATTATCAATGAGCACATGACAAACACATTTCTAGTGTATCATGACCTCAATGTGTAGAGGTTGATGATGTGGATGACTCAGGGAATTGTCATCCTCCATAGAGAAGGACATGTAGTAAGGTGAGGTCAAATAACCTACCATAGATTGGAACCACTCAAGACTAAGATCCTAAGGTATATTTTCCTTAGTGAGTGCTTTGTTGAGAATCTACCTATGAGCAAGCAAGATTTTGAGCAATTTAAATATCATTATTTGAGCATTTTTTTGCTATAATTGATCAAGGATACTATATCTAGTAGCTATAGAAGATGTTGCAAGTTTTCTTTCTTTGCCAGATGGACTAGTAAGAGGCTCTTTGTGTTGTTCTAGCTCAGGAGTAGAAGGTGTAAGATCTTTAAGTACCAGCTTAGCATAGGAATGTGTAACACCATTGGTACAAGATTGTGATGGTTCATTGTTAGATGCAATGGAAGTAGGGCCCCTTAAGACAAATGGTGCCTTAGGTTTAGTTTTGTCTTGTTTTCCCTTGATGGTAATAACATCACAATACTCAACATCCACTAGTTTAACCATGTGGACTATCTCATCATCATCATTAGAGTACATATAGTTGATCTTGTTATGAGATTTCTATTTTGAGTTTTCTCCTTTCTCATAAGATGGGAATGCCTCCTTGAAAGCCTTGTGATCCTAGTTCTTGTTATGTCGATCCACAATAATGTCACCATTATTTATTAAGTCTTTGACTTTGTGATGCGGCTTAATGTAGTTGCTAGTTTTGTGACCTTTGTTTTGGTGATATTCGCAAAATGCAATTTCATTCCATGATGGTGGTCGTGGTTGTGGATCCTAAGGATGAGAGTTATCCAATGGAGAAATGAGCTTTTTTTGTAGCAAGGTCTTGTAGACCACATCCAAAGGTTCACCACAAGGTGTATATTCTTATTTTGGGCATGTGACCCAAGATGAGTTCTTTGGTTTGTTTCAAAACATCTTGTTGTCAAAAGGAGGTTTTCCAACATTCTTAGATGCTTTGAGACTATTTGTAAGATTGAAGATTGCCTTAGTAGTGTAATATTGTCAACAACTCCATCATGAACAACCTCTCAATTTTTGTTTACATTATTAGAGGTTGACCCTTGTTTGGTGTCCTTCTAAAGGATCAGTTCACCCATTTTGACCATGAATTCCTCAATTTAGATAGCTTGTGTGACCATGTCTTCAAAGGTCCGTGGACCTTGAAGTTGAACTCTATACCCAAAATCAAGTAGGAGATTATCTATAAAGATATTAATAATTTCCATTTAAGGAATCTTTCATGAATATTTGGTATAAATTTGTCTCCATCTCTAAAGAAATGTGATGAAAGGTTCCCCAACTTTTGGTTAAAGGTTACACAAGTCTCATATGTTAACAAGGTTTTATATGTTGTGAGAGTACTATTGAACACATAGGTTAGAAATCTCATCGAACATTTTGATACTAGTAGGCAAGGGTGAAAACCATTCCATAGCTTGACCACCTAGACTCCTTGGGAATAGATGCATGAGATATGTTTGATTCTACATAAATTCCATAGACAAGGCCCAAAATTCCCACAAATGATCTTGGGGATCGAAAGTTCCAAAGCATTTATCGTACTTGGGTAACTCAACACCTCTTAGAAAAGGAGGCATGTCTATACTCTTTTCAAAAGGAAATGGGAAAAGGGTCTCTAAGGTGTATGTTTTTTTAGGTTTATCCTTATCGCACATCATTTGGGATAACTATTCTTGCATGATCTTTAGTTTTTTTTGCAATTTAGATGTTTTAGTTTCCTCTTCATGCATAATGATAGTTTCAACATTAAAGTGATGAGGTAGCTTGGCTCCCTCTTGAGAAAGTTTGAGAAAGTATTCCTCTTTCTCTTCATTTAGTAGGATTTCCATGTATTTTTGGAAGTTTTTGTCCTTAAAACATTTTTTGATATGTTCAAGAAGTATTTCCAACTCTTCTTCATTCTCATCAGTAAAAGGTTCCTTATATGTTTCATTATATTATGTTCTCCATGTTCTGGTTCTTGATCAACCATTTTAGGAATGAGATAAGTTTTAGTGTATGTTGGTTGAAAAGGTTATCTCAATAAGAATTTAGCTATGTCATTTGGAGATGTATGAAATTTTCTACTTGAAGGATCCACTGGAAACAAGGGGTTCCTAGTTTGTTGTAAGTTTATGGAAAATAATCTCTAAACACGAGGTGATCTAATAGGAGAAGGAGATTGTGAAGACTCCTCACTAGATGAATTAGAGATAGACCATGTTTAAACTAAGAAGAAATCTCTACCAAAATTATGAACCCTAGCTCTATCTCATCTAAGTCTAAGGGGATAAAACATGTTTGCACTTCTTGTTACCACACTCATAGACAAGGACAAAAAGAAAAAGCCTAAACAAGGACCACACTAGAATGTAGTCTCAGAAAAGAAAGATAATAGTGTTGCATACTTAGATATGATTCATCTAAGTAATATCTAGAACAACCAAAGATTATGACTATTCTGACACAAATTATGACAAACACGAAAGGACAAGAACTAGATAGACAAGTAATGAGACTAGTTTTGTCATCTAAGTAAGGAGTCACTATTTGACACTATTTGAAGATAGTGTTGGTGTTTTGAAACACTACAGGTTTCAAATTACCCCAATGAGAACAAGACACATCTAGGGATAGCTAACTCACATCTTCAACATGTTATCTTAGACACTAGTCCAACTATAAGACTAGATCCTTCTACTTTAGCCTCTACAAAAAAACCCTTAGATTCACTTATATGGTACAAATGTAAAACATATTCCTAAATATAATAAGTAGATACCCTTATATCTCCTAATAACTCTTGTAATAACATAGATCTACAATAGCTAAGTGAAAATCTATCAAATTTGCAAGCTAAGTGAGGGCATCCTTTTTAGCTCTTCAACATGAAAGGGAAATATGTTTGATTAATAATCTTGAATTTAGCAAAACCCCAAATATGTAGTAGTAAAAAAAAATTGATCCTATAGGTGATTAGTGACTTATCTATTGGGAAATTCCATGAATCTAATGCATGCATCTATGATATCAATGACATATTTCATACACCAAGATAGAAAATCTATTCTATCACTTTCTAAATTAGACAAAAATGTTCATTTATATCTCATTCTCATGAAATATCCTTCTCAAATAATAAACAACCCTGTCAAACACATCAAGCATTTACTTGGCTCTGTGTTCCAACAAAACAACATATCAGGCATACAACCTTAAGGGGATACAAATGGGTCTCAGATCTTTGTTCCTTCACTACATAAGACTGCAAACTATTGAGATAGGAGATGAGAATCATAATGAAACTAATGAAATCCTTGCACATTTGTATTCATTTCCTTGACCCAATACATTCAACTGCATGAAATTAGAACATAGAAAAACCTAATAGATCTAAACTTTTTGTATTATCTTTCCTACGACTATTCATACAAGAGAAAACATGTTGAAGAATGTGTGTGGAATCATAGTTCTGGATCCAACAAAATGGTCTTATAGAAAGATTAAAAATTTCCAACCAACAATTGTCTCACAATGAAAAAACTTGAACCATTACAATACGAAAGAAAGAGAATGATATAGAGGAGAGTGAATTCTCAAATTTGTTGTGAAGATGATATGTGTCCACCTGGAAAACCTCTCATAATAGTGAAAAGAATCTCTTTAATCTCTCTCTACAACTACATATGAAATCCTTGGTCATTTTTCCTCTAAAAAGCATAAAGTGATTCAAACTTGATGGAAAAATCACCACTTTTAATGCTAGATCTCAAATCAAGGCAAGGACAAAAATTAGTTAAATGGCCTCTAGAGGCAAGATAACCTTTTTAGAATCAATTTTTTCCACAATCAAGCTTCAACAAGCTTTTATATCTACCTCCAAACCAATTTTGATGATCAATGGTGACATTTGCCCATTCTGCTAAGAATGCCCTAAAAATTATAAATTTTCTTATAGACTAAACTAGTGAGCACCTGTACAAAAACTAACTGCATATTTGGAAAGTTCATTTCCTCCCAGTTCCAATGGTATATTGAAGTGCCTATTTTAAACAAAAAAATGCACCTATGGCAGCCATTTGAAATTCAAGCTCCTATTCATGACTTTCATAGCACCTTATTTTAAAAATTGACCTTTTCAAAATTTTGGACTATAGGATAAAATCCAAATACATTTAAAAACTTGCACATTCAGCCAAGGGGGAAATTTTTTTTAAAAAATATTTTCTAAAATTGTTTGAATTTTCCCTCATAGATTCTGTCTAGGTCAAACATGGTTTGACAAACCTTGCCACATGTTAGCATTGGATTGGCTCATTTCATGCATAGTCATTAGACCCCTTCAATTGGGTGCCACATGGCATCATCTCATTGGTCCTCTATTTTTCCATGTCACTATGCCATGTCACCATGCCATGTCATTGATCGCAATGTCATTATCCTAGTTATCATTTTGCCACATCATTAGTGACGTAGCAACCTCATGACACATATCACTCTCTATCACATCAGCACCTTAGGAAGTTTTCCACATCAGAAACCTCCACCATATGTATTCCTCTTATTCATTCTCAAGTTGCCACTTGTCTTTTTGTTACTTTCTAAAACTGCCACAGCACTAGCGGGACCCATGACCTTCTTGTCAAATTTCAAGGTTTTTTGGTAGGTTGCTATGTCACATGTTGAAAAACCTTGCCATTTTCTAGTAGTGACATAGTGCCTACTAGAATCCGGTGATGACATCAACATGTTCATCCAAAAAAATTACCTATTCTTCTCCAGCTATTAATGATTGGGTCGAGCCCCACAACATAGCTTGCAGCTTACAAAAGCCTTTTGTCTTTAAGATAGCTTATAATATATGTGTTGGAGTATTTAAAGACAAGAAAACTTGACCACATAATGAATGTGGGACAAATTTTATTTATGGTTTTTCCCTCCTATCCATCGCCTCTATTCTACCTTTGTAAATGCCCCTCATTGGTGAAGGCGAGTACCTTGCCTCCTCTCATGCCATGGATCTTTCTTAAAACTTGGGCCACATTGATGTGGCTTCTCCTATTCCTTGCACACCCTATAGCTCTCCTCAACTTGGGTGTGAGGCTTTGTCTCTTCTCTTTGGCTAGAAAGGAATCAATGTCCATTTCTACTCTTTCCCATACTTTTCGTGTAGACTATGGATTCATCATTTTTTGACCTCCACTTCTTCTCCTTTTCACAAAATTTACTATCACTCGTAATTAGTCCACATTACTCCTTCATAGTGCTTGATAAGGTGAAAGAATTTCTCTCCACAAATGGTGTCTTCTGAGTTTTCTGATCCTTGTTCCAAAAACCTCCTCTCTTTACCAAAGAACAAAGTCATTGGGAGAAATCACTAAATTTTTTGCCCCTTTACTTTCATGTGGAGTTTATTGGTATACCTACCACTTTGAATGTGAGATGATTCTCTACTTCTAGTGATGGGGAGTAAGTTTTGAAAAAATTTAATGTTTTTATTTAAATGCTCCATTCCAAAATCTTGACTATTGTCTTCCTCTGTTCTTTTTCAAATGTGTCTCAAACAATTCATTTTAACCTTTTGCCTTGGCATCTCCATATTTCTTTCACATCTATAAATGGTGCTTTCCCTTCTGACGTGAGCATTTGGCCTTAGAGACTGCAACTTCTTTCTTAGCGCCTACCTCTTTTCCTGTGTGGAATCCTCAATCTTACTCTCTCCATTCAAGATTGAGGCATGGTGCTCTGCTCCATTTTCTTCTTTGGCATTGCCTCTGGTCTCTTTTATTTACATGGGTGTTTTTTCCTATATGAAACAACTTCATTCTGTGAATTACTTTGGAGTTGATTACTTGCCTGCTCTTGCTACCATATAGTAATCCCTGTTTACACTTTGGTCTATTATTACCAAAAGTGAGTATGACTGGCCAACTTGTATATCCCAGTTTGTATAACTTTCACTTCAAATAGCTCTATTGAATTATATTTGGCTATGTTTAATTTGTCATATAGAAACCTTAGAACTTGTTTTATGGAAAGTCATGCTTTAAAACTAGCAGCTTCTCTTAAAACATGGGTCTACTTTGACTCATTTCCTTCTTGCTTGGTGTGGGTTAGTCTCCTTTATACCCTGTTGCCTCCTAATATGCTCATGTGGCTTATACTTTTCTTTTTGTGGGTTGATGCCATGGTGGTCTTCCTCCCCACGCATTTGGAGCTTCATTCTTTAATGCCATAGTCCCCCTTACATAATCTTCCATCATTTTTGTGTCTCTCTTTTTACTTTGCTCTCTAACAATGATAGATTTAGATGGAAGATTTTTGTGTTGCTCTATTGTTGTGTTAATAGATTTTTTTGAATCCATAAATCTTCCAAAATAGTTATGTCAACATTTGACACCTTGCTTTATACAAAACATTTCTTTCAATTGGTTTAAACATGAAAAATCTGAATCAATATTGTCATTAGAAAATTTCACACTAAATGGAAAAAAAATTCTATAGTGATTAGTACCATTATATTCTCTCTTTTGAAACATTTTTAAATTCCCTCAAACTCTAATAGTCCCAATGGATTCAGTCAGGCCCAAAAGTGGGTCTGACTAATTTTTTTTTTTTTTTTTCAACAATTGACACATTAGATTGATTTTTTGAACATCTGATATACATCCAAATCAAAATCCATCACTAAATTGCCAATTAAAATTCATTTTATCACTTTATGCAATCTGTGCTTTGCTGACAGGAAGGCCTAAAAACTAACTTTAAAAACTAATCAAAACCTCTGACCGGGCACTAAAATCAAACATAATAATTCTTTGTTCCACATACATTTACCTCATCAAATATTTTCTCATGAAGGATTCTCAGTCAAAAGGTATTTACCATCAAAGTTTCCCTTTTAGAATTGCTTGCAAGAAAACAAGTTGAAAAACCATAAAATGCATTTAGATATGGCTTTGAAAACTGGGTAGATAAACACTTGAAGGTATGAAAATTGGAGTGTTGGTTTAGTTTCATGAGGATAACATAAATCTAGGACTAGAGCTCATGAAAAATAATTGGACACATTTCGCGAGCAATCAAAGTGGGGTACTCAAATTTGCAGATTAGAAACACTTGATAGAAAAGTAATTTTTGCAAATGGAATGGACTTGGAAAAGTGTGTAGATGGATTCGTGAAATTTTGTAAATTGGCACACTGGAAGTATTTTTAGAGGAGAACATAGTCATACAATCCATTCAATCTCACCTATCATGAATTCAGAGTTATGACATTGCGAATAGGGGTACTGGTTAATTTGCTCCTTTTGACACCAATAAAAGGTTAGAAATTGCATTTGAAATCACATTTGAAAACTAATCAAATAGATTTGTCATAAGCTCAAAATTGAAACATAGAAAGTCTTTGTCCCCTAAAATGTAACACAAAAGAAATTTTAGCATTTTGATCAATTGGGTCAAAATTATAACAAGTCAAACATGGCTTCCCAGAATTTAGAACAAATTGCATTAGTATGACCTCGATAAATGACCAACTTTGAGGGATTCAAAACCTAGGAAAATGGATTCAGAATGACTCAAAATATGAAACATAGGTTCTCTAGTATGGAAGTTAAATACTCCCAAAGTGGTGAGTCATGAAACAATACTGGGTGTAAGATATTCAATTACAAACACGACATCTTGTCACTCTTTGACACCTAGGCTAAAGTGCAGATTTGGACATTGCTCAAAATGAGACTTCACAAAATAGCTTGAAATGGTAATTTATCATAATGGAAAACATAAACACACTAAATGAAAGGTGTTAGAAAAATTAAACACCTCTTAGGTCTCAAACGGATAGTCAGGTACACATGCATCAAAAAGTATTTATAGGGGTTGATTTTCTCAATGGTACTCAAAATTGAGGCTTCAATTTTGAGTCCCAACATTGGCTCTATCTCAAGATGCATGTCTCTTGTAGGCATGGCAAGGATTCAAGCCTGTCGAAGAAGTAGACCATTCCAAAAAAAAACAAAAGCTTCTCTTGCACAGCTTTATTGAATGCAAGAAACAACTACCTCTACTGTATATAAACAGTGACCCCAGGCCACCAAACTTCAAAAAAAACTTTTACCTCTATCATATACCTGATTCTCATTGACATTTTCTTGAGGTAAACTGAAACTATCATTCTCCTTTACTTCACCCAACACATCAACACTTTCAATCATTTCATTTGGAAAAACAAAATTGTCATCATTCTCATAGTCCATATAAAACTCAAAGACTATTTCATCATCATTCTGAGTATGAGAAAAAAAATCAGCATGCTCATGATTAGACAAACTAAACTGTGAATCAAAATCCAAGAATGATTCATGCATGCTAATCAAAAATACAAAAACTTCATATTCTACACCATCCACCAAGTTGCATAGACCAAAAACTTGCAAATCACCTTGTGTCTCCGGCTGCAAAGAGTATGTAAAATCTGATTGTTTCTTACTCGTAGTCATGTCATTCACTAAATCATATTTATGTTTCACTAAAACCTCTTCACATTCTTCAAACAATTGATTAGTTACCAAGCATGAAAACTCATTCTAAAAGTGTTGATCTAAACTATGCTGATGACAATCATTTTCTTCATCTAACTAAATGTCAGAATAAACCTTGAACTTATCTTTACAAGACTTATCAACATATAAAGAAAATCTATAATCTAATTGACAACTTTCATTATTTTCCTCTCCATCACATGAAACATCAAAACAAATTTCAGCAAGATCAGCATGAAAAGAACCTAAAACAGTGTCAAACTTCCCTTCACTAACATCCCTCACATCCAAAAAGGCATCATGTGCAAAGACATTTGAGGTACTATCATCTCCACCTCCAAAATTTGATAAAGATTGTTCAGATTCTACATCTCTTTCTTCATCAAACTTAGGGAATTTATTTGACTAAATGAGAAATTATTATGAGGGAAAATATGAAGATCCTTAGAAACACTTACATGCTTTTCAAAATAATGAGCCAACAAAACTGGAATTTCATTAGGGCTCAAGAGGACTACCTCACAAATCGTCTCTCTACTATGATTATCATCTAGATAACATGAAGAACTTATAGCAGCAAGATCATTAGTATAACAATCTAGAAAATTAGCATCATTATAACATTCATTCTTATCATGGAAATCACTACCTCTACTACTATTACATAATTCCTTAACTTCATATTTTCTGTAACCAAGTTTATTTTCACTTTCATATCCATCTTCCTTATACTAATTTCAATTACCCAATTCATTTGCATTTGAATCCTTCTCTTCACATTCAAAAGACAAATTCTCTTTCCCTAAGGATTCATTATATTCATTACTACCTTGACTTTTAGCACACTTATTATCATTAGAAGACATGACATGAACTCTATAATTATTGCTTTTCATCTCTTCAATGAATCTTTCAATTTGCAATTATTTTTGTAATCTTATAGGTGCTAGCCAATTTACAAAATTAGGCACTTGACCATCAAGGAAAACACTATGCATGGAAGATTCCTCGGGTCTACAATGAAAAGGCATCTTGTTGATTAGTAATTTAAGCCTTAAATAATATTGTTCGACATTTAAACCTTGAGTACTTCCTACATCAATTCTTATAATACTGACAATTCTTTTGTAGAACAATTTATTTAACATAGCAATGTTATTAGCCACAGTCTCTAAACTTTCAAAATTTGGCAAACTAATCTCAGATTTGAGATCTAAATCCATCATCAATGTTAACTTCTACTTCTATTTTCTTAGTGCTAAAAACACTGGATGGAGGCAAACATTTTTTTCATTCAACCTTCATGAAAGAAAAATACATGAAAATTGAAAATACCTTTATGTGTTGTTGTTTGAAATATTTGATCTACTGATTGACAGAGATGCAAATATGAAATCCTTCACACAATAGATAAAATCTTTCTAGAGCTACCACCTCCTTAAAGAGGAAAATGAAATCAAAATAGTGATTGACCTTTTGAAATTAATTACTTTAGCAAATACATACTGTAGACACCTAAAAATCCTTTAGAAAATAATATTTTTATTTTCTTAAAAAAAGTCCCTAATGACATCATCATTTATTAATTAATTAATTTATTTATTTTTATGCCATTAAATCCCTTTATCTTAATTAAAAATATTTAATTAAGGAATCCCTCGCAAAAATGTTTAAATCTTATTTAAACATTATTTCCCTATTTATTAATTATTTAATTAATAAGTTGACCAAAAATCCCAAATAAATAAAAAAATTTATTGTTTGCCGAAAACTTGGCCAATTTCCTTAAGACCATTAACCTCTTCCAAAATCTTCTAATCCTTCTTTAATTTCGATTAAAGGCTAATCCCATCATGTTCTTGGATTGCCAAGGACACAAAGGGGTAATGACTCAGTATTCGTGGTGGTTGATAGGTTCTCCAAAATGGCACATTTCATTCCATGCCACAAAACTCATTATCCTATCCATATTGCAGACTTGTTTTTCAAAGAGGTAGTAAGACTACATGGTCTTCCAAGGAGTATAGTTTCTGACAGAGATACTAAATTTGTGGGTTTTTTCTGGAGAACATTATGGAAGAAGTTGAGAACAGACCTAAAATTCTATTCCATGCATCACCCATAGACTGATGGTCAAACAGAAGTGGTAAATAGAAGTTTGGGCAATTTGCTGAGATGTTTAGTTTGGGATAAGCCCAAGGGATGGGATTTGATTCTACCACAGGCAGAGTTTTGTTATAATAACTCTATAAATAGGAGTACTGGAAAATCACCATTCCAAATTGTATATGGGAGTAGCCCAAGGACTGCACCAGAGCTGAGGAAGATATAACAAGGGGAGAGGACAAGTGCTAAAGCAGAAGAATTTGCTGAACATATCAAGCATCTACATGAGGAGGTTCAAGCACACATTACCAAGATGAATCAAGAATATAAAGCTAGGGCTGATCAAAGGAGAAGACATAAGGAATTCCAAGTAGGGGATCTAGTCATGGTGCACTTAGGAAAAGAAAGATTTCCAACTGGTACTTACAATAAACTGAAAATGAAGAAATTTGGCCCTTGCAAAATTTTGAAGAAACATGACTTAGGAAATGCATATGAAGTGGAGCTGCGAGGTGGTATTCAGATTTCTCCCACTTTCAACATTATAGATTTAACAGAGTATCATGATGATGGTGCAGATGAGGAGCTAGTGGTAGAGCCATGTCCAATTCCTGCTTCTAAGAAGTAGGAGATAGAAGACATTCTAGATCATCGTGTGGGTAGGAGTACCAAAAATAGGCAGTATGAAGAGTATTTGGTCAAATGGAAAGGACGGCCAATCGAGGACTCAACTTGGATTTTAGCAACTGAGGTTTCCCATTTGGGATTTCCTCTACCATCCATCAAGTGACAGGGTCACTTTTCAATCTACCCTGGGTGTTTGATGCGGGAGCATCCAGAGGTATAAGGGCAATCCTATTTCACCCAAAAAAATGTACTTAGACTTAGTTTTTGTTTCATGCCTTTACATTTTTGGATACCCATTTTGGTCAAATAAAGGTTCCAACTCTCACAGTTCCACTATCAGTGTGTTTGAAAATCTCAAAAAAATAGGAGCATGCAATTTGGCCATCATTTTGGTGAACTAGAAGGTGTGAATTAGCTAGATGAATGTAATTGTGATTTAGATCATTCCAAAAAAAGAATTAGGTCAAAAGGCCCCACAGTTTGAAAGTTATTACAGTTTTTCAGATTTTGGAGACTTCCTAAGAATGCTTCAAAGTTAGGTTTGGGGCATTAAATGACCTTGAAAAGGGTCTAAAAATTGAGGACGAGCAAAGCTGGTCCATGGGGTTATAGAGCATTTCGAGAGCTTTCTGAACATGTAAACGGTTCGTCAATCGGAGCTACGATTCAAAAGTTATGCCTCTCGGAAGTTTGGCTACCATTTCTGGATTCTTCTAGATTTGCACCGACATCTAATGCAGCTTCTGGAACCTTCTATTTTTATGGTGGATGCCTACTAGCACTTTCTAGAATATACTCCTAGTACTTAACCCTTCGGGGTCTATTTAAGGAGATTTTTGGCATTGTAAAAGGCAGTTCAGAGTGGAGTTTGAGAGGAGGTGCTAAAAGGAGAAATATTCTCCAGATTTATGCTATTGTAAGCCCTTGGGGCATGTTTCTAAGATTATTTTCTTTGTACTATTTGTACTAGCTTATTTTCTCAGTTAATATAATTTTCCCTTTCTGTTGGTTCCATTCTGTTCTTGGGTTGTGTCCCCATCAAACTCAAAATATTTAATTAAGATTAAATATTAATCTTCATGTTTATTAAAAATATTTTAATAAATATCACCTCAACCCAAACCCTTGAAATAAATAAAACTTTATTTATTTCCTATAAACCTTATTTATCCTCATCCTAGGAAGTTCTAGACTCTTCTAGAAAGTCTTTATCCTCATCCAAAGCCTAGACTCTTCTAGAAGATGTCAATCCTTATCTTTAATCTTAATCCTAATCCCCTCCTAACCTTGTCACATTCCCTAAACATGGGTTAAGACTTGCTAACCCAAGCCAAAGCCAACAAATATCTCCTCCTTCACCCACCCTCATTTATTGTCATCCACTTGCCCATCTCTAACAAGCCTAATCCAAGCCTTAATAATTTTTACATTCCTAAGTCAAGCTTAAGACTTTCTTAATCCAACCTAAGTCAAAATATCTCAACCATAAAACTTTATGAAGTCCACAAAGCCATAAATGACTCTTACAAGCCCATTCATTGCTCTTACAAGCCATTATGAGGGTCTTTATGAGCATTGAGCTTCCTTTGTTGACCCCTCAATCCCTCTTGCTCTAACTAATGACTATGTGGCATGTGTCACTCCCTGATTGGCTATAAGAAAGCACAATACATGTTCTCTCCTCTCATTCAATCTAAACCTTCCATAAGCTTTCTCCCACCCTTGCATCCTAGCCCTTGATCCCTCAAGCCCTTTGCCTATTTAAGGAATCCTCTCCCAAGCTATTTTAACACAATCTAGAAAGTAAAGCCATAATGCCATTTTGAGAAGCCAATTTTACATCAAATCCATTCACCAAAATCTATCAAAAATCCTCCATTGAAGCCCATTCGAGCATTTGAGCATACATACATAATCAAGCCATCTTAGCTATTAGACACACCTCTACATCAAGTGATCATCCTCATTGAGAGAGCCTATCCATGGCTCATATTCTCATTTGAGGACTTCACTTTGTCTCTCATGAAGTTATGTTAAATGCTTTTGATTGTTTTTAATTTAGTGTTTCTAACATACTAAAGTAGCATATACATTTTGGCACACCCGGTGGGACCCTGCATGGGTCATCTTTATTAGCTGTTTTAGTCAAGTTTTGTATGTCATTTGCTAATTTTGGCTAATTTTTCTTTTTTTTATGATTGGTAAGATTGTATAAATTGTTTTTGTAGGTCCACATGAGCATGAACAAGACAAAGGAACCCATAGTCTATGTCATAGTGTTTGCAGATTTTTCAAGCTTATAGGTGGACAAAGCACTTGGATTTCTTCTTCCCCTTCTTGTCTATATTCTTCTTATTCCATCTACTTGTTCTTCTTATTCTTGTGGGAGATCTTGGCCTTTTTTTTTAAGGAAGCAAAATCATACACACTTCTTTTTAGTGCTTAAAATGAACCCCCAAAGAATACTTAAATCCATTAAAAACTAAAAATTTGCAAAAAAAAAAAATCTTTTAACAAGTGAAACTAAACCAATCCAATCATTTGCATCCTTGCAACATCAAGGTTTTAGATGCATTCATGCAAAGTTAGGAACACTTCATTTTTGAGAATTTAAAAAGAACTTCAAGTTTCCATTTCAAAAGATTCAAAATAAACACTAAGTGCACACTAAAATCTAAATCAAACTCAAAGCATCAATCAAGGATAAAATGAACCTCATTTGAAAATATTTTAAAGTTCTTTTAAAAATCTCATGAAAACTAAGAGTCCTAAATGGTTGCCAAAATTTTCCTAAAAGCTTTGTTATTTGTTCCAAACAAATGTCTTGTTGCAAAAATCTTGAATGTTTCTTAGGTTCTTCATGCATCAAAATAATCTAGGAATATCATTTTTGGGTTTAAAACATGCAAACTTGAGCACAAAATCTTGAATGAAAACCAAAGTCCAAAGAGTCATTTTCACTTTTGAGTCCAAAACAATCTTGAATGATCTAAGGTTAAAACAAAGCACTTCAAAGTTCTTAAAACAACACACAAAATCTCAATCTTGAATGCTCAAAGGAAAAAACTTGAATGTTTAATCACTTGTCTTTGAATGCATGTTGCTAAAATCACTCTTGAGTGCCATGGATTAAAATCAAATATTTCTTATAATGCATGATTAAAATAAAAAATCCAATCTTGAATGCCATAGATCAAATAATCATCTTTTGGGGCATAAAAAGAATCTACATTCTAGAAACTTCTTAAATTATAAAAACCAAATAAAGATGCTCTAAGTGAGTTTGTAGTTGGACTCACCCTCTTTAATCACCCTTCAATTTAACCATTAGTTGCAATCTTAGTGCCATCTATGGGGATGGGTCTACCTAAGAGGGTGTTAAGTACTCCACAAAGATAAAACTTCACTTGTGTTTTTATCAATTTTTCTAACTTAGAAAATTCCTTGAATGCACATTAGGCTTGCTAACACTTCATTTGGGTATTAAAATTTGAACAAATATTGATGTGCAGGGCCTCTGGGCACGTGCTTGAAATCAAATTTCACACATCTTTGTTTTGAGCTTAAAAAAAATCACACCAACTCTTGAATGCCTTAAAAGAAATTAATTGATACTTGACGTGGAGGGCCTCCAAGTGTGCGAGTTTACTTTTTTATTGACCCTAACTCTTCTTCTTGTTCGCATTCTTCAATCGATTTTACTTTTGTTGAAAACTTCAAAGTTGGAATAAAAATTGTATCTTAAACATGAGTGCTTGCAAAGTCTAGATCAGAAAACTTAAGCATCAATTGGAAAAGAACTTTGTCTTTTAGCCCAAGGTCATCCAAATCTTCCCTCCCCTTGTTGTCTTTCAAGGCTATCTTGGGTGCATAAGAATAGGATCCAAAACCTTGTTTCTTTTTAGGAGGCCTACTTGGGGATTTTATTACCCCTTGGGATGACCTCAACTCCAGCATTCTGGTAGAGTATAAAGATTGGGAGGTGAATCCAAAGACACCTCTCTTGGAATCAAAATCTTGTCACTCAAGCTAAACCTCAAGGAACTTTATACCCTTGAGAAGTGAAAGAGGAGAAGTATGTTACCACTCCTCTTGGCTATGTGACATATTTTTGGTTTCATCTACGGATTTGGGCCTCACGTACCTTGGGTATATCGCGGACTCCCTAGCTAAAACAACTTTTAGCCTTGTAGACAACAATTTAGGATGTTAATGTGTTTGAAGTGACTGATCGAAACATTTACACACTCCTTGGCACAAGTATCACATTCTGAGAATCAAAACTTCTATTTGGTTGTTTCTATCTATTGCTTTATCTTTTATTTGTTGAATGAATGTTTGCCAAACTTGGTCAGTCCTAGCTTAGGGCATACTTAGCGTAGTCATTGCCTATTTCAAAAGTTGAACAAGTCAAAGAAAAACAACTAAGATCTCTCAAAGCCAAGTAGATTTGGGAATTCATGTCAGAACAATCCAAACTCAAACAAAAGTTTCACAAAGCCAAACTCAAGCCATCTCAAGCATACCAAGAACTTTCAACCAAGAGAAAGGAAATAACACCAAGCCCTTGAATTTCCAAACTCCACAAAGCAGAGGACAAAGCTACTGATGAAGTCCTTCAAGATGCCTGGTTAGATCACACTATCCAACTTAACTAACATCCAAGAGTTAACCGTGCTTATCCATTACCAACTAGGCATGATTTCTATGATTAGACCCCCTTGTTTCTCCACATCTTCTTGCATAATCTCCACTTTAGAGTCATCCTTGTAGGTAAGCCAGCCATCCTTAGTCATCCTCTTAAGCATTTTAGCTCATTTATCTCATTTAGTTCTAAACCATCTAGCCAGCAATCCAAAACTTCACATCCAAGCCTTCAAAATTGTGGTCACCTTGCCAAAAGTTTGCCATTCCTAACATCTTCCAAATCCACCAATCTTGCCAAGTTTATCCCTTTGACAGAGCTTTTTCTAGGGTAATCTAGCTTTGCCAATTGTTATCCCTCATCACCTTGAGCTAAAGGTTGGGATCCACAAGTGGTCAATCTCATGTTCTTCCTAAAGGATCATCAGTCTATCCTTAAGTTGACACAATCACCACCAAGCTTGCACATAGGAAAGCAGACCTCTCATGCTTTGGCAACGTATCTTTGAAGTTAGAGTCCCCAAATTGATCCTCCTTAGGTTTTTTCATATAGCTTTGCCTCAACCTAGGAAATCATTTGCATAGAAAAGCCTTCCCCTTTTTGCATCCTTCAGCATTGTTGCACCTCATCCCTAGGAAACATTCTGCATTTTCATGCCACCCGTCACTTGCTTAGCCAAGAAGAAGAAGATAACAATGGAGCCCTATCATTTGGATCAAATAGCATCACTCCCCTTGAGTAGTCAACCATACTTCAACCCAGAGAACACTATACCATCACCTACTGACACTAAAGCTTTCATGAACCAACTAGGAAATGCAATATTGGTGAACGCCATTATAGACAAGAACAAAGAAATAATCATGGCTAACTTTTGAAGGGACAACATCGAAGCCTTCGACTTTGGAAGACCTCCTCCCTTATTAGATCCATCTCACCCCTTGTTTGAGTAACTCCCACCACCCATAGGCTCTTATGATTTGAATTATCCTCAATATGTGCCAAAAGAAGAGCCTCAACCCACCCCATATGATCCAATACACCCAAACATACCAGCCTCCACTCAAGTTGAAATTTCCCTTCTGCAAACCAATCCAGCCATCACCACTCCACCATTGGTCCATACCACTCCATCCCAAACCCTTTTTGCCCAAAACACATCACCATTCACTCCCTTCACTATTGCTGCTACTGCCCTCCAACCCAGCCTTCCAAATCCACCCATCTCCAAAATTAGTGCTAGCATCTTTGGCCAACCTCAACAATATACAACTGGGATGCCACCCATGGGGCCAAGTAATCAACCTTTCATCACCCCCAGCTTGTTTACCATAGCCCAAAGCACAATTCCATCATTTCCACTAGGTCCTTGGAGCTCAGTGCCATCAACCACAAATCCACAAGCTACTACCCTCACTCCACAAAGCTATCCAACCCCACAAGCTACTAACAATGTTCTACCAAGCTCTCAAGTGACCCAAACTCCTGCCACCACTCTACCAAGCTTTCAAATCTAGCCACCAAGCTATCAAACCCCATCAGTTCCATTCCCAAGCTTTCAATTCCCACCACCTCCACCACCAACTAATCCATTACCTCCTATTACCAACTATTTTTCTATGCCACTTCTAGGAGGAAATCCACCACCACTAACCACCAATTACTTGGCCTCTTTTGCCATGCAGACACCTTCCCAAATGGGGGCATAGCCCACATATATTGGTCAAACTCCTCAAATCCAAAGTGAAGTTCCACAAGCTCCTCGATCCTTTCCCCAAGCTTCACACCCATCTTATACCTTACCTCCACAAAGTAATCCATTTATCCCATAGCCAGCTTATGTTCCTCAATCCCAACCTCAAATCCAATATTAGCAACAAGCCTCACAACACATGTAGCAATATGTGCCCCCTCCACCTCAGCAACCCATCTTCCACCATTCAGTTGCCCAAGCCTTGTACAATCCCTACCAAACCATACCTCAAAGCCATCCATATTCCATTGCCCCATCTAGCACATACCTACCATAGGCCACTCCTACATTGGGGGCACCCCAGCCATCACCCATTAATGTAGAATGGGAAGCCATGAAGATAGCTTTGCAGAACATCCATGAGGGAAATGATCCAAAAACCTTCAAGTTTGAGAATGTGTGTCCTTACCCATTTGATAGAGCCATTACTATGACTCCATTCCCCAAGAATTTTGAGACACCCAAGTTTGACAAATTCAGAGGAAAAGGAGACCCTATCACACATATCAAAGAATTTTACATGCACTACCAAGAAGTGGCACATGATGAAATCTTCCTCTTGTGTCTCTTTCCCAAAAGCTTGGCCAAACCAGCTCTTGAATGGTTTTATAGGATAACATATGGCACAATTAAAAACTTTTTTGAATTGTCTGAGGCATTTGTAGCCCAATATGCCCATCTTGTTGAAATAGAGCTATTAGTAGTTGATCTTGTCCACACTAAGAAAAAAGGTGGAGAAAGCCTTCCCGAATATCTACAAAGATGACAAACCCTTACCACCCACATATCTTGCACCTTGTTAGAGTGTCATTTGGTGAAAATTTTTATTGATAATGCCCATCCTAGGTTGGCTCACAACATGACCATGGACTATTTGCAGACCTACAAAGATATCAAAGAGAAAAGAATGATCCTTGAGGAAGGACTCATTAAAGATGGTGTGGTCAAGATTTACAAAGAGGCCAACCAAAATCAAACACATTCCAATGACAAGTCTAGGTATTGGAACAAAAACAAACACATTACAATAGATGGCATCACTGACACCAAACATGTGAATATTGTTGGTCCTTCTCAAAACTAGTCCAACCCACCATATCAACCAAACAATCAACAAACTATCAACTACCAACAACAGAACCACCAAATCTATCAAAGCCACAATCCAAGACCCAACTTTCAAGGGTCTAGCAATCAAGCTAATGCCATCAATGTAGTTGCAAGGAAAAAGCCCAGATTCCAACCTGCACCTAGAAACTATACACCCCTTGGTGAGCCATTGGATGTCATTTTTGAGAAATTAGTCAAGGAAAACCTCATCAAATTTCCTCCTACCCAGCAAATTGACCCAAGCCAATCCAAAGCTGCATGATAAAAATACAATGAGTATTGCAAATTTCATAGGTTAAAAGGTCACACTACCCTCAGATGCATGAAATTGAAAGAATATGTGCAGGACCTCATTGAACAAAAATAAATCACTGTTGGTGCCCAAACCTCTCCCAATGCAGGCTTCCAGATCTATCAAAATGCTTTTCCTCCTCACAAAAATCAACATCTTGGAAAAGAACCTATCCAAAACAACAATAACAACACCAAAAACTACCAGCCAAACCAATAGCATGGGAAGAACAATGACCACACTTCATCCTATATAGACTATGGTAGCCTCATAGGTTGTATATCTGAGAAAGAGCCTTTTGTCAATGTTATCAATATCCAAGGCCCAAATAATGAGTGTGCAGTCACCACTAGAAGAGCATGATTTAACATCACAGGTCCACCTATTTCACTAGCACGATCAGCTCCATCACAAAGCCAATACAATATCTTAGAACACCTTGGGAACATGCCAGCCCAAATCTCCATTTTATACCTTCTCCACACTAGTCCTATGTACAAGAACATCCTTGGTAGTGCTCTCATAGAATCTCGTGTCCCTTCAAATATCAATGCTACTAATTTTTGTAATCTCGTTGGACACCTATCCTCCTCATGTGCCCTATCATTCAAACCCACTAAAATACGCATGGTCAAGCCAGATCACACCCTTCTGCTTTGCATAGCCATCATTGTATCCAATTTTTCCATATAAAGAGTAATGATAGATAATGGATCAGCCTTGAATATTTGCACCCTAAAATTCATAAAACAAGTGGGGTATACTAAGGCAGATATCATTAGTGAGGTCATCACCATCAAAGCTTATGACAACTTGGAAAGAACCACAGAAGGAGCTATTTTGCTACCAATCAAGGTTGGGCCAGTCATCCAAGAAACACTCTACCATGTTATTGATCTAAACTTGCCATTTAACATCCTCCTTAGTCGCCCATGGATTCATGCCATGAAAGCCATTTCATTCACTTACAATCAGTGCATCATTGAGGTAACCATCCGTGTCGATCCAAAACCCTTTGCTTACTGCAATGTGGTTGAAGCTTCATATGCAAACCATTTCCCTAGAATTGATATCGGCACAGCCATTTCCAGCTCATCCCACACTTGTAATGACCCAAAAACTATCCTCGCCTCCACCCTATCTACCGTGAAGATCAATAACAAAAGCTATGGAGAGTATAGTTTGTCAGATACATTTATTGTCGAGGCACTCCCACTTCATCCACATGCCCATGGACGACTTACATATCACAAAGCTAAGGAGATTCCACCTCCTCGATACAAATAGTTTAGCCCAACAACCTTTGTATCCTCAAAAATCCCTCTTCATGAGGAGCTCACTCCAGATATCAATAATTGGTTACATAAGGATGCACCTCCAAGAAATCAAGCACGCCTTGATCACTTTAGCCAGAAGTATCCCCAAGAACATAAGCTCATCACTAACAAATGGAACTATCAAGGTGGTGGTCTAGGACTAGAAGAAAGAGGCATGTAGTGCCCCATCGATGCACACAAGTGGGAATCGAAGTCAGGTCTTGGCTTTGGCATACCCACAACTGGGGGCACCAATAAGAATAGTCACTCTTTTTTGAAAATTCACCATGACCTTATCAAAATTGAAGACATTTCTGAGGAAGTTAAAAAGAGAGCCTACGATGATATCCTGGACCAAATCTCCTTGGGAGACTCTGTTCTCCAAGAACTATTCATCCATACCTACCACTCGCTCATCCACAACTCATAAATTGGGACCAACCAAGAGTCATACACATTGATGAGTTCACATCAGAGGAAGCACTTCTGAGATTCATGGGAGCTAAAACTCCTCATAAGAAAACAAAGCCAGATTCTACCTATATCTATAAGCTAGATCCCAAAGGGTATTTTGGAGAAAATCCCCAACCTAGTTCTGATACACCCAAAACTAAAACAAATGTGAATCTAGGACTAGCTAAGATAGCAAAGAGAACCCCTCAGCAAGAAAATCTAGAGTCACAAGTAGAACATGAGGATTTAGCATTGCCTCCTCAAGATAATCGACTAGAGGTGTCTTCTATTCTAATTGAGGATACTAGAGAAGTCAACATCAGTTCTTCAGAGATCCCCAGACTTGTTCACATTGCTGCATCCCTATCACAAGACCTAGCTGATCTCCTCTTTGATGTCTTAAGAGAGAACATTGGATGATTTGCATGGTCATATCAGGACATGCTAGGACTTGATCCAAAGCTTGTAGTTCATCATCTTGTAGTCGATCTAAATATCAAGCCCATCAGACAAAAGCTTAGAAAAATGCACCCCAAGGTGGCATTACTGGTCAAAGCTAAATTAGAAAGAATGTTAGCTACTAAGGTTATTCGACCTATTGACTACTCAGAGTGGATCTCCAACATGGTCCCCATCACTAAACCTTCAGGTGACATCAAAATTTGCACTAATTTCAGAGATTTTAATAAAGCCTGTCCAAAAGATGATTTTCCCTTGCCCAACATAGATATGATTGAAGATCTTATAGCTGGACATGAAATTTTGTCCCTCATGGATGGATTTTTTGGGTATAATCAAATCAAAATTGCAGAAGAGGATCAGCATAAGACAGCATTCACTACCCCTTGGGGAACCTTTTGCTACAACATGATGCCTTTTGGCCTAAAGAATGCAAGGGCTACCTATCAAAGAGCTATGACAGCCATTTTTCATGATCTTATTCATAGCATTTTGGAGGATTATGTGGATGATATCTTGGTCAAATCTCATACATTCATGGATCATCTTGCTGACCTAGAGAAAGTCTTTGATAGGTTAGCCAAATATCATCTCATGCTAAATCCCAAGAAGTGTGCCTTTGGGGTCACATCTGGAGAGCTTCTAGGCTTTATAGTTTCTAAATGAGGTATAGAGATCAACCCCAAGAAGGTTAAGGCTATCTTAGACATCCCTCCTCCCCAGACACTACAACAACTTTTCTCTCTTTAGGGAAAGCTCCAATCCATTCAGTGCTTCATCTCCCAGCTTGCAGATAAGTGTACACCATTTACACATTTATTGAAGAAGGATGAAAACTTCAAGTGGGATCCTTTATGTCAATGCAGCTTTGATCAACTCAAGCAGTATCTCACCAATCCCCCTATCTTTGTTCCACCAATTCTTGGTCATCCCTTGATTTTTTACATATTAGCAATGTCTACTGCTCTAGGGGCACTTCTAGCATAGCTCGATGACTACGGCAGAGAAAGAGCCATCTACTACATCAGTAGAACCCTAGTTGGTTATGAACTCAATTATACTCCTATGGAAAAAGCTTGTTTGGTAGTTGTTTTCTCAACTCAAAAGCTTCACCACTACATGCTAAGTCATACCATCCAATTAGTCTCCAAGATTGACCCTCTCAAGTATATGTTCTCTAGAACAACACTTATAGGGCATTTGGCCAAATAGGTTATGCTCCTTAGCAAATTTGACATCCAGTATGTGGACATAAAGGCAATCAAAGGGCAAGCTATAGCAGATCACCTCACTAATGCACCTCTAATAGATGCATATCCTTTGATCACATAATTTCCAGATGAGCATATCTGCCTAATTGAAGAACAACCCCCATGGAAACTTTATTTTGATGGTTCATACACATCTCATGGATCAGGGGTAGGAATATATTTGTTGGTCACACCTCAAGGAGATTACATTCCAAAAGCCTTCAAGCTACAATTCCCTAGCACCAACAATATAGCAGAATATGAGGCTCTCATAGTAGGATTAAAAATAGTTACAGAATGGAACATCACTGAGTTAAAAATCTTTGGTGATTCTTAGCTCATCATCAAGCAAGCCCTAAATGAATATAAAACCAAAGATGAAAAGCTATTACCCTACAAAGAGCTAGTTGATTAGCTAACCCAACATTTTACAAAGCTTCAATTTACACAAGTGCCTCGAATGCAGAACAAGGCAGCAGATGCTATGGCTACTATCAGCTCACTCTTGGAAATTCCCCAAGTAGCTACATAGTATGAGTTTTTAGTTGAGCAGCTCCTCACACCTGCCTATGCGAATGAGGATTCAAACTGTCTTTGTATCTTGGTTGGTCCTAAATCCCCTTGGTACCATGAGATTCATGCTTACCTTAAAGATGGTATCATCTCCCCTCACCTCACATGTATCCAAAGCCAAAACCTCATCCAAAAATCATCCTGCTATGTTATCATAGCCAATACCCTATATCATCAAGGTTATCACGATACTCTCTCTAGGTGTTTAGACCAAAATGAGGCCATGATGGCATTAAAAGAAGTACACTCCAAACTTTATGGTGCCCACATGAGTGCTATTGTCCTAGCACAACAAATCATTAGAGAAGGCTACTATTGGCCTACCATTGAAGAAGACTCCTGTGACTTTGTCAAAAAGTGTCTCCCATGTTAGCAGCACGCAAATCTTGTGCACACTCCAACACAAGATCTACAGCCTATTGTACCACCTTCGCCTTTCACTTCTTGGGGTCTTGATCTAGTTGGAACTATCACACCTCTCTCATGTAATGGACATAAATGGATAATAACAACTACAGACTATTTCACTAAATGGGTGGAAGCAATCCCCCTAGTCTCAGCTATAGGAGTTCTGGTCTCCAAGTTCATCTTGTACCACATTGTTTGCCACTTTGGTATCCTATCCACCATCTTCACCGACCACGGATGTAACTTTGAAAATCTCAACATGGAAGAACTATGCACTTCCCTCTACATCCATCACTACTTTTCTAGCCCATATTTCCCACAAGGTAACGACTAGATAGAGGAAACTAACAAAAACCTCCTCAAAATCCTAAAGAAAGTTGTCAATGCTTCCAGCCGTGATTGGCACCTACAAATAAATCCAGCCCTATGGGCCTATCAAACTTCCTTCCATACATCCACAGGCACAACTCCATACTCCCTAGTCTATGGTGTTGAAGCGATACTACCCATCGTGGTTGAACTTCCCTCTTTGTGCATATCTTTGCAAGGGCAAATATCAAATGAAGAATATAGAGTGGCTCGGTTCACCCAGCTAGATCTCTTAGATGAGAAGCGACAACAAGCCTATGATCATCTCATAGTCTATCAAACTCATCTCAAAAGGAATTTCAACAAGAAGGTGCTTCCATGACACTTTCAACCGGGTGACAGAGTCCTCAAAGAAAACATGAAAGTCCAAGCAGATCGAGAAAAGAAAGGAAAGTTTGACCTTACCTGGCTTGGTCCCTATGTTGTCACTACATCCTCTGGCTCTGGAGCCTATTAGCTATCTACACTAGAAGGAGAACTCTTGAAGGATCCTACTAACATCATTCATCTCAAGAAGTTCTATGCTTGAAGATCCTTGGTATACCCAGCTTTTGAAAAATACAAAAAAAAAAATAGTAAAGAGAAATAAGCATTGAATGGTGCAAACTTGGCAATTCAAGCACCTTGGATAGGTACCTTGGTGAAAACCTAGTAATTTAGGTGCCTTGTGTACTAAGACTAATCCATTATCTATCACTATCATATCCCTCATCCATTCACCCACCATCCCATAAAACACCTGCTTGTTCCCTTGGTGTTCCAACCAAATATCCAAAATCTAATGAAGCTTGTAAATACCTCCTATATAGCTTGTAAATCTTGTACCTCAACTTGTAAATCTTGTACCCTAGCTTGTAAATCTTGTATCATAGCTTTTATATCCAAATCTTGTCCAAAGATTGTACCATATTCCAGCTTGTATTATATACCAAAGCTTGTATCCTAGTTGGTATCCTATCACATGCACACAAAGAACCCCATTTTCACTTAAGCTTTTCGCAAACCATCTACCTATCCGCATATCAACTATTACAGACATCCCACCCTTCACAAACATTTCCATCTCACAAAACCAAAACATGAACAACCTTGAACATTTGTAAAATATCTTGGTGTGTCAGCTTGTACATCCTCTTTAGCTTAGTAGCATTGTATCTATCCAGATTTCATATCAGTTCCTCCTTGATTAGCATCTTGCACATTGCACAACCCTTGGTTAGCTATTCCAATGCATCCTTTAGCTAGATCTCCTATCACCAAAGTGTTATCCTTCCTAGTTTAGCTTGCCAAGTGCATCACTCATCCAAATAAACTAGCTTAGGTGCTCTCTGATAGATCATTGTAGGATATAGCTTTCCTCATGTCTGATCTTGGTCCGTTAGTACCTCATCCTACCCATCTCATTTGCAAACGATTCTCTTTTCAATTTTTGTTTTCTTTTGATTTGGAATCTTCCCTTTTCATTCTTGAAGTATCTTTTCCAAGCAATCATTTTGTTCCCTCCTCAAGGTTGCCAGGATCTTCCATATTATGGTATGCTGCAAATGAGGCACTCTGAGCATATAGTTTTGATCAATTTTTTCATTTTCTTTTCTTTTCTTCTTGTGGGTTACCCAATGTCGATTCCACTCTGATTCTTTTGGGATTTATGTGTGATACTGGGGCAATCCTTGCATGTTTATTTTGAGTTAGTTCGTCAACCCTCTGAATAGTTAGTGAAAAGGCCTTGATGTTCTTGGTAACCTTGGCAATTAACCAACAGTCCTATAGCAAATCTAGTGCTCAACTACATGGTGGTACTTCTCTTTGAAGTATCCCCCTACTCAAAAAAGCTTCAATGGATTTTCTTCATCTCCGTTATCCCCCATCCATATTTGGCATCTATATCTCCTACCCTAGCTTATGCATCAGTATCTCTTTGAATCAATCTTCACTTTTAGCCTTAGGGATCCACAATCCTAGTCTTAGGGATCCACCAATCAAATCAATCCACCAAGCCTCATCTTTCAAGATCCACAATCCTAGTCCTAGGGATCTTTGAAAACCAATTTCTATCAATCTGACTCTTTGAAATCCTATTGCATCAGCTTTATAATCCCCTCATCCTTCTCCCTATCTTGGATTCCTTTTTATAGAGCTTCGCTCCTTCATCCTCCACCTTCCCTAAATTCTTAAGCTTGCTTCCTCTTGTGCATCTGATTCTCCTTTATCGTTCTCCCATAGTGAGAGTTTGAGCTAACTAAACCTCTTCTCTTAAGCCACTCTTCGTCCTACCTCCCATCAAGATTCTTGAACTTTTCAAGAAGTCGTCGAGCCTCTCTTTCTCTCCCTGCCACCTTCTTGAGGGGGCTTCTCGTATTCCATTCTCTCCTCTTCTGCTCTAGCCTTGGGCATCTTATTTTCTTCTCTTTGATGCCATGCCACTTGTGGCATCACATCAAAGAGGGGAAAAATGTAGACACCTAAAAATCCTTTAGAAAATAATATTTTTATTTTTTTGAACAAAAGTCCCTAACGACATCATCATTTATTTATTAATTAATTATTTAATTATTTAATTAATTTTTATGCCATTAAATCCCTTTATCTTAATTTAAAATATTTAATTAAGGAATCCCTCCCAAAAATGTTTAAATCTTATTTAAACATTATTTCCTTATTTATTAATTATTTAATTAATAAATTGACCAAAAATCTCAAAATAAATAAATAAATTATTTTTTGTCCAAAACTTGGCCAATTTCCTTAAGACCACTAACCTCTTCCAAAATCTTCTAATCCTTCTTTAATTTCGATTAAAGGCTAATCCCATCATTTCCTACCCCTAATCCCAACTCAAAATATTTAATTAAGATTAAATATTAATCCTCATGTTTATTAAAAATATTTTAATAAATATCTACTCAACCCAAACCCTTGAAATAAATAAAACTTTATTTATTTCTTAAAAACCTTATTTATCCTCATCCTAGGAAGTTCTAGACTCTTCTAGAAAGTATTCATCCTCATCCAAAGCCTAGACTCTTCTAGAAGATGTCAATCCTTATCTTTAATCCTAAAGCTAATCCCCTCCTAACCTTGTCACATTCCCTAAACATGGGTTAAGACTTGCTAACCCAAGCCAAACCCAACAAATATCTCCTCCTTCACCCACCCTCATTTATTGTCATCTACTTTCCCATCTCTAACAAGCCTAATCTAATCTTAACCCAAACCTAATCCAAGCCTTAATCATTTGCACATTCCTAAGTCAAGCTTAAGACTTTCTTAATCCAACCTAAGTCAAAATATTTCAACTCACTCACAAATATCCCAACCATAAAACTTTATGAAGCCCGCAAAGCCATAAATGACTCTTACAAGCCCATTCATTGCTCTTACAAGCCATTATGAGGGTCTTTATGAGCTTTGAGCCTCCTTTGTTGACTCCTCAACCCCTCTTCCTCTAACTAATGACCCTGTGACATGTGTCACTCCTTGATTGGCTATAAAAAAGCACAATCCATGTGCTCTCCTCTCATTCAATCTAAACCTTCCATAAGCTTTCTCCCACCCTTGCATCCTAGCCCTTGATCCCTCAAGCCCTTTGCCTATTTAAGGAATCCTCTCCCAAGCCATTTTAACACAATCTAGAAAGTAAAGCCATAATGCCATTTTGAGAAGCCATTTTTACATCAAATCCATTTACCAAAATCTATCAAAAATCCTCCATTGAAGCCCATTCGAGCATTTGAGCATACATACATAATCAAGTTATCTTAGCTATTAGACACACCTCTACATCAAGTGATCATCCTCATTGAGAGAGCCTATCCATGGCTCATATTCTCATTTGAGGACTTCACTTTGTCTCTCATGAAGTTATGTTAAATTAGTATGCAAATGCTTTTGATTATTTTTAATTTAGTGTTTCTAACATACTAAAGTATCATATACACATACAACCACATAAATTATCAATCAAGAAACTGATACTTCCTCTTTCTCAACAAACTTGCTCTGTCCACAAATATTGAAAGCCTCTGATATTAAAATAAACCATGCACTAGTAGGAGATTTAGATCATAGTCACCACTCACACTTAGTGAGAAAAGATTTGAAACAATTTACCACTTGTACATTCTTAACCAAACTTTCAATATGGAAAACTTGTAGATCACTAACACCTTGGAAAGAGAATACACTTCATAAATTGATTCTTGACTCTGAAACTTTTTCAACAGCACTTGCAAAAATTAAAATGATTGAAGATAGACTTATAATATTCATAGAACACAATTTACATCCAATCTTACAACATACTACTATCCATGAACAAACCTTAACTAGGGAACACAAAATTCAACAAGGATATGAAAAGAAAATCACAATTACCTCACTACTATAGCAAGTTCTTCCTACTGTATTGGATCCTCTTTGAATTCTCAAGGTTTCTCTATCGCACAGATTTAAAAAATGCTACTTATTGTTTAAGGACTGAAATATTCAATTAACACTAGAGATTCTTGTCCTTTTAACAAAATGTATTGCAATCTTATCTCCCCAATAGAGTGGCCGTTTTGTTGGTGTTTTGAAACACTACAAGTTTCAAATTACCTTGATGATAACAAGACACATCTAGGGGCAGCTAACACCCATCTTCAAGATGTCATTTTAGACATCGGGCCAACTATAAGGCTAGACCCTACTTCTACTTCAGGCTCTGCAAAACCCAGGCGGGTGGACCTATAATTCAATTATATGGCACCAATGCAAAGCATATTTCTGAATCTAATAGGTAGATAAAAGCGCTTATATCTCCTAATAACTCATGTAATAACATAGATCTGGAGTAGCTAAGTGAAAATCTATGAAATTCACAAGCTAAGTGAGGGCATCCTTTTTAGCCCTTCAACATGAATGGGAAATGCATTTGATTAATAATTTTGAATTCAGAAAAACCCCAAACATGCATTAGTAAGTACAAATGATCTTGTAGCTGATCAATGCCTTATCTATTGGGAAATTCCATGAATCTAATGCATGCATCTATGATATCAATGACATATTACATACACCAAGGCATCAGATCTATCTTATCACTTTGTGAATCAGACATCAGTGTTCATTTAGATCTCATTCTCATGAAATATCCTTCTCAAATAATCGGCAACCCTATCAAACACATCAAGCACCTTTGTTCCAATACCAAAAACATATCAAGCATAAAACCTTAAGGGGATAAAAATGGGTCATAGTTCTTTTTTCCTAGACTAGATAAGACTAGAAATTATTGAGATAGGAGATGAGAGTCATAATGAAACTAATGAATTTCTTGCTCATTTGTATTCATTTCCTTGAAACAACACATTCAAATGCATGAAATCAAAACATAGAAACACGTAATAGATCTAAAAAAATTGTATTCTCTTTCCTACTATTGGTCATACAAGAGAAAACATGCTAAAGAATGTGTGTGGAATTATAGTTCTAGATCCAACAAAATGGTCTCACAAAAAGACTAAAACTTTCCAACCAGCAATGATCTCACAGTGAAAAAACTTAAACCATTACAATGAAAATAAAAGAGAATGATATAGAGGAGAGTGAATTCCTAGATCTATTATGAAGATGACATGTGTCCTCTTGGAAAACCTCTCATAATAGTGAAAATAATCTCTCTAATCTATCTCTACAATTGCATATCAAATCCTTGATCATTTTGCCTCCCAAAAGCATCAAGTGATTCAAACTTGATGGAAAAATAACTACTTTTGATGCTAGATCTCAAATCAAGCCAAAAACAAAAATCAATTAAATGCCGTCTAGAGAAAAATGACCTTTTAGAATTGATTTTTTCTACAATCAAGCTTATGAAAGCTTTTATATTTGCCTCCAAACAAATTTTGATGCTTAATGGAAAAATCTACCCGTTATGTTGAGAATGCCCTAGAAATTATAAGTTCACTTATAGACTAAACTAGTGAACACCTGTACAAAAACTAACTCCATATTTGGAAAGTTCATTTCCTCTTAGTTCCAATAGTGTATTGAAGTGCCTATTTTGGACAAAAAAATGCCCTTATGGCTGCCATTTGAAATTCAAGCTCTTGTTGATTACTTTCATAGCACCTTATTTTAAAAATTGACCTTTTCAAAAGTTTGGAATATAGGATAAAATCCAAATACATTTAAAAACTTGTACATTCAACGAAGGGGGGAAATTTTTTTTAAAAATGTTTTCTAAAATTATTTGAATTTTCCCTCACAAATTCCATCTAGGTCAAACTTGGTTTGACCACCCTTGCCATGTGTCAACATTGGATTAGCACATTTCATGCACATTCATCAAACCCTTCCAACTTGGCACCATGTGGCATAATCTCATCGGTCCTTTGTTTCACCATGTCACTGTGCTATGTTACCATACCATGTCACTGGTCACTATGTCGCTATCCTAGTCAGCATCCCACCATGTCATTAGTGATATAGTGACCTCATGACACATGTCACTCTCTACCACATCAACACCTTAGGAAGTGTGTCATGTCAGAAACCTCCACCATGTGTATTCCTTTGATTCACTCTCAAGCTGCCACTTGTCCTTTTGTTACTTGCTAATGCTACAACATCACCCGATAGGACCCATGACCTTCTTGCTAGATTTTAAGGTTTTTCAATAGGTCACTATGTCACATGCCAGAAAACCTCACCATTTTCTAGTAGTGACATAGAACCTACCAGAATCTGATGATGACATTAGTGTATTAATCCAAACGTTTTCATGTTCTTCTCCAGCTATTAATGACTGGGTCGGGCCCCACAACATAGTTTGTGGCTTACAAAAGCCTTTTTTCTTTAAGATAGCTTATAATATATGTGTTGGAGTATTTAAAGACAAGAAAACTCAACCACATAATGAATGTGGGAAAAATTTTATTTATGGCTTTTCCCTCTTGTTTGTTGCCTTTGTTCTACCTTTGCAAATTCCTCTCGTTGGTGAAGGCAACTACCCTACCTCCTCTCATATTGTGGATCTTCCTTAAAACTTGGCCCACATTGATGCAGATTCTCCTCTTCCTTGCACACCCTATGACTCTCCTCAACTTGGACATGAGGCTTTGTCTCTACTTTTTGGCTAGGAAGGAATCAACATTCATTTCTAGTCTTTCTTGTCCTTTTCTTCTAGACTACAACTTCTTTATCATTTTCTGACCTCTATTTCTTCTCCTTTTCACAAAATTTACTATTGCTCCTAACTAGTCCACATGACTCCTCCATAGTGCAAGATAAAGTGGAAGAAGTTCTCTCCACAAATGATGCCTTCTAAATTTTTTGATCCTTGTTGAAAAAGCCTTCTCTCTTCAGTAAAGAACAAAGTCATTGGGAGAAATCACTAAATTCTTTGCCCCTTTACTTTCAAGTGGAGTTGATTGGGATGCCTACCACTTTGAACATGAGATGACTCTCTACTTGTAGTGATGGGGATTAAGTTTTGAAAATGCTCAATGTTTTTATTTAAATTCTCCATTCCAACATCTTAAATGTTGTCTTCCTCTATTCTTTATCAAATTACAACTGGCTATGTCTAATTTGTCATATAGAAACCTTAGAACTTGTTTTATGGAATGTCTTTCTTTAAAACTAGTGGCTTCTCTTAAAACCTAGGTCCACTTTGAATCATTTTCTTCTTGCTTGGCATGGGTTAGTCTCCTTTATACCCTGTCGCCTCCTAATCTACTCATGTAGCTTACACTTTTCTTGTTATGGGTTAATGCCACAGTGATATTTCTCCTCCACACATTTGGATCTTCCTTTTTTTATGCCATAGTCCTACTTGAAAAATATTCCATCATTGTGGTGTCTCTTTTTTTGCTTTGCTCTCTAATTGGAGATAATCTAATGCTTAAAATTTTTGGACATTATCAACCTGATTACTATTTAAGCTAATTGAAGATCAATTCTTGGTTATGAATGTGTTACTAGATATTTTTGAATCCATAAATCTTCAAAAATAGTTATGTCAACATTCGACACCTTTGTTTATACCAAACATTTCTTACAGTTGGTTTAAACATGAAAAATCTGAATCACTATTATCTTCAAAAAATTTCACACTAAAAGGAAAAAAGATTTTATAGTGATCGGTGTGATTATATTCACTCTTTTGAAACATCTTTAAATTCCCTTGAACTCTAATAGTCTTGATGGATTCAGTCAGGTCCAAAAGTGGGTCTAACTAAAAAAAATTTCATTTTCAAACAATTGACACATTAGATTGATCTACTGAACATATGATACGGATACAAATCAAAATCCATCACTAAACTACCAATTAAAACTCATTTTATCACTTTATGCAAAATGTGCTTCATTGATAGGAAGGCTTGAAAACTTGCTTTAAAAAATGATTAAAACCTCTAACTGGGCACTAAAATCAAACATAGTGATTCTCTGTTTCCCATACTTTTACCCTGTCGAATCTCATCTCATGAAAAATTCTCAGTTAAAAGATATTGACTGTCGAAGTTTCCCTCTTAGAATTACCTGCAAGAAAACAAGTAAGAAAACCATATAATGCATTTACATTTGGCTTTGAAAATTGTGTAAATCGACACTTGAAAGTATGAAAACTGGGGGGTTAGTTCACTGTCATGAGGACAACATAAATTTGGGACTAGGTCTCATGACAAATAAATGGGAACATTTGGAAAGTGGTCAAATGGGGCTACTCAAATTTGTAGACTAGAAACACTTGACAGAAAGGCAGTTTTTGCAAATGGAATGGACTTGGGAAAGTATGTAGATGGATTCATCAAAATTTGAAAATCGGCACACTCAAAGTATTTTCATAGGAGAACATAGTGGTACAATTGATTTGATCTCAGCTATCCCAGATTTGAAGTTATGACATCACAAACAAGGGTATTGATCAATATGCTCCTTTTGACACCAGTAAAAAGTTAGAAATTGCATTTTGAATCATGTTCAAAAACTGATCAAATGGATTTGTCATAAGCTCAAAATTGAAACATAGAAAGTCACTAACCTTTAAAATAAAATGAAAAATAAATTTTATCATTTTGATCAATTGAGTAAAAATTATAACTAGCCAAACATGGCTTCCCAAAATTCCTAACAAATTGCATCAAAATGACATGGATAAATGACCAATTTTAAAGGATTCAAAACCTAGGCAACTAGATTTGAAATGATTCAAAATTTGAAACATAGGCTCTCTAGTATTGACACTAAATATTTCCAAAGTGGAAATTCATAAAACAATACTAGGTGCAAGATATTCAATTACAAACATGGCCTCCTGTCGCTATTTGACACTTAGGCAAAAGTGTAGATTTGGACATTGCTCAAAATAGGACTTCACAAAATAGGTTTAAATGGAAATTTATCATTATGGAACATATAGCACACTAAATGAAAGGTGTTAGAAACATTAAACACCTCTTAGGCCTCAAAAAGATAGTCAGGTACACATGCATCAAAATTTGTTTATAGTGCTTGATTTTCTCAATGGTACTCAAAATTTGGGCTTCAATTTTGAGTCCCAAAACATAGAAAAGTTATAGAGTGTTATAGATATAGAACAAACATAGATCATAGATAGCTTTGATAAAACAATTTGATAGTTTTAAGGAAAAGATCTCATGTGAAGATTCTCAAGAAGCCATGGGAGGAAACACAAAGAAGGATGCAAAGATTCAGAGCAACAAATTTTGGACCAATTTTTTGTACAAGGACTTGTACAATGCCATGTGAGGATGTGCTAGATTGACAAAAAAAGAAGATTTTGGCATAACAAGATAGTGCTTCACAAAATCTTGCATAGAGATTCATAGAGGGTTGCAAGAGGACTTGGATAGAGCCACATGACGAAGTTCTAACAATGTATTTTCTCATGCAAAATTTTGCAAAATTGGGCACAAGAATTTGGATAGATTGACAACTTTGACTAGATTTTCAATAGATTTTTCAAGCTTTAGAGACTTTTGGACAAATGGTTGATTATTTCTATAGATTTTAGATAGAAATAAAGTTGCTGTTCATTTTTTTGGAGTATTATGGTTTTAAAAAAGATAGTTTGTTTTCAGATAAACAGGGGAAGCAAGTAGTAGTCATAAACAATACAATTAAGGACAAAGCAACTCAGATGGATGGGGAAATCTTGAACTTTTGTTTGTTCAATAGATTTGGACAAGTTTAAGGCTCAAAAAAGACATGCTCTATCCCTAAAACGAAAAATGGTAGAGAAGGAAAAACTTTTGTCCCACAACTTATCTGCACATGCATAGTACCTCACACAACCATGTCACCCATTATAGGGAACCCATGTTTTTGGTGTATTCCAAGGGCTCAATAACACATATGCTAAATGAACACCCTTATGGTAGGAGTCAAGCACATATACCACCTTCTAACACCCAGGTACATGCATATGGTGAGTATCTATAGGAGAGATTCTTTCCCCTCCTTGCACAATGATTATGCCCCCTTTTAGAGGTGAACCAGGTAGCAACTAACAAGAGGTTTTCAATTGGATTCCATTCACATTAATACCTAGTGGCTTTACAAGTGAAGTTAAGATTGGTAGCCCACACCAGCATTTAAAAGTGCGCACACCTAACTAGCAAGACTAAGGCTAGCGTTGGCCAGTACAATAGACAACTATGATTCTTTATTATAATGAGTTGGAATCTTCGATGAAAAGAGTGTTCTCAATTGGGTCATTCCTAGAGGTTGGGTCACTTTGATAGGCCCTCTAAAATTTGACTCAGATTGGTGGTTCAGATCTAAGGGTCCAAGTCTCTAATTTCCCTCAAGGGGAAGAGCATACTCCTCTACCAAGGTAAACTTTTATAAAACCCCCTCTAGAAAAAGGATATAAATTATTGGTGAATTTTTCATTATTTTCAAAAACCAAATTATTTTTATCAGCAAATCTCTCAATTTTTTAATTTTAAATATTATTTACATTGGCGATTATTTTGGAATCATAATTTTTGAGTAGAAAATATTGGTGAATCTCAATAATAATAGGAAGTTCACTAATCATCATGGAATATTACAAATCAAAATTGAACATGTTATATATCACAGAAATTATGAGGATAATTACATTATATTTTAAATTAATAGTGAAAACTAAATATTGGTAATATATCCCTAAAGTAACTAATAATTATGAAAATTATTGTTGAATTAATTTTAATTCCTTCAATAATATTTAATAATTAGGTGAATCAAACTTAATCATGTATTAAATATTGTGGCAAATCTTTGAGTTTAAATTTTTTAATAAAATAAATTATTGAGCGATTTTAAATGTTTTAGAACTAAATTTAATAAAAATGTAGTGATTTAAGTTGCATTAAATCTTAAATAATTAGCCAAATTACTAGAAAATAATTTCTAAAATTCACAAAATTATGAATATTCACTACTAAAAAACACCCCACTCCTTTACCTTGTCACCTTGCCCAAACATGCAAGACATGTTAATCATTGAGTTAGCTTAATCGATCCTAACTTGTCCTTTCTCAAGAATTTTACCTCCTAAAAGGAAATCATCATCCCTTCATAGAAAAGACTAATACAGGAGAACCACTAACTTGCTTCCCTCCCTTAGGTACTATCTTTCAGAGGCTTCAAGTTTTCTTATTTACTCTCGGGCATCACTTTCAAGTAGTAAAGAGCATATGCCCCTATTCCCCTATCTTGCACCCTATGAAGTTCCCAAGCCTTGTTTATATTGTGTGAAGAGCAACAAAAGAAGACATGATATTTAAGTGGGTTTGAAATGAGTCTTCAACATGCATATCTTTCACAAACATCCTGTAATCACACAATTGGTACATGTTTCAAGTGTTTTAATACGGTGTCTTTGATGAGAGTCCTACAAACCACTATTAAGCTATAGAAAACTAGAAATCTGAATGAAAATGCTTCAAAAAACACTATTAGTCAAAAAATAATGATAAAAATTGAATTTTGAAAACTAAATTTGCATGTGTTGAGGAAATTTTTTTGTGTGAAATCATGCACAAGCGTGAGCAAGAAAATGATGTGTACCATGTGAGAAACCATGCATGAAATGTGGGACTTTGATCCTCACACACACTTCAACATAGTCATTACCTGAGAGATCATCCTAAAATAAATATGAGATTAGTCATTTGAGTAATCCAACAATTTGACCTATTTCTTCCTAACTAGATAGATTTTTTCATTGCTCTCAAAATGAGAAGCTGGCAACCAAACCTATAGTATGAAGGATTTTATAAAACTATATGAGAATGCAATTAATATATACAAAATGCATTTTAATCTAAGAACATAAGAAAGCAAGTTACACTATTTGAATTAATTTTAAAATCAAATATGAGATTGCAATATAAGAAATTAAACTATGGGTGTATGAAAATGAGTAAATGTTCTAGCATTAATTTGATACCAATTCAATTCAACCTCTGTAATGAAGAATTGAAGGTTCCTTAAATAGAATCCTAGGATCAATCAGTGATCAAGATCAATTGAGACAAATGATCAAGATTGAAGATGAGACTCGGTCAGAATAGAAAATTCCCTGAACAAATGATGTTAATCATTTCAGATTTGAATGTGATGAAGAGTCAACTGAGTTCCACCTAAGTGTGAGAAGAAGTTAACTATGTTAATTCCAATTTGAGATATAGTCCACTTAGGCATTCCATTTCTAAACTGAAGAGAAGATTTTGAGAGAATATTTAATTTAATAAAATAGGATATGAACTCATAAATACATAAAATTTAATTAATTGGATAATTAAATTTAATAATTAAAATAAAGACATTATCAAATTAAATACATTTAATTCCTTTTTACTTTAGCTAAAGAAGTAATTTAATGTAATTAAAGTATGAATACTTATAATTAAATTAAAATTAATCAATAGGTTTGATGTAACTAATTTGAGTCAATACTTAGGAATTAAATAAAGAAAGTGATTAATACAAATTAGGGTTTTCTACATTTGACACTTAGGTCAAGTAGTGAGTATTAGAATTAGAATTTCCTTGTGAAATGGGAGTTAGGAATGATTGAATAGAGCAGAAATGGTTAACATGGCAATGTGCCAATTTTGGGTATTACATTTGCCCCTCTTTGGAAGAATGTGTGAGCAACATCTTCAATTCAAAGAAATTAGAGTACTTAATAATAAAATTACAAGTATGAAGAATGTGATACAGAGTTTAAAAGAGGTCACTAAGCTTGATAGCAAAAACTTCACAATTTGGTCCAGTTAAATTTAAAGGTAATGCATAGTTTTGTGACATCCATATTCTTGTTGTATAAACAATTCAATAGTGATAATATTGTGGAAGAAGCTAATTGCAAGGATGTTTTAAAGTTCCTAACAAAAGATTGGGCCAGAGTGTTGTTGTCAAAGAGCCATATTGAGAAGGATCTATAATGATGGATGGTGGCCCTATATTATTTTGATTCTCTTTTGGCATATTTGGTGATAACTTTCATAGCTTTGGCTATATTATTTTATGTATATTTAATTTTTTTTTGGATAGAGTTGTGAAGCTAAACTTAAAAAAACCAATTTTTTTTAGTGGGAAATACTCGTTTAAGTAGTACCATGGACACTACTACTTGGATAATTTTTCATTGTTATTTTTTTCCCTAATAGAGAGTAGTATTAAATGTTTTTGATTTGGTGTCCCACATAGCACTAATTTTTTCTTAAGGGTATTTTGTGGTCAATCTGACTAGATAGCTATATTATGGGAAAATGTAACATTGCTCTTATGTTTCTCGAATAAAGAACATGCATTTTGAAAACTTGATATGATTGTGAATAAATTGGTAGTAATCACTAATATATATACCCCAATTCTTTAATAGTACAAATTAGGACTTAATGTCATCATGTTAATTTAGCTTTGTCAACTCTTTTATCTTCTTAGTTTTAATTTCTTGTTTAGTAGACAACTTGTTTGTTGTCAGAATTCATGTGTGCTTACTCTATGCTATTACCACTTGGTTAAAAACAATTTTGTATAATGTTCTAATGGACTCACTATTCTATAAACTTAGCATCATTTATATTAATATTTAAACCAATAAATATATATATTGTTAAAAATATCCCAAGTTTTCTCAAGTTTTTTTAATAGATGTTCTTCATAAATGTGTATAATAGTGTGCTTTGTTTAAAACTAAATACCTTATGATTTCATAGATTAAAGAAATATTGCATGAAACTTATAATTTTATATCTTTTCAAACATGTGCATCTTAAAAGTTTCAGGTTTGGAATTTAGAATATATGAAAAAATTGCACTAGTATAGATAAACAATTAGCTCCAAATATGATTAGCTAGCTCCCAAACATGACAAATAAAATTTACTACATCTCCTTCAACAATAAATTTCTGTGTTATTAATTTATTAAAAATTTGTCATATGCCTTTTAATGCACAAGTTGGTTTTGAGAGCCTTTAAACAACACAAGTAACAAGTGCCTCTTGATTGCTTATTTTTGTTTGCCCACATGAATGCTTAATTTTTAAATATATGAACTTCTCTATCCATTTATTTATCTTAGTTGTTTACCTTTATTTCTTTAATGAGATAAAGGATTACTTATAATGAAAATAGCATTACTGAATCATTTCTAGAATACAGGGAAAATGTTTAATTAAGGCTACATGTCATATATTCCATGCATTAATTATAATAATTAAAAAAAAATATGGATTTATGACCAAGTAAATTATTTTCTTAGATTTTTAATAGGTCAAAGCCTAGGTTGATTATTATTTGTTGTTGGTTGAGATTAATTATAATTATGTGTTAAACTCAAGTAGATTCAAACTCAAGACCTCCACATTGAGAGGCTTACAAGTTACCATTGTGTTATAGGCTCTACCAAGTATTACTACATAAATTGTGTTTCAATTAATAATTATGTTTTATTTAATACAGAGGAAAAAAAAAAAAAAAATTAAGTGATCAACATAATTTTCTTCAAAAATTAAAATGCAAGAGGAACTTTATAAATTATTAACCTCTATAAATTTCTATGATATTTAGCTCTCATTTGAATGAATTTGAATAATCATATGAAATGTTGGAAAATACTATAACATTCTACCATGTTTGGTCCTTTGAACTATTGAATTTCATTAGAGAGTAGTGTTGGTTATTAGTGTCCTCAGAATTGGTTTCTTGAATTACTAGAATATTCAGGATAGGACATTATACCCTAAAGTGTATGTACTCCCAATTTCTTCTTAAATTCAAAATTTTGTATTCCTTCATAGTTATAGTATTGAAATCAACTTCCTATAAACCTTTTTTGTGCATGTTGTGATGTAGAGCCTAATCAAACGAAGAGGTTTATTAGGAATGGTTTCCCTCTAGATTATTTCTATGAGGTTTTGGGGGCAGTGGCCCCAAGACATGGTTAAGGGGTAGTGCCCCTTGCATGGTCCAAAAATGATTCACTATTGTAAAAGGTGCTGACTGCTATTTTTCTATTGGATGACATATTATAGACATAATTTTATAAGTGAAAATTTTTTGTATAAAATTACTGATGGTTAGAAATTTCATAATGTATGATGATATTGTAGCTTCTTATGGTAGTATTAAGCTATAAAGGATTGTAGACATTTTTCTCAGATTGGTTTTGACAAATGAGTGTCTATAAACTTGAATCATTTATAAGTTATGTACTTAGTTCATGCCAAACAAGTAATGCATTTCAAGCATAAAAATTTAGATAGTGCATGCCGAGCCACTCAAGTTTCGAACAATAATATGTGCCAAGTGAGTCAACTATCAAATAACTAGTAAGTGTCAAAGAACTCAAGTGTTGATATACAATATGTACCAAGTTATTTAAATACCAAGTGATCAATGGATTTGAGTCATTCAAAGGCCAAGTTACATAATTAAAGTTGTAGTTGATGTCAAGCATTATTTCCTTCAGATGTTGAGTTATATAGTTTTGACATAGTTGATTGTAATGGCACAAACTTCTATGGAAACTATTTTGGAGATGACTTAGGGATTTTTTTGTGATTTTAGATAATAATAATAAATTTTTATTGTGAATCCCTATGTAGTACATGCAATTAACCAAAAAGAGGGAAGGTTTAAGGGGCTAGATGGATGAATTACAATCGTTAACTCATATCTAACCCTATGTCATATAGGTCTCCTTAAGGAGGAAAACCTATAAACTATTTATGTGTTTGGAAGGAGGAAATAGAGAAGGTTTGTATGCGCAAACAAAGCTTTCAAGGTGACTAAGGAGTTTTGAATTGAGATACATTGTAGAATCAGTTAGAGGAGAATAGAGGAAAACAATTAGAAGATAACAAAGATACATCTTATCAGAAAGGATCAAGTATACATCAGCAAAGAGATGATCTATTATTGAGCAACACAACATTAATTGAAGGATCATTTCCAAGACATTCTAATATGTGAATTAGTTAACTCTCTTAACAAAGTAGTATTAATAGGCTACTATAAATCCTTTAGCATGGTGCTTACTTCATTGTAAGTTGAAGTCCTTTAATTAGGAACACTTCTAATAGGGTGTAGAAATCCTTTAATAGGGTCAAACCTAATAGTCTTTGTAAGCATTTAACAGGGCATATATTTCACAAGGCAAATCATGTCTCATAATCAAAACATTATAATCTTCATTGGATACACTTTATTACTATAGTAGTAAAGATTTGTGGGTGTCATCCCTACCCTAGTTTTACCTTCTCCTTGGAGGGTTTCTGGGTAACAAAATATATTGTGTCATAGATATGGTTGAATGTTTTACTTTCATGCTATCTTTTCATATGCTTGATTTGTTATTTTAGTTTACTTGTGGAATTATGAGATGGTTGTGACATGAATAATTTTATGGTTAAAATTTCTAAATGTTAGTTTACTCCCATTCTCTGAGTTTACTTTCCCAAATATATTTCCAACAATTATTATCAAAGTGAGAGTTCTCTAAAAGTAAAGCTTTGTAGCTTTGATGAAGGATCTTGAAAATAGAAATCTACAAGTTGGGAAAGAATATTGAGAACCAAAAGATTGAAAGACAACTTTCCCTACATCAACTAAATGGAGCAAGAGATGAGTTAAAGTGATCATTGAAAGGAAGGATGGAAATAGCTTTTGAAAAGAATGGCATACATTACCAAGAGATTGAAACTTTTGAATTATTTACTGTAGTAGTTGTAAATTTGATTCAAAAGAATGGAACCCTAACTAAAGAGGTTAGAAATCTCAAGATAGAAGAAGTCCAATCAATATTACTATGTGAAGTTACTAAATAGAAAAAGAAAGCCATAGAAGACAAAGTCATGATTGAAGATGAGAAAAGGATTTTGACCAAGATACTAAAAGAGAAAAAATTAGAGGTAAATAAGATTTCTAACATGTAATTGGAAGAATTGATTCAAATGACGATTATAAATCATGAATTTAATGCAAAGGATATTGAGATCTCAACATTGGAGTTGTAGAATGAACAATTGAGAAATGATCTAAAAAGAGAAAAAGAGTTTTTTGAACTCTTCAATAGACCTAGTGAAGCTATCAAGTACTTTGAGCAATTGATGAGATACCCTAGATCCAACAGTGATACTATAGGATTAAGTTACACTAGTACTAAAGAAGTAGAATCATCCAAACTCATGAAGAAAGAACTAACAAAGGTATGAAATCCAAACCTACTTCTCATAAGTTTGATAAGATAGGTCATCCTACTAATTTTTGTAGGAGAAAGACTACAAATATTAATCCTAGGTAGAAGTTCATGGATCACTACAACAAATGAAACAAACGAGGACATCAGGCACATGAATGCAAAACCAAGACTATAAGCACACAAATATTTGAAGGATACTACTATAACTATTAGAAATATGGACATAGAGCATATGAGTGTAGATCAAAGCCTATATGGTCATCAAACAAGCAAAGGTAAAGCACAATGGAAACTCTTATAATTGGGATTATAATACTAGGTATAATTATCACTATTGTCAAGAGTATGGACATGTTGCTGAAAATTTCATATGAACACATTTTAGAAGTGACTACAAAAGATGGTTGAGTCAAAAAACATGTTTTAACTATTTGAAGACTGGTCATATAAGTAGATATTGTCCAATAAGGTCAAAGGTTCCTAGCAGTGAATTCAAAAATGAAAAGGAAAGGAAGATGTTGAGAATGTCAGAGATGAGATGAACAACACATGGAAGAGAATAGTAGATTGCATTACATTAAGTTTAGATGAGGTCAATTCACCCAATGGGTCAAGTGATCACACCACTTCTAATAAAGAAATGAAGAGGTATGTTGGGACTAATATTTGAAAAAGCATATTATACATTAGTTCCAAGGATTTAGTTCTAAAAAGATTATATATGCACAAATTAAGATGCAAAGTGTTGGTTATAACCTAGAAGAAATCTTTAAGTTATGATAATTTTCATGTTACTGTTGAGCATGAAGTGTTTCTCTTTAGCTACTGAGTGAAATGTTAGTTGGTGTTGAGCTATCATCAGTTAAAGCTTTGGCCAATCTTTTAGTAGTTATCAAGTGTAAAGGGAACTTCATGGAATCCAAGTGAGTTGAAATCTCTATTGAAGCCAAGCTTACAGTTTTATAAGCACAAAGCATTAATTGCAATGTTTTAAAGTCTATGTGATTGATTTCTACTCATTTAACATAATTTGAATTTAATAGAGTACTCAAAGAGATAAAGGAAAATTGAAGATATCATTCCAAGGATTTGTAAACAAAATTCAATAGTCACTTGACATCATCTCAAAAAATTTACAAAGGTATTTATCATGTGTTGAGCTATGCAATTTGAATTTTCACAAACCCTTGGTTTTCATAATGGTGTCTACTTATTTAGAAGATAAGATTGAAGAGGGGAAGGAAGTTTTGAATGTATAGTTGATAAGAAATGAGATAAAACAACCAAACTTTAGAGCCATTCCTTATATTGCATACAAGAAATATCCATCTAGTGCATTATCAATGATACCACATCAAGTTTTAATGATTCAAGATGTAAGATATTGCTACACATGCAAGGTGGGTAGCATTGGTGACATGGAGATTAGTGAAACCCATGGGAAATTATGTAAAAATAGATAATTGAGAGATGAATTCAAAATTTAAAAGTCAAAAGGGTTAACCTATGCCCTAGATTTTCCTAACATTTTCAAAACAAATGGATAAAGATAGTTTTAAGAAAAATTCATGATGGTTCTATATGGTTTGATAATGGACTAGTGAAAATCATAAAGAAGATTCCACAGAGTGATTAGGTATCCAACCCTAGACTGACCTAAAACTATGAGGAGTGAAGCTAAGGAAGTTATTGAAAATAATGTAGGGGTTGTGTGGAACAAAAGAGGGATGACAATTAACACTATCTCAGATCCTCTAATTGATTTTTTGATGAGGATTATAGCACATAAATTTTATCAATATTGTAGGCTCAACAATGTACCATGTATTATTTTTGACATGGGCTGTAAAATAATTAAGATGGATCATACCTATGAGCTTCTCGAGTTGTAGTTGCAACAATTGACATAAAATTTGGGAGCAATAAGGAAGACCAAAAGTGCACAATGTAAATTCAGTTCAATTTTTGTATGTATGTTCTTTTATGTACATAATACATTCCCCACTTTTTTAAAAGTTGTATGGAAAAAAAAAAGATCAATTATAGTGAAAATAGGTGAATTTATTAAGGAACTTGGAGACAATTTTGAGTGAATAATGACTAACTACTTTGAAGATTTGAAGCAGTCAATGGAGAAAAGACTAAGAATACTAGTCTCACTAGTTGAGAAACATTTCAATGATGTTTTCTTTCTAGTTGACTTTGATTTTCCATATGTTCATGCTACAATTCCAAGAGTAAGGTGGCTAACTCCACTAGGATATGAGATTAATGTGGATGAAGATTCTACAACAATTACAACATTACTTGTAGAAGATGTAGATTCTAAGGCTAGTACCTTTAGGAATTATGATCTGGCTAAATCTAAGATAGAAATGGATTTGAAGACTGCATTAGTCATAGGAAAGAATAATAAAATTGTCAAGAAACTCAAAGATAAATTTGGTGGAGTAGAAGAAAATGAAGAAGAAGAAGATGATGATGAATATGAAGAAGATGTTACTGCTCAAGCACAACTAGCCTTAACTCAAAGTCAAGGTGAAGACCAAGTAGAAGAGGTAGAAATTGAAGAAGGTATTGAGGGAGAAGAAGCTAATGAAGCACCTAAGAAAAAGGAAAGAAAAGATAAATCCCCAATAGTTAGCAAACCAAGGGATGTTTTAAAATGTAACCCTATAGTTCAAGCTACTTGAACTAGCATAAGAAATACTACTAAGAAGGCCGAAGAAGTAGTAAAGCCAAAAGAAAATAGGTCCAAATCAGTTACTAAATAAGAAGAGTATAAGAAGAGACCAAGAAGAAAGTATATTGCTTCAGCTAAATATGATGACAACAACCAATTAAAAGTGGTAAATCATAGTTCCTCCTTAGACCTAGACAATATGTGTGAAAACATAATGAATAATGTTGCCTTATCTAGTCTCACACATATTGAGTTTGATAAACTTGGAAAAATTGAGATGAACCAAGTAGAATAATCTATATATGTCATGATGGAAACATTCAAGTAGACTCCAAAAAAGTTTTCCAACTAATTGCCAAAAGACCCAAATGAATGAGTTGAGCAAAAGTGGTAACATAGTCTTAATACAAAAGAAAAATCAAAGAGACTACACCTGCCCAAGTGATACCAGAATTTGATAGGATAAAAATGAAAAAGGAAATAAAGAAGCATGTAGTGAAATTTTCACCAAAATATAGAGCATTCATCATACTGCAAAATAACATTGAGGATATTGTACAAAAGACCACTCAAATTTGAAAATCATTATATGGTTTAACAACACCCAAGGTAATAGAGTAGAGACCTATTGAGATAGGTGAGGAAAAATATCAACAACAACAAGTAAATAAGGTTACTAAAGTTGATAATGAGACAATTACATGTGAGAAAGGAACTAAGGCCCATGAAGATACATAGGCTACAACTAAGGATGAGCAATAGACTAAACATAGTGTAAAGGATATAGTAGTGTTGAGTGTTAGTCATCAACATGAGTTGAATATAGATATTGATACTATAAATATTAAGGATGTTTTTGATACTATCACTTAGAACATCAAACCCCTTATAGAGGAAGACTTGAAGAAGATACAAGTAGAATTGACTACCCAAGAAAAACTATGTGAACTCCTATACTGGTGAGTGTTGATGAGATTCAAAAGGAAGACAAGACATTTATAGTGGAGGAAGTTGAAACATAAGAGACATCTTCAACCCATTCTCAATCTACCTTGATACAACCTACATTAACCCTTGTAGTGTATTAAACAAAAGATATTTCCATGACCCATATCAATAGATTGGCACACATTGTGTTAGTACCAAAATTTTCTATAGATGCATGGGATACAAAACAAGCTACAACATGTTAGGTAGATACTCCTACACTAAATCAAAAGATCAAGTTGTAATTGAGAAAATAGATCCAGCGAAAGATAGGACTAAAGAGTCATATTTGACTACAAAACATGAGGAGCAACTAGCAATTCAAACATTAGAGACTTTACTAGGAACTGCTACTCCTAGTCAAGCTCTTCATAGGCCAAGTATAGAAGCTATACCCCTATAATCATCAAGGCTGGGCGAAAGAATATCCAAGGTAGACAAAGCTACATCAATTGGTAATGTGAACTTAGATGAAGTGATTGAATTTCCCAAGTTTTATTTTGTAATTATCACTATTGAACAAATAATTATACTATAGGATGTGTTGGAGTTTCAAAATGTACTAAAACTACTAAGCGTGAAAAATGCTTAATACCAAAATGATAGTACATACACAATCTAAAGACTAGCCTATTCTTATTAACAATTGCATATGTAAGGTATTTGGATCCAACTTCAACAAAACCACAGATGGTTTTCTACTCTTTTGGCTCTGCAAAAACTAGGGTGGGCGTACCCAAGGATGGTTCAAAACTGGAACAACTATATGAGAATTATTCTTAGTTTCATTATGATTCTCATTTCAAGATCCTCAAACATATACATGATTCTCACTAACATGGTAAACACATCCCATAAAACAGATATGGCCAAGAATTGTTCTATAGATCTGCAGATGTTTTTAACAACAATGACTAACTGAAGCTAAAACATTCCATGCAGACAAGTGCTGGCCAACTTTGAAGATCTACAGGAAATAAAAGTAAACTTTGATTTGATGATGCATTTGAATAACCATTTATAATATATTTCTCCTTCAGCTGAAATAACTTGATCAGTGCCTAATCCATTGGGGCTCAGAGTCTATAGCAAATTCTTAGATCTAATTTGTTGCCTTACAACAGATTCTATCAGCAATTCTTTTCAGAACTTATCATTCAAAATCCTTTTCAATACTTAAGGAATCTTATCACATTCATCAAAGATTTTATTTAATCTATTGAATTAATAGCAATGATAAATGGATATACAACCTAACTAGATTGCATTCAATTGCACAAGCTTTTACTCATACAACATCAAGGTAGCTAAGTATTTAAAAGGAGACAAAATTCAGAAAGAATTGATATGGGGACAGTTCATAATTTGTATTCATTTCCTTTGAAATGGTTATATCTTTTACAATAGACTCAGAATGGCCTTCAAAAAGAAACACAGCTCATTCTATATTCATGTATTCTTAGAGAATTTGCAGAAAAATACATTACAAACTTGCTTTCAAAATTTGGACCAAAAACTAGACTAAGCATAATACTTAGAAGAAATAGAATTCAGACCACTCTTTAGCCTTGGGATCTCACTTAAATAGTGTGAGATGCAACAAGCTTCAACATAAAGACAAATGACAGGTGTCCTTTTAAAAGGAACTAACATACACTTCTGTCAAAAAGACAAGAACAAAAAAATAGAAAGGCTTATTACATCAAACAATTCTTTGGTGGGTCCCTTTTTGTTATGCTTCTCAATTGTTGAGACAAGAGAATATGATCTGATCTTACAACCATTCTTCATCCCCAGAGTACATAGCCATGAGGTCTGAAAGTGATGTATCATCTTCAGTTACCTGCAAACTCACTTTAACTTGGGGATCTTCCATGTCTTCATTACTAACTACGAGGGTAACTGTTACTTTTGCATCTTCCTCCTTATTGTCTCCTGACATCTGTTCCAAAAATTGATTTTTCCATTTATTAAAAGCATCATCACCTAGCCAATCAAAACTTAGAGCTTCTCTTTGTATCTTTATTAAAAAATTTGCAATTTCTTCTAAATCATCAAATTCTTTTCTCATAGCAGTATAAAATAACTGTATTTTTACTAGCTCTTCATTTGTCTTTGCCCAGAACCAGTGGCCAGTCTCACTCATGATGTTTATTATTCTTTCATTAAATAACTCATCCAACACCCTTTTCCACTTTTCCTCTTCCTTTATTGTATCAACAGATTCTAAAGCACAAGGAAATAAAGTGAATTTTTCATCCATATATTGGAAAAAATAGAGTGTTAATCTTCTCTATAAAGAATCTCTTTCATCACCAAAATTCTCTAGCTTATTTAATAAATCAAAAATCTTTGCAACTTGATGATAAGACATTTGGACTGCAGATATACATATGATTGTAATATCATTATTTCTCTTCCTCCATTTCTGTGCAAGAAGAGTCAGTTTATCCTTATCTCTATTCAACTCATCCATGAGGGTTACAATTCTTGTCAACTGATCATAAAAAGTTGACAATTGTATTTTATCCCTCAAAATATACCACACCCTACTTCAATTTTTTCTCCTATTTATTTCTAAATTCTATCTGCAACTCATGTAATTTTGTATTTTTTGCTTCAAAGTCATCTGTAGTATAGAATTGGGGCCTTTCAGGGGTGTCAGGTATTTCAATGATAGGGGTTGATCCAAAAAATGACTGTGAAGGGTATGCAATTCTAAGTGTATTGGATTCTCCAACCTTTCTTTTCCCAAGTATCTTCTCCAATTGAGATACCTTGTTTTCCAGCTCAAATCTTCTTTTTACTTCTTGATTGTAGGCATCCACCACTATTTCATACTTACTCTGCAGATTAGTCATTTCCTTTTCTTCTTTTTCTGCAGTGGCCAAGGCAAATTTAGAATAATCCACATTCATGTGGGCTACCTGTACATGTGAAGTATCAGCGACCCTCCTCACAATTATACTCCTTGTTATTCTTGTATCATCAAGCTGTAATCGAGTAGTCCTAGATCCTCTTCTTAATAACCACATAACAAGGGCACCTTGATCATTATTGAATGTTGTTCGCAAGAATTCCTCTTTATCTAGATCTTGTAATCCTAAATTATTTGACACATAATTAAAAATTAAGGCATCAGCAATATCCCAATTGGGCAATAATAAAATATTTGCATCTTTCACCATCTGTCTACCCTCTTCAGGGGTTATATTCTAGAACTCTTGTATCATTTGTTCCTTTATTTGATTCTGAATGGAGGCTTCATCCATTTTTGGATGCTCTATTTTCATATTCCTACATCTTTGTTCAAAAATGTGCATGTTTTCCCTCCATGCAAACTTATGGAAAGCCATAGATTTTATAAAACTGTTATCAGACAAAAATTGTTGACTGCCTTGTTCCAAAACAGGGTCTAATTCCCTCCCTTTGAAATCTTCTATAGTTAATTCAAAACTCAGCACAGGAGGCTCCTGGGGGTTCCCTTCATCAATTTCTGCTTGAGTAACAAAAACTCCTTCTGACTCCATTTGTTCAATTTGCTCATTGGTGAGCTGCTCTTCCTCAATTCTCATTGGAGTTTGGGAAGGTGAGTAACCTTCATCATGGGATTCCTCTTCCCTTATTATTTTTCTTCTCTTGGGAGAAGATTCAGGGGGTCTTTCTTCAAGGATAGTACTAGTAGATTCAATTATCTTCTTTTCTTTGTTTACAATGGGCATCTAATCTCGAATAACATTATATTCTGGTCCTCTTTCGCACAACCAGTGGACCTGCCCTTATGTTAGGGGTGAAACCCAATTTCCTCATAACTTCTCTAGCTTTATCTAGAAAAGAATCAATAAAATGTTGTTTCTTCTCATTCATTACCTCCATTATTTTTGAGAATGTACTCATGAGCTTATTTATTCTATCTGCATTAGTTACAACATTACTAAGAGGATTGTAATCCTTGTCAAAAAAATTAATAAACTCCAAAACTTTTGAATAGACTCTCCATTTCTCTTTCTTTGTTTCTTGCTCCTAGAGAGAATATTCATTCCTTATTATATCTTCAGGGAAATAGAATTCATGCTAACTTGGATGAAGCTTGATCCTATGTCTAAGAGCAAAATTAAAGAAACCTTCTATGTCACAAAAATGAGCATGAGATACTACCATCTTATACTAATTCAAAAACTGGTGGGCTACGGTGCAAGTACGAAAAATTGATCCTGTTCCCCTTTTTTGCAAAAAGGTCTCCTCCACTTGTCCCGACTGCCATAAAAATTCAGCTACTCCTACCTTTAAAGGCACCTGATAGGGTAGTACATGGGGTGTCCCTTTGAATCCATAAACCCTAATGACAGTTGAGACTAGATATGGGATGATATCTCCCCAATTATGTGAGACTTTTAGACTATGGGGTCTATCCATAGGCCTAATAAGGTGCATTAGTGCCTTAGGAATTCTGGGATTGTCACTCAGTATGAGGCATCTTAACTTAGAAGCAAAGTTCCTATCAAATCTGACAAAACTAGCATTTTCTGCTTACCCAGTCATGTCTACAGTCCATAACTGAATTGGTAGTGCTTCCGCCTCTTTTTCCCTATTTAAAACCATTTCTTTACCGAAATATGTAACCCCTTGAAATAGAAACATATGCATTAATAGGGAGTAGTGACCCCAAACCATTTCCACCTTTCCCTTCACAATCTCCACCAATCCATTGTGAATCTCATTAGCTAGGTAAGATGCAAAATAAAAAATTATTTCTACACCGAAAGAGGAGATTTGGGTGATCATATACATGAAGCTCACAGGAATAAAATCTTCTTCACCCTCTCCGAAGACTCTGCACAGGGTCCTGTATATCTCTACTACCCTGGCATTAAAGCATGATTTCATAAAAGGTTCTTTAGAAGATGATGTTATTGCTGTTAGATTTCTAATTCTGCCTATGTGGGCCTTCAGTGCAGCTTGTCTAACTACATCTCTTTTGGACATATATTCTTTTTCTAACTCTATCAAATCAATGTGCACATGATATCTAGTGAGAGGTCCTAGACTGAAAACTTTCCTAATTTCTTCTGGACTGATGGTAATTAAAACCTCACCATCCATTCTTCTCACTACCTTAGTGGCCTGATCATTACTTTTCGCTATAGCTTCAAGAAGGTCATAATCCATAAACACACTGGGAATAAGTAGCTTTCCAAGATCAAAATTCCATATATTGGCATGAGGGGCATATAATTATCTCTCTGCAAACCATTTTTTGAACAAACTCAAACCAATTTGAGAAGTTTGAGCATCCTAGACCCAATTACCCTTATCATACAATCCATCAACTATCCTTAGCCTAGGGTTTAGAGAGGTTAACCTTTTAACTTGCACTGTCTCTACAGTAGACTCAGGAAGCAACTCAAGCAAATCGTCATGCACATTTCTATCCAAATAGTTTATTTGACCTAAAAATCCCTTCTTCGGAGGCATCTTGGACTATTTTTTACAAAACTGAAAAGCCTACAAATATTATGGTAGTACTACTTACTTGAATTCCATCTCTGTTTTCCTCTATATTTCTGCAATCTTTCCGCGAACAGACAATTTTGCAAATTCTACCAAACTTCAGCACACTTTCCTTTAGTAATTGCTTCTGCACAAGAGTGGCTCAAAATCTTTGCTCGCGTAAGATGAACTGATGAAATCTCTCTGTATTATACTCTATTTTTTCTCACAGACAATGCTTTCATGTCTAACTAATATAGGGAGTGGCACCACATTCTGTCTTTAAAACTGTGTCATTAATCTTCAAGAATCCTATGATCATGTGATACAGAGAGAACAACTAGGCGTTGCTCTTGACATGTTAATCAATTCACCCAATGAGAACTTACCTCGTACATAACTCTTTCCTTGATGGCGCTTATGTCCAAACCCACTAGTAACCGAGGACACATGTCAACATGTCACTACTTCGTTATGCATAAAGAATGAGCACCTTGCCATAGCGAAGCAGTGTCAACCGTCAATCTGATCTAGAATCTATCAAATGATATGTTACTCGGCCTGCTCAGAAAGAAGGCGGTGGGCCCTATTTGCTATGTCACTATAAATATCTCCCTTGCAACTCTTCATAGCGAGATGACGATGGTCGTTGATCATAGGTTTAATCAAGGGTGAGGAAAATGCATGTAGTCATTGATTCATATTCGCTATGTCGCATAGCTTAAAGAGCATACAACTTTTCAAAGTGAGGTAGCAAGGACTATTGATTCTATCCCAATCTGATGCTCAGGATCTCTTTGTACATTTGATCAGAAGGGCATTGATGAAATAAAAAATTTTGCATAGTTGGAACCTTTCAAGATTTTACTGTAGTCTTAATTATCATCCCACGTCACCAAAGGTCCCACCGACTCTGCAATTTCATGGGGCCTCACTACTTCACTAACGGCGAGATGTCTAAGTTTTTCCATAGCAAGGTAGCAAGCTCTAGCACTTTAATGAATTCTGGCACCATAAAATGCAAGGGGGCATCAGATAATTATTTCTATTATTTAAACTGCTTCTTACAATGGCATTTATTACTTGTCACGCCACCTAGTGTAGTCACAGTACTGGCCAAATGCAATGTCACCAGCTTTGCAATTTCATGTGGCCTTGTTACTTACTAAAGTGTTTGATTTTTTCTATAGTGAGGTAGCGAAGTATCGAAAAATCATCATTCCGGTTCTGACTTCAAACTGCTTCTGCTGGGTCCCCTTTCCTATTTTGACAGTAATCTCAATGTGTACCTGCATAATAAATTAGTCAAAAAACAAAGCTTCGACCGCCGTATCTTCATTTTGTGGTCTCATTTTGTAAATTATTCAGCACTCGAACCTCGCCATACATAAAAAGTATCCATGTTTGCATAGTGAGGTATTGACATCGGTAGATCTACTTAGATCGGACGACTAGGGAAATATGAGAGGAAAGGTATCTCAGGGGCACAAAAGATGAAAGGTGAAAAAATATTTGTCTTATTTGAAAATTCAAAAATTTGTGCCCGACAATTTACAAATATAAAGAAAGTAGGGTTTTCATAAGGTTTTTTTCAAAGGCTAGCCAATGGATGGATTATCTAGAAACCCTATGTTTCATTTTAGAAATAAAAGTCTGACTTTTCTACAATTGAACAAAAGACTTTTGTTACACAAAAAGTCAGACCAACAGTGGCTCTGTCTGGGGATGATAGACTACTTGAGTCTATGCAAGAATTCCGAATCTATGGGAGAGCAGACCACATACTTGGTGCAAAAATGACAACTTTTTCAGAGAGCACAAAGCAAAACACAAAAACAAGGAACCAGACTGCACAAGGATATTTACAAGGATTTACAGAAAAAACAAAATTACAGGAAACCCTAAAACTACTATTCATGGAAGAAAATAAGTATTTTTCAAGAAAAATACCTCTTCAAGAACTATCCATGAACTGGCAATTCAAGAATGTTGTCAAATATATCTTTGAGTATATAAGAATCTTCACCCAAAGTATTTTCAATGAGATATGGGCCCAACCAAATAGGATCAAATTTTCCATGTTTTCCTTTATCTTCATTTTTGGCATTCCACATTAAGACTAAATCTCCATTTTCAAATTTTCTGCTTACAATTCTTTTATCATAGAGTTTCTTGAATTGCAATTGCAACTTTTGGTTCCTTAAAGATGCTTCTTTTCTAGTTTCGGTCAGTCTTACCAATTCATCCATTCTTTCTTGCATTTCATCTATAGTATCTTCATCATATAACTGGATGTAATTGTATAGTCCCATCAAGTTATTCTGAGGCATTCTAGCTTGAATCACATACACTAAATCAAATGGAGCTACACCAATTGCTTTCTTTACAGTTACTTTGTTAGCCCATATTGCTAACTGTAACTTGGAATCCCATGCCTTTTTATTATCATCCAAGATTCTTTTAATGACCTTCAAGAGGCTCTTATTTATGGACTCAGCTTGTCCATTCCCTTGTGGATGATATGGAGCAGATGATGACCTTGTCATTCCATATTTATCACAAAACTTGATGAACTCCTCAGATCTAAAGCACATAGCATTATCTATTACAATTCTTTGTGAACATCCAAATCTAGAAATAATATTATTCAACAGGAAATTATTTACCACTTTACTTGTTGCATTTCTCATGGGGATAGCCTCTACCCATTTTGTAAAGTAGTCAGTGGCAACCAGAATCCAAGAATAGCTAGTGCTAGAGTTGGGAAAAATCTCTCCTATGAAATCCAGACCCCATTGTTGAAAAGGTGCTTGAATCTCCACTGGCTTTAATGGAGTATTTCTTGAGAATTTTAGTTTTCCAACAAACCTCTGATAGGGGTCACATTTCCTAACCATAACTTGGGCATCTTTAAAAAGGGAAGGCCAACAAAATCTAGCTCTCATTATCTTATGTGCAGTAGTTTTGGCCATGTAGTGTCCCCCACATACTCTAGCATGCATTTCTTTCAAAACCTCTTTTTCCTTTTCTTTATCATAGAACTCCCTCCAAATTTCTCCACCACAGGCTATTTTGGACAATTATATACCTAATGACTTGCAATTTAGTATTCCTCTTTTCATTGTCAGGCAGATGGGGAGGAGCTTCCATATGTTGCAAGTAATATATGACATTGGTGTACCAATCACATTGGTCCGTGTCACATAAGTCAGCTCTGAGATCATCATTTACCAGATTTATCTGATTAGCCTCTAGATTAGTTTCAGCCATGAGTTTGACCAAACCTTGACCTCTTACTAACTTTGTTATTTGTATATCAATGCTAAATTCCTAGATTCTATTGATCCATCTACACCTCCTGCCTAATACTTCCTGTTGAGAGAATATATCCTTGACTGCAGCACTAGGTACAAAAGCGATACCAGTAGCACCTACCAAGTAACTTCTAAAAGCTTTTACAGCCTTTACCAAAGCATATGCTTTCTTTTCATTTATCTCATACTTAAGTTCAGTAGGCTCTAGTGACTTACTGAAAAAGGCAATAGGCTGCTCATATCCTTCTTGATTTTTTTGTAATAAGACTACATCTACAGTATGGAATGATGCAAAAGAGAAAATATGCATGGGTTTTGCATAATCTGGGTTCATCAACACTGGAGCATTCTTTATTGTAGTTTTTATATCCTAGAATGCTTGTGAAGGTTCACCATTCCAATCTATAATGGATCCCTTCTTGAGCATCTTTGAGATGGGTCTACTGATTTCAGCAAAATTGGTAACAAATCTCCTCAAAAAATTGACTTGGCCAAAAAAGGACTGAATTCCTTTCACATTTTTTGGTTTGGGGACTTTTTCAATAGCTACTACCCTTTCAGGATCTATTTTTATCCCATCCTTAGACACTATGTGTCTTAATAATTTTCCTTCTGTGACTCTGAATTGGCATTTCTTTGGGTTTAAAGATACTCCATATTCCAGGGCTTTTATAAAGATTTTTTCCAAATGTTTGTAGTGATCTTCAGCCTTATTAGAGTATGTTGTAAGATCATCCTGGTACACAACCATAAATTTGTCAATATACTCATGAAATGCTACATCCATGGCTCTTTGAAAGGTAGCTCCTGCATTAATCAAGCCAAAAGGCATCCTCACATACACATATGTTCCCCATGGGGTTGTGAAGGCTATCTTGATCTGTTCACTTTCTTTTACTAGAACTTGATTATATCCAGAGAAACCATCCATCATTGACATCAATTCAGAGCCAGTCACTTGTTGTAACATGGCTTCCATATTAGGTAAGCCATAATTTTCTTTTAGAGATGCAATGTTTAAATTTCTAAAATCAACACAAAGCCTAATATCTCCATTCTTCTTCCTGACAAGAATGAAGTTTGAAACCCAGGTGGAATGCTTGATCAGTTTAATTATCCCACCATCTCTTAGTTTTGTCAGTTCTTCTTGCATTTTTGGGGCAAGGGTAGGATTGATTGGTCTTTGTTTTTGCCTGAAAGGTCTTACATTTTCCTTCAATGGTATGACATGCTGGAAAAGATCCTCCCTGTAAGCCTTAAGGTCATCATATGACCAAGCAAAAACATGTCTATATTTTCTAACTAGGTCAATCAATGTTTTCCTGATTTCAACAGCAAGATTTTGGCCAATATAAACCCTTTTAGGAACTTCATTAGTACCCAAGCTTATTTCTTCTAACTCCTGGGGTTTGGGGTCATTAACTCCTGATTTTACTCTGTCTTGGCTATCAAAAATATTTTCCAAGACTACTAACCCCTTCGGCATCTTATTTGTCTTTAATTTCATTATTTCTTGACCAAAAATGGTTTCCTTCCCATTTATGGTTTCAATCAGTCCACTACAATCCATCTCCTGACTGTGGTACTTGTCTTCATTTAATAAAAAAATTTGTAATATCTTTGTCATCTTCAAAAACCTGCCAATTTTTAATGTTGTCAGGTATGGAAGGTCTGTTTTGCACCTCAATCTGGGAGATTTCTATAAATGATATTTCTTTTGGCTTGATTGCTACATTTGCCAACAGATCAGCCATCTTGTTTTGGGTCTTATCTCTCGATGAGATCCCAAATGCATCAAAGAATTCTATCTAATCCCAGACTACATTTCTATATTATTTCAATCTCCTATTCTTGGATGAGTAGGTTCCTTTGATCTAAGAGATAATTAGTTCAGAGTCCCCTATGACACATAATTTCTTAATTTTATGATGTATGGAAACTTTGAGTCCTAGCAGCAATGCTTCATATTTAGCAATATTATTAGTGCAGGAAAACTTCAAGGTGAATGAATACCTAAAAGTGTTATTTTCAGGGGACACAAAGACTACACCTGCCCCTGCACCCTCTTTAGAACTAGCACCATCAAAGAACATTGTCCATAATTTTGGTGAATTCATGCAACATTCAACTTCAATTTCGATGATAGCAGGTAAGTTTTCAACTTCCTAGATAATTAATTCAGCCCTAAAAGTATTAATCCCAGTATCTAGGAAACAAGTGGTATCTTTGTCAATTTCTTCACCTAAGATGTGGTTAACCCTTGGTTCCCTATTTACCCTGACAGCTTTGTCCCCTATATGAAAAGTGGCATAAGTAAGATCACATTGTAGGCTTCCCCCCATGGAAACACTCTATTTTCTAGAGAGTAACATTTCGTAGCGTGGAGGTATATCTACCACAAGGATAGACATGGTCAATTCTACTTCAAGATATGCAGCTAGTTTGAATGGTAAGGCATTTATAGTACCTATGACTAGGACTTCTCTAGCATCCATCCCTCTGCATCTGCCTTGCTTGGTATCCACCTTCAATCCTAAGGCTTCCATTACATTGAAAGGAATTATAGGATTGGAAGCTCCTGAGTCTATCATGCAATTTTTTAAGGTCTTCCCTTTTATGATTAGACTGAGGAAAAAAGGATCAATATCTTCTATGAATGCCACTGAGGAATCATCTAGAAACATTTGAAGAATCTGGGATATGATACCACTATCCTCTATTACTAATGGGGTCTATTGGGACATAGTTTGATCTACAATAATATTATTGTTTGCTATTCCACCCAACCATGACAAAGCCTTATTCTTATGCTCTTCAATTCTAAAAAGTTTAGACAAGGGCACTTTTATAGTAATTTGAGATAACATGGATATCATATCAACAGGTTCAACCATAGTAGGTTTTACAATAGTACCTGGAGTCAAAGTCTTTTGAGTATTAGGCACCAAATTTTGCTTGACAACATCCAGTTCTAACTTCTTTGGTTGCACAACTAGTTTTGTTGCTTCACTTATCTAAAATTGAACCTTCTTCTTTGGTTCCCATTTCTTACCCTTGTTCTCCTTGATTTTAGGTACATCAACATTGACTTTCTTGTCTTGATCATTCATCTTATGAGTGATGTCTTTGATGAATACACTAGATGGCCTTCCTGCATCATTATTTATTGCTCTATTTCTCAAATTATAATTACTATGGACTTGTGAAATCATATTGGCTATAGTTCTATCAATTTCCTCCTTAGAGGGCATTCTTAAACTTGTGAGACCTACATCAAAAAATGTACTGCATACTTTATCTGTATCATACCCTTCATCATCTAAAAGTACTTGCTGATGATGTAGCTAGTAAGTAATTCTTTGGCTAGTAATATCATTTTTAGGCTCTTCTAAATTAGAATCTATCAAATCATCACACATACCCACCATATTGCAGCTTATATCATCATGGGTTTTCTCTTCAGTTTCTTCTTTAGCTTGCACTCCTTGGGCTCGGGAAAATGACTGAGCAATAGCACAATAATCAATAGAATGAGGTGATTGGCATATAATGCACCATGGTACATCATCATTCATATTTACAGTATTCCTTTGTAGGGGGTATGGAGTACCCTTATCCTTCACATTTTGGGTCTGGTTGGGAATTGGTTTACCATCTTTCCACTGAGTGGTGTAAGGGTAATTTTGCATCCTAGGCTGCCTATTGAGATTGTTGTTATTCACAGGGGGTCTTTCAACAACATTTGGCTTATTGAAACTAGTGGGATTCATCTTCTTGAGCATTCCTAAAACCTGGCCTATAGTAGGTTCTTCTGGCTTTTTTCCTATAGGAGTTTTGTCACCCTCCTTTTTATTATTGTTCTTAGGAGTAAAAAGCTTAGGATCATCCCTCTTACCTAGTTTTCCAAATGCCTTCCTATTATTCTCTATATTTACTGCAACTTTATAGGCATATTTTAAAGTTTTAGGATCCTTATCCCTCAATTGATAAGCCATTTTGCTATCAAAAGCATTGAAATAGGTTGTGAGATAGACGTCTTCATTTAACCTCATAGCTTGAAAGAGTTTTTACATACCTTTTTGGAATCTCACATTGAAATCAAATGTGAACTCATTTGGATTCTTCTTGATATTGTTGAACTCGTTCAACATGAATCCTACATTAGTGTTGTCCCCATACTGATCCTTGAACAATTTCTCCAAATCACTCCATTAGGTAATACTATCATCAAGCAACCTGCTAAACCAATCCCTTGCATCCTCTGTTAGTGAATGCACAAACAATTTCATTACCATGTCTTCATGTTCAACTTCATAATCATTCAACATGTCAATGAAAATCCTCAAATTTTCTTCACCAGGAATAGCATTATTTCCATAAAACTTAACCACTTTATCTCTTAAATCAAATGATATGGGATGTGGGGCACCAGGAATACCAGCAAATGATATCTGTCTATACTTTTCTAGGTATATAGGTTTCTTCTGGAGACTAGGAACATTTGAAGTACTAGCTATATTAGCTTGACTCAGGGGAGCAGCTTGGGATTGTTGAGGTGGAACAAATGGGACTTGGGTGCCAATAGTGGAAGATGAGGTAGGAGCAAATTGGGGTATTCCCTAAGTTGAAATTGTGGGACCACTAACTAGTGCAGGATTTGTAGGTGGGATAGACAAATTGGGCCATGAAGCCAATGCAAAATTAGACTTTATGAATTGGATTTTCCTTCTAGTTTTTGCATCTTGAGCTTTATTCTCAACCTTTTCAAGTTGTTTTGCAAGGTCTTCCCTCTCTTTTCAAGCCTTCTCAAGATCTAGATCTAACTTCAACATGGATGGTTGTATAGGTTTGCTTGGTATAGCTTGAGGTTCATTTATTTGGATTGTTATAGCTTTGCCTTTCCCTTTATTTGGAGCTTTTGCAGTAGGCTCTAAAGGATCAACTTGAATAGGTTTATAGGCTTGAACTTGAGAAATAACTAGTTCTTGCCTTTGATTTAAGTGTTTCTCCTATTCTTGAACTTTAGCTCTTAGATTATCAACATCTCCAAAAACATCCTTATGGAGAGTTGTGGTATTCTCTTCTAATTTTTTATTTTTCTCTTTCAAAGTAGCCATCCTTCTTAACAGAGCATCTCTTTCTATTATGGCATCTAAGGTGGCTTTCTCCTTCTCTTTTTCAAGATGAATGCATTTAGCTTCTTCCTCAGCAATCCATTTCTTCAAAAATTCTATTTCAGAGTGCACTTCTTTAGGGTCTGGAGAAGTTCCTTCAAAATCAGCAGGGTCATCTAGATCTATAAGGTTTGGTTCTACATATGGGGCTACTCTGGGATTAAAAGGATTATCAGATGAACTCCTAAATCCTAGCCTATAATTCATATCTACTACAAGATCTGGTCTTAATGAAGCAATTCCTATAGTAGACACGTCCTTGTCTTGAAAAACTCTTTCATCTAGTAATGGGGTGCTGAAATGCCTCCTAAGAGTCTTGTAGTTTTGGATTCAGAGCTAAGTGAAGATGACTCTCTTCTTATTACTGGTTTACAATGGGAATTGACGGATGCATTACCTCTAGGTTTCCAAGTAGGATTTGGATCTATCTTTTTCTTAGTTTCATTCTTCCTACCACCTTGGGGTAAATCAGTATATATTGATACATCGGGATTGGCTCTCATGTAAGCTCTTGTGTTTTTTCTCTTGTCATCCATATTCACCTTTTGTTACAATAAGCACTAGCTTCAAAACCTTGACTGAGTCGCCACCCTATTTTGGGAAAATATATAATGACACTTTAGTTGACTGAAGGAAAATAATACACAAGTAGGAACAAAAATATATGGCACAGACAGACCAATCACTGATTTAGTAAGACTGCAACTCTTGCTTGTTAGATAAGACACTTGGATAGGCTAGGTACGTCAGTGTGTAGCAATGGTACTTGGGCTCTATCTTCTTTAAATTCTCAAGGTTTGACACTAAAATATTCCCTTATAACCATAGGAAAAACATAGGTCATATGACACTCATGTACACAACAGGACCAAAGAAAACTATAGTACTTTTCACAGATGTGTTGGACAACTCCCTAGTAGAGTCGCCATTTTGTTGGTGACTCGGATGGGAAAAACCCAACTGAGAGTAGCACTAAAATTTTCAATGAACACCAAAGATTCTTTTCCTTTCAACAAAATGGATTCCCATCTTATCTCCCCAGCGGAGTTGCCATTTTGTTGGAGTTTCAAAATGTACTAAAACTACTAAGCGTGAAAAATGCTTAATACCAAAATGATAGTACATACACAATCTAAAGACTAGCCTATTCTTATTAACAATTGCATATGTAAGGTATTTGGATCCAACTTCAACAAAACCACAGATGGTTTTCTACTCTTTTGGCTTTGCAAAAACTAGGGTGGGCGTACCCAAGGATGGTTCAAAACTGGAACAACTATATGAGAATTATTCTTAGTTTCATTATGATTCTCATTTCAAGATCCTCAAACATATACATGATTCTCACTAACATGGTAAACACATCCCATAAAACAGATATGGCCAAGAATTGTTCTATAGATCTGCAGATGTTTTTAACAACAATGACTAACTGAAGCTAAAACATTCCATGCAGACAAGTGCTGGCCAACTTTGAAGATCTACAGGAAATAAAAGTAAACTTTGATTTGATGATGCATTTGAATAACCATTTATAATATATTTCTCCTTCAGCTGAAATAACTTGATCAGTGCCTAATCCATTGGGGCTCAGAGTCTATAGCAAATTCTTAGATCTAATTTGTTGCCTTACAACAAATTCTATCAGCAATTCTTTTCAGAACTTATCATTCAAAATCCTTTTCAATACTTAAGGAATCTTATCACATTCATCAAAGATTTTATTTAATCTATTGAATTAATAGCAATGATAAATGGATATACAACCTAACTAGATTGCATTCAATTGCACAAGCTTTTACTCATACAACATCAAGGTAGCTAAGTATTTAAAAGGAGACAAAATTCAGAAAGAATTGATATGGGGACAGTTCATAATTTGTATTCATTTCCTTTGAAATGGTTATATCTTTTACAATAGACTCAGAATGGCCTTCAAAAAGAAACACAACTCATTCTATATTCATGTATTCTTAGAGAATTTGCAGAAAAATACATTACAAACTTGCTTTCAAAATTTGGACCAAAAACTAGACTAAGCATAATACTTAGAAGAAATAGAATTCAGACCACTCTTTAGCCTTGGGATCTCACTTAAATAGTGTGAGATGCAACAAGCTTCAAGATAAAGACAAATGACAGGTGTCCTTTTAAAAGGAACTAACATACACTTCTGTCAAAAAGACAAGAACAAAAAAACAGAAAGGCTTATTACATCAAACAATTCTTTGGTGGGTCCCTTTTTGTTATGCTTCTCAATTGTTGAGACAAGAGAATATGATCTGATCTTACAACCATTCTTCATCCCTAGAGTACATAGCCATGAGGTCTGAAAGTGATGTATCATCTTCAGTTACCTGCAAACTCACTTTAACTTGGGGATCTTCCATGTCTTCATTACTAACTACGAGGGTAACTGTTACTTTTGCATCTTCCTCCTTATTGTCTCCTGACATCTGTTCCAAAAATTGATTTTCCCATTTATTAAAAGCATCATCACCTAGCCAATCAAAACTTAGAGCTTCTCTTTGTATCTTTATTAAAAAATTTGCAATTTCTTCTAAATCATCAAATTCTCTTCTAATAGCAGTATAAAATAACTGTATTTTTACTAGCTCTTCATTTGTCTTTGCCCAGAACCAGTGGCCAGTCTCACTCATGATGTTTATTATTCTTTCATTAAATAACTCATCCAACTCCCTTTTCCACTTTTCCTTTTCTTTTATTGTATCAACAGATTCTGAAGTACAAGGAAATAAAGTGAATTTTTCATCCATATATTGGGAAAAACAGAGTGTTAATCTTCTTTGTAAAGAATCTCTTTCATCACCAAAATTCTCTAGCTTATTTAATAAATCAAAAATCTTCTCAACTTGATGATAAGGCATTTGGACTGCAAATATACATATGATTGTAATATCATTATTTCTCTTCCTCCATTTCTGTGCAAGAAGAGTCAGTTTATCCTTATCTCTATTCAACTCATCCATGAGGGTTACAATTCTTGTCAACTGATCATAAAAAGTTGACAATTGTATTTTATCCCTCAAATATACCACACCCTACTTCAATTTTTTTTTCTGTTGATTTCTAAATTCTATCTGCAACTCATGTAATTTTGTATTTTCTGCTTCAAAGTCATCTGTAGTATAGAATTGGGGCCTTTCAGGGGTGTCAGGTATTTCAATGATAGGGGTTGATCCAACAAATGACTGTGAAGGGTATGCAATTCTAAGTGTATTGGATTCTCCAACCTTTCTTTTCCCAAGTATCTTCTCCAATTGAGATACCTTGTTTTCCAGCTCAATTCTTCTTTTTACTTCTTGATTGTAGGCATCCACCACTATTTCATACTTACTCTGCAGATTAGTCATTTTCTTTTCTTCTTTTTCTACAGTGGCCAAGGCAAATTTAGAATAATCCACATTCATGTGGGCTACCTATACATGTGAAGTATCATCGACCCTCCTCACAATTATACTCCTTGTTAGTCCTGAATCATCTTGCTGTAATGGAGTAGTCCTGGATCCTCTTCTTAATAACCACATAACAAGGGCACCTTGACCATTATTGAATGTTGTTCGTAAGAATTCCTCTTTATCTAGATCCTGTAATCCTAAATTATTTGACACATAATTAAAAATTAAGGCATCAACAATATCCCAATTGGGCAATAATAAAATATTTGCATCTTTCACCATCTGTCTACCCTCTTCAGGGGTTATATTTTGGAACTCTTGTATCATTTGTTCCTTTATTTGATTTTGAATCGAGGCTTCATCCATTTTTGGATGCTCTATTTTCATATTCCTACATCTTTGTTCAAAAATGTGCATGTTTTCCCTCCATGCAAACTGATGGAAAGCCCTAGATTTTATAAAACTATTATTAGACAAAAATTTCTAACTTCCTTGTTCCAAAATAGGGTCTAATTTGCTCCCTCTGAAATCTTCTATAGTTAATTCAAAACTCAGCACAGGAGGCTCCTGGGGGTTCCCTTCATCAATTTCTGCTTGAGTAACAAAAACTCCTCCTTGTGACTCCATTTGTTCAATTTGCTCATTGGTGAGCTGCTCTTCCTCAATTCTCATTGGATTTTGGGAAGGTGAGTAACCTTCATCATGGGATTCCTCTTCCCTTATTATTTTTCTTCTCTTGGGAGAAGATTTAGGGGGTCTTTCTTCAAGGACAGTACTAGTAGATTCAATTATCTACTTTTCTTTGTTTACAATGGGCATCTAATCCCGAATAACATTATATTCTGTCCTCTTTCGTACAACTAGTGGACCTGCCCTTATGTTAGTGGTGAAACCCAATTTCCTCATAACTTCTCTGGCTTTATCTAGAAAGGAATCAATAAAATGTTGTTTCTTCTCATTCATTACCTCCATTATTTTTGAGAATGTACTCATGAGCTTATTTATTCTATCTGCATTAGTTACAGCATTACTAAGAGGATTGTAATCCTTGTCAAAAAAATTAATAAACTCCAAAACTTTTGAATAGACTCTCCATTTCTCTTTCTTTGTTTCTTGCTCCTAGAGAGAATATTCATTCCTTATTATATCTTTAGGGAAATAGAATTCATGCTAACTTGGACGAAGCTTGATTCTATGTCTAAGAGCAGAATTAAAGAAACCTTCTATGTCACAAAAATGAGCATGAGATACTACCATCTTATACTAATCCAAAAATTGGTGGGCTACAGTGCAAGTATGAAAAATTGATCCTGTTCCCCTTTTGTGCAAAAAGGTCTCCTCCACTCGTCCTGACTGCCATAAAAATTCAGCTACTCCTACCTTTAAAGGCACCTGATAGGGTAGTACATGGGGTGTCCCTTTGTATCCATAAACCCTAATGACAGTTGAGACTGGATATGGGATGATATCTCCCCAATTATGTGAGACTTTTAGACTATGGGGTCTGTCCATAGGCCTAATAAGGTGCATTATTGCCTTAGGAATTTCGGGATTGTCACTCAATATGAGGCATCTTAATTTAGAAGCAAAGTGCCTATCAAATCTGACAAAACTAGCATTTTCTACTTTCCCAGTCATGTCTACACTCCATAACTAAATTGGTAGTGCTTCCCCCTCTTGTTCCATATTTAAAACCATTTCTTTACCGAAATATGTAACCCCTTGAAATAGAAACATATGCATTAATAGGGAGTAGTGACCCCAAACCATTTCCACCTTTCCCTTCACAATCCCCACCAATCCATTGTGAATCTCATTAGCCAGGTAAGATGCAAAATCAAATATTATTTCTACACTAAAAGAGGAGATTTGGGTGGTCATATACATGAAGCTCACAAGAATAAAATCTTCTTCACCCTCTCCGAAGACTCTGCACAGGGTCCTGTATATCTCTACTACCCTGGCATTAAAGCATGATTTATTAAAAGGTTCTTTAGAAGATGATGTTATTGCTAGTAGGTTTCTACTTTTTCCTATGTGGGCCTTCAGTGTACCTTGTCTAACTACATCCCTTTTGGACATATATTCTTTTTCTAACTCTATCAAATCAATGTGCACATGATATCTAGTGAGAGGTCTGAGACTGAAAACTTCCATAATTTCTTCGGGACTGATGGTAATTAAAACCTCAGCATCCATTCTTCTCACTACCTTAGTGGCCTAATCATAACTTTTCACTACAGCTTCAAGAAGGTCATAATCCATAAACACACTGGGAATAACTAGCTTTCCAAGATCAAAATTCCATATATTGGCATGAGAGGCATATAATTATCTCTCTGCAAACCATTTTTTGAACAAACTCAAACCAGTTTGAGAAGTTTGAGCATCTTGGACCCAATTACCCTTATCATACAATCCATCAGCTATCCTTAGCCTAGGGTTCAGAGAGGTTAACCTTTTAACTTGCACTATCTCTACAGTAGACTCAGGAAGTAACTCAAGCAAATCGTCATGCACATTTCTATCCAAATAGTTTATTTGACCTAAAAATCCCTTCTTTGGAGGCATCTTGGACTATATTTTACAAAATTGAAAAGCCTACAAAGATTATGGTAGTACTACTTACTTGAATTCCATCTTTGTTTTCCTCTATATTTTTGCAATCTTTTCGCGAACAAACAATTTTGCAAATTCTACCAGACTTCAACACACTTTCCTTCAATAATTGCTTCTACACAAGAGTGGCTCAAAATATTTGCTCATGTAAGATGAACTGATGAAATCTCTTTGTATTATACTCTATTTTTTTCTCATAGATGATTCTTTCATGTCTAATTAATACAGAGAGTGGCACCACATTTTTTGTTTAAAACTGCGTCGTCAATCTTCAAGAATCCTACGATCATGTGATACAGAGAGAACAACTAGTCGTTGCACTTAAGATGTTAATCAATTCACCCAATGAGAACTTACCATGTACATAACTCTTTCCTTGATGGTGCTTATGTCCGAAACCACTGGTAACTGAGGACACATATCAGCATGTCACTACTTTGTTCTGCATAAAGAATGAGCACCTTGCCATAGCGAAGCAGCGACAACTGTCGATTTTATCCGAAATCAGTCAAATGATATTTTACTGGGTCTGCTCAAAAAGAAGGCGGTGGGCACTATTCACTATGTCACTATAAATATCTCCCTCACAACTCTTCATAGTGAGATGATGACGGCCGTTGATCACAGGTTTAATCAAGGGTGAGGAAAATGCACGTAGTCATTGATTCATATTCGCCACGTCGCATAGCTTAAAGAGCATGCACCTTTTCAAAGCGAGGTAGCGAGGATTGTTGATTCTGTCCCAATCTAATGCTCAGGATCTCTTTGTACATTTGATCAGAAGGGCATTGATGAAATACAAAATTTTGCATAGTTGGTGCCTTTCAAGATTTTACTGCAGTCTTAATTATCATCCCACATCACCAAAGGTCCCACTAACTCTACAATTTCACGGGGCCTCGCTACTTCGTTAACGATAAGATGTCCAAGTTTTTCAATAGCGAGGTAGTGAGCTTTGGCACTTTAATTAATTTTGGCATCGTGAAATGCAAGGGGGCATCAAATAATTATTTTTCTTATTTAAACTGCTTCTGACAACGACATTTATTACTTGTCACGCCACCTGGTGTAGTCATGGTACCGAAAAAATGCAATGTCACCGGCTCTACAATTTCATGTGGCCTCACTACTTCTCTAATGGCAAAGTGTTTGAGTTTTCTAATAGCGAGGTAGTGAAGTATCAGAAAATCATCATTCGGTCCTAACTTCAGACTGCTTCCGTTGGGTCCCCTTTCCTATTTTGATGGTAATCTCAATGTGTACCTACATAATAAGTCAGTCAAAAAACAAAGCTCCAACCACCGTATCTTCATTTTGTGGTGCCATTTTGTAAATTATTCAGCACTCGCTACCTCACCATACATAAAAAGTGTCCATGTTTGCATAGCAAGGTAACGACATTGGTAGATCTACTTAGATCAGACGGCTAGGGAAATATGAGAGGAAAGGTATCTCAGGGGCACAAAAGATGAAAGGCAACAAAATGTTTGTCTTATTTGGAAATTCAAAATTTTGCGCTCGACAATTTACGAATATAAAAAATGTAGGGTTTTCATTAGGTTTTTTTCAAAGGCTAGCCAATGGATGGATTATCTAGAAACCCTATGTTTCACTTTAGAAATAAAAATTTGACTTTTCTACAATTGAACAAAAGACTTCTGTTACACAAAAAGTCAGACCAACAGGATGCTCTTGCAAAGAAGAAAAACCAAGAATTGCTTAGATAGGAGCATAAGCAAAAGAAAGCTTTGTTAGATATCAAGGAATTTTTTCCTAATGTATT